>OY783214.1:4020821-5249535 GCA_963678705.1 Panorpa germanica
AATACATATAGCAGAGATGTATGAGCTGTAAGGTTGGTAACCAGTAAACTTGCCAGATTTCTATCTTTAATATGCTATCTCTTTTACGCTCTGTTGTATAAAAGAGATAGCAACTAGCGACTGTGATGTGAAGTGAAATTAACACTTAGAAAATATTGAAGTAAAATTAAAACTGATTGGTGTATGATTACGCATGTGAAGTGCCACAAAAAAGATTATCAATTGTCAATACGAAACAATTACGTAAGCAAAAGGTTTCTAATTTATGAAAATTGGGATATAACTTATCCGAGTGGTAGAGAAATTGATGATGGAGGTAGTAGTGATGTTTGCGGGGGAGAGACGAGGTACGGGTGTGGGGATTTATGCTTTTATGGGGCTAATTAGCAGATTATTCCGCTGAGTCGGCTTGATTAAATATTACGTATATAACGAACGAACGAACGAACGGCAACCGTACTTGTTTAACTTGTAAACGGTAAACGGTAATTCTGTAGTCTGTAAAGCTAACAGATCAGTTATATTTAGTACCATTCTAGTTTAACTGTTAACACTGTTAATGCCTCTTCATTTAAATGTGTGCTATAATTTGTCAGGAGTACAATAATGAACTCAAACTGATGATCGGATATTTTCTTTTTTTTTTTTGCTTAACCTTTGAAAAGTTATTACCACTAAACATTTACAATACATAATTTACAACTTATAGATATTTAAAATAAAGAGATTAAATTAGTTTTATTGATAAAGTCAAATATCTGCCTATATTCTTAAGGCATATTACAGCCTTGTCTGTGACACGTATGTGACAAGAAATGCCTGTTCTGAAAATTTGAAATCCAGATCACAATATTAAATAAAAACGTATATCAAATATCAGAACAGGGAATGGGAACGATACGATTATATAAAAAATTAGCGGAAAGGAGATAAGGACAAGAGGTGGATGACGGAGATAGAGACAATAATAAAATAGTAAAGGAACAGAGTCAAGAAGAAATAGTAAAGTAAGAGAGTTAAGAGGAAATAGTAAAGATAGAGCGTTTATGCTTGTAATAAATATAAGAAGAGAAGTGAAAACGAAGAGAGAAGGCAGGAAGGATAGTGAAAAGATAATAGAGGGTTTGTCGAGAGGAGACAAGGAAGGCAAGAGGTGATAGATGAAGATACAGGCAATAAGGAAGGAGAAGCAGGAAAAGATGTGAATAAAGGAGGAGTAGGGGACATGAAGAGAGAGGATCAAGAAAAGAAGAAACAGAAAGTACTATTCGAAGTAGTAAGAGTCTAGAATAGTTTAAGTTTAGTTTTAAGTTTGAATTTATATGAAATGCATTAAGAAATATAATAATGTAGATTGTAATGCCGAAAGGCACACAATTAATATAATAAATAATAATACTTATAGTTCAAATTGCGAGAGATCGGCGGCGACTCATTCTTAAAACAAGTTGTGGGGTATAAACTGCCGATATAACTAAAAAGCACTGACTCACTTATTTTTCTATAATGTGTATAGAAACTGATAAAATAAAATTCATTATCGTATTATAGATTTATACAGATCTTATAACCTCTTTTAAGTATAAGTCGCCGCCAAACTGTCGTGATTTGGACTATATTTGTATACTTGGCAACTGTTGTTCTTAATTAATAAGCTTGCCCACCTCTGGTCGTTAATACACGTTATTAATTTCATTCGTAGAACCTACATAATTTATTTATTCAATCAATCGAGGCATGAAATTAAGCCGTCAAAATTAAGAACACTAATTAAAAATATCTAATTAATAATAAATAAGTATTTTCAATAAATATTAAATATAAAAATTAATAAAGTTAATTGATTTTTTATTTTTAAAATAAGGTAAAAAGAATTCTATTAAATAAAGGACAGACATAGTATTTAGATAACGATAAAAAAAAGCCAATTAATAAAATAATTATTCCACTTAACAAAATTGAAAATATGGTTTCATGTGTGTGTCTCCATTTGTGCGATAACAACCGCTGATAAGATAAAGTAAAAATGAATTGTCATTAACAAAGGGCTTCATTGTTGCATAAGTGGAGAATATAAAATTAGATTTACACCCCTAGATAAGGCAATATTGTATTGTTTTCACAGTATTATTGCGTTGGTCGTTTCCAATTAATTACAGCCTTTAAACAGTACGTTGTCGGGAGGAAATGCCGGCTGTTGGACACTGTAATATAATTGTGAATTGGTCATAAGACATAAAACACATGTGAGGCGTCTAGAAGCAAAGCGATACCCCGCGCAAACGATAGAAGATGCATTGCACAGAGATATAAGCGAAAACTTGGACACATTTTACTATATTGCGTGAATTCTAAGGCTGACCTCAGCACACGCCACGACTGGTTGCAAACCTTAGCCCCGAATATACGCAAATATATTAAACGTTAATATAATGTAGATAAAATGAACTTTCTTGAAGATTTACATTTGTACTTACAAACACTAAAAACATTCTCTGAGATAAACGGCATAATTGAATAATTTCTTTGATCCAACTTTCCTCAAGAAATCCCCGTACGATCCTCTTTATTCCTTTATCCCCTCTCCCTCCCATACAATGATATTTATTAATATTAAATCATCAGTTGTATCTATATAATTAGTATAACAAGTAAAATAAAACACAGAATAAATAGTCAAAGTTGGCGTAAAAGCCATGTTAGCCATGTTTTAATTCACGGGGGAGATGGATATTTCAACTGGAATAATATTTCTACTGTTTACTTAATCCTCTCATCTCATGCAGCACATCCAACATGTACAGCCTCTCCACCTCCACACCCTCTCACCCATTTCTCGTGACTATCCCTCTAGCTACAGGCAGTGCCGTAGGGGATGAGATATGCGGAACAAATTACAACACCCCGGGCTTTGGCGGGACATGGGAAAAACAACCCTATCAATCCTATAGAAAAACCCTTATTTTAAAAATACGTATTAAACATATTATTGGACTAAAATCAAAAATTTAAATGTGCTCCATTTCGAATAAATGGCTGCTAAAAACGATTTTATTGCAATATCTCTTTACCTCCTTGTCCATAATCTGCGTAGCTCCATTTTGAGCCCTTTAGAACCCTTATCATATGTGGCCAAAGTAGTTTTTACCACGACCATCCTCTCCGCACCCTCCAGGAGGTACGTAGTTTCTTTCTTTGCAAAAATCCGATTGTGATGTTCCCATAAAAAAAGGAAAGAAAAGAACATTCTCGAAAAAGAAATTCTTTTAAGATGAGAAAAAAATATTCTAGAATTCTATGTGCGCTTCATTTCATTCTTTTTTTGCGACAAAATGTAATTCCGTGATACATTTTGGTTAATTCCATCTGGAAATTTTCGTTTCAAACAAAAAAAACATAATTAAGAACACAAGTGATATGGCTAACACCTTAGAGGGTACATAGAATCTCAGTACGCCCCTGATTTGTTGAATAAGGGTAAAATCACCCCACTTAACTCTCCGACAAGAGTTTGGTTGTACAACGCTTGTTGTAAGTGGAATAACTGATTAGTTTGCTTTCTGCGAATATGATGTTATGTAATTATCTCGCGGCAGACGATTTCTAAAGGGTTCTACACACTACAGTCTTTTAGTAACAGAACGAACCACCAATATTCGTCGACTCTATGATATTCGTCGTTATACCATCTGGTAAAGAATTGATCAAACCATCCTCATCCTATATAGTTGTACGTTTTCAACTTTTCTTGCTTTCATTCACTTTTTTACATCTAATGAATTGTTAATTTTGTTATTCACTATTTTAAAACTCCTGCTTATGAATTACAAGTTTTGTTTGTGATAAATTTAATGCAGCTTTGTGTTTATTATTGTATATAACCTAGTCAAGGATATTGATATCTCGCTCTAACATGAATAATAATATTTCGTCTCTTTTTATACTAGCTTCTAGTTGAAACTAAGTGCCTTATTTTTTAATTCATTCTCATATTGCGAGATGCTCATATTGGCAAATAAAAGCTTAACCCTAAGTTGCATTTTTAGTACAATCTTATTCGCCAATATTAACAAACAAATGAGTATTACACCAATCCAATTCATGACGCATGATCTCAAAGAAACAGTTTTTTAGACAGTCATGCGGTTTATGAACTGTGACACTTTTGAGTTGAGTACTCAACAAAAATACCATTCAACTAATGCAGAGCGCACAGCTTAAATTATGTATTCTGTTAATGCCAGTTAAACTATCGTTCGGTTAACGTCGTTAGTGAAATCTGCTGGTGGGTAAGCTGAATGTTTAATAGTTGTTAACCTTGAAGCAGAAACTGAATTTGACAAACGATTTACCGTTATTTCTCTTGCAATAAGTACAGCAATCGGCACTTAGGGGTGTTACTTTTAAGTAAAGCAAAGAAAGTAATTTCAATGTTTCCTTGTTTACTTCTAACGATTCTAACGAATCAAAGCTTGCAGTTAAAGCCGCAATTTATGAATTGTTTATGAAAACGGCAGAAAATTTTGCAATATATATTATCTGCCGTAATGTTAAAGGTACAATCATTCTAATTCAATTATTTATAATCTATCCGTGCTTAATTAATAATGTATAATTAATGCATATCGAAATAATTAATAAACATATTTGATTGTAATATAATGATCATTTATTAAATAATAGACTTCATTTATTATATTAAAGTACATGTATTAATAGCAAACAGTGCACAGGGGGAAGGGAGCGCAAATCAACGGGTACTGGTACAACGGGAGTACCAGACCCAGACCAGTAGAACACAGAACGATTCGATTCGATTCGATTCAATCAAATTAAAATTAACAGCGCAATACTGAAATATGAGTAATTTCTGTAATTATTATTCAGTTATTCAACAAATATTAAATGAAACAATTCAATAATTGATTGTATTTTAATGAATATTAAGGTGCGTCTCTACTGGCGAAATATTTATTACTTTTGTTGTATCTACATGTATTGCAAAAAAAAATTTAGGTGAAATTAAGTGACAAATATTCAAAATAAAAATTGTAGAACGTTTAAAATCCTAAAAATTAAATTAGGAGTTATGGGCAAAATTGTAAACGCATGTATTCACTGATGAATATCATTCACTGCTTTGATCCATTCTTAATTTTCACTGAGGCCTGTCTCAGTATGGGACCGTATTTAAGCGACGGCGTATTCGGACGTAAATCGGCGGTTTGAATGAGCTACAAAGCAAACCGCCTATGTGTGGCACAGATGTCTGTGGTCGTGTATTAGGGGGTGTATTGGAGTTCTTTAACACTTATATAATTTATCATGAGAGCAAACTTTAACTTTAATTTTTATCGATACACTACTGATATTAAAGGGACTTTAGCATTTATTATATATCTGAGTTCTGGTGGGCGTGAATTTAAATTTAGTTCTATCGTATTGGTATGGGCATCCGTGCCCATGATTCACTGAAATACAAACATAAATTGCATGCAGAACATACCCATGTCGCCGATAGATTTCATTTGACCGCGTATTGCAGCGTAACAAAAGGCGATCTTAGGTATCCCCTCCAGTCTGACGCGGCTTTTTGCATTTACAAAGGTTCATATAGGGTATCGTTGTAGTAGTGGTAACGCTTGGATAAAATTCGCCTTTATACGCTTCTAATGTGCGAGGTAGTGCCGCCCGTATTCGGACTGCTTTGTAGCGTGCAGTCTGAGAGCTCCAGAGCGATCTCATTACATTTACATGGTTCGGATAGGTAAAGCGTAGTAGCCCGTATACGTCCGGCAGAAATTCGCTTAAATACGGTCCCATACTGAGACAGACCTGAAGTGCTCTATTTAACAGCGGTGCAACTCAATATCTGATATACAAAAAAAGTTGTATACATATAAAAATTGTAGAAAATTGAGTTCTCTATCAGATTGATAGACTAGATAGATAGATAATAATTATTTTTATCTAGTAAAAAAATTGTTTTCATCTGCCATTTTTTTTCAAAATGGACGTCTAAATCAAGAAAATTGAGGACGATTCATGCAGCAGTGCATAACATGTGGATCAAGTATGTGGAGGGCGGTAGGGAAATCCCTTTTGACGCGGGTCGAAAGATAGACAACAGCCCGAACTTCTTCCAAAATGAACGTTGGATACATGACATTAAACACACTTAGTTTCAACATAGTCCACACGAAGCGTCCAACGTTGGAAGGTGTTCTTAGCATCATTTGGCGCCGGCTTAATAAAGCTTTCAAAATGGAATATCAAATGGAAAAGCATGTTATACATAACAAATGAAATGAATGGATCTATAAGATTGAGTACTGATGCCTTTAGCGTTTGTAAACGTTTCGCTACAAACACTCAAACATTTTTAAAATAATTAAATGAAATAAATTGGCCATCTTTTACGTTATTATATTAGTATAACATAAATTTTAATAAACTGAAGAAACAAAACAAATAAAATGATTATAAAAGCGTTTTCAATATTTAAAAGATAAACATGAAAGAAGAGGAGGGAGAGAGATTTCCCTGATGAAATACGAGTGTATAGGAGAGGAGAGGAAAACCGTTGCCAGTGCCACCCACACTGGAACACCCGGGGCGTTGAGCGAGGTCCATATTGCAATGGATACGCGATTTATGATTTTAGACGGAGAGATGACGACACAAAAAGCGCTATTGGAAAAACCGGTAAGTTCTACTTCCATTTCCATGATTTTTGCTTTTAAATGTTCTTAACTTAAAATATTAATCAAGAAATTAGTAAAAACAAAAAAAAAAAATTTTATACTTTTTCAAACTGTGAAGAATATTTGTGGAAAAATGTTTTAGACGTCTCTTTCTTAGGCTAAGGCTGCATTGTGAAAATAAATAAAAGCGCGGAGATAAATCCATAATACGAATTCATTAAATGATATAAATGTACACACATTGCTGATTTAAAAGTCATACATAAGTTATTATTATTCTTATTATTTCCGCGCTATTCTTTTTCGCAGTGCATCCTTAGCATAAGAAAGGAGCAATTGTTTGACTAATTTTAATTTACAGTGCAACGGAAATGTTCACCGGTACTACATTGTTGCCTAATCAGTTCATGACTGTGTATATACATAATTAATTTAACTTGATAACAACCAAACAGAGAAAATATAACTCTGGTCCAGTGCTCTCACCCATTGTGTTGTCATTGATGTTAACCAATAACATTAAAATAGACTTGTGTCCTATATCTTAATTGCTATAAAACTGTGACTACCATAACCTCAAATGTCTAATTATTTGTTAATAACTCGCTATATTTTAGGAGATATAAACTATTAAAACAATAATTTTTCGGTTCCAATACATGTGACGTACAGAGCGTAAAAGTTACTAACGTATCCCTTAATAGTGCGACATGTTACGTCATAAATATGGCTGATATTTGTAGCGCTGAAACACAATTCAAATTTTTAACTGCTATATCTCCGTCAACATTTAGTTATTTAATAAAATAAAAACGCCAATATACATTTATTAATATGTATTTCAATCAACAATTGAAAAATTGACCCATAAAAATGAGTACACAATGAAAAAATTAAAATCCGCCTTGAATCAAGAGTATGATATTTGACAGTTTGAAATCTGTAACTAATTTACATGTTTTGCACCCCGTGGCACAGTTTCTGCGGACGCCCATGCGTGAGGCTGTTAAAAGATTCAAATGATTTGCAGAACGAGTCCTAATTGAATGATGGATATTATAAATATATTCGAGAGTATCTGTATCTGCATGTGTGTGTGTGTTTCAAATATGTCTTATAACGTCTAAAGTAAACATAACTGTGAAGTTAATATAACATGGAGAATTATGTGTATTTTTTAAATTTAAAAGCAAGAAAAGCCCGTACCAATTTAAACTCGAGTAAAAAGCATACAAAATGTAAAGTCTGAAAGATTGTGAGAAGGTAAATATATTTCATATTAAAAAAAAGTTAATTAAATGAACCGTAAAACAAACATTTTCAACTGAAATAAAATAAAATGAAATGAAATGAGTACGTTAACGTTAATAGATGATGACGTAGACAAAATGGTGGACCACGGCTGTAGAGTTTGCTCTTTAAACTTGTGAATTATTAACGTGGTTTCACAAAGAGTCAAATATTGTTTTTTGAGAGACAGCATCTTATAAACACATTGAATAAAGAGAGACAACGCTAATAATTAATCTAAGACCAGTTGTAATTATATAAAAAAATATTTTTAAAAAAAATTAAAAATATATAATTTTGTATAAAATAAATACCCGTTGTTATTTTTTTTTTTGATAATTTTTATTTGCAATTTTCTCATTAATTCTTTATTTTCTTGTTTTAAAGATTATATCGGAATGTACGAGTACATCTACAATTCAAACGATTCGAAAACTTTTGAATGGTACAAACGGTTGGTATTTAATATTTTACGATTTCAGTCTTTGAAATAAATTGGTCGCTGAGGGAATTAATCCATTACTGGAGGGAACAGCTTTATGTCGTAAACGTAACGCGACGAGAATGTCAAATAAAAGAAATTTTCTGTACAACCAATGCCTAGATTCAGTTATGTAGTCATGGGAAGGTGAACAGTATCACATCTTCCTCACACTGGAACCGTCTACTTGCGACATCCAAACCATTTAGTCCGAGAACAACTTGGGTAAACTACATCAAAATAGCAAACCTAAATTTTTAGTACCTTACCTTACCTTTATTTATTTTCAAACACTCAGCTTTTCTAAAACAACGCAGATCTGGGGGTTCTGGGATCTTACTCTATTTAAGAACAGAGCTGCTGCAATATCAGGATGACCACAAAAAAATGATTTCAAATTTCCCAGTAAAGGTTTTCCAGTAAAGTTTTTCGTACTTTTCCATGATATAGAAATTTTATTCGTATCACTTAAATATTTAAAGTTTTCATTATATTTTAATTACTAATAATGGGCTTGTGTCCTCATTTTTTAGTGGTCGATTTTTCAATTGTTGATTGAAATTGATGTTAATAAATGTGTATTGGCGTGTCTATTTTATTAAATATCTAAATGTTAACGGAGATATAGCAATTAAAAGTTTGAATTGTAGTTTTAGCACTAGAAATGGTCGGCCATATTTGTATGACGTAAAATGCATTTTAACGTCAGTTATTTGTTGAGTAAAATTTGTTGAATCCCTTTAATAATTAAAGAGACAAAATGACTTTTTTAATTGTTAATATCTCCTAACATATAAGGAGTTATTAAAAAATAATTGTACATTTGAGGTTCTAGTAACCCATTTTATCAATATATAGTACACTTTTATAGAAATTAAGGCATAGGACACAAGCCCATTAAATCTGGTATTAAACTAAAAAAAATTATTTATTTCTGATTTATTTTTTTTCTCATTGCCTTAGTTGGTATTTAATAACTAATTAAATACGATTTCGTGAATAAAAAGTAACTTAAATTGAGTAAGACAAAAATAAGGTAATGACTAGTATAAACTAGAACAAATTAACTCGTAATATTTAATAGATAAAATTATTGAAGATTTTTAAATTGATCATCAATAATTTGAATTTCATCTAAAAGTTTAGCTTTCTTTGACGCCAATTTTTTTTTCATGTGCTACACGTTTTATTTTTAAATTTTCTGATTCATTTTATTTTGAATTTTAAATGAAATATAATGTACTATATATGAAATAGTTGCCGCAATCAAATTCCTTGATATTTATTTAAATTTCCTGAATTTCCTGAAATTCCTGAAATTCCTTGATAATTCCCGGATTTCCAGGTTTTCCAGGTCTGTGGCCACCATGCTTATGTATGCTAATCTGTCGGCTTATGTAGAAGAAAAATCCTGTGACATCTAGAACGAAGACCACAGACCACATGTGAATTTCTTAATTGTAGCCTACATTTACTATGAGTACAATACAAGACACCCTATTATACAATAGTGCAATTTTATAAAATTTAAATCCAACTACCCCTTTTACACCCCTCCCCCGTTTGGTAATCTGTGTACAAATCGCTGTCTTTGATTTCCCCATACAATAGGTCTTTCGCAGACGGCAGAGACCACGTTTAACTTTATGTCAGATTCACCAGCCCCAGGTCCTTGGAGACGCTACCGGTTGGTTTTCCCTAGGCCTGTGTGTGTGCGTGTGTTAAGACTTGTTTGATTTGTGTTAACGGAATTGATACTAGAAATGATACCAATATCAATTCCCAACCCCAACCCCAATCCTTATTTGTACACCAGCTTCGGCTATTGTTTATTTATTGTTATAATATAACAGATGAAAAAATCTTTATAAATATTCATATTTTTGGTACAAATATAATAAATAATAAATAAACAAATAAATTTAGATATATATATAATATAATAAATAATAAATAAACAAATAGAAAAAACACAATTGACGCAGAAATGAAATAAATAATGGAAAATATTAAATCAAACAAGTGGAATATTCTGAGAGCTGATCTAGTATGATCATGTTGTGTGGAGCAATGGGATTGTGAACCTTGTCTATAAAACTGTAACTTGTGATGAAGTTGGCTATGACAGGGTGGCCACAAAAAAATGATTTAAATATCCCTGATAATTCCAGGTTTTCCAGTAAAGTTTTTCGTACTTTTTCCTGATATAGAAATTTTATTCGTATCACTAATTACCAATAATTAAATCTGGTATTAAACTAAAAAAAAAATATATTTATTTCATAAAAAAAAAACTGCATATTGCTACAGAAATAATCCCCCACGCAGAGAAGTTCTTTTGCTTATTTTGTTTTTGTAAACATACGCGTAGCTAAATTATAAGTTTCAGTAGCGGTTTCTCCAAATTTCATCTGAAATTTCACAATAATTCGTTGCTCTATTGTTACACTTAACATTTTTCCTTCGAATCAAAAATGCGAATGAAGGCTACGGTTATACTGATTCGTTTACAGAAGCGAGATAAACGATAAACAGCTGTCGTTTTATCAGCCTCGTTATTTAATATCAATAATATAACCTCGTTTATTTGGGACATACACACACGACGAAATTAATTCCGTATTTAATGAAATATTAAAGAAATCAAATAAAATATTTTTCTCAATTCTTTTAAAAGCTTTTGAGCATTGATTTTCTTTATAAAAAAAGGCAGTCAAACTGAAAAATCAAAAGCTGGAAAATCAAATATTTGTACAAGGCAATTACTGGTATTGAATTTGTCTTTGATAAAATAATTGAACATCAAGTTATAAGCATTTTACTTCTTAGATTTAGTACTAAAGTCAATAAAAGAAAAAATGGTACTCCTCCTACTACTTAAAAATATGGAAATTATATTAAAAAATGATAACTTTTTTATTTTTATTTTGTTATAAAAACTTATATATTATAGTATACGATGTTTAATTATTTAAAAATATATCATTTTTATTAATTATTCAAAATAAACAAATTATTAAATTGTATGTTTTTTTTAAATATTTTTTATTAATATTGAAAACGTACTCTGTAAATAATATGTAAATTATGTACAATGAATGTAATTAAATTTGCTTTTTAATTACACGCGATGTGCGGCCTGTGGACCGTGTTCGTATGCATAGAATTAAATCAGGGGTTTCCAAAATTAACAATGGATTTGTAAACTCATTTTTTAAGGGTAGTTTTTTTCATTTTTAATTGAAATATAGGTAAATATATGTATCTTAACGTTTTATTTTTTTAAATATCCAAAAGCTGAGAGAGTTATAGCTATATTAAATTTAATTTTCAGTTTTGTCGCATGTTTTAGATTGCATGCATAAGACGTCACAGAAGAAAAAAAGAATTGAGATTATTTTTCCTCTTTCATAACCATCTTAATATAAATGTTGATAGGTTACACATCTCAGCTGTTAGTAATAAATAATAATACACTCTCCAATGCGACTCTGTTGTGTAAAAGAGATAGCAAATCGTCAGATGTGACGTACAATGTATTGAAATTTGCTATAACATTTTTAAAATTACTTTCTTTATTCTTACTATCACCTAAAATATAGGGAGTTATTAAAAAACCAAGTTTATCAATATATGGTACAGTTTTATAGAAATGAAGTCATGATTCACAAGTCTGCAGGTCTTTCAAGAACCAGCTCTGCGCTTTAAAAGCGAATCGTCAGACTAGAATGTCTAAAAATATCCTTGTTGGAAACTTTCATATTTTAAAATTGTTTATTGTATTTCAATAAGAAAGGAAGGTTTTAAATTCTTAGTCAAATTATAATTACTGAAGTTTAACATAACTGAAGTTTAAATAAAAAATGGATTAACTGAATTAATAAAAGTATAGTTTAAATTATGACAAAATACATAATAAACCTCTGTTAATTGAAATTAAAAAAATTGACCCTAAGACAATCGAAGTTTGGCCATCATGTTTTTATATAAACTTAGTTTTAGATATAAAATACAATATGAAATATGTAAAATATATTCAATAAAAAATATTTCAATAATTAATTCAAACAGAACTCTAATGAAATTATTCAATCATTTTATTATTTCGTTTCACAATGAAAATCCCCCTCCTCGCTCCACTCCTACTATTCTATTCCTACTCCATCCACCTTTTTATATACATTTACGGTAAAACGAAATAATGTATAAATCGAGGCAGAATTGATCTCGATTTTTAAAAATCTACGGATTATTTTAGCATGATGTAAAAAAAGAAAATAATTTTTCTTCTAAGGAGGTACAAGACCTTTACGTCAATGATGAAAATATCGTCAAATTTGTTGGATCGATAAAACATAATTAAAATACATGCTGTCTCACAATTTTAGTAACCTAGACTTCATAGTTATCTTAGAATTGATTGAAAACAGCCAATTTTCATATATAACACAATTTTCAGTTCAATTTCACCACATAACATAACTTTTAACTATGAAGAAATATTAAAACACCTATTTACGAAAATAATTATATAAAACCTATGGCAAATTGAGAGAAAAATTTTAATTAAAACGAGATTATACTCCAAGAAATGAATAAATCATACATTTCTTTTAACGACGTTGTCAAATTTATTATTACTTTTTTCAAATATTTAATTTGAACTTGAATTGAATTAATATAAGTCTGACATTAATTATGGGTAATATTTTAATTAAAAAACTATTATATGCATAAAAAAAATATTTTAATAGGCAAAAAGACATTTAATTGGGAATTGTAATCACATTCGCTTCGAGCAGATTCGGGCTAAGGTTAGCAACCAGTCGCGTCGTGTGGGGAGGGCCTAACAAATAATTTAACAATTTAACCTTTAAGAAAATGAAATTAAAGCCACATTTTTTTTAAATGTTTGGTAATGATTATGTACTTGTAATATTTATAAATAAATAAATATATATACATACATGTATATAATTTAAAATTAAAACCAGTAACAAGTGATGCGCAGTAAAATTGCGCAGAATAAATATTTCTTACAGCCGAACTGCGAACAGCGAACAAAATAAACAAAGCGCGGTTTGGTTTTTGTATGTGATATATTGAAGTGAATTGCGCGCGATCAAAAACGACCTTATGGGGTAGAGAAATGGGATAGAAGGGATGTAGACGGGGTTGTGATGCACAGAAGTGGTAGGGGTAGGGGAGAGAAGAAGGAGGAGGAGGAGGGTTATTATAATCATAAAATAGTGTATAATATCTCACTGATATGATGAACTTCCGTCAGTTAATATTGTGATTTCATTGGAACATCACTCATTCAACAACTTATTTAAACAATAGAATTTAAATATTGAAAATAAATCTAGATGATTTCATCGAATTTTTTGAACAACCTAAATTTTTAATTTAAAATCAAATTTTAATATTTTTTTTTAATTTTAAGATGTGGAAATTTTTATTAATTATGTAAATGTTTATACAATATTAATAAAATATAATTAATTTATTGTGCAAATAACATAACATGTAGATTTATTTGCTTTAATATTATTGTGCAAATAATAATTTAAAATTTTTAATTTAATTAATAGCGACAGTAGAATTGAATTCAATTTTGTTACTGTTTCAATTATTTAAAACTGTGTTAAGTGCTTTTAAAAATAATTGTTTATAATCTAAAAAATATTCAGGTTTTAAAAAATTTAAAATTTGTTTTCAATTTGAAAAATGTATTCACTCTACCGTGCTTGGTTAATGCGAGAGCCCGCTACATCGTCCGCCCCACCAGACGTATGGCTAGAGGTGGGCCCTCCACCGACTACAAGATTTGCAGCACATGCAGCATTATTGGGGGCCCACTCTGGTTATCTTCGTGCAGCATTAAGTTCTATGGTGCCAATGCCATCAACAGATACATCCGCGCAACGCCATCTCTTGAATATCGATGCAGCAAACCCAGAGCATTACAGAAACGAACCAAATCAAACAGATCCCGCGGACCCGAGTTACAGTTTCTTGCAGTACAAAGATCCTATATTTATTCCGAATGTCACATCTGAACAATTTGCGCCACTTTTAACCTACATGTATACTGGATTTTTAGATTTAAATTTAGAAAATATATTTGCCATATTGTTAGCCACACATGTGCTACATATGCCGAGAGCTTTGGAGATCTGCAGAGCATTCTTAACACAAAATCAAAGTTCAACTGTGGTTGACAACCAAGAAAGAAGCGCTTTTCGAATTGGCAACGTTATTAAACCAATTCCTAGCAGAAAGATGTTGTACGGCTATGGAATTCCACCAACTCTTCCACCGCTGTACCATAGCCTTTTTCAGAGCTCACAAAATACTCCATTCAGAAGCTTAGAAAATGAAAAAATTGCTCCAAATCCATTAGAACAACATGAAGAACCTAACGTAGAGAAGAATTATGATAACCCAGTGGCTTCCACATCGCAAACTCAGAATAATAAAAAAGAAACAATCACAAAAACCAAAACAAATAAAATAAAATCAAAGCGTTTGGAAGAACATGTGTCTAAAAGAATAAAAACTATAACAAAAACTAAATCACCATCTACACTCACAAGTGAAATAAAGAAAGTAACGAAAACTATAATAGCTAATGAAAGTGAAAAAGTAATAATTGATATTGCATGCTGTGATGGTCCAGTGAGATTTCGGAGAGTGTTGAACAACGCTTATGGAGTGTGTAACTCTACTACCAGCAGTATTACTAAAGAACACAACCAATTGGCAATTGGTACAAGCTTCAATGAACAGATGGCGCAGAATATTAGAAATTATAACGAAGATCAAAACCTTAGTGATGATAGTGAGGAAATTAATATTGAGGATATAAATACATCAGAAAAATCTTTAAATTTAGATAAAATGGAAAATAATTCAACATCTAGTGAAACTATTTATACATGTGTATATTGTAAACATACATTTAAGTCACAATATTGTTATCAGAAGCATACAAGAAGACATATTCATCCTGTGGAAATGAACAATAGTACAGGTTCGACAAACGAAGTTAAAAAGATTGAAATTACCAAAGAGAAAATTGAAAAAGTTGTGGATACAAAAAGGGAAGTCAGACCATTGGATATGAATGTTCAATATTACCCTTGTAAAACCTGCGGCTCAAAATTTCCAAGTTATTACTTCGTGCACAAGCACCGTAAATTGTGCCATGTCGATGAAGTTGCATAATTTATTTTGTGGCCCATATGTGAATGTACAATTAAAATTACATTAATATTGTAGCATGTTGTAATATTTAACAATTGTATATATTTCGTTAATAAATGTATCAAACTTTAAATTATATAATTTTAGATCAGAACTATATTGAAAGTCCTAATATATAAGTCTCAAAACATTAAGATTAAGTTTGTAAATATCGCAAAATGTATGTAGTGATTACTATTTGTATATAATAAAAAAAATATAGAAATAAACCACATCAGTATTAAAGTAAAACAAAAAATGAAAACGCCTGAATGGAAAAATGAAAATATATAAAATTATTGTAAACTTTAAACTTTGGAAACATACATATCATAACTTAAATGTAATATTAAATAAATTGTAAGAAAATAAAGAGACATATCAAGCATCTATTGTTTTTATTTTAATTAATACCATCCTTTAATAACTTTCTATTTAATATTCGTAAACTGAGCGATGAATTGTTTCATAAAACTTTACATAGATGTCGTATCTTAGATCGCAACCATTTTCTATTAATAAGTAACAGAACAACTACTGCGCGCCATCTAGTTTTAAATAATGACATAACATCGCTACCTTAAATTCAGAACACAATCTAATAATTAAAATAGCCAAAGCTACTTCTTCACCATTTTAAAGAGCTCTTCAATTGATTGAAGACATTACAGAATGAATTTATGCAAATTCGAAATACGCTGCAGAAACTTTCACATCTTAGAATTATTGAAGGTCAAACTTAGAATTATTCAAGGTCGAATTATTTGTACAAAAATTCAATATACTTATATTCTTACCTTTATCTGCTTGCTCATCCTCTGATGTCGTGGGTGCGTCATTTCTTCGAACACTACTATTCTTATCAGCTGTTATCTCCAAAGGATCCTCACTGCAAAATGAAAAAATGCAATTGAATGTGTAACGAAAAAATCTACTTAATGAGATCATATTATATGTATACTTAATTATTTACATTTATTACATTTTAACAGCGAAAGACTTTAGAAAAAAGTAAAAGAATTGTAGAAAGATTGTTCACCAGTAGCAATCGTAAGTAAAAGTACAGTCGGATATTAAGTACAAACGATACGTTACACTGCATATGGAATATATATTTACTTTTTTAAGTATATTTAATCAACGTCGGCCTATTTCCGATGCTGAGTCCTATCATCGATTACCATCTACTATTGTTGACAGGTTTTATGGTACAATATATCAATTTCTTTTTTATTCTGTAGCAGTTGTTCCTGCATGTTACATATGCGCACTTAATTTACCAATATCATGCTCACAGCTGATCAAAACATTTGAAATTTTGTAATTAAATTAATTGACTTTAATTATATTAAAATCATATTTAAATTTTACCAAATTCTGTAGAAAAGTGGTTTGTTTTACTAGTAAGTAAACTATTTTAAAATAAATATATTCAAAGGGTATTTGTGAATACCCTATAGTTGGAATAAAATAACAGGAACTTTATTTACAGGTTCAGTGTTCAGTACAGTTATTAGCAAATGGATTTCGTTATTTGAACACCACAATTCATCATACGATATTAATTGTATTTACATTTCGGATTCTAATTTAATCAAAATTAAATTATGATTACTTTGCTCTGCTCTGTTTACACACACATTGAAATGGGTGTACACACACACATTTGGAATATGGCACATGACGTGTGCTGTGTTTTGCAATGTCTGCAGAGAGCAGAGTTGAGATGTGAATTGAACATTGACAATGATTGTTTTCACCCTCACAAAGCCGACTGAATGTATTCATTACAATAACTAATATAAAAATTCCCGTAGACAGTGTTCCTGTGTTAAGAACACACAAAAATAACTGGACAGAATGGATTGCGAGACTAAGAAACAAATATGCATACTTTGGCAAATTCTTTTTAGCGAAATAATGAATTAATTATTAATCGTAATTTTTATCTTGTATAACGATGCGACTAATTAAATATTAATTGTACAACTGAGATGTTTTGTGACTTGATTGTGATTTTCATCAATTACCAATTAGAAAGTTTCAAATAATCCCGTTATTAATTGAAACTTTGATTAATTTCATAATAAAAACATCATCTGTTTAAACTATATAATTTGAATGGGACGAATATAAATGGAAATAAAATCGTTAATATTTCTGTCTCCCTCTCTCTGGATATTTGGATTTCCATTTTATAATTTCAATTAATCTGACTTTAATTTATTAGATTGCATATTCAGTTTGGTAAAATCACGGTTGTTATATCAATTTAATTAATTCGTAAAACCCGTATAACAATGCAAACATTGAATTGCGAACTACCCTAACGGTTTCTACTAATTTATTATTGCCAAAAAATTAACGGCTAAGTCTATCATTACTTTACGATTCTGTAACTTCCTGAAATAAGGCGGTTTATATTTAATAATATTTAAAAATTATCGTTTATCTACAGTAGACTATCTTTAATCTGGATTATCGAACAATAATATAATTTTTACAGAAATACTAAAGATCTAAATTTCCTTACTTTGAGAATATAAAGCATATGGTAATCGTTTAATGTAAATGTTTCAATTTAAATTTTATATTTCAGTTGCAGAAGTATACAAACGCGAACCTTTAGGCCCTCAGCCAGGGTACCCTCACTTAGTGTACAATTCTTCAATGTCGCTTATGGCGCCCTCCGTCCGCCTTTATTGGGTTAGTGAACTAAGATGCTCGGCGACTCAACATTTGAAGGGAATGAAGGGTGAAGGGAGTGCACTTAACTAAAGTTCAGTGCAGTTCAGTGATACCACATATTAAAACATAATATTTATATATATACATAAATATATATTATTATTGTAGTTTTATTTTGTGTTATGCTTTGTATCACTTGTATACAATTATTTGCATTTGTTTAGTACTATACAAAAATATTATGTTTTAATATGTGGTATCACTGAACTTTAGTTAAGTGCACTTCCTTCACCCTTCATTCCCTTCAAATGTTGAGTCGCCGAGCATCTTAGTTCACTAACCCAATAATGGCGCCTAAAGCGACATTGAGTCGCCGAGCATCTTAGTTCACTAACCCAATAAAGGCGGACGGAGGGCGCCATAAGCGCGCCATAAGCGACATTGAAGAATTGTACACTAAGTGAGGGTACCCTGGCCCTCAGCACACGACGCGACTGGTTGCAAACCTTATCCCCGAATCTGCCCGAACCGAATGTCATTACAACTGTGTTGTTAGTAAAAGAACGAACGTGTTTACGAGTGAGATAAAATACACGGCACGAACGTAACTAAACTGATTTGAAACTGGTTTTGAGCGTATTTTCAGCGACTATATTTCTCGGTCGCAGGACATTGTTGGTTGTATGCTTTTGATGATGATATCATCAACAGAGATGTTTACGAAAAGTATTTAAATACATACATACAATCAAATATAACACAATAGAATCCCCTGTTTTGCTATTGTTAGAAATTCTATAGAGTCACGATACACGGCTCGTGCTCGTTTTCGATGAAAACTTCGTTTCTCGTTTAATTTGTAATTAGTCGACTCGTGTGCCTTCGGGCTAAGGTTTGCAACCAGTCGCGTCGTGTGCGGAGGGCCTTATGAAACTAAAACATGACCGTTGACTGTCTTTGGACAGGCTTGACAACTTCATCAATCAAAACACATGAAGTAAGCTACTAGGCATTGATTGACAATATGAATGTTTCCAGCAAGTAAACAAAGGAACCTTGCCCCATGCACTTCAAGTGATGTCCTTCAAGCAAATGTTGACTTACCTAATTGGTTCTGCTTCAGGTTCTGCAGCGGACACTTCCTTCTCCGGCGTTTCCACCGACGCCTCTGCATCGGGTGCACCTGCATCGGGTTCCACAAGACTCTCTGGGGGTTCAGATGGAGTCCCGGTCACAGGAGATGGTTCCGAACTAAGTGCAGGAAGCACAGGACTGACTCCAGTTGAGTCACCACTAGATGCATTTGAATTGCTATTGTTTGTTTGCGGCACTGTCACTGTCACTGTTGGAACATTCTGATCACTTTGTACACTAGGAGTCGCACAGACTACTGTTGACGTCACAGTTATTGTCGGTGTCGAATTTGACGAATTTGTTGTATTACACGACGCACTACTATATAAACAAGGGGTTGTTAAAGTACTAGATGTTACAATCAAACTGCAGGAGGTTGTACTCGCTGTAGATGATGTTATTGAACAACTACTCGTTGTCGTTGTTATTGTATTTGCATTTGCAGCACTTGACACAGTAGTGTTGTCACTGGTTAAATTGTCTTTTGAACCACCACCCTCTACAGTTGCTCTATCAGTTCGATTGCCGGTTTTTTGTTGTTGTTCTCGCTGTAACCTGGTGGTCACTCCAGTTGTCAACGCGTCTACAATACTACCAGCCTGAGCCTGAGCACCACGAGCTACATTTGCTCGAGAACTCCTAGTTCGTTGACGATGTTTTCTCACTAATGTTTTATAATTTTCTGCTTTCTTATTTAAATAATAAAATCGAACACAATCTTTAGCACTTTTTCTTTCTAAACACGCGGCTATTAAACCAAAGTTTTTAGGATTTTGTAAATACTTTTCCTTAAAAAGTTCTTTTTCTCCTGCCGTCCACACATTCAGGTTTTGCCGTTCTTTGTATTCTGCTTCCATATCTAAACACACGCCATTGTTGTTCGTGAAGACCAGTCGCCGTTGTCTCGAATCGAAGGGAATAGGAGGAATTACAGCATACGATCTCATTTTCTTATCTTCCAAAGCTTGCTCGTGAAGACCATCCATGATTTCTTCAAGATCAGCTTCAGATTTTATTCTGGCGCCAACACGGTTAAATCTTTCTTTGTCTTCTCTTTGTTTCCGTAGTTCAGGGAAAACCTTTTCAAAGAACTCTCGATTTTTAGCTTCTTTCGCCCTACGCTTTGCTGAGTTTTCCATCCGCTCGACTTTCCGTTGCCAATCTGTAGCTAGCTCAGTGTATTTGTCCGTTAGACGGGCCGATCTGGCGTTACGTTCAGCACGAAGTTTCTCAAAGTGCATTTCCAATCGCGGTTTGAACGCCAAATACTTCTCTCGAAATTCTCGACAAACCTTGGCATCCAGAGGTTGGTTGTACAGCGGGAGATCTGTTGGAGTTCCCAGATGACTGATGGAAATATGTGCACTATTGGCCAGTCTTCGATTTTCCGCGTAGATCTTTTGGGCAAACGTTGTATGTCTCGGCTGTGCTTCAGATTCGGCTTCTGGTCCAACAGCTGGTCTAGCTGCAGCTTCCTCGAGGCTCTCTTGTTTCTTCTTAAGCTGCAATATCGCAGAATCAGTCTTAGCGATCTCTCGGTCCACTTTAGCAATCTTTTGAAGGAGTTCATCTTTTGTCGATTTGAATGATTCGTCCGAATGTTCGGGTGGCAGTGTGGGTGAGATTGCTTCTACTTGGGGGTGATAAGACCCGGCTGGTTCTCTGGTATCTATTTTTAATGGCATTGGTGGACCTTGGGATGCATTGTCTCCTAATCTAATTTTTTTAAATGCTGGTGGGCCCCCTATATCTTGTTGTCCTTGTGGTTGTTGTCTCTGACTTATGTAATCCGTCCCACAGTGTTGCAATAATGATATCCTAGGCCTGACGGGCCCATCTGATGATGGTGGCGGACCCTGTGATCGCATATATTCCGATGGGGGCACCCGAGAATATGGATTCTCTCGGTAAGGCACCGCTGCACCGTAGGGACTTTGTTGCGCATATCTCATTGGGGCTTCACGTGCAGGGGTGACTGGAAATGGAGGGTATGCTCCGGGGCCAGGTCTAGGAGGAGATAAAGGACTCGCAGCGCTACGGGCGGGTGGTTTGCCATAGCCTTGCGGGTCTCCCTGTCTGTAACAATGAAATAACATAACATTAATAAATAAATTCAAGATATCCGTTAACTATTACTATTATTAATGTTAACTAGTGTATTTAACCTCCATAAACCTTCATCATTTATGGTTGATATATCTACCATTGTACAAACTAACTGAAAAATCAGGCTACCCCTGTATCCTATACATCTTAATATATATAAATAATATTAACTAAAGTATTGCCATTCTTTCAATGGATCTTTCTTTCACAAATAATACAATTATTGAACCATGGCATGAATGTTCAAACATTTCAAAAGTATTTTATGTACGGGTAATGAAATAATTCTTTTTAGATAACATTTGATGATAGAATAATCATAAAATAGGAATTTAAACTAGAAATGATAAGATAAAATTTATCAATTTGTTTATGTACCTTAAAATATATTGATTATTTGATAAAATAATTCAAATAGTATAACTCTTTGAAATGATACTCGTAGTAACTATATAATATTGTTCATATGCAGAAAATTCAGGTCTATATGACAAGCCGCAATATAAATATATTTGGTAAAAAAAAAGAAGATTCAGGAGGCAGTATACAATTGTGAACGAAGATAATACTGGAGTAAATAGAGAAAACTTGGAAATAGGGATGACGAAAAAATAAGTGGGATGTACGGAAATGAGGAAAGGAGAGACGAGGAAGAATTGTTGCCAGGAGAAAATGAAGGAAGACGAATGGTTGAAGTAGAGACAAAGTGGAGACGAAAGGAAGAAGAGAAGGACAAGGAACATAACAGTGGACCAAAACGAAGAGAAAAGGAAGACAAGGAAGGTTAATCGTTAATATTAGAGAGAAATATTTTTGTTTATTTTTTTTTATTTAAGTATATTTCAGAAAGTAAGTATGTAATTAGAAGAAAAGATAAGGAAGGACTACCGGCATAAAACATTAAGTTGTTGATATTGTTATTATTTATATTTAATTTAATGAATAGATTAAAAAAAAGATAAATTGGGTGACAATTCAATCCAATCCAATCCAATCCAATCAATTAACCAACTTACAAGGCTGCAACACTTTCACGAACCATTTTAATATGCTCTTGTAAACGATCACTACGTTGGCGCATTGGTATTCGTTTATCTTGAATAAAATCCTTAATACCCGACACGCAATTAGCAAAATATATTTCTATTCGAAAATAATTCGATTATTTGAATCGTTCTCTCACTGTATACCAAGTGATATTTGGAATTATGAATCCTGATTAGCTTAATACATAAAAAACTAATCCAAAATACATAACCTACTGCAAATCTGACAATATATAATCTCACAAAATTACTGTTTTGGTATCATATGATCAAACGATTTGATAAAAATTATTTTCTTATGAGGAATCAAATCAGAGGAGAGTCTTTTAAAAAATAATTATTTCCCGCACATTTGTTATGAATATATGCGATAGTATGTAACATCTATACATACGTATATCGCTATATACTTTGCTATGTACAATATGATTAGTAAGCATTAGAAGCGCATGATCAAGACCTTTTCTTTTTGTGTGTGGCAGTGCCAGAAAATATAACTAGACGCACGTTTTCTAAACAGAACCTAATTTCGAATTGTTGATAGATTTTTATAGTCTTAGAGTGTACTTTAAGCGTATGTACATTAATAATATTCGAATGGCGCAATCGTATTGGCTATAAAGTTCCGAGTTTGTGGGATTTCTACTAGTGAAGACACCGCCCAGAATATGGAGCAAGCGCAGGACTAAAAACAGCTGCTGGGAAAAATTAGATACTAAAATATCTACATGAAAGAAATAATAGAAGGAAATTGTTCAATGAGATGTCTATCGCAGGAAAATAAAAAGCGAAACATCAAATGCAGGTTTGCGGAATATGAAAAGAGAATTTAGAAAATTATTTTTAGAGAAATGAGAAATTTTTATAAAAATTGCATGTTTTCATGTAGGTTTATAAGTAGGTCCTTAAGTGTCATAAATAGCATTGATGAGTATTAGTCGGGCAAGGAGACTACGACTGTCTTTTTTCATCATATTAAGGATTGACAACCTGGATTTAAATTTTAATTTTCAGAGTGAAAAACATTTCCATTTGAACGCCACCTTGAACATAAGGTTGTAATCAGAGTAAATTGTTTATATTGAAAACTACAACACACACAAAAATTTGTAACATGCTTTTTAGTACATAATGATGTTGACTGCAACTTTCATTCATAACTTTTTGTTATAATTTATACAATAAATAGTTCTAAGTTGTAAGTTAGAACAGACTACCACTGTATTACTATAACGAAACTTAATTTAAGATTTGCTTTTGCTTGTAACTTTTTTATTGCAACAGTTACAAGAAAAACTTATTAATAAAAGCTGTAGATAATAGTATTACCGATAGAAAAGTTCTTCAAATTTTTTTTATGGAACTAACAGTTTTTAAGATAAACAAGAAAAACTGATTAGCCGCTTATTTTTAAGATGGGGCCGAATAGGGGCGCCTCCACCCCGGAAATCTAAATTTAAATCTAAGTTTGACCTTTTTATATGACGAAACAAAAAAGTCTGCTGCGTACCAAAATGCGCGACTGGTTTCTTTTTAACGACGTATTTCCCAACTAACAGCATCGTGAGCAAAATGTCTGATCCAGTTATTAAAATTGATTACCAAATATGAGGCGATAGTGATATCAGCAAATCTCGAATTAATTCTAGGAAATATCAGTCATGAAAAAATAAATTGAACTAAAAAGCTTAATGCATGATTTAAAAAAAACCTACGTATTTAAGAAAATGAAACAAAACAACCACCTCGAATTTTTTCTATTTTTGCCAATGATGAAGAACAGAATAAGCATGCGCGAAAACGTTCGGCTTATTCCGTTAAAACTCGTACCAGAAGGGATGAATTCATAACAAAGTAGTGGGAGAACTTTGAATGAGTAGTGGGGGTAACTTAGAATATTAAGTGGGATTTATTTTAAAGTGGAGGGGATTTAATGTAATTGTGGTGGGGATAGGTATATTCTAGATGTAGATTCTAGAATAGAACGATATAGCATGGTATTAAATGTGATAGCACTGATAAGATTTCAAAGAATTAGAAATGAATGACGGAACTTTAGTTTAGGGCTTTATTTAATAAGGAAATCAAAATTAAATACGAAGACTTATAAGAAAAAAGTTTTAATTTTCAGTAAAACTTTTAATTAAAAAAAAGGAACCAGCTTAAACAACAAATTACTGATATTTATAAAGGTGCCTTTGCATACTTCGATTATTCATAAATAATACACTTATTAAGTTTAAATTTAACTTATGTTCTTAATGAATTTATTTCTTTAGACATGTTCCATTGTTTATTTCAAGGTAGGCTTTTTAGTGTAGTTAATACTCTGTCATAAAGATGGAACAAGAAATATATTTCGCATAACATATCATTCTTCGTAAAACCCTGGCGACACGCCTATGTAGAAAACATCACAGGTGTGCTATAAAGTAGAAATCAGATTTTTCCGGATTTTCATGTGGTTGCATGACGAACGCCTCCACCATATTACAACTGACTTGTGAACTAATATTTTAGGGGTGGTTTGACACAATCGCTTTTATTTATCGTTGTATGCCACCATGGTAATACGAAAACTTTATGTGTTGCTGAGACAGCTATTAGAGATCATCCATAAATTAGATCACCCAAATTTCATGCACCGGTTTCCATTGTCACGGCGTGTAACTTCACAAATTTCAAATAAAAATTGTGTAAAATTTGTTTTTTGATAATACGCATTTGAGATTAGATGTGACGTCACATTTTGTTGACCCCCTCCTCTTCATTTGCGTGTGAAGTAATTAATGGATTAATGGCCCCTTTGACATTCGATTACGTATTTCTTTTATACTCCGCAGTATAGCAAAAAGATAAGGTCAGGGGTGGCCTTAGCCATTGCGAGGTCCCGAGCAGCAGATTTTTGCGAGATTTTATATTGGAAGATTTATAAAAGTTAACAAGCACAAAGACGACAAATATTAATGATGATAAAGTAAGGTACATGAATGCCTTAAAAGATATACGCAGTGATTCTAGTGGGATTTCTAAAGAGCGAGGCGCAAGATTCAAATACATATATATTAATTAATTTTTGTACTATGGTTGTTGCGCAAGAATACGAGGCCCCGGGCAGTTGCCCTGCTTGCCACCCCTAAAAGCCGCCTCTGGATAAGGTTCACAGGGATAGGCAAGACAGAGTCCAAAATGAATACATTACAAATGTATTACTGTAACGTTGCTAAAGAAGTTTCCCTTCAATATAGAAACAAATTAATATTTAGATAGTGATTTATGAAACACCCTGTCATATCATACATATAGGGAAATTCAATCGACGTATATATGCGATACATTTTGAAACATGAAGGATTACTTTATCAGTAATGAGGCGTGGCTTATCAATTTAAATAGCCGAGCCAGACATTTAAAATAAATAATAATGGAGGGGATATGTAAATGCTAAACTGCAAAGGTGGGGAACGCCGTAGAGTTCACGCGAGGTTCACCGTTCATTCGACATTTGATGTTCGCGGAACGTATTGTCGTCTACGTTCACAAGGCCAGGTTCTCAATAATACAAATTTATTGCTCTGCGGGCCATTAAAAAAATTATATGAATACATAACATTTTTACCAAATAATAAATTAATGCAAGATGTTTTTGTACGATTAGTATCATCCTGACATTATTTTTAAAGCACAAAATGGTTTGAATTTTAATTATTCAAGTCCTTGATTCTTTAAACCAAGCAAATATTCTGAATTAATTTCACAATGAGATTGCTATTCATTTTCTCTACTTTGTCTTTTGTTTTTATAATTTATTTTTTGTGTGCTAGTAATATATGAAACGCACTTCTCGTATTAATAGATCAATAGATTACATACAATAATTTGAAGTAACATATGGTAGTCTTAAGGAGGTATAGGCCGTTAACGTAAATGATGAAAACGTTGTGAAATTTTGAGGGTCGATACAAATAGTTAAAACACACGCTGTCTCAAAAGTTTAGAGACCTAGGGTTCATAGTTTTCTTTTTATACATGATTAAAAATAGTCATTTTTCATACAAATCATAATTTTTAGCTCAATTTCACCACATAATATAACTTTTTACTATAAAAAAATGGTGACACGGCTTTTAAAAACTAGGTGTATATAAAAAAATCTTTTCTGTAACTATTGCAAAAAGAAAATTATCAAAAGGTTACCTATATACGAAAATATTTAAATAAAACCAGTAAGAAACAGTAAATGTAGGTTATAAGCCGGCAACGTTGCAAATGCCAATTTGAGCGGGAAATTCAAAATCGGAATAAATGTTATATAAAATATAACAATTTATTTGTCAAATAACTAAATCACGCATGCGTCAACACACGTAAATTTGCAGCGTTGCAAATTAATATAAATTTGATATTAATTATCGGTAATTTTTAATTTATTAAACTATTATATGCATAAAAAATCATGCATTAGCAAGCAAATAGCAGTTTAATAGGGAATTGAAAAATTCATTTTCAAAGATACAGTCCTAATATGTGCTCGTATTTTGCATGTATTTTACGTATTTTGCATGTACTTCGTATTTTGCATTTCGTATTACCGAGAGATAAACTTTTTGCATTGACGGTACGTCCTGTACCTCCTTAAGTCAGGAATAGGAGAATTAGGTTCTAATATCATTTCCAATCGTTGTAAACACATGTATTTTGGGGTACTACCCAAATAAAGATGACAATAGATGAAGGATATAGGCCCAGACCCGTGAGGCTCTTGTTTAGGGCGCTACAATTTAAGGGCGACTATAATTCAAAATTGAATGACTTTCGTCGACTATGAGAACATATTTGAGGGGCGACAAAGTTTATAATATATCTCGACAACCACGTGGACAATTTTTATTTTTTATAAGAATTTTACGATTTTTATAACATACCATATAAGACTCCAGTGTTTTAATTACAAAATTTTGATTTCGTTTTCTATAAAAATGGCGTGCTCTATTTTAAAATAATTAAGCTCATATGATTTATATTTAATCATTAATTAAGAATAATTAAGCAAAGTTTTATTAAAATACTGCATTGAATGCACCACGGAAAAACTCCCTTAAAGTCTAGCCACGTGCTCAGCGTGTACTAAAAATTGAATAAATACTGATTGAGATGTTTTATACTGTTGTAAGTACGCATATGTCGCACTTACCTTTTATTTTTAATGATATTAAATGTTAATTATGTAATAGAATTATATTATGTAAACAGTTTTTGTATTAGTATTAAGATTGTAAAGAATAATTATTTAAGTTTAGCGCTTATAAATATTGTCTCTGGTTTGTGGAGATTAATATTGATTTAATGCTGGTAATTCAGTATTGGCGTTCTGTGATGTGAAATAAATTATTATATATTAAATTGCACAAGACGCTGAAAGCCAGTCTTCTCCTGAGTCTCAACCAAGTGTTTACTAATTGTACTTCGTTCGTACAATACTCCAATTGTAACATCTAAGTATTCAATAGTGAGCACATTTTAACTATTAATCAAATTATAACACTAGAATTACATTTTGTTTTATATCTGGCATCTTTATTAATCCAATAAAATACTATTGTAATTAAGTACGTAGATATAATATTACAACGAATAAATGATATATTTTAATAAAAGTGTTTGTATTAATAGTAATAAAAAGATACTAATTGTTCAACCGTCGTATGTTGCAACGAGGTTACTTTAGACCGCTCAAGTATTCTCTAATTGCAACAATACACCGTCTGAACAAGAATCCTTATTAATCATCTTAAGAAAGATATTCGATTACTACTGTAATTGGTGTTGGAAGTCGTCAACTGAAGAATCTACTACCAGAAGCTAGCATCCCTGCAGAATGTACTAGTAAGCTGAGTAATCTCCTCCAGAACGACAATACGACACAATTTTACAACATTGGTGTCAGGTGGGGTCTCGAAGAGATATTCCTACACATAAATATCCAAGAGGTACGCCCAAAATTTTTTTCTATATATTCTACACCTGGATGCAGATCAATTATTCTGGATACCACTACGTCGATCGATTATTTCCAAGATTGCCGAAGAGTACGAGATAGAACGTCAATTCATCTGTATTTCACATAATTTTTCTACAAGTCCGGTGGATGTAAAACAACAGCCCGCTGAACCAGAAAAAAAGAAATCTTTTGCCCCCAGCGAATGGATGGATGCTTCTAGAACAAATGGAATAATCTAAACTGATGTTAATCGTTTCCAGAACCCTGCACACAGCTGTACATAGATCAAAATCGAAAGTTTTTTTTGTTAAGTATAATAAGACAGTATCTTTTTATCTTGTATACAATTATTATCATAAATTGATAATTGTATTTTTTTCTATTAGTAGCATCCTTGTAGTTCATTGAAGCTATTATTTTTTTAGTATTCAATACTTTTGAATATTTGCTATAACCTATCTATTAGTAGCATCCTTGTAATTCATTGAAGCTATTATTTTTTAGTATTATATTCAATACTTTTGAATATTTGTTATAAAATAACAATTTTGTAGCATCATTGTTCAATATTTTTAGTATTATATCCAATACTTTTGAATATCTACTATAATATTTCCTATAATTGTTTCTACAATTATATTAATTCATGTTTAATATTTTTAGAACATCTTTATGAACGAGAAAGAATTTTGAAAAGGAGAAGTAAAGAGCTGAAGCAGTTAGATAGCAGTCTGTTCAATCAGAGAGACTACCTTCCTGTTACAACTGCGGTGTCTGAGCCCCATCGGAAATTTCCAGTGAGTTACTGTTTTCGCTAACAATTTTTCCTTGTCAGAATCCTATTTTTCGGAGAGTCGTTTATTGGTACAAAATAATCTTTAGTCTGTATATTATATATAACTTTAATTAAGTACTATGGCACCGAACGTTCATTCACTCACACTAGTTGAGAATACAATCAATCTAATTAATGAGTTTTCAAAAAATCTAGAAGTCCAATCAACATCCTTAACAATAGTTGAATTAAAAATCAAAAACTTAGACAAAGCTTGGGTTAAATATAGTAGTATCGTAGAAGCATTGCTTCCAACTCTAAAAAATGAAGAAGCTTCGGCTATCGTTAGTAAGTCTATAGAAGTTGAAAGTATTTATGACGACACTCTTATTTACTTGTTGAATTATAAGCAAACATTTGAGAATGATACACATATTGTAGACGACTCAAAAAGTATAGATTCAATAAAAAATCTGAACTTAAGTCCAATGCAACTAACCGTTTTTGATGGAGAATATATTAATTGGCAAAGTTTTATGGAATTATTTACAAATTTAATTCGTAATAATAGTAAACTATCAAGCATTGAAAAAATGCATTATTTAAAGTTAAATTTGTCAGGAGAACCACTCAAACTCATAAAGAATTATCCTTTAACAAATGATAATTACGAAATTGTTTGGAACATCCTTTGTAAACGTTATGATAACAAGGTAGCACTTATTGAAACCTGTTTAAACAATTTAATAAACTACAATGTTATACGTTTAGAGTCCGAAATCAATATCAAAAAACTACTAGATGAAATTAATGAATCGATTAGAGCATTAACCGAATTGGGGATATATTCTAATCATTCAGATTTTATGTTAATACATATTTTAAAGACCAAATTAGATTTTAATTCGTCAAAGGAATGGGAAAACAGAAATAATTCTGAATTACCAACCTTAAATGAATTTACAGAGTTTCTGGAGAGACGGTGGCGCAATCTAGAAAGAAGAAGGCATATTAAAGTCAAAACATATCCAAGCGTTCCTAATTCTAATAGTAAACCAGTTTCAAGCAAGCAAATTCCTAATAAGGTCGAAACAAAAACTAAAAATTTGTTCTGTAACCATTGTAAGAAAAGTGGTCATACAGAAAAGTATTGTTTTATTAAGAAGGAAAATCTAGATACGGGTAACCCTATTGCTCAAGTTAATACTTGTAGGGAGGCCACAATTTTATCAGAACCTTCTACTTGTTGTGAAAGATCGAAACATCTTATATCTGATGGTTCTCAAGTATCTTTTACTAACAAGACACAACACAATTCAAATAATGAATTATGTTTTTTTTATGATTTTGATGAGATCAATACGGGTAATTTACAAAATAATAATGATATTCTAAGTTTTGACAGTAAAAATAAAAATGTTAAGGCTAAGCAAACAGTTGACACTATCCAATTCAAGATGGTCGCAGCCAAAGCTAAAACCGTATCATTTTTATTAGATACTGGTTCTCAAATCTCCTTGATTAAACAAAATATTTTAAATAACAATGTCAGAATTAATAATAAATCTAAAATTCTATTGAAGGGTATTTCTGAAGGCACGCCTTATACCTTAGGTTCACTGAAAACTTCTATAATTTTAGATAGTAATAAGTCGAAACAAACTTTACAGGTTGTGTCAGAAAATTTCCCCATTAAACACGATGGAATTATAGGGTTAGATATTTTACGGAAACTAAATGCAGTAATTAATCTAAAAATGAACAGTGTACAATTCTCAGAACGTGGCAAAGTAATTGAGCTCCCACTTATAAATATAAACAATATCGTTTTACCAGCACGTACGAGGAAAATAATTCCTATGTCAGGTTCTACAGTAGGAGTTTGTGTAGCCAGGGAATTGTTACCTGAAGTTTTTTTAGCTAATGCATTAATCAAGCCCGTCAAAAATATTTTCTATATTTCAATAATAAATTCTTCAATAAAAAATATAATACTTAGTAATTTCAAACCGAATATCATACCGATAGATCAATTTAGTATTTACCATTTTTCAAAATCAAGTCCTAACAACCGTAAGGAACTTTTATTAAACAATTTAAATCTTTCACATGTCAATTCAGAATTAGTAACAGAATTAATAGAAATCTGTGACAGCTTTAATGACATATTTTTTTTACCGGGAGACAAGTTATCTTGTACGAGCGCATTAAGTCATAAGATAAAGATTAATTCTTCTAAACCCGTTAACGTTAAACCGTATCGATTGCCCCATGCGCAAAAAGAGATTGTGGAAAAGCATATTCAGGAACTGTTGGTCAACAACATAATTGAAGAAAGCGACTCACCCTATAACGCACCTTTATTAGTAGTACCAAAAAAACCAGATGCGTTAGGTAATAAACAATTCCGCGTAGTAGTCGATTTCCGTAAACTTAACGAGCAGACAACAAGTGACGCCTATCCTTTGCCTCTTATACATGATATACTGGACCAACTTAGTGGTGCAAAATTTTTCTCTACCCTTGACTTAGCAAGCGGTTTTCACCAGGTCCCTATGCTTCCCGAAGATAAAGAGAAAACAGCATTTAGTGCGAACTTTAAACACTATCAATTTGTAAGAATGCCATTCGGACTTAAAGGAGCCCCCCCCATGTTTCAGAGACTTATGTCTCACGTTCTCACAGGTTTGCAAGGAATAGATTGCTTAATCTATCTGGACGATGTAGTCATTTTTGGAAAAAACATTTCTGAGCACAACCAAAGATTAAAAAACGTTTTTTCTAAATTACGGGAACATAATTTGAAGCTCCAACCATCCAAATGTAACTTTCTACATAAAGATTTGATTTATTTAGGTCACGTTATTAATGAAACAGGTATTCTACCAGATCCTTCTAAAGTAGAAGCAATAAAGAATTTCCCCATTCCAAACAGTCCTAAACAAATTAAAACATTTTTGGGTATGTCTGGTTATTATCGCCGACATATACCGCATTACGCAGAGATAGCCAAACCACTATATAATGCAGCAAACAGTAATGTTAAAGTATTAGAATGGTCAGACCAATGCGACGAATCATTTAAAACTTTAAAAAATAAATTAACCATATCACCTGTTTTGCAATACCCGGACTTTAGTAAAAATTTCGTTGTAACCACGGATGCAAGTAAATATGCTATAGGTGCAGTCCTTTCACAAGGTACTATTAAGGAAAGCCACCCAATAGCATATGCTTCAAGAACTCTAAATAAGGCACAACAAAATTACACAACTACTGAACGTGAGTTATTAGCAGTAGTATGGGCTGTGGCTCATTTTAGACCCTATCTCTATGGAAAGTTTTTTAGTATCGTAACAGACCATCAAGCCTTGACTTGGTTAATGAGTATTAAGGACCCGAGTTCTAGACTTATGCGTTGGCGGATAAAACTAGAGGAATATAATTACGAAGTAATATATAGACCAGGTAGTTCGATTCCACACGTAGATGCCCTAAGTCGCGTATACTCACTTCAGGTTGAAACAATGGATGTCACATACGAAAATTATTTAGAAATAATTAAAAATAAAATTATCATAAACAATAAAGTAATTGAACATGATAAAAGTTTATATGACGCACCGACGTCATTTTCATTAGTAGATTTTGTATCAAAAGATTTTAAAAATTCAATTGGAAATTCTCCTGAATTAATCAATAAATTTAGTAGTATCAATGCATTTCTAATACAAGAAAAAGAAGTATCAGAAATTGCATATGTTGAAATTGATACTAGATTTATTATCTGTTTAATAATTAAGGAATTTCATTTTAATCTACCAAATTATAAAGAAATATTTTTGGCATTAGTGAATCTGAAAAACTTTTGTACTTTACACAAAATTACTAACATAGCTATGAACAGGTTCGAGTCTGAACTAAGTAAATTAGATTTTGCCCAGTTACGAACTATGATCAGACATATCTTTGATAAAACAAATATAATAGTACACATTTATAATGACAATATACTTAAAATTAGTGACCCTGAGTTAATAAACAATGTAATTTCGGAATTTCATGTTAATCCCACAGCAGGCCACTTAGGAGTTTCTAAAACAATTAAACGATTAAAATCACACTTTAAATTTCCAAGTATGATTAGAAAAGTTAAAAATTTTATTAGACAATGTGTATCATGTCAAAAGAATAAAGTGTGCAAATTAAATAAATGCCCATTAACAATTACATCGACTTCGAAACATAGTTTCGAAAGGTTGGCTTTGGACATAGTATATCTTCCCAAGAAAGACGACGACGACAAATACAAATACTTACTAACAATACAGGATGACCTTACTAAGTTTACGGAAGCTATTCCTATTATAAACCAGGAGGCAAATACTGTCGCGAAAGCATTAGTAACTAACGTTATTTGTAGGTACGGAGTTCCTAATATGATCTTAACAGACCAAGGAACAAATTTCATGTCAAAAATTTTTAAAGATATATGCAAATTGTTAAAAATTAAACAATTAAAAACAACAGCATTTAGACCAGCAACCAACGGTGCCTTAGAAAGAGTTCATAGAACCCTTGCCGAGTATCTAAGGAATTTTTGTAAAAAGCAGGATGATTGGATAAATTGGATTCCCTATGCAATGTTCGTGTATAACACAACTCCGCATACAGCGACCGGTTTTACTCCTTTCGAACTAATTTATGGACATAAGGCAAATCTGCCTTCAATTTTTTATAAAGAACCAATTGAGGTAAATACTTATAATAATTTTATAGTAGAACTCAAACACAGGTTACAAGTAGCGAGGGAACTTGCTATAAATAACTTGGTTAAAAGCAAAGAAAAAACAAAATTATATTTTGATAAAAGGGTCAATTCTCTTTTCACACCTGAAGTAAACGAACTAGTTTTATTAAGAAATGAACAGTTACCAACTAAAGGACAGTCAAAAAAACTTTTACCCTTATACGTAGGACCGTATAAAGTTACTAAAATTATATCCCCTGTTAATACAGAAATACTAATTGGTAAAAAACATACGGTAGTTCATAATAATAGGTTGAAGAGATTTTGTACCAATGAATAAAAACTTGACGAATGAAATGGATTTTGTCAGGGATGATTGTTTTGTGGAGCAGTGTTAACTCTATACGATGGGATCAGAATCGTTGTCGACACTTTGCTTCTCTTTTTGTTTTTTTCTAGAATTGTAACTCGTATATTTTGTTTTTATACGTGTCCCTTTTTTTTTGAAAGGGGGTGTTGTGATATGTACGACATCTCCCCTATCACAATTTTTCCTTTTTCTTTTCCTTAGAGCAGAAACGCATATGTTTTGTTTTATATGCGTTCCTTTTCTTTGGTTGAGGAGTGTTGTAAGTACGCATATGTCGCACTTACCTTTTATTTTTAATGATATTAAATGTTAATTATGTAATAGAATTATATTATGTAAACAGTTTTTGTATTAGTATTAAGATTGTAAAGAATAATTATTTAAGTTTAGCGCTTATAAATATTGTCTCTGGTTTGTGGAGATTAATATTGATTTAATGCTGGTAATTCAGTATTGGCGTTCTGTGATGTGAAATAAATTATTATATATTAAATTGCACAAGACGCTGAAAGCCAGTCTTCTCCTGAGTCTCAACCAAGTGTTTACTAATTGTACTTCGTTCGTACAATACTCCAATTGTAACATCTAAGTATTCAATAGTGAGCACATTTTAACTATTAATCAAATTATAACACTAGAATTACATTTTGTTTTATATCTGGCATCTTTATTAATCCAATAAAATACTATTGTAATTAAGTACGTAGATATAATATTACAACGAATAAATGATATATTTTAATAAAAGTGTTTGTATTAATAGTAATAAAAAGATACTAATTGTTCAACCGTCGTATGTTGCAACGAGGTTACTTTAGACCGCTCAAGTATTCTCTAATTGCAACAATACACCGTCTTAACAAGAATCCTATTAATCATCTGAAGAGACTTAATTCTTATCAACGTGAGTAATTCAAGAAGGTGGATGATCGTCAAACTGAAGAATCTACTTCCAGAAACTAGCAACACTGCGTGATGTATTAGCAAGCTGAGTAATCTCCTTTTAGAACGACAATCCGACCTCTTTTTACAACATTGATGTCAGGTGTAACATCCGCCCTCGAATCATACTCACAACAATACATTCTCCAATAGTTATACTATATTCTAAAAGAAAATTAAAACCTTTACAAAATATTATAAATTTGAAGTGAATGTAGACAACAGACAATTAAACAAATTAAAACTATTTTGGAAGTAATAAAAATATTTAAAAAATGAAAAATACAACACAAACCTGCGAGTAAAGTATACCATTATTATAATAAAACAAAATCACTTGCACAGAAAATTATTTACAGAGAAATGTATGCAGCAGAACTATTTCAAGTTGTGAGTGACATTGAATGTTGAAATAACATTTTCTACCTGTCACTGTAGGGGGCAGAATACCGTTGGGTTAAACCTAAACAGGGTATTTTACAGAGCTACACAAATATTTAACAATAATAATCTAAAAATCTATTTCCTTTTTGAAATTATTTTGTCTAAATTTTTGTAGGCAACGATACTGTCACTATAATTAAGATTTTATTTTGTTTTGTTATTAAGGAGGCGCAAGACCTTTATGTAAATGATGAAAATGTCGTGAAATTTGGACAATCGATAAAATACATGCTGTCTCAAAATTTTAGTGACCTAGGTTTATGGTTTACTTTTCAGAAATGATTTAAAACAGCCAATTTCCATATATATATATATATATATATATATATATATATATATATATATATATATATATATATATATATATATATATATATATACTAGCTGTCCCGGCCACGCGTTGCTGTGCCTAACGTAGCGCCATCTATTGAATATTTACTCAATCTAGTCAACAGATTTCGAGTTACTCAACAGAATATTTACTCAATCTAGTCAACAGATGTCGCCATCATCGTCGCCCGATGTCATATGTCATATACAGATAATTAATAGACAAATAATTAGCAATAAGATAAATAAATTGAGATGTAAGCTATCCTATCTTTTAAGTTGGGTCAAACTGCACACGGTGTACAAATTTCATTAAAATCGGTTAAGTAGTTTAGGAGTCCATAGCGGACAACACAGTGACACGTAATTTATATATATTAAGAAGATATATCATAAATTTTAGCTCAATTTCACTACTTAACATAATTTAACTAAGAAAAAATTGTGATACAGGTTTTAAAAATTACGTGTACGAGTATATAAAAAAATCTTTTTATTGGATACTTATTTACGAAAATAATTAAATAAAACCAAATCGAGAGGGAAATTCATAATAAAACGAGAGTATACTAAAAGAAATGAATAAAATTGAGCTAAATTTTACACCATTATACATTTCTTTCAGCAGCGTTATCAAATTTAATATTACTTTTTAAAAATATTAAATTTGAATTGTATTAATATAAATTTGACTTTGATGATAGGTAATTTTAACAGACAAAAAGTAATTCATTTTCAAAGGCACAGTACCAATGTTTGGAATATCATTCCTCATATATTTCGTATTTCGTATCAGCGAGAAATAAATTCTTTGCATAGACGGTACGTATAGTACCTCCTTAACATAAAAAATGATATTATTAATGTCATAAAATATCCAATTATGCAAATAAATAAATAATAGATACAAAATATCGTATAAAATAAACAAAAATTCGTTGCAAGTATTTATAATATAACAATTAATTAAAAGGCATTGACATTATAGGCACTCCTCTTCCGTCTTCTTGATTAATAACACCCGTCCCCTGCCCCTGCACCGCCGTGGTTCGTTATAACTTTCTATTCTTATTAATGGTTCAGTTATCTTTAATTAAGCACGATTGTGACGGTTGTGCATGAGTACGGCGATATGTACTTGAACATTTTACGAGTATGTGTGGCTTATGTAATACCAGTACAATTGACTTGCGATTTTTACGAAAACTATATTATTTATACATTTGAATTCCTTTACAGGGTGATCTGAATGAGGTGATACTATTTGAAAATATCTTTTCAATTAAGGTACTTCTCTACAGAATTTTATAAAATTTAAATATAATGTTAATTTAAGTGTACTTAGTTTAACTACAATATTTAAAATATTTTAACGAGCTGTAAAGTGAGATATTAATAATGGGATTGCGAACTATGTCTTCATTTTATTTATAACATTGGTTACCAGAACCCGAAAAATCCAATTATTGTTTAATAACTCCTTATATTAAAAAAGTCATTTTGACTTTTTAATTATTAAACGGATTCGACGTTGTAAAAAATTCCAATACATGTGACGTCAAATGTATTACTAACAGCTAGTTGTGTATCCTATGAAGTATTACATAAAATAATCTCAACAACGTAATTGCACTTAGTCTGTATGTGCTTATAAATTGAATACATTTTCCGATAAAAAATTAAATACTATCCTATATGCAGTTTACGTAATTTTTGTACTTAATATCCAACTATACTTTTGTCTTTAATGAACTACTTAAATTGTTTTTCAATAACATTTTGGAATAATACCCTGAGCAAAGTCGAGTACGTGGCTATTATAAAACATAACATATTTTTGGTAACTTAAAGAAACTAAACTTAAATCAAACTGTTTTATCTCAATCTGCAAGCATTTACTATTCCATCAAAAAACGTCTCAATCAGTTGTTACACCCTGTACATTATAATTTTTGAAAATTGAATTGATTTAATTTTGCTGACGCATCACTGATTATTTACAGCGGTTCTTTTATCACGAACATTATTTTCTTTAACAACATTATTTAATTTAAATATTTTCAGTGTTAGTTTGTGTATAACTGAATTTACAAGTTGAAACAAATAATAAAGGCAGAAGGTATAACGGTTTGGTTTGTATGAAATGTCGGGTTCTTTTATTCCAGAAATTAGTTACAATAAATAACTTAAGTGTATTATCTTATGCCCCGTACACATTTGTACGACTTAAACATGTGACATCCAACATTTATATATTTTCTTACATAAGTTAACTTTATTTAGACATGAGTGTACTAAATGTATTGTAATTTTAACGTAGACTAGTACGATTTTAACATGCACCACTTTAAAATCTCTAAGTATGCTATCTTTAAAACTCTATGATATTTCTATGATACAGAAATGTTTTTCAATCTTCAAACTATAAAGGATTGCGATTTTGAATTTAATCTCAAACAAATAAGTCAAATAGATGCTTAGTCTCTCTATGTTGATATTTGCTTTAGTAGAACATCTTCACTATTGCACACGGTATATGAAACTAAGCCTTCCGATATGACAAGATTCCAAATCCAATATCAAAAACAATTAGTTAAATAAAATATCTCTGTTTTGCGGTAAGTGTTCATAAAGTTACCACCGTATCGTGATAGGAGTCACACTAGTGTGGACGTGTTGTACAACTTCTTCCAACAAACGTTGAATATCTTATGTTTAAATCGCACCTATGTGTATCAGGCATTACATATAAATAATAATTTTACAAAATATTTACTCATTAAACGACAATTAATGGTCGTTGCAGTCACCACAAAAAGTATGCACAGAGAACAATTCTACATCTATATATAATAAGGAAATATAAATTTCTGCTGTATTTATATACTGATATAACCTAGTCAGTACAAGGACGGCTGTAAATAACAGTGTCGTGTATACAGTATGGTATACATAGTTGCCGCTATTGTACAACACATGGGTCACATAGATTCGACAACATCGCATTAAATGTGAAAGAGATAGAAAATAATAAGACATCGGTCTCATGAAGCGAAATATCTAATTCAAATACAATGGCTGTTTTTATTTAGATGAGAGCACCGGTTTAGAACGCACATGGGTCTGAATTAGAATTAGAATTAGAATTCAATTTCAACTGTAATATTTTATTTTATGTTTACTACACAACAAAAAAAATTAAATACATAAATGAACTTTGGCACAAATTTGTATTAATAAAAAGTCCAGATACTGACACAATCAATAATTTTATATATTATTTTTCTTTTTACGAAAATTATAGACTGGTGTAACCACACGTAAAATATATTCGCCCTATTACTCTCCGTTGATCAAATTTATGTAGAGCGCAAAAAGACCAATCGGTTTTTAATTTTATTTTAATAAGTTGCAATATTATAGGAAATTAAAATAGTAAATAAAAGCCAATATAAATATTAAAAAAAAAAAATTTGAAAAATGGAATTACAAGATCAGACGATAATCAGCCCGTTGCAAAGCGACGGTCATTTAATATGTTTCATTTAAAATCAATAAATTATTTCGTGTTTTAGTTAAAAATCTTTTTTAAAAAAAATACAATGTTCTTCACTTAAATTAATATTGCATGAGTAGTTTTCTGATAGCAGCGCAGTTGTCACTCACACCACCATTTGCAGAAACATTATATCAACGTTCATTGACCTACATAATAAAACGTAGTCGCGAAAGTTACAGAATCCAACTGCAGTACACTGTGTGTCATTGGAATATGCATGCACACTAGTACCAGTACTTCGAAAGTACATGCACTATGAATTGAATACTCATATTTTTTTTTTTTGTATTTGTGTAAGAATATGAGTCATTGTTCATTACGCGATATCCGCCATTTGTTTTATTATATGCATGCATATAATAAAATAATGCAATAACAATTATGTGTGTATATAAAATGCAACATACTTGCATATTGTACGTGTGCTTAATGTTATTTGATTCATAAAAGCAAACGACTTTTATTATTCAAATTTCAAAAGAAAAATTACAATATTGTGTAGTTAATTAGTTAGAGGCCATCCAATAATTACGTCACACGCAAATGAAGGAGAAGGAGGCCACTAAAGTGGGACAAGAGGGGGAGCGGAGTCACATTTAAGGGCCTATTTTGTAACTTTTGAAGATTTTTCAAAACCTAAAGCTCAAAAAAAAAACTCTGAAGGTAAAGTATTTTAAGAAGAATAGAGTGTTATATAAATAAATAATAATAATCGAAAGATATTATTGCCACGATGTGAAAAGAACAATAAACCCATAAAACAGCAACCATATCGAAATTGAAAACAATCAAAATCGCTACAAACGATTAATAATATTTTTTATTTATCTTTTCTTTTGTTTACGATTTCAAGCGTATCAAAGTGAAACGATTTCGTATTATTGTTTTAATTAAAGCATAGCATATTGCATTTTAATAACTATATTGGGTTTGTAGCAAAACAATGGGACATTAAAACAACAATAGTAATAGTAAATGTAATAGTAAACCATATTTGCATTTTATTTACTATTAAATATGCTAGTTTTATTTGTTGTTTTTTCATTATCTTTGTGCATCGGCTGTTGTTTTCATTAAAATTGCAGAAACCACGTGGAAACGATTATATCTATTATGTAATGTAATTGCTTTGAATTTGTAGAAACTGCGAGTTTTTAAATGTATTTTAGTCACCACCTACATACACACTATCAAAGTCAATAAACATTGTTTTTGTATTTCGGATCTTATGCGAAATATGTTCCCTTTAAGCCTCATTCCCACTAACTGAGTTTTAGTTTTAGTATTTAAAGTTTTAACCTAAAATGTATGTTCAGCTTGTGAAATATAAAAAAATAAAATTAATTATATTAAGAGAGGGGTAAGGTCAAAACGATAAAAAAGAAGCATATTTTCGATAATGTTTTTTGATGACACAGTTAATATATAATTATTTTTATAATTACTACATGATAAAATGACATTTGAAGAATACTTTGAGAAATTTTCATAAATAAATATTAAGAAATGAGCCATTGACAGCGAATCTCCGCAGACATCACAAAAAAAAGTAACATTGCGATGTCACTCATAACTCATCACTGGATTTTCTGAAATCGAAAAACCAAAGTCAAAATACCGGTTTTTTATGAAAAGAATCAGAAATTTTATTTTAAATATGTTAAAATAAAAAAATAAAAAAAACTGGACAGCGTTACCTCGACATTTATGTAAAGAAAGAGTGTGCAAAATTTCAAAAGAATTTGTGCAGTAGATTTTGAGCTAGAGAAGGCACCGACTCTGAAAAACCTAACTGTGAGAAAACGACGAGTGGTGAAGACTTAAAACTCTACATCTCCGACAGTTTTACTCCAATCGACTTCAAATTTTTACACAATAAACTTAATATGTTGTACATTAATATAAATAAATAAAAAAAAAGAAGTTGAAATCGGGTACGTCTACATCTATAATAATAAGAGTAATCGTCTTGAGCAGTTAATCACTTCACACATTATTATTCTTTTACTTCCAAGGAACATTGTGCTCAAAAGGCGCATAGAGACATGTATCTGCACCAATCATTACTATTATAACATTTAAAAAATCCTGTTGTAGGCTATTGATGTTGATCTAGTAAGGTGAACTACACATAGATTGCGCAGTTATCATAATAACAAAATTCCCTGAGACCATAATTAAATGCAATAATAAAACATGATAATAATTAGAAGGAATACTCATTTAAAAAAATGTCTCGTTGACAACCAACTCAGAGGGGTAAAGTGCGGAGAGACGGGTGTGTAGGCGTGGCTAACATGTGTTATCTGAGCGATAAGATCTGTTTGTAAGTGTAATTAAGATTTCCAGTGTAGGCAAGCGGCATGACGTAAGATAGATGACGTAGTATTCCTTAGGTACGTGCATCTTTAATCGAAAATAATAAAGTATTGAAGTTTAAGGTTAAACCTATAAATCTATAATTTCAAATTTGCACGATAAAATAGCACGAATAACGAAAATATACTTTTCTTTATCGTTTTGACTTTACACCCCCTTAACTCATTCTGATTACAATAGGGATGTAACGCAAAACCCTAGAGAGTCCCAATCGAGCAAAGCTAGTAAAGTTTCCCAAAAATCATGATAAAATTTGTGGGAACTCTGCTCATTTATCATTAATAGCGAGAAGTAGTTTTTGACAACATCTCCACTACACAAATTATTTCAGCCAGCGATACGCCAGCAGCTGTTAAAACTAATTAACAATTTATCTCGACCACTTTAATTAATTAGTGTTAACTATTTCTTAAAATAATTTTCAAATTTATGCAATAACAATGGGCTTGTGTCCTCATTTTTTAGTGGTCGATTTTTCAATTGTTGATTGAAATTGATGTTAATAAATGTGTATTGGTGTGTCTATTTTATTAAATATCTAAATATTGACGGAGATATAGCTATTAAAAGTTTGAATTGTAGTTTTAGCGCTAGAAATGGTCGACCATATTTGTATGACTTGAAATGCATTTTAACGTCAGTTATTTGTTGAGCAGGTCAGTGCTGTGGTAATGTTCTGTAGCTGTTGGTATTCAAATAATCAAATTAAGTCAAAGAATAATAAGTTTTGATTTTATTTAACCCTGCTAAGGCAGACATAATATTGAAATTTTATTATTCCTTGAAATAGTTGTAAATAATATTTGATATTTTGATATATAAATACAAATAGGAGAGATTTATGGGCTGTAAGGTTGGTAACCTTACACAAGGATTGTGATGTCACATGCACTTGGAATGTGTACAACGTTGAATCCCTTTAATAATTAAGGAGACAAAATGACTTTTTTTAATTGTTAATATCTCTTAACATATAAGGAGTTATTAAAATAATTGAACATTTGAGGTTCTAGTAACCCACTTTATCAATATATAGTACACTTTTATAGAAATTAAGACATAGGACACAAGCCCATTATGACAATTAATACTAGAAAGATGATTATATGTTCATTATTTTTACCATGAGTTCCCAGACAGGTTCAATGAGACAAAACTGACATTACTCTATTAATTGTACACTGAGCTATGCCAGTTGGGTCCCGATATCACAATGGGACCCAATTCTCATGAAATTTCTAGCCGGGTAGTGTTTCTATTCTATTTAAGCCTATAAATAAAGGAAGCCATAAAATAATCAGGGTTTTCATTAATACCGTGCTTAAAAAATCGTTAAAGATTAAATAGTTGTGTATTTCCGCAATTCATAGCTTTATGCGCTCTAAATTAGTATTAAAAACATAAAGCACATAAAGGCAAAACATGCATTATAGCATTTTTATCACCAAAATTATCTACATTGGCAAAATGTGTTAATGCGATGACGTCATTTGCCACAAAATCATAAATAGATACTTTAAGCTCATGGTCGTTCGATAAAAAACATTACGAAGGCCTCTGCTATATGCTCTGATAAGAACTCGCATACTCGGAGAACGTGAAACACGTGACGCATGATACGGTCAGGGGAGGTAATAAAAATTGATAAAACGTCTCAAAGTTTGGTTTAATCAGTGATAAGCAACCTTTTTATCATGAGATAGTTTACCAGCATTGAGTTACTACATACTTCTTGAGTGTTTTGGGTCAGTTGACACTATTTCCTCCAAAAATACAGCGGATAAAAAGTTATTTTAGTGTTTTTTGCAAAGAGCATACCAATTTTAAATATCGGTTATCCAGTTCATTAGTGAGACAACTCCAGAAACCGTAAATTTGACTTGAGTATATAATTTATATATAATATGTTATCGTCAATCAGATTCAATAATCAGATACCTCATAAATGTCTCCAAAATCAACCAAACAAGAAACGAATATGGCTGGAATGCATACAACCAAGGTCTCTCACTTAAGATAAAATTACTTAGAATAAAAAACGGTTTTTTTAAGTACTCCCTTGCCCTTTCATTCTCTTCTTATGTTGAGTTGCAGAGAATTTTAGTTCATAGAAGATATAAGTATTCCATGGGGTCGCCAATAGCGGTTTTTTCCGTGTCTAGGAATTTCATTCTAAGTGAGAATACCCTGCATACAACTCTAATATTATTTCCGTCGTTATTTCAAAACTCTATATTCGTAGTTGTCTCATTAATGAACTGAACGATCGATAATTATATTACAGAACTTGAAGCTAAATCATTTATGCGAAAGTATTGTTTTGAACAATTTTCCTCAAATTTCCTGTCAAGCAATGGCGGTATTAAGATTACTGCTGTGTTACAGTAATTTCATTTCCTCGAATGTACATTTTAAATATTTTTAAGATTTTACACTGTCTGTACGTATTCCAGAGGGTTTTCTTATTGTCTCTATGATTTAGAGTTTCCAAAGGAGCAGAGGATTCCCTGAAGCGAATATTTAAGATGCCTCTAGAGTCCTATATCTCTAAACCATTTCTCTTACATGACTGGTTTGAATCGTTAAATTTAGACAAAAACACATTTTTTAACAAAACTAACAAAGAGGAATGCATTCTCAGAGTTTTAGGGGATGACTAGGCCGTTAGATCAGTGGTTCTTGAAAATTATGAACACGAATTTGTGGGGTACCATGTATCACAGGGCTTCTATTGTAGTAGAAGGACCTACGTCCTTTTAGCAAAGATGAAATTTTGAGAATAAATAGCGTAATTTGTAATTAAGAACATACTTGCTGGCTTGAAAGCATTGAACGCATACGACGAAAGTCTGGGGGCTCTGAGATCTTGTTCGTTAAGTTTCGGATTTCTACGACAAAAATAAAAGTGTCTCCAGTGTGCGAAAGCCCTGTGATTAAAAATGTTTTGAAAACAATATACTAAGAAAGTAAAGGTTATTAATGATTCATATTCTATACAGGTATGGAAAACCCAGTGACAATTTGTTCTTTGAATTGTTGAGGTATACAGAATAATAAAAACAATTAACACGGAATATTTTATGGTAATAAGCTAATGATTTAGAGTTAGGAGATTCCTGAATTAGCGAATGGAACTCGTGATAATAGCCGGTACCTAATTGAATTCTAGGAGAAAAGAAGTGATTTTTTCAGAAAAACGTAGAACCCCAAAAATCTTATAAGTTTGTTTGTAGTATAAGTGTATAGTATAGATAAACGAATACATGAACATATAAAATTGTTATTATTTATTATTATAATCATAATAAACTAGTAAGTTCATTGCAAAGGTTAAGGTTTAAAGTTTATAAAAAGAAATTAATCGTTAAATGTTAGAATACTTGATAAATATCTTATATGTGTCTTTCTGACATGGTTGCAACGCAACGTCGCAAGTTTCTGGGACCGTCAATGATTTTGTATTTTTGTTTTGTATACTCATACAACACACCACCACACTACTAATCCATACTAACCAGTTCTAGAACTGCAAATAACGTTCATTTAAATAACATCGTGAAATGCCAAAGATTGTGTATATACACATGCATACATATTATATACATACACTAATATAATAATAAACGGTCTGAATAAGTCATTCTTATTACAAATTAATATGTAGAAAGGATTTTATATGTATATATGGTTAATTCATTATAATAAAATACAAAAAAATCATTCAATGTAATGTAGAGGTCATGACCTTGTCTGTACATTGCATGTACCTACAGTAAGAGCAGAGCAGAAAACTTAGTACAAAGCCCAATGAGTACTACAAGACTATACATACTGGTACTAGAATGAATTGGATGTTTTGTTTTTAAATAACAAGTTGTCATGTATTATATTTAATATATATTTCTTAATTAATTAGTAAAAAAATTATAAATGAATTTCTAGAATATAGCATGTCAATTTTTTGTATGGTGTATAGATATATACAGCGCAGACTTTTATCATGAGGGAAAGCTTCTAGATTATTGTCGCAAAAAAACACAGCTAGCTAGAATTGAATAGTACGTTAGGGATTGTACTAGTACAACCCAGTGACTTTCAATATAGACCTAGCGATGAGTCATGACTCAAATCATTCAGGGATGCTGTGGAACTGTTTCGAGATTCATGGACCAGGATAGAGTGACGTTTCGACGCACTTGCATGAGCCTGAAATACTACGCAATTTGGACTTAGATTTTTGGTAGAACTTCGAGACAGAGGCGGCCTTAGCCATTGCAATGCCCCGGGTGGCAGATCTTTACGAGGCACTTGTTCTTTGTATAATTTATGTAAGTATTTTTGATGATAATTGACGAGAAATAAAATTTTATATTGTAAGTTTTATAAAAGTTAACAACACAAAGACGACAAATATTAATGATGATAAACTAAGGTACATGAATGCCTTAAAAGATATACGCAGTGATTCTAGTGTGATTTCCAAAGAGCGAGGCGCGAGATTCAAATACATATGTATATAGTATTGTATTTTTCTACTTGGGTTGTTGCGCTGCTTGCCACTCCCTAAGGCCGCCTCTGCTTCGAGACATAAAAATCGGTTGGAAGAATTGACCATATACATATTCGATTGGAATCAATCACATTGGTCTGCAAAAAATAAAATTTTTCCTCTCTTTTTTATTTTAATGAATGATTATGATAGATTTGATGCTCCTGAATCGAAATGTGGTAATAAAAAACATATTAACACGTTTATTTTTGTAGTTTTCTTTCATATTTTTTGCATGTGCTAGAGTATGATGGGTATTTATTGCCATTTTGAAGGTAAAACAGCTTTTAAACTAATTTTAGACAAATCAATAAAAAGTCGGCATTCCTCAGATATTTCAGGAAAACCCAATCGCTTCGGCAGTATTACAAAACACTAAATCGTCGTCTTTAATATTTTGTATATTTATCCAAAAAATTCCATTCGTAAAAATTAAAAAAAGAAATTATATCATAAAATAAATACACGGTAGCAAAAAATGGAAAGCAGTACATTAAAATCTTCATATTCATGATATATTTTTTTCAAGGAGAATTCATTGCAGACGAGTGTTATTAAGAAAAGAATGTTAAAGTAAAATTGCATTATCTGCACTTCTTCATCGATTTCAACGTGAGAGAGTTTCACAAGCATACAGGTATCGCAATTAAAAAATAGTTCAGCGTCTGTAGTCATGAATATGCAACTTTATTAGTACAATTTTACGGAATTTAAGACTAAGAACACATCCCAAATTGAGCACTTGTCCACTGACTATAATAAATCATTTAATTCATTGTTAATGTTATGAGTGTCTTAAAATAAACAAAATACATTCATTTTTGAAATCGTGTACATAATAATGGTTTGATTATTAACAACATTAATCAAGACACAACAGTGGATACACAGGGAAGTGAAAGAGGGGCTCGGGGGGTAACGGGGGAAGTGGAGAAGGGAGACGCAGACTGAAAACTCATATAAGGTATGTTGTAGAGTCTAATCTATCTCGGCCATGTTGTGTGTCAGTATTCATTAGCATATGTTTTTGTATTTCACTGTTTAAATATGCACATGTATATGTATTAGTTAGTTCAAATAATAAAACAGATATAATACATATGCATAAACTATTTAAAGATTGTTTGTACATAATAAATATAGTATATAATATGGTAGTGTGTCGTAGACGAGTATATAACAACAAGTGATACAACAATCAGCGTCCCTGACATTGTACATTGCCATCACATGACCATTGCGGTGATCGTTACACGTAATTGAAATTTAAAAAAATTATGGACGGAATATCGTATGACCGTAAATAGAGTCATATAGGCGATGCGCAACTATCCAAAAATGTGCCACCAAATCACTTAAGAAGATAAAAGACCTTAAAAGAGGTCGTCAAATTTGTAGGAACAATAAAAATAGTTAAAATACATTTTAGTGACCCAGGAATCATAATTTTCTTTTTATAAATAATTAAAAATAGTTAATTGAAAAACGAGTATATATCATTACGTTTTAGCTCAATTTCACAACATATTATAACTTCTAACGATGAAAAAATGGTGACACGGTTTTCAAAAACTACTTGTATGTAAAAAATTTTTTTTTTGAAACTGGGTTATGAGCCAGCAACGTTGCAAATGACAAATGGAAAGAAAAATTGAAATCAAAACGAGATTATACTACAAAAAATCAAAAAACCTTTTTTTTTTAGCAATGTTGTTAAATTTAGTATCACTTTTTTACAAATATTTAATTTATAAATTTGAATTGCATTAACATGAATTTGACAATTAGTATAGGTATTTTTTTAATTAATAAATTATTATATGCATAATAAAATCATTTAAACAGGCCAACTTTTGCCATTAGAGGTATTTTCAGTCCTCCTTAATGTGTCAAAATTGGCGGAAAAGTTGGTAAATAAAATTTTCTGGCTAATTTGGATGTACTGTATTCTAAATAATTTGTTTACGAGATCTTGCAACAATGCTGAATAAAAACGTTTTACTTTTGCAACTCTTCTTACTAGTGGGTCCTTCCTTTCTACCTAAGCAATGGTCTATACCAGTCACTTATATTTTTTGCGGTCGGACCTTCATAAATTCTTTCTACTATTATGTAAATTTTGTAATGATTGTATCTTGAAAATCAGGTATAATTTTTGTATTCTTCATATAAAACTAAAGTTTACAGTTTTTAGGTTGTTAACCTATAAAAATTAGGGCAGCTATAATCTAATTGAAACTACTTATATGCTAGAATTGAATTAATAATTGTAATTAGGAATTAAAAAGTATGCATTAATTAAAGAAATTTAATTAAAAAAAAAACAATGGCCACATGCAACGCATTTTCTTTTCTCATAAAGAATTTGTATTGCAAGGTGTTTTACATAATTATCTAAGACAAATTGTATTGTTGTTGAGGGCCCAATGCTGTTTTGTCAGAGTCGGAAGGAATTTCTGGTCGAAGGTGTCGGACTGAGCAAACATGTACGAACTCCGACTCTGGCCTGGACTTTGTAGATCGTGATAGTTATCTTTATCAGTATGTACATAAAATATACATTTCTAGAATTGACGATATTGTTAGGCCCTTCAACGGAAGAAATTGTATATAGACCTTCCAACGGATGTATTCCTATCCACTCAGATTTATTGAATGAATACTAACTGTATTGAGTCAAAGACAAATTTGCACCGGGAACTATAATGGAATCTGATGAATAGATAAATTTACAGTTAATAAAATAGAATCTAAGATAAATAAAATTTTAAAAATTTGTGCCTAATTCGCAAATATTTCTGTTTTTGATTGAGTATAAATTTAAAGAAATTTTGAATGATTAGTGGAAGTCGTAGAAAAATTATTCTGACTGTAAATTTCATTATATTAAAATAAGAAAAGTAGAAAAATAATATTTAATTAGCTTTATAAAATAAAAAAATAAATGAAAATTATGCATGTTCCCCATTATTAAGCGATAAAATGGTTCAACAGTATACGCGATAAACTACCCTTAATCACTATATCATGTTGCTCTACTTATAAAAATTTTTGCATTGCAGTTTTAAATTTTCATGCCACCACGCCACACATGGTGCTATCAGCATTTTTACAACATGAGCAAACAAATTTTTTCATTTTACTGCGTCATTTGAGTCACAACGAATATACATTATTAAAAAAACATCAAAGTCATGATATTTGACACACAATGGTATACTCTTTCATTTTGTTAACGTTAACGTATTGTGTTGGATGTTATCACTCACTAAAAGGTGCAGCAAATTGTTTTATCAATTCTTTTTTTATATTTTCTCTAAGAATATTTAAATGTCACATGAAGGTCATATACAAAGGGTATTCGAAGAGTAACTGGAATTTCAAATTACCCGCCATTTCGAAACGATGATCATTATGTCCCGTACACACTAGAGCGAGTCCAACATTTGTTGGAAGAAGTTGTACAACACGTCTACACAGGTCTAACATATAACTTAACACCATCTTTTGTAGTTCCTACGAATGCAATCAACCAGTTTTGTATGTTTAGTTAAAAAAGTTATAAATTAAGTAATAAAAGATAGATTAATTCTTAGTAATATTTCAGTTATATAATGTTTTCAACGTAAATAATATTTTCATTCTAGTCCACAAATGATTTTCCTTTTTACCGGTCTTCAGGGTCGATAAATGAATATAACAAAGATACTCTGAAGCCTCTTATACAGTTTCATGAGTCTAGTAGAGTTAAATGAATGTCGCATGTCTAAATAACGTCTTTTAATATATGACTATGAAATATGTAATAGAAATACTTCTTCTTTTAGTAGTGAGTGAGAGGCAGGAATGGGACTCTATTCCTCATCGTGTAAAAGAATGACTTAGGACAATGTTGACTCTAGTGTCAGCTAAATACATTGGAGATTAATCACACTTACACTGGATAGAATAAAGAAATAATATTGAAGAATAGGCATGAAAACAATTTTATTTGAATTTCTATTGTTTATATTCGTACAAGGTAGGAATTTATAGACATTTTGTAGGCGAGAACGAAAGATAACGACTGGAAAATAAAAGCGATTACAACCGAGCATGTCCATAAGAGAATTTCACTGTTTATAAATGTCTTATAACAATACTAGGTTTATCAAACAAATTATGTCAACAATATTTATATATAAACTTATTTATAAAAATAATAAATAATTAGACTTATAAATAATATGATAAAAGACATTATTTAGACTTGGTATTGTGTAGTTATGTAAATATAAAAATAATAAGCAAAATAATAAGCATCTTGTTACGAAATTAGAAATTTCGGGTTATTTTAATGATACAAAATAATTGTTGTTACTGTCCTTGAAAATAATTGTTTTTAATAATTAATTATATAAGTATGAAATAAAAATCACTCACAGTGCGATTGAATTTGGTCTGAGAGAAACGTCTTAACTTTTTCGTTGTAAAAATAAGACATTACGAAACTACAAGAGCACTTTGATAAATCAGTGACTTTTGGAATTTCCCAAGCAGTAACTTTAAATGCAACACTACTCCAAAAAAAATTGGAAAAACGCTGGACTAGATGTATCGAGCTTAAACGAGACCAAGTTGATAAATAAAGCCGAAAAATATATCTTTTATTGAGAAATAAAGCGCTTTTTCAAAAAAAAAAAGTCACAGAATAATCAAGCCAATTTTATATATCTATGGGTCGATTTTACAATAATCAATAGTCACAATACTTTTGTATCTTAGTATCCAGTTGGTAACTGTAATTTAACCAAACAAAATACCTCGGTTAAATTTTTCATTAGTTCACTATCGTCCGTCTGTGACAAAAATAGAATTAGGAAACCATTTCTTAGCCTAAAGTTTAGTCACAACAAATTAATATAACATTAACAATTTTTGCCGACAGCAAATTATTTAAACTAATTACGTTTAAGTTAACATTAAAACACTCCTCTGATTTTAATGCATTGTACATAGAAATGTCAACCTAAGAAGCAGTGGCGTTACAATAAGGTAAAAGCGTGTAAAATGTCAAATGGAAGGAAGACATGCCGTGAACACATGAGAATTTTTAACGCTCATTAAATTAAAATTTTCTAGATAGATAATTAACCAAAAATACACGCCTACTTTACTTGGTGATTTATAAAAATGAAACTACAACATCAAGTTTTCTCATATTAAGGGACGGCCCCATCAAATGAATTTGCCACGAGCCTCAGATGGTTAAGTTACGTTAAGTTAAGTTAAGTTATACATAAGTACATAATTTGGAACTGATGATGGTTCCAGGCAGTTCTCAATTAGATCCTTCTACTCATTGAGGCTTCATAAATATTATAAACGATACACAATACATATTAGAATAATGTTTGTTTGCTAATCATTAATATTACATATATCTTTAATCAGATAAAAAAAATGATTGAAATATTTCCTGATAACAGACAAATTGAGACCTGTATGTTTTTTAAATTATGGTCTTTAATTTCTGATAATAAAAAATCAGCCAAACTACCACATTTTTCATTATTTGCGTCTATCTGCGGACGTCCTTTGTTAAAGTTTGAGTCTTGTTTGAGTCAAATAATAAAAATATTAAAAATTATATTTTTTCTTTGCAACTAATTGACATACAGAATTATTGGATAATCAGAAAAAACTCAACTAAAGTTGAAACATCTTGATCTAACCGTTCGACGCCATATTAAACCGCACTGCTGCACCATGCATTTCAGAAACGCCAGCAGATGTTTTTCTGTTATATACTTTGTACGTATAGGCTTACGCATTTATTTCATTAGTTATATTCGTCAGAATTAGAGAGGGACACTATCCTGAAATACACATACATACAATATATAGTATACCTAACAAAAATATAGTAAACAGTAAGCGATGTGGCAACGTCGCACTACATATTTTATAAAGAGCGAACAACTATAGTATTATGTGAATATAAAAGAAAACCTAAAAGTATATACAATATAGCATGTAGCTTGAGTAGTTCTATCACTGTATTTTGCAATATCAAGAGACTGTGTATTATTCGCAGGCGCCCACGTCTATCGCTGGTTCGTCTTTAGGATTACGTTGTATTCAAAAATACAAAGTATATATATTATACATATATATATATATATATATATTAAAACTTGCATGTTTTCAAGAAAAAACTTAGAAATAAATAATCAATAAAACTCATTTTCAAGAAATATGGAATATATATCTAACAAAAACATATGTATAAAATTAAATTATTATGGGTTCAATATTATGCACCTGATAATATAAGATTTGTGTATTTCATTCATTAAGATTGTATACACAATATCAAAAGTTATGCAAATTTACGTACAATCTCTTTAAAACATGTTCTTCCTTTTTACAGCTGAATAATAATGTTGGATTAGTACAAGGCCTTAGGTAGCGGATGCAAGTCCGACCAACAACTTCGAAATTTTTCAATTTAAAGATATTTTGAAACTATACTACGTGAAAATATCATAAAGGCTTTTTAAACGATCCAATGGTCAATCCGATCTCAAATCGGATAGAATGGTCTGGTTATACTTTCAGATTCATTAAATCGTTCAGATTTTAACATTTACATATACGGTAAAAGGACAGTTCGAATGACTCTGAAACAAATGGAAGATCGATCTGGTTCCCCATTTTTGACTTTAACTTACTAGTAATGTAACTAAAATTCTTCGCTTTCTCTTTTTTTAAAAATCGTATAGAATTTGAAAAAAGAATAAGTTTTTCTAGTTAAAATATATTTGTTTTAAATTAATAAAGTTTAAATTATTTAACATTGGCCTGTTTCCGATGCTGAGTCCTATCAAACACTACCGAATAAGTTTATGATTATGTATATAATTAATTTAACTCCAAAAAACTCAGAAATTATATTTCTAGTCTGGAGATCGAACCCGAAGATAGGGCAGACACGTCAAGCATCCACTGTGTCGTCAGCTAGCAATATTAAATAAGTATTTCCAAGAAAATGACGCAAAACATGTGTGCCTTAGCATTCAATTAGTCGTGTGCTGTTAATATCTTATTAAATAAGAATTAAATTTTCATATTTTTATCACCTTTGACAGTCTGCAACTCAAATCGACTGATGGGAAGACTGGTATATTCTTAATCAAGAGATATCTCTAGCTAAATAATTATGTGGACATCATCGTTTTAAAATAACGTAACGCACCATACATCCTTTAGATCCATAGTTCAGGACAACAGTGCCATTGACTTCATTACACTAGCTCCAAAGGGGGCACTATTACGCCTATTAGTATTATTATTTAATTAGGCTCTTTAAGTACAAAGAATTAATCCTAGCTTCTTGCCAATCAAACGACAAAAACTTAACCCTCAAGTTGAATTCAATTTCTAAATTTATAAAGAAAAGTCGATTTGAAATTGAAAGACAAAAAGTTCTTTTTGAAAATCTTAAAAAAAAATGAATGAAAAGTAATTTATTTAAAAATAGCTGAAATAGATTTCAAAATATATTTGGCACAGATTTGTTCAAGAATGTATTTCGAGACTTTTAAATAGATAAATAAAAGATATTTAAATAATAAATACAGAGAAAACATTAAGGAATTTTATATTTTTTAGACAATATATGTATTTAAATTCTGTGAGACGACACAGTGGGCGAGAGCATTGATGCTTGACGCCGACTGCTGTGTCTTCGGGTTCGATCCCCGGACCAGATATATATTTTCTGGGTTTGGTTATTATGAACTTATATTGATTATGGTCATACATAATCATACAGTTATTAGGCAGTGGTGTAGCCCACATATATGAGGCCACGACACCATAAATACTGCCAACATTGAAGGAGGTCGTCGGTGATAGGACTCAGCATCGGAAATAGGCCGACGTTAAATAAATTAAATAAACAAAAATAAATTGTGTGAGACAATGGATTCGTTATATTTTTATCCACGCTAAAATTCTTCACAATGCTAAAGAATATTCACTAAAGTCCGATGTGTTTTGTTCAAAATTTTTAGTGGAGAATTTATATATTAATATTATATTAGAAAGAAATATTTATTAAGAATTATTATTATATTTATGTCATTACTAACGTAAGACAAACACAGAAGATAGCTGCGAATTCGACCATTTAACGTGAGAAAAATTTGAACTTCCTTTATAGGAGAAGCAAAGCCGTCGGTCTCGTGTGGTAAAAATTTGTAGGAAAATTAAGATCAAGTTTAAGTTGTTGCTCAGTAATATATTTAATCGTTCGGTAAATGTCGTATAATCGAATACATAAATAGTAAGCTTTACATGCCCGATATACCCTTTGCGGGCCTGGGTGCAGTGGCCCTTCCATCCTAATTTTAAAATGTATTTTCTTGAAAATTTTAGATATTTTATATCAGCCCTAGAACTCAATACTTATTTTTATTACCTTCAAAGTCATAACTGAAATCTATATGAACCCCACCCTATTTTTGATCAATAAATTGATCCTATGGAGACAAATGAAATTTATCATACATGAATTTTTCACAATAAGGAAAATGGTCTACAAGACATATAGTTTAATTAACATTTAATTCATTTTAAAAATTGGTACACAGAAAAAATTAACAATAACTTTATTTTTCAAGGTTCGTGTAGGGTCCAAATGAATGCCAGGCATGAGTTCTAGAGTTAAGCAATAATAAGCAATATTTGGGCCAGAGAGTAATTTGCAATTACATAAACCATCATGTAATTTGAACTTGAATAAGTTAATGACGAAACAGCTGTCAAACCAGTGGCGTACGTAACGTTTGTTGTGACACATTAGAAAATTTTTAATCTAACGTAAGACCTAACAATGAAATATCTATGTTTACATTTGAAAACACAAAAGAAAATATTTTTTCAGTTAATACAATAAAACAAAGTTTTAGTTTTTGTGTTAGTAAAGTAAGGTAACTAGATTGGAGCTCTGTCTTATGACAGAGTTATCTCTAGAGTTTTACAAAACTGCTATTAAATTATACAAAAAATTAAAAAGTGTTGCCATATAGAATGATATAAACTTGTAATACTTTAAATCAGCTCTGAGCCATGCAGTTCATTTTTAATCCTATTATAAGAACAATTATAATCGCAATATTTCAAAATTTGCTTATTGTTTATTTCTATAAATAAGAAGAATGTAAGAATGCCCTAAATGTTTCCGGAAAAAATGTTTGCTATACCATAAACAAGATATTTGAAATTTCTTAACAGATTATAAATCTGGGAAAAAAATGTTGAAATTCCTAATATTTTTTAAATGAAAAGCTGTGTCTTACCTGTGCATAGTCATTGGAGGCCTCTGAGCATATGTAAGTGCTGGAGGAGGTTGTGACGTGGGGGCATGTTCAGCTCCCCGAGGAGGTCCTGGGCCTGCCCCCACCGTCACGGAGCGCACTGCGGCCTCCATGAACCAAATGGAGCATCACTTATTCAAATTGTTAACAAAACACTGCATAATATATGTATTTTACATATCAATATTTGATTCAAATATTTAATAATTAAATATACGATATTTAAAACAAGCACGCTCTCAATAATGCACCGCTATCACTTCCGATAATTTTTAAATACTTATTAAAAAAATATACTTGAATTTATTTATTATTAAAATTTAAAAATGTAATTTTAGTAAAGTTGCACTATATTCGACATTTACGATATTTAAATTACACACGTTAATTTAAAATTTATTATTAAGTATACTGCGTTGCACATCAAATTTATATTTTTCACTTTAGTTGACATTTTTCTAACGAATAATCCACATGCTTTTTATATATTTTATTTTCACTGGTTTTTTTCAATAACTGGTTAATATTATTAATAAATCTAACACTGGCAAGCTTAAAACCATGTTGATGGACCATCCAAAGTGCCTGGAACAAAGAAAATATGTATATTGATTCGCAAGTAAATAATAACATCGTAATTATGAATCAGAGTTCCGAAATGGAACAATGCATTCAAAATTGGGGAGACACTTACAAACGTCTCCCGAAACAATCACATTATGAAACGTTCTCAATAGGCAATGTCAAAATATCAACAAAAAATATATTTCTAAAAAAAGCAAAAACATGATAATTATTTTGAAAACAATATGAAAACAATACACACAAAAATGATTTCAGAATAGAAATTGTATGAAAATGCAAAGCTACCTAGAAGTGAATATCAAAGACTGAAGAAAAAAAGTGTTGTACCATCGATGAGGCGATGATGGAACATTATCTACATCTACGATACAGATTAGAATATTTTAACGAATTAGAGTATGATTTAAATTACGTTTCAGAGATTTTATCCCAAACTCTATTAACTAAATAGAAGACTTCTGAATTCATTTAACAACCGAATACTTTAAAATGTGCAATGAATAATTCATGGATTGTACATAAATAAGTTAGGAAACGGATGTGGGCAAACGTGAATCAATAATAATTATATTTTCTACATTATGTACAATTTATAATAGAAGAAAGCACGTTCATAAATCAACTAAACAAAGAAAAAATTACGAGCATATTTGAAATTAATATTTAAATTAGTACGCACTTTATTAACATTTATGGTAAAACTATTTTGTAAATAACGTATTTGCGAAATGACATCACTTGTTTAAAGCCTTAATTTATGTACAATGTGGATTTGTTAGCAAAATTTATTTTACACTGAATTGGACTTAGAAAATAAAATTGCCATGTACTCAAAATAATTCCAACATTTTTGTACTTTGCTGATGTTTGTCTGGGGAAATTTAACTGAAAAGTTATTTAGTACTTATTCAATAAATATATAAATTAATAATTACAATTTAGTATGAAATGAAATAAACACAAAACTTTTTAATTTACATGAAAAACAGTTATTTGAAAAATATCTGAAAATGTCACATTTCACTTATATAAAAACTTTCATATTTATGAGTGTTCAAAGGTTTTGAATGGAATTATATAAATATGAGTTTTAGGGCAATGATTAAGCGAAGTAAAACAGAAAAATAATTTTACTAACACATATGGTACGACTACACTATTAAATTAAATTAAAAATTATAATAATGCAAAGCACACAAAGAGTTTTAACAAAAGCACTATTAAGCAGCATGATAGGTTAAAAAGATATTTAAATTATTTATAATTAAGGAATTTTGCAATTCTATAACCGTTAGAAACATTTTTAATTAGCTAGAGATAAAATTATTAATAATAATTCTATTAAAAATAAAATGTTATGTAATAAATTTGTTTTAGATTTAGAAACGCACGTTTAATGGAACACTCAAAATTATAAAATAGAACTTGTAAAGCCATTAATTGCATAATATTCATTAATTATGAATGTATAGCAAACGAGAAATATTTATTGTAGAATATCGTATGTTTTTAGTAGCACATTGTTTACAAGAAGTTACAAACTATTGTTTAAATCGTTCGTTGTAAGAAATAAAATCATAAATTGACAAACACAGAATTAACAAAAATACACTTATTTTTAAAACAGCATCATTAAATAAAATATTTCTTACATTTAAAGCACAAACACTCAAAAAACAATTATATTTTACAGAAAAATGTATAGGTTCCACGTAGTATGCTTATACACTTCATATACTCTCATGTTTGTACACGAATGGAAAGAAATATATAAACACTGAGAAATTCAGACAATGCAACACTAAAACACTTATTAAAATATACACACCTAAAGTAAACACTAATTAACACATTAAAAAATGCATTTTCAAATTATTATCAAAGTCATTGAACTATATAAGTTGAAAATTTACGTGGAAAATAGTATCCCAGGCAATATCGTGAATCGGTACGCACAAGGCATGAGGCACGGGATCGCGAGGGCACGGGCACGGTCGACTGAGGGGACAGAGGAACTCCATGGACGAGTCCAATGTAGTAGAGGGGAGTCTCATGCAAGAAGGCCTTTGTTAAACACGCAAATGTTAATCCAGTCAAGAATCCGTTATCCTTGTGGCTTACGTTCTATAAATAAATATAAGAAAATATGTTAATTTAATATTAGAAAATACTTTTTAATTAATATTGTTTCATTAAAATGTATTTATATATATTTACTTACACCACTTTAAAATTTAAAACTTGCTTAAACACTGCGTGTAAGTTATCGTAATTCTGAAACATGGCCGCCATAAACTCAACATGCCAGACATTCACAAGAAATTAAACTACGACTTACGTTTATACATTTTGTATAAATCTTGTTCCTTCTGTTGTGTTGAACGTAGGTACTTTCATTATAAATGGTTAAAAAAGGGCAGGATAGTACGAAATTGTTTTAAAATCTTTAATGTTTAATAATCAAAATATGTAATAATAATTATATTGTTTATTTTTTGATAATAATTCGTAATTGCTGATAGTTGTTATTGTTATTATTTTGAAAGCATAGTCCAAGACCATAGACACCCTCAGATAGTCAAAAGGGACAATTGACCACTCCAGAAATTAAAAACAGATACGGAGCCAAAGATTTTGCAATAAGATTGCATTGAACTTCAAGTTTTGCACTTAAAGATTATAGAAACATGCATAAGAGGAAGGCAACTAGGCTTATTTGTGTTCAGCATTTTGGTAAACAACGGTCTTTAAATTTTCATATTCTTTCAAAAACAATATTAAATATTCCAAAACTACACCGCTGCCTAATAAGTTTATGATTATGTAAGGAAATTACGTTAAGAAAATGTAGCGTTGTTCGGGGGAATCTAATTCGAAAACGCAGCAAATTGAAGCATGTGTATTCTTGATTTTTAACAACCTGGATTCTAACAATTTTTTCTTTTTTTATTTAACTTATTTAAGGTCAGCTTATTCAGACGATAAGTCCTTCTACTATGTTGGCAGTATTTAAGGTGTCGTGACCTCATACATGTGAACTACACCGTTGCCTAATAAGTTTACGATCAATGCATATACATAATCAAATTAATTTAATACCTACCAAACAAAAATAAAAACTCTGGTCTGGTGATCCTGCCCACGTCATCTAACAATCTTTGATTAAGAAAATTGTTATAATAAAATCAAATTTTATATAACAATATATAAATCTGTTATACTTTTGTTCAGCAAAACTTAAACATACAAGCCATTTCAGTTACTCGCATAATTTAATTCACTTTATTTGATACAAATTAATCTTTTTTGAGGTATTTATGTGCAGTTACATACGAGTATATTTATATAGATTTCGGAGAAAAATTGAAATTTAATTTTCTTGCAGATGGAAGTTTTAAGTAAGTTCCTACACTCACTCCCTTTTCCCTCTACTCCTTTGTATTTTTCTTCATACCGTATATGCTAGCTTAGTTTATGCTTTTATAATATAGGAACTAACGGGATATATACATATATATATATATATATATATATATATATATATATATATATATATATATATATATATATATATATATATATATATATATAAAGTTTAGCTATAGCACAAAGTGCGATCGATGGCATACGCCTTAAAGTGAAACCATTCAGAGCAACTCTTTAAACATTTTTCTCAATTCTGTAGAAATCACTTTTTAAGATCTCAACAACAATTTTTTTCATTACTTTACATAAAATAATTTAAAAATATATCTACATACTTACAAATGTTCTGAAAAATAATAAACTGAAACTAAAAAATATGCAATTCATATGTTAGTGTTTTTGTCACTAAACAGCATTTCCTGTACAGAGGCGTATTGGCGCACAGTGGTTTAAAACACGAATCTAACTGGATAAATGTTTAAATTTATATCAGCTCAGAAAAATAAACATTTTTGGTTTAACGGTGTTACAAACCCTCCTCTTCCCCCATAGTGGTAACTAAAAAACTAAACTTAATTAGGCTATTCAATATCATTCACAAATTGAATTATTCATCGTTCATATATTTATTGTAAATTATTTTCTGTGCAAGTGATTTTATTTGTTTATATAAGGATACGTTTCCTGCAGATTTGGACTATATTTCTCATTCAGTGGAGCCATCTGAAACCCTCTCCCAGCGGGGGGATATTCAGATCACTGTACGTCTAGGTCGAAATGTACTGGCAATATTCACAAATTCTGATTAGATGCGGTACTAGAAGAATTGTTCTTTCATAATCCACTTTGGTCAGAAAGGATGTTGAGAAGTAATAAACTAATTTAAGTTAAAATAGGGGAGGAGAAGTAGTAAGAATTGGAAAATGAACCGGTGTATATAAGTGTTATTTTGTCATTGTTATATTTATCATTAACAAAATATTTGTTATACTTTCAAAATAGTTTTAAATGGTCTAATTGTGACAGTATACATAACCTAACATTTATAATATTGTGTCAAGTTCTGCAGACTTGATATAGTCGAAAAACTAGGGATCAACTTTAAAAATGTGTGGTACAACTATGTGTTGACCAAAAATATGAACCTTTTAATTAGTTATAGTGCTTATTGAAATTCTAAATCCAAATACCTCACAAAAGTACACTTCAACATCACTTTTTGAACTACAATTTCTTAATCTTCATTAAAACGTTATCAGTGCATTGAGCTAGATATAAAAATGACGTTCATGTACACTTCATACTATTTTTAAAGTCGGAACTATTCTATTTCTAAACTAACCTCTGAAGCAATTCTAAATATAACATTAAATTTTTGTTATTCCAAATTGATAATTATAACTTTTTAATTCTAAATGTATATTCTAAATTACATGAAACACAAAAATAAAAACATACCAACACTGTATTTCTTTGATTAAGAAGAATCTAAGACTACTCAAATTATTTTTGTAGTTATGCAACTTACAATTTCTTAGAAAATAATTTTCTCTTTTTTTTCAATACCTGTTAATCGTTAAATTCAACCCCAATGTGTCTACCTGGATGTAATAATCTATCCGAGGTATTTTCTACCCGAACTAAGTACATAAATGAACCTTTATTCCCCTAACAAAACATAACCTGACTCAACCTTCCAAGTTCTCATTTTGAAACTAGTTTTTGTCGGAATAGAAATAGGAACAACTATTAGCACGACCTTTTCTACTGTTGTAAGTACGCATATGTCGCACTTACCTTTTATTTTTAATGATATTAAATGTTAATTATGTAATAGAATTATATTATGTAAACAGTTTTTGTATTAGTATTAAGATTGTAAAGAATAATTATTTAAGTTTAGCGCTTATAAATATTGTCTCTGGTTTGTGGAGATTAATATTGATTTAATGCTGGTAATTCAGTATTGGCGTTCTGTGATGTGAAATAAATTATTATATATTAAATTGCACAAGACGCTGAAAGCCAGTCTTCTCCTGAGTCTCAAAGCAAGCATTACTATTCGCAACTTCGTACGTATTGAATAGTGAGCACATTTCAACTATTAATTAAATTATAACACTATAGAATTACATTTTGTTTTATATCTGTCATCTTCGTTAATCTAATAAAATACTATTGTAATTAAGTAAGCAGATATAATATTACAACGAATAAATGATATATTTTAATAAAAGTGTTTGTATTAATAGTAATAAAAAGATACTAATTGTTCAACCGTCGCATGTCGCAACGAGGTTACTTTAGACCGCTCAAGTATTCTCTAATTGCAACAATACACCGTCTGAACAAGAATCCTTATTAATCATCTTAAGAAAGATATTCGATTACTACTGTAATTGGTGTTGGAAGTCGTCAACTGAAGAATCTACTACCAGAAGCTAGCATCCCTGCAGAATGTACTAGTAAGCTGAGTAATCTCCTCCAGAACGACAATACGACACAATTTTACAACATTGGTGTCAGGTGGGGTCTCGAAGAGATATTCCTACACATAAATATCCAAGAGGTACGCCCAAAATTTTTTTCTATATATTCTACACCTGGATGCAGATCAATTATTCTGGATACCACTACGTCGATCGATTATTTCCAAGATTGCCGAAGAGTACGAGATAGAACGTCAATTCATCTGTATTTCACATAATTTTTCTACAAGTCCGGTGGATGTAAAACAACAGCCCGCTGAACCAGAAAAAAAAAAGAAATCTTTTGCCCCCAGCGAATGGATGGATGCTTCTAGAACAAATGGAATAATCTAAACTGATGTTAATCGTTTCCAGAACCCTGCACACAGCTGTACATAGATCAAAATCGAAAGTTTTTTTTGTTAAGTATAATAAGACAGTATCTTTTTATCTTGTATACAATTATTATCATAAATTGATAATTGTATTTTTTTCTATTAGTAGCATCCTTGTAATTCATTGAAGCTATTATTTTTTTAGTATTATATTCAATACTTTTGAATATTTGCTATAACCTATCTATTAGTAGCATCCTTGTAATTCATTGAAGCTATTATTTTTTTTTAGTATTATATTCAATACTTTTGAATATTTGCTATAACCTATCTATTAGTAGCATCCTTGTAATTCATTGAAGCTATTATTTTTTTAGTATTATATTCAATACTTTTGAATATTTGCTATAACCTATCTATTAGTAGCATCCTTGTAATTCATTGAAGCTATTATTTTTTAGTATTATATTCAATACTTTTGAATATTTGTTATAAAATAACAATTTTGTAGCATCATTGTTCAATATTTTTAGTATTATATCCAATACTTTTGAATATCTACTATAATATTTCCTATAATTGTTTCTACAATTATATTAATTCATGTTTAATATTTTTAGAACATCTTTATGAACGAGAAAGAATTTTGAAAAGGAGAAGTAAAGAGCTGAAGCAGTTAGATAGCAGTCTGTTCAATCAGAGAGACTACCTTCCTGTTACAACTGCGGTGTCTGAGCCCCATCGGAAATTTCCAGTGAGTTACTGTTTTCGCTAACAATTTTTCCTTGTCAGAATCCTATTTTTCGGAGAGTCGTTTATTGGTACAAAATAATCTTTAGTCTGTATATTATATATAACTTTAATTAAGTACTATGGCACCGAACGTTCATTCACTCACACTAGTTGAGAATACAATCAATCTAATTAATGAGTTTTCAAAAAATCTAGAAGTCCAATCAACATCCTTAACAATAGTTGAATTAAAAATCAAAAACTTAGACAAAGCTTGGGTTAAATATAGTAGTATCGTAGAAGCATTGCTTCCAACTCTAAAAAATGAAGAAGCTTCGGCTATCGTTAGTAAGTCTATGGAAGTTGAAAGTATTTATGACGACACTCTTATTTACTTGTTGAATTATAAGCAAACATTTGAGAATGATACACATATTGTAGACGACTCAAAAAGTATAGATTCAATAAAAAATCTGAACTTAAGTCCAATGCAACTAACCGTTTTTGATGGAGAATATATTAATTGGCAAAGTTTTATGGAATTATTTACAAATTTAATTCGTAATAATAGTAAACTATCAAGCATTGAAAAAATGCATTATTTAAAGTTAAATTTGTCAGGAGAACCACTCAAACTCATAAAGAATTATCCTTTAACAAATGATAATTACGAAATTGTTTGGAACATCCTTTGTAAACGTTATGATAACAAGGTAGCACTTATTGAAACCTGTTTAAACAATTTAATAAACTACAATGTTATACGTTTAGAGTCCGAAATCAATATCAAAAAACTACTAGATGAAATTAATGAATCGATTAGAGCATTAACCGAATTGGGGATATATTCTAATCATTCAGATTTTATGTTAATACATATTTTAAAGACCAAATTAGATTTTAATTCGTCAAAGGAATGGGAAAACAGAAATAATTCTGAATTACCAACCTTAAATGAATTTACAGAGTTTCTGGAGAGACGGTGGCGCAATCTAGAAAGAAGAAGGCATATTAAAGTCAAAACATATCCAAGCGTTCCTAATTCTAATAGTAAACCAGTTTCAAGCAAGCAAATTCCTAATAAGGTCGAAACAAAAACTAAAAATTTGTTCTGTAACCATTGTAAGAAAAGTGGTCATACAGAAAAGTATTGTTTTATTAAGAAGGAAAATCTAGATACGGGTAACCCTATTGCTCAAGTTAATACTTGTAGGGAGGCCACAATTTTATCAGAACCTTCTACTTGTTGTGAAAGATCGAAACATCTTATATCTGATGGTTCTCAAGTATCTTTTACTAACAAGACACAACACAATTCAAATAATGAATTATGTTTTTTTTATGATTTTGATGAGATCAATACGGGTAATTTACAAAATAATAATGATATTCTAAGTTTTGACAGTAAAAATAAAAATGTTAAGGCTAAGCAAACAGTTGACACTATCCAATTCAAGATGGTCGCAGCCAAAGCTAAAACCGTATCATTTTTATTAGATACTGGTTCTCAAATCTCCTTGATTAAACAAAATATTTTAAATAACAATGTCAGAATTAATAATAAATCTAAAATTCTATTGAAGGGTATTTCTGAAGGCACGCCTTATACCTTAGGTTCACTGAAAACTTCTATAATTTTAGATAGTAATAAGTCGAAACAAACTTTACAGGTTGTGTCAGAAAATTTCCCCATTAAACACGATGGAATTATAGGGTTAGATATTTTACGGAAACTAAATGCAGTAATTAATCTAAAAATGAACAGTGTACAATTCTCAGAATGTGGCAAAGTAATTGAGCTCCCACTTATAAATATAAACAATATCGTTTTACCAGCACGTACGAGGAAGATAATTCCTATGTCAGGTTCTACAGTAGGAGTTTGTGTAGCCAGGGAATTGTTACCTGAAGTTTTTTTAGCTAATGCATTAATCAAGCCCGTCAAAAATATTTTCTATATTTCAATAATAAATTCTTCAATAAAAAATATAATACTTAGTAATTTCAAACCGAATATCATACCGATAGATCAATTTAGTATTTACCATTTTTCAAAATCAAGTCCTAACAACCGTAAGGAACTTTTATTAAACAATTTAAATCTTTCACATGTCAATTCAGAATTAGTAACAGAATTAATAGAAATCTGTGACAGCTTTAATGACATATTTTTTTTACCGGGAGACAAGTTATCTTGTACGAGCGCATTAAGTCATAAGATAAAGATTAATTCTTCTAAACCCGTTAACGTTAAACCGTATCGATTGCCCCATGCGCAAAAAGAGATTGTGGAAAAGCATATTCAGGAACTGTTGGTCAACAACATAATTGAAGAAAGCGACTCACCCTATAACGCACCTTTATTAGTAGTACCAAAAAAACCAGATGCGTTAGGTAATAAACAATTCCGCGTAGTAGTCGATTTCCGTAAACTTAACGAGCAGACAACAAGTGACGCCTATCCTTTGCCTCTTATACATGATATACTGGACCAACTTAGTGGTGCAAAATTTTTCTCTACCCTTGACTTAGCAAGCGGTTTTCACCAGGTCCCTATGCTTCCCGAAGATAAAGAGAAAACAGCATTTAGTGCGAACTTTAAACACTATCAATTTGTAAGAATGCCATTCGGACTTAAAGGAGCCCCCCCCATGTTTCAGAGACTTATGTCTCACGTTCTCACAGGTTTGCAAGGAATAGATTGCTTAATCTATCTGGACGATGTAGTCATTTTTGGAAAAAACATTTCTGAGCACAACCAAAGATTAAAAAACGTTTTTTCTAAATTACGGGAACATAATTTGAAGCTCCAACCATCCAAATGTAACTTTCTACATAAAGATTTGATTTATTTAGGTCACGTTATTAATGAAACAGGTATTCTACCAGATCCTTCTAAAGTAGAAGCAATAAAGAATTTCCCCATTCCAAACAGTCCTAAACAAATTAAAACATTTTTGGGTATGTCTGGTTATTATCGCCGACATATACCGCATTACGCAGAGATAGCCAAACCACTATATAATGCAGCAAACAGTAATGTTAAAGTATTAGAATGGTCAGACCAATGCGACGAATCATTTAAAACTTTAAAAAATAAATTAACCATATCACCTGTTTTGCAATACCCGGACTTTAGTAAAAATTTCGTTGTAACCACGGATGCAAGTAAATATGCTATAGGTGCAGTCCTTTCACAAGGTACTATTAAGGAAAGCCACCCAATAGCATATGCTTCAAGAACTCTAAATAAGGCACAACAAAATTACACAACTACTGAACGTGAGTTATTAGCAGTAGTATGGGCTGTGGCTCATTTTAGACCCTATCTCTATGGAAAGTTTTTTAGTATCGTAACAGACCATCAAGCCTTGACTTGGTTAATGAGTATTAAGGACCCGAGTTCTAGACTTATGCGTTGGCGGATAAAACTAGAGGAATATAATTACGAAGTAATATATAGACCAGGTAGTTCGATTCCACACGTAGATGCCCTAAGTCGCGTATACTCACTTCAGGTTGAAACAATGGATGTCACATACGAAAATTATTTAGAAATAATTAAAAATAAAATTATCATAAACAATAAAGTAATTGAACATGATAAAAGTTTATATGACGCACCGACGTCATTTTCATTAGTAGATTTTGTATCAAAAGATTTTAAAAATTCAATTGGAAATTCTCCTGAATTAATCAATAAATTTAGTAGTATCAATGCATTTCTAATACAAGAAAAAGAAGTATCAGAAATTGCATATGTTGAAATTGATACTAGATTTATTATCTGTTTAATAATTAAGGAATTTCATTTTAATCTACCAAATTATAAAGAAATATTTTTGGCATTAGTGAATCTGAAAAACTTTTGTACTTTACACAAAATTACTAACATAGCTATGAACAGGTTCGAGTCTGAACTAAGTAAATTAGATTTTGCCCAGTTACGAACTATGATCAGACATATCTTTGATAAAACAAATATAATAGTACACATTTATAATGACAATATACTTAAAATTAGTGACCCTGAGTTAATAAACAATGTAATTTCGGAATTTCATGTTAATCCCACAGCAGGCCACTTAGGAGTTTCTAAAACAATTAAACGATTAAAATCACACTTTAAATTTCCAAGTATGATTAGAAAAGTTAAAAATTTTATTAGACAATGTGTATCATGTCAAAAGAATAAAGTGTGCAAATTAAATAAATGCCCATTAACAATTACATCGACTTCGAAACATAGTTTCGAAAGGTTGGCTTTGGACATAGTATATCTTCCCAAGAAAGACGACAACGACAAATACAAATACTTACTAACAATACAGGATGACCTTACTAAATTTACGGAAGCTATTCCTATTATAAACCAGGAGGCAAATACTGTCGCGAAAGCATTAGTAACTAACGTTATTTGTAGGTACGGAGTTCCTAATATGATCTTAACAGACCAAGGAACAAATTTCATGTCAAAAATTTTTAAAGATATATGCAAATTGTTAAAAATTAAACAATTAAAAACAACAGCATTTAGACCAGCAACCAACGGTGCCTTAGAAAGAGTTCATAGAACCCTTGCCGAGTATCTAAGGAATTTTTGTAAAAAGCAGGATGATTGGATAAATTGGATTCCCTATGCAATGTTCGTGTATAACACAACTCCGCATACAGCGACCGGTTTTACTCCTTTCGAACTAATTTATGGACATAAGGCAAATCTGCCTTCAATTTTTTATAAAGAACCAATTGAGGTAAATACTTATAATAATTTTATAGTAGAACTCAAACACAGGTTACAAGTAGCGAGGGAACTTGCTATAAATAACTTGGTTAAAAGCAAAGAAAAAACAAAATTATATTTTGATAAAAGGGTCAATTCTCTTTTCACACCTGAAGTAAACGAACTAGTTTTATTAAGAAATGAACAGTTACCAACTAAAGGACAGTCAAAAAAACTTTTACCCTTATACGTAGGACCGTATAAAGTTACTAAAATTATATCCCCTGTTAATACAGAAATACTAATTGGTAAAAAACATACGGTAGTTCATAATAATAGGTTGAAGAGATTTTGTACCAATGAATAAAAACTTGACGAATGAAATGGATTTTGTCAGGGATGATTGTTTTGTGGAGCAGTGTTAACTCTATACGATGGGATCAGAATCGTTGTCGACACTTTGCTTCTCTTTTTGTTTTTTTCTAGAATTGTAACTCGTATATTTTGTTTTTATACGTGTCCCTTTTTTTTTGAAAGGGGGTGTTGTGATATGTACGACATCTCCCCTATCACAATTTTTCCTTTTTCTTTTCCTTAGAGCAGAAACGCATATGTTTTGTTTTATATGCGTTCCTTTTCTTTGGTTGAGGAGTGTTGTAAGTACGCATATGTCGCACTTACCTTTTATTTTTAATGATATTAAATGTTAATTATGTAATAGAATTATATTATGTAAACAGTTTTTGTATTAGTATTAAGATTGTAAAGAATAATTATTTAAGTTTAGCGCTTATAAATATTGTCTCTGGTTTGTGGAGATTAATATTGATTTAATGCTGGTAATTCAGTATTGGCGTTCTGTGATGTGAAATAAATTATTATATATTAAATTGCACAAGACGCTGAAAGCCAGTCTTCTCCTGAGTCTCAAAGCAAGCATTACTATTCGCAACTTCGTACGTATTGAATAGTGAGCACATTTCAACTATTAATTAAATTATAACACTATAGAATTACATTTTGTTTTATATCTGTCATCTTCGTTAATCTAATAAAATACTATTGTAATTAAGTAAGCAGATATAATATTACAACGAATAAATGATATATTTTAATAAAAGTGTTTGTATTAATAGTAATAAAAAGATACTAATTGTTCAACCGTCGCATGTCGCAACGAGGTTACTTTAGACCGCTCAAGTATTCTCTAATTGCAACAATACACCGTCTGAACAAGAATCCTTATTAATCATCTTAAGAAAGATATTCGATTACTACTGTAATTGGTGTTGGAAGTCGTCAACTGAAGAATCTACTACCAGAAGCTAGCATCCCTGCAGAATGTACTAGTAAGCTGAGTAATCTCCTCCAGAACGACAATACGACACAATTTTACAACACTACAGTACTATAAAAGTATTTATATTATATACCATTTCTGTTTTGATGTAAAAGCTATTAAGTACAGAGGTGCAATAGGAGTATAACTTGATTTTAAAAACATTGCGCTATATTTTATCACACGCTCTATCTTTAAATCGTATCTTTGATATACATACCTCTTATACAATTGAGAAAAATATATAAATAGAATAGTGTCAGAAAAAGCAAAAGTATAAATAAGCACGAATTTCAATCGCTAATGCAGTGCCTGGGTTTCATTATTTGTGATTATTTAAATTTCATTTAAGATTCACAACTGTCTTTTTACAATTTAGTTTTCCTTGACAAAAATTAAAGATCATGGGCCGTCCTATACTTGACTATCATTCACTATTAATGTTTCAAAGACCTCTTCTTGTTCCTCTTCGAATTCGATATGATTCTTTTTTGATTTTATGGCTTTAGTGAGAGAAAGTCAGGAATAAGGCCATTTAAGTACATGCAAGAAACTGACACAAAGCTGAAACATTCATTTGTACCTGGGTCATATTCCTGTCCGTGTGGAATTATGTCATGGTGGCACCGAAAAATAGTGCAAGTTGGTACCTTTAATTTTCTGTCCCTTTAAATCTTTGTTCATCTAAGATTTTAGCAGAAAGCTTTATAAACATATACAAAGTACAAATTTATAGATTTTAAACTGAGACAAGAATTCATTTGTTTAATGAGTTTTACAAGTCAAATAATAAGAAAGTAAATATGTTTACTGATCGATTTAACACAGAATTGATCTTTAAGTCGTAAGAAAATCGAACTTTGAACGTTAAACATAAATGATTAGTGTCAATGCACTTCAAGGTTGAATTTATTAAATAATATATTATCTTAAAGAGATATATCTATACATCTTTCTTTAATAGCAAATAAAATAAAACACAGAATTAACCTTTCATATTTTCTATAGCATCTTGCACAGGATTTTAAAACTTGAAGTTTAAACATACAAAATTACATCTTTCTAAGATAATTTGCTTAAATAAAATTGTTTAACAACAACTCGCATATGTTCTTCATGCTGTAACGTAAATATAGAATACCTAAAAATGTATAAAACATATGCATGCATTCATATAAAATATCTACTTATATATTTAAAAATACATATATACAAGTATACGTTATATTTATATTATATGGTACTGTAATAAAGTCTTGTCTCAGCCTTGTATTTAAAAATTCTACATTAGTGAAGCTGGTTCGTTCAGTGTTGCCGGATTACCGGACACGCGGCAAGTGCTATATAGCTGTGTTGTTATATTTGGCAACAATGTAGCTCTGAACCACTGTAACGTGCATTTCTCTATCGATTTGTTAAAAGCACGGACATGAGAGGTACAGGCAGTGAGGCAGCGAGGCAGCCAGGCAGTATGAATATCGAGATACGCGAGATACCCGTAGTCTGGCAAAACGAGTTGTGTATAAATTGCGAGCTCGAACTCAGTGAAGACTGAGTCCTGGAGCCCTGCTAGAGGTCTGCTGCTGATAAAATTGAACAACAAAATAACAAAGAATAATGCAAATGGAAAATTAAATAAATACTTACTTTAAAAATAAGACACTGCACGAAAATAACATTGCTTCAAGAGTTTCTCTTAAACGTTTTTTGTTTACTTTGTTTCAAATGTTTTACTTTTAATTATAAAATACAAATCTATCTCAAATAATGAAGTATATTTATATCTTCCTTTTTCTTGATTTAAGCGTCGACAAATCTAATTTACATAAATATTTTGGAAAGAAAATAGCGAGGACATGTAGTTACTTTTTCCGACCCGAACTTATTATAAAATGATACTTTTGCCAAAGAGAGACAAGGCTAACAGTATTAACGAGTTAGTCTTAAGGTAGACTTGTCGTCCGTTTATATTCGATGCTAATCTAATCACCGACGCCCTCCTAAAATGTTGGGCTACTACCTTATAAATGTTTTAATTATATGTAAAATACATATAATCAAATAATGGAAAGTTAAGCAAATCTTGAAAATGTATGGAAATGAATCCGAAAACACAGCAGTTTGGCATGAAGATCTCAACGCTCTTGGATTCTGTGCTTTTATTATAAAGATAAAAAAAAAAAAAATAATAAATAAAAATAATATTATAAAAATGTATATATGACAGATTGCAATAGATATAAATATTTAATAAAAAATATATAATTTTTGTCTAATTTTGCATTTTGTTTAATACCTTTCAGTTGGTATAGATATTTCGTGTTCTATTGTAAAATAAGTGCTGTCCTTTAGTTTAATCGTTTAAATCTTAGGTGACAATCGTAGGCAAAAGTATAGTTAGATATTCAGTACAAACGCCATGTACACTTTCATTTTCTTATACTCTGTACTCAATACATGTTGAAAAATTAGCAGAGTAGTTAATTTGCAAAAGTAAAAAGTTCACTCAACAACTGTGACGGAAAAACATATCATTAAATTAATCAGCATTAATTGATGTTTCAAGAAATCAATGTTTGAATTTTCATCTTACAGGTTTCCTACTTTCATTAGATTTCTTATTAAAGTGTTGAAAAACTTTAATCTCAATATACTGATTATACAATAATAATAAAATTTGAACACATTAGCAAAATACTTTCAAGGTCAAACTAAAACGAAGAGTGACGTTATATCCGAAGAATTGAAATGAACTACATATGTATATAACTTGTAAAAGAGAAGGAACTGTTAGATTTGATAAATTTGTGTTTCATCTGATATAAGGCAGCATCATGACTTTACCATCATTTGCAAAGTATGAACCCACAGATTTATTAAAAATAAGTTACTAAAAAAAGTAAAAGTTATGTAATTATTATTTAAATTATCAATTAATAAATATTAAAATTAGCAATGGCTTATTAATTCAGTAATATAGGAGGATGAACATATGCCTACAGTTTCTAGTGTTGTTACTTCTATGGTAATTTTAAACGTGTTGTTTCAGAGAGCAACTCTTGACTTAATTTGAACAGCCGGTCTCAATTATTGTCACAGTAGACCTGTAGCGGTCATATACGAGCCGTGTGGACTTGTAGACACTTACTTTAAAGGTTGAGACACATATTATCGCACAATAACGAACGTCTCTCACTTTATACGACTACAGGCGACATGCGAATTTTCACTAGGGTTAGTCGCAGCAAAATTTAACGTGAGCCGGCCCAGATTTGTGGAAGGCTAGGCGGAGCTACTGCCCCGGGACCTCCACAATAGAGATCAAAACACTAAGTTTTTGAAAGACTTGACAGAAAAGAAATGTTTTTTTATTCGGAAAATAATTAAGGGCCTCCGCTCCTTCGTTGCCCCAGGGCCTTCACATCTCTAAATCCGGACCAGATGAGAAGAAGATTCTATTACAATTCTGTATTTCTTATACTCGTATCAGTATTCATAATATGGCATAGAAAGTCCTGCACTATGTTCTACATGCAATCGCATATATCCTTGTCTCTGGGATAGATACAACTTTCTACAGAACAACACCTGTCTTCTTTGGGTTTACGATTTCATGGAGAACGATACAGATATTTAAAATGCACTTTTATTACCTTCAATACAGTGGTGTATTAATAAATTTTAAAATAGAACTTTCATCTCATGATAGAGTCTGCTAATTTCTCTAAACTAGAATACAACCCACTGAAAAAGTCGACGTGCAAGTAGTCGGATCCAGTGTGAGAGGCCTGACGCATATCTGCTACAGAGTTCATATTCTGATGTTTAACCGTACTTTGCTCGTTGCGGGTATGTCTGGGAATAGAGGTTTGTAAATTATTCCCTACTCCGCTGGTTTCGTGTTCACTTGGCCCCACTCTTATTGAATACAGTCAGCATAAAAGAAATACTCATCCAATATTGAGTGTACGTAAAATTTTACACATATTATTAGGATATACTTGTTACTAGGATTATGGCTCTGACGTGAAACATATAAGATAATACGAACTCGGAGCTTGATGTCGAAGGTTCGACTAGGTTCGTTCTTAGAGATGTTAGCCAACACATCTTCGCACCGAGACCGAATCGTCACGCCCGTACCGATTCCGATGAGTTTAGTTTGTTTTTGTCGGTAACGGTGCGGTGTCTGCTATACTGCGATACTTTCCCGATATTGAAAAAAGAATTTGCTAATAACATTATGGTAGATGTAGAAAAACTTATTGAAGAAGTTCGGATATACCCGGTTCTTTATGACCAATCGAGCGGGAAATATCGTAATTCTGAATACAAGGAGAAGATTTGGAAAATAATTACGGAAAAATTGGGGATAGAAGGTAAATTTAAAATTTACTGTTTCCGAGGCTGAGTCCTATCACAATTTTTTTTCATATTTCATGTAGATTTTAATAAATTACAATTAATTTCTACTTGTAAAAAATCCAAATATTATATATTTATTTTAAAAGAAGTGTAATATTTTCCAATCAAACCGTCAATGCTGCAATTTATTGCAAACCCATACTACCTTTTGGAGATTTTAGAAAATGTTTAAGCGCACAAATTTACTAAAACTAAATTTTCTATATACCAAACACAATTTCAGATGTAACCTTTGTCATACTCAGCAGGTAGTTTAAAATCGCCATTTTTTCAAGATGGAGGCCTAATTCATTAAAATTGTGGCTGGTAAACAAAATATTCGAAATCAACATATCCAAATTCGCTAGAAAATGGTTTATTTATCATCTCTTCCGCCAATTAGTCGCATTAAGTGATTTAGGGACACATTTCATTGTTAATAAATTGTATGTTGAAAATAATTACTAAGCCAATTACACATCGCACTTCTAATTCAAACTAATTTGATTCTAGTTAAATGTTTTATATTGCAGGTGGAGTAGAAGAGTGTAAAAAGAAATGGAGTTCTGTCCGAGATCAGCTACGTAGAACGATTCAAAAAAGAAAGACGAAATCTGGACAGGCTGCTCTTAGAAACCGCAAATATAAATACGAGGAAAATCTTACATTTTTGCTGCCTCATCTTCGAGAATGGGAAGAATTATTATCTACTAATGTGCCAAAATCCCAAAATGATGACCTAATATTGATTGAACCTAATGATGATAACCAACAGTATTTTATTCAGGAACCCTGCCAACAATGGGCTGTAAATGAAGCACCCCCAACTAAAGAGATAGACGTTGCCGTTCCTGGTACTAGTATTGAGACCATAGAGAATAGTATTCGGCCATCTTTACCCGCTACAAATCAACACGCTGTGAAGCAAGATAAATTTACCAAACCGAAAGCAATGAAACGGAAGATATCTCGTCATGAAGAAGCACCACAAGACTCGCCATCACGTGAACTTATGGCATTTATATTAGCAGAGAAAGAAGCTGAGAAGAAAGCACCATCTCAACAAGATCCAATAGATGCTTTCTTGGGTGGAATAGCACCTTCGCTGAAGGCACTAAATCCTTATCTTCTGAATGAAGCAAAAGGAAAGATTTTTGCTGTAGTTCAAGAAATGGAGATGAGACAGCTGATTTCTGGAAACACAGCGCAAATTTGTTTCACTGCGCAATAGAATGAGGGAAACATCCACAATAAAGCCATACGGGCGGCTTTTATTATTAATAGAAATCACAAATTGGCTAGACATTGAGATACTGACACTATCACGATTTCGCCACGTTAAAACTGAGATTAAAAAATATTTTAGAAATGTGGAAACAATGTTTGAAATGTGTATAAATAAATGAATGTACAAAGTGTTTTATAAACAATTTTATTTTGTTGTAAAAAGATGTAAATTATTCCAATTAAATCGAACTATAAATATCTAAAAGACTCGTATAACAGGATGAAAGCTTAAAACTTGTAATTTTGAAGTTTTGAAATTTGTTACTTATTAAATATGAAATTATTAATTATATCATAGATTGAATAAAATATTTGAATAAAAGTGCTAGAACGATAATAATCACTTTAATTAATATGTGATGGGTTTAAGAAATATGGGTAAAAAATTTTCATTCGTTGTTTTTAAATCATTAGCCATTTTCAGTAAAGGGCGGTGCAGCTCATTATTTATTAGATATACAAAAACAATTTGTACACAAAAATTGCAGTAAATTAAGTTTTTTATCAGATTAATTATAATTATTTTTATCCAGGGCTCACTCATAAGAAGATATTGCAAAATTGCTCAATTACAAAAATGGCCAGCTGGTGAATTTAAAATAACTGGTTTTCAGCTCCGAATCTAGTGAGGGGCAAACCGGGATACTTGCTACTGTACATCCTGTAAAATTAGATGCATTTCGAAAGGAACTGTGTTTTTCTTTAGTTTTCACGGAGATTATCAGGGTTCCAGTGTCAAGTTCTTGCTCTGGTTCGACAAAATCGTAGATCCAGTACTGCTGCTTTTGCTACTTTCTTATTTACTAACTTTTATAAAATACAAACCATTCCATCTTTATTCTAAAAATAAATGAAACAAAGGTTATATTAAAAGAGATTAAATAACACTTTTAATCAGTACATTTAGATAAAATAAAAGCAGAAATACAAAACAAGATAAATTTCTACAAGTTTAAAATCCATTTACCAAGATCTGCAGAGCAGCCAATTGCGTTGTTGTCAACTCTCTTGTTATTCTGTTTACATTTCTAGTATTTATATTACATTAATTTTTATAGAATAGGCAACATTGTAAATATACTTGTGTAGTATGAGGATATATTTTGCAAAACAACAATTTGTTTATTTTGTTTATATTGCATTTTATAAATGTAATAGAATAGATATACTCGTATTTACACACCGTGGGACGAATATAACTTGTAAGGTTCACCTTATGACAGCTCGCGTTCTTGCTTACTGCTTACTAGCGTACTACGAGCAATCCTACTAAAATATGCTTGAACTTGGGTCGTACAAACATAAATTAAAAACATTTAATGAATGGTGCAATAACAGCTACACTGAGCAACACTAATTGTGATATCTATGGCTATATTTTAACAGATAACGTGAATATAATGTAACGTAGATATGCAGAATCGAATTGCCATGATAGCAGTGTTAAACTGTTCGAATTGAGGTCGTCAACCTTTTTCTTGCAATAATTTGTATTTAAGTTTAACTAAATAATACGTTTGTAGTTAAAATTAACTTAAACTTGTGACTTTCGAAAGATTTACTAAAGTCACGTCAAAATACAAGCATATCTGGCAACACTGATAGATAAACAGTATTTCAGAATAGAGAAATGAATCAGTTAGCAGACTGTAATATGTGATATACTGGTATATGCAAATACTGTTTAAGAAATATTTTAGGAAGCGATGTTGTAAGTACAATTAATTTATTTTCGTATTCACACAAATGTGTCATTGGATTTATGTAAATAAAGTACATCTCTTATCATAAAATGCGAAGATAATCTACTTTAGTTTCTTACTCTAAGGTTGGCAACAAGTAAATGTATATGATACTTAGCAACTTCAAGCTGAACAAACATTCAGGTATTGTATTTTACATATATCTGTATATGTAAACTGAATTTAAATATTTGATAAATTAAAAGTTAATTTCCTTCTGTCAATGTTGACCTTAGATTGATTTATAAATAAATAATATTGAAATGGAATTTTTGATTGGTGTTATCTCGGCTCGGACACATTTAGTTCTGGTTTACTCTCTGGTGAAGAATACTGAGACGGTTGTAACTGTATGTATAGTGGCATACATATGTATGTATTGATGAAGGCTGAAAGCCAGATGGCGTTTTACCATATGCAGAGTTATATTTGCCCATTTATAGATTTCAGGGATTACTAACCATTTCTCCTAAACCAGAAAATGTTTGTAACATATATTCACTAAGTTTATACGATTGTCTGACACAGAAACAGACATAAAAACTTGCAAAAAGTGAGGTTATGTTAATGCATATTCACCGGAAAGTTTTCTTTTCAGTCAGCGCAGTGATTTAATGAACAAGGTCGTTGAATGTATGTGCGATTCAATTTGTGACTTCGGCCTTTACTTTTCTATTTACGAGTGTGTTTGTTTACACAATAAATTGTAGATAAGATAACAAAATATGATAACAATTTATGGGTTCGGTAACACTTACAACTAGTTTGTTTAATGTTAAATTTAATACAATTGTTATTAGTTTATACTATGACTATTTCACATATAATAAATGCAAGGCCGAATATTTGCTTGTTTATTATTTTATGTAATTGATTTGCAAGTTATCAAAACAATTATTTCGGAAGAAATAATGTGTAAATATAAGAAGCCACGGCACAAAACTAAAATTTATTTTGTGTTGTAACTACTCCAGCGCTCACAGCAATGAAATAAATACGTTGTATTATAACGGGTGGTCCAAAACTACAGGCTCCTTTTTGGGTTCTTTTGAGCTCCAATTTTTTTTTATTTCAGAAATAGCTAAAGAAAAAATCATTTCTGTTTTTTCTGTCAAGTAATGTTTGCGGGAGAACTGAAAGAAACGGTAATTGTCTTAAGTGGGGAGTAAGGTCAAATCAATACAAAAAAACATATTTTCGATAATGTTTTTTGACGACATAGGTAATATATAATTATTTATATAATTACTACATGATAAAATAACATTTAAAGAATACTTTGTGACATTTTCATAAATAAATATCAAGAAATGAGTTAATGACAGCGAATCTGCGTAGTCCCTCATAATTCATCACTGGATTATTTGAAATCAAAAAACCAAAGTGATTTCATTAGTTGATAAGCTTCTGAAGGTAACTCTGTCGAGTTTTTTTTATAGACTATTCCATTTTTTACAGCACTTAAAAGTCCTATATTTCATGAAAAAAATCTGAAACTTTGTTATTTTAAAATACGTTAAAATTAAGAGAAAAAAAACTCGACAGCGTTACCTCGGCATTTTTGTAAAGAAAGAGTGTACAAAATTTTAAAACGATCGGTGCAGTAGATTTTGAGTTAGACTTTGAAAAAACTAAGTATGAGGAAAACGTGTTTAAAAGTTTCAAAGCAAGACGAAACCAGATCACAGAGTTGAAGACATAAAACTCTATATCTCCAACAGTTTTACTCTAACGGACTTCAAATTTTCACACAATAAACTAAATATGTTCTAAATTAATATAAATAAATTTAAAAAAAAATTGAAACCTAAATTAAAAGAAAAAATCTAATCATTGTCGATCCTGTTTCCTATAAAGTAAGGTCTATTTTTAATATTCCCTAATAGAGCTATGAGCTGTGACGTCATCGATAAAGGCAACGACAATGGACCGGTCACGTAACTGTCATCTCCATCCAACGAATTTTAAACGATTTTATTTGTTCAATACATTTAATGCTAATCAAATATTTAAAGATAAAATTAGCACTAAAAATATTTCGTTATTTACAACCCAATCTTCAGCTCCATGAGTTGAAGCTTCCAGCGGTTTTGATATGGAGTGTCTAGTGGTGTCTAGATCAGTCCACGAAGTTCGTCGTTCTATCCCGTTTACTACAATCGAGGTAAACCGTTTTTATGGTTCATTAGATTTTATGACAGAACCATATATGACCATCAGCGCCATCACTGTATATTGGACAAGCTTTATATGAACTAATATTGTCAGTGAGGTCACTGTGGATACTGCGGACACGTCAGACGATAGGAGGAGGGTCAGTTGGCGTTTTATTTTAATATCGCATTAATGTGTTCGTTTGCGACGGAAATATCCCGTCATTCTGATTGCTGACAGTTCGCTGAGTTGCTGTATTGGACACAGAGACAAGTACATATCACTCAAATGGTGAGTGAATCAAAATTGATACCGCAAAGCTATGGATCATAAGGAACAAAGACAAAAGACACGGTCATAATTCGAAGGATCTATTCTTATCATGCAGTAACGTACTGGGTGGCAATTTGAGTTCTTCTCCAATTTAGGTTCTCCTTAATCAAAGAAATAAATACAGTTTAAGACGAAACGATATTTGGCCATTTTTGATTCGCGAAATATAGATGGCAATACTATACAGCAGGTTAAATGTTATCAAAAAACCATGTTTTTGTGTTTAAATCGTTTTATGTAACTATAAACGGGAATCAAAATCTAAAGCTGCAATTAGGTAGATGAATAACGTATCTACATTTTAAGCTTCTAAGGGTTTGTCATAAATAAAGGTTATAAAATGTATGACAAACCCTTAGAAATGTTACCAGTCATATAAAAATTGGAATTTAACTAGAAAATATATCAATATTCATTTTCAAAAGTAATTTTTGCGGTTCCAACTCATTAAAAGTCAGTGGAAGAAAGCTTAAAATGTAGATACGTTATTTATCTAACTAATTGCAGCTTTAGGTTTTGATTCACGTTTATAGTTACTTACATAAAACGATTTAAACATAAAAAAACATGTTTTTTTTGATAATATTTAACCTGCTGTATAGTACCGCCATCTATATTTCGCGAATCAAAAATGGCCAAATATCGTTTTACCTTAAAGTATATACTTACGTAATACTATCAAAAAATACTGAAAAATACCTATGTTCAGCCAGTGCGATTTGCATATCGTTTATATTCTCTGTCTATCTCTTTCATGCAACCGAAATTATAATTTACTGCTCTCTTCTAATAAAAGAAATATGCAAGAGCACAGTTAAATTGCACACACCAGTTATTTATGGAAGAGCTAATCATATATTTATTAAAAATATTTTATGAGACTGAATGATTAATATCTTGAAAAAACTACAGTTGACTCTTTTTTGCATAGCACCGTCCATTTCATGTATTCCATTATTTATATATTTTTCTCGCGTGCATCGACCTATTCCAGCCACGCCATGATGGACTGCACGCTACATGCAAATATCACAAAAGGAGATACGATACAATTCTAAGGCTCTAGTAATTTTGCCATAAAACTAGGCCGGCCCGGTCGTTGGTCGACGGTCGACAGTGGCCGCATGCACCGATTAAATTATTTATAACTTTTAAACATTAAATCGGATTTTATCAGAAAAGTTACCACCTGGATAATAAACTGGAAAGATAACTTTTGTGTGTCATAGATACATAGGCTTACAAATCAAATCAGTATGGAACCATTCCATTTATGAACTAAGAACCATTTTATTCTAGTTACAACATCTATTCTAAAATCACTTTATATTTTTATTCTAAATACATAATTCTAAGTTTATATTTTGAATAAATAAAACACAAAAATAAAAACATACTGTTTCTTTGATGCAGAAGAACTTAAGGGGGTAAGGTCAAAACGATGAAAAAGAAGCATATTTTCGATAATGTTTTTTGGCGACACAGTTAATATATAATTATTTCTATAATTACTACATGATAAAATGACATTTGAAGAATACTTTGTGAAATTTTCATAAAAAAATATCAAGAAATGAGGCATTGACAGCGAATCTCCGCAGACGTCACAAAAAAAAGTAACATTGCGGTGCCACTCATAACTCATCACTGGATTTTCTGAAATCGAAAACCCAAAATGATTTCATAAGTTGATAACTTTCTGCAGATCCCGCTGTTAAGTTTTTCCTTTTTTATTGATTTTTCAATTTTTTACAGCACCGAAAAGTCAAAATACCGTTTTTTTATAAAAAAAATTCAGAAACTTTGTTATTTTAAAATATGGTAAAATTAAAAAATAAAAAAAAACTCGACAGCGTTACCTCGGCATTTATGTAAAGAAAGAGTGTGCAAAATTTTAAAAGAATCGGTCCAGTAGATTTTGAGCTAGAGAGAGCAACGACTCTGAAAAGCTATGTGTGAGAAACTGCATTTAAAAGTTTCAAAGTAAGACGAAACCAGACCAGAGAGGTGAAGACTTAAAGCTCTATATCTCCGATAGTTTTACTCCAATCGACTTCAAATTTGTACACAATAAACTTAATATGTTGTACAATAATATAAATAAATAAAAAAAAAAGTTGAAACCTTTACCCCCTTAAAATTACCGTTTTGAATAGAGTGCGTTTCTTGGAAGTCAATTCCTGATTTAACACATTTTCTGCAGTCTGGTTCGTATAATGTCTATTTGTCGTCATCTTCACCATATCTCATTGAATGACGTCATTCTTTTTTATATTCATAAACTTGGTTGTTTGCCTTTCAAGCCGTACAAGTATTGGTTACAGCGTTCTACAATTTATTATACTTTATAATTAATACATTACAGAACGATGTACTAACATCATGTGACACAACCGCGGGACGAGTAAAACTTGTTTTGTGACTGATTATTATTATTAATAATAAAGTAAACATCAAGTTTGTGTTCAAAAATCGAAGGCCTTTATAGTGACGAATAATATTTTTAATGGAAAAATCTTAACTTAATTTCAGACAGTCAACAAATTTGTCTTTGAAGTCTTGAACGTAGTTTTTTTCTTGTAACTTTCCTGTAAACGACATCGAAAAAGAGTTACAAAATAGGTGCACAAAAAGCAGCCTACGCATCCTGTTTATTGTATGAACGTAGGAGGGAAGGGAAGAGAAGGAAAGTAATTTTACCTTTATACCCTAAATTATATTTATCTGAAATATGTCACTCGATTTCATATATGAACAAAGTGTCATTAACTATGATGATTTTATTCTTTGATTCATTTCTTATTTACTAGCTATAAATCAATGATATAACCAAACTACTAGGTGTTTCGGAATACACTAAAATATCTTTTTCAATAATACTTAGACAAGGTAAGCGCCAAAAGTTTCCGACCTAATTATGTTAAGTGAAAGAAAGAAATAACATGGCAGTTTTAAGGCAGTGAAAAGGCATATGAAAACACGCACAAATGCGGCAAGTCTATCTTAACATTTTCCATTTTTCTATGAAACATAGGCGAGGCGTAAACTTGTGATATAACTGTCGTACGACAAAAAGAAAGGGAGAGAGAGAGACAACACCATTTTAACAAATAACGAAACCCAATATTTTCTGCCATTATTTAATAATATAAATTTCAAAACTCATTATTCAATCTACCTATTTGCTCCTAAGAGTTTTTATGAACTTAAAAGATTAAGAGATATTAAGAACACTTTTTTTAAGGATTAAATGCTTTTAAAATAGCTATAAAATAATAAAAAAGGCCCTTTTTAAATTAAATATTACTAGGTTTTGCTTAATATAAGAAAAAATTACTAAAATAATACATGAATTTACATTGGGTGTATATCTCTCTCCTTTTCTCTCATGCTACATGTATATAAGTGTGTCTCGCTTACTCTTTAAAAACATAATAATAATCAAAAAAATATTTTAAGACAAACTAGACCATAGTGAAAACAAAGATAAGACAGTTGTGTGCGACCGCCCTAATGTAAAGACCAGTGCCGCATTAAACCAGCGTGGGGCCTCAAATAATATTACCAAGAGACCCTGGGTTTTGTATGATAATAAAATAAAACACAATTTTACAAACAAAACAACTGCTTAACTACAAACATAATCCAGATTTTTATTTACATATTTCTTAAGGTGAAACGATACTTGGCCATTTTTGACCCGTGAAATATAGATGGCGATACTATACAGCAGGTTAAATATTATCAAAAAAAACATGTTTTTTTATGTTTAAATCGTTTTATATAAGTAACTATAAACGCGAATCAAAATCTAAAGCTGCAATTAGTTAGATGAATAACGCATCTACATTTTAAGCTTTCTTCCACTGACTTTTAATGAGTTGGAAACACAAAAATAAATTTTTGAAAATGAATATTGCTATATTTTCTAGTTAAATTCCAATTTTTATGATATTTTTATATTTGTGAACACTTTTAAATATATTATTGTAATTTCGAAAAAATATTTGAACCGAAGTTCTACAATCTGAACATTTTCTGTTCTTGGTGCGGGCTATATGACCAATCTGGCACTGGTAAGGACAAACGTACTTATTCTAAAAACATAATTTACACCCCATATATAAATCACGATCTGAACAATGACGGCATTAACACACAGCATTACAATTCTTATTCAATATTTTGTTAGAATGTTTATGTGTTGCCAAGGCAACCGAAATTAGGAAAACAACATCGTGAAATATTATCAAAACAACAATGTTTGGATTCAAGAAAGATAATTATAATTACATAGGAGAGGGGCTCGAGGGAGCGGAAGAGGAGAGTGGCAGAGTGGCTCGTTTCTGCGCAGCGATAATCAGCAAGGGATGATAAATAACATGTTTTTAATATTGTTTTTCTTAGTAAGATGGGAGTATCAGAAAAATAAAATAAATGGCAAAGGAATTTTCCATTAAGAAAAATGTTCATAATAAGATATAATTAGTTTTTCCAGGAATTATTTTTCCGATGTCTTAATATACTTGGATAAGGTAGTATCTATGGTAAAAGGGAGATAAAAATAAATACACAGGGAGTATTTGGATTTCAGGGTGGGCAAGATTCTCATTTGGCCATATTATATGCTCAATTAATTTAAATATTTTGGACATATTGATATGCCCTCCTCCGCTTCCCTTCTCTACTATGTTTGATACGCTAAATGCATTTGATTGGAGCCATGCGGACTTAAGACGCTTAAAAATCGTCTAATATTAAAAGTCGTCAAAAAGACAATGGTATTACAAAAATGTGCACAAACACACTGCAGCAACCATTTGCAAACCGTGATCTACAAAATTTAGACACCACTTGTACATATTATAATGATCCGGCTCGAAGGACCGAAATTAAAGAGTAACGAAGAACAAGTAGATATCACACGTTGAAAGAATTGTCATATAATCCAAGAATTCAAAATACGTAAAGACAGTATTGTCTCATTTTGCTTAATTCGATGGTATTATTCATGGTCCACATCAGTGCTATATCCAGCATTTGTTGTAAGAGATTCTACAACACGTCCACACCAAAGTAACATGTAACTTAATACATTGGTATGTTTTGACACCACTACTTACTCACGGGGGTAGTTTTATATGTTTATAAAAAAATAAATTCACTTCAATCAGGTGTACAAAATAGACAGAATATTTTATTTAATTTTTTTAGAGACATATGTCTAACTTATGAATAAAAATATGTGTATGTTGAATTTCGCATGTTGGAGTCGCACATGATTTCAATAATTCAATACAAAACAAATACTAATAATTCATGGAAACCTCTGATTTGGATGAAACCTTAAATAATTTGTTATAAAACGATTCACGAGTAAGAAGAATATATGGTATAATAGGCAAACCCTATTTCAATTTAATTACGTTTTGAATTTGACTTCCGGGAAGATTAGAAAATGAGGCTTTTCATGAAATTTTAATGGGTTTGATGTTGAAACAATGAAACTGTCTGTCTCTTATAACATTGTGTCAGATCCAGGCACAGCGAACCTTTGCTGTTACTTGTTGGTGGGTGTGGATTCCCTTTCCCCTCCATAAACCATACCCACAAGTTACTGAGTCCAGCTCCAGAGTTCAAACCAAACAAATCGATACATTAAACATACTATGGGGCTATTCGTTTCACCGGGAAAAAAGTTGGAAGATGGGGCGTCGATGATGTGGAAAATAAGGCCCTGTATTTTTTAGAAAGGTTGAAAAAATGTAAAAATAGCATGCGTAGAGGCTATTTTCGTGTTTACTGAACATACATGATTGCATTTTGTGAAATAACCGGTGCTACAGAGTCGGAGTCTTATATTAACCGCATAATTATATCAAATGCTTTAGAAAAGTGATTTTATTATTGAAATACCTTAAGAGATTTCGTTGGATTCGCTTTATATTTTGCTGGTGAGAAAATCAATACAGGAAACCATCCATGGTAGATAGTGTCGAACCTTTATATAGTTATACACATTACGAATATTTATAGAAATGACTATTTTCAACACATCTACATCAACCCAAAAATAGCTGAACTAAAATACATTTTGTTCTATGCCCTACGCTGTCACAAATAAATAATTTAATTAAAAATGTCTATCATTGTCCCAATTAAATTGGATATTAAAATATTGGTTCGAAATAGTCTAACAAATCTAGTATTGATGATATAGCTAATGATTCATAAATATCTGGAAGTAACGCGAACTTTACTGCAGCTGTAACTCTAAAAATAACATTATACGAACTTAAACATTAAATTTGCATTCTGTTTTTAAAAATACGTGTCTAGAGAATTTTTAACAATGTGAGGTTATGTTTCAATGAACTGTTTGCTTCTTTCTATAGTTACGAGTGCCAACAAATTGTCTTAACATAGTGTCGATACCTGTAGGAGTAAATATAATACTTTAAAGGACCATCTGGTGTATTTTTCTTCTAATTAGCTAACACAGTAATGCGTGCTTCTATTATGATCCTAAAATGTCTTACTAAAATCTTGTTAGATAAATTCTTAAAGGATTTATCTGTTATTGGATTTTCATGATGGTTGTTTTTATAATTTACAAGTTTAAATTAAAAAATACAACAAAAATAAAGAAAATAACCCAACTCAAATAACGGTTATCCCCTCTCTGCAGAAAACACGAGACCTGTTTCTGCCTGCCGCTGCCGGGGGCTCAATATAAGTACAGGCAGTGCTGGAATCCACGAATAAAATATATAATCCGTACAACGCATTTGAAGTATGAAATGGGTTGTGAAACGCATTGGTTTTATCGAATAAAACGTGTAAAAGACGGGAAGCTGGATAAAACATGCATTGAAATGCCAACTGATTTGAAATAATTGCAACATTTTTGAAAACCGATTGCACTTTATACTATGAGCTAATTATACATTTGCTCTGAAATTGCTTTTGCAATATTATCCGTACAGTAAAATAAATTCTCTTTCTTAGGCCAAGGCTGCACAGCAAAATAGTGGGGAAATGATAATAATAAAAATATAAATAATATTTTTCGTACTCTCCATGTGCCTCTAATATCGCTATAACGTTGACACTGATTGAATCCAGTCAAAATGACCTTTTTCTTCTCGTGGTATAGTAATGAACAAATAGTCCACTTTTTGCAGAGTCCTAAACGAATATACCCGCAAGTTTCACAGCCTCCAGTACGAGTATAAATATATTTTGTCGTAAGTAATAAACAATTTTTTTAAAGCTAAAAGAGTCGTTGTAAACAACCAACAACGGTTCTGCCACATGAACTTGTACATGAAAAAACTTCATTTTATGATTCCATATATTTCGTAATTACACCAAACAGCATGTCCATTGCATGAAACCATGGAACATAACCTTCAAATAACCGCTAAAACTTTTGTTTGTGTTCGTCTCTGATGCAATTTTTTGTTTTTGCATGCATTTTAACCGCACCCGTCCTAACGACTCGATCTTGAAACTCCTAAAGCCTTAAAAATGCAACGAAGAACGTTTTGTTCATTGTGTGAACATCGAAAATGTGAGCACCATTATTCTCTTATTCATATCTATATCTATATAACATATATGTAGGTATATTTTTCTTGTTACTTACAGAACATTTGACTGGTTGACCTCCTCAACCCAAACTATTATTTATGTATGTGGTATATAAATAGACATCTGCTTTTATACATTCAAGTACGGTGTTCCATTAGACCAGCGGTTCTCAAAGTGTGGGGCGCGACCCCCAAGGGGGGCGCAATGAAGGCTCAGGGGGGGCTCAAAGCTTGGTTGAAAAATTAATTAAATTTACTTACTAAATAATAAAGCAAACTTTTTATTTTTAAAATTACAACAAGTGTATAATTTTTAGTCAAAGTCGTAAGAGTGCCGAACATTTTTTTTTTAGTTTATCAGAAAATACAGAAAAAAGAAGCAAACCTTCTGCAATGGACTGAAAAGGTGAAAAGCTTTGTACTGAAGCTAAGTTTGTACGGGGGCGGTCTGAAAAGTGACAATTTGGAACTATTCCAACCAATGCAAAGAAATGCTTTCTTAAACACTTAGAAATCCTCAAATCTTGTTTTGAAAAATATTTTAATATATTAATGAGTTATTATTATATTATATTATGAGTTATTATTGAGTTACAAATAACAATTATGTACTATAGTAGCTAAAATAATTAAATAAATTGCAATTCTTTGTATAGAATTTGTTGCTTGATTACGATTAAACCTATTGCCCCATTAGAGTATGCATAGAATGTGCAAAACTTAATTAAAAAAAAATTGACTGTAAAATGTCAAATGCGACTCCCTTATAATATATAGTACGCTTACATGTAGAGGGGCCCGGCTTACAGCTGGATTATGCAGGGGGGGGCTTGAAGTAAAAAGTTTGAGAACCGCTGCATTAGACCATTAGAAAACTTGGCACAGGTGAAAACATTCTGTTCAAAAAGGACTAAACAGTAAATGCAGTCTGTTGTTTAATGTTAAACATTTATCAATTATGTAGGAAGGTTATAGTTTTTGACGCTTTTGTAGTAGTTTAAGCCTGAATACGCTGTAGACAAGACTGTAGTCTAGTTCCCTAAAAACTATGACTAGATACAACTGATTTCACGTAGTGGCTTAAAAAAAAATAATTTCAGATATGCTGGTAGATTCGAGGTAGGCCTCCAAAAACTCAGTTAAATTATGACTAAATACAATTGATTTGTTGGAGCTAAGTACAATTTGAAATAATCTGGAAGGCAATTGTGACTATACGCAATTCAATGGCGTGGAAGTTAATAGAGTACCACATCAGGCCCCCATTAATCTCGGTACGCCATTGGTTCTGCATATTGTATTTTTCATTAAATTTCATTGTTTAGTTCTCTACAAAATGTCCGTGGAGGTGTTTCAATAACTTTAGTTGATAACTTGGTTTCTCAGCCCTAATTTTGTTCCAATTGAATATAACTGTAGCTTAACCACGCAAAATATATCGGTTACATTATAAAATTAGTTAACCCTGATCGATCTTTGAAAAAACTATAATTGAAAAATTCATTTTTTAGGTTAGACTTCAATTATCCATAACTGAAATATCAATTACTAATTAGAGAATGGAATCTATGACATATTCACACTAGACAGAATGAAAAGTGATTAATATAGTTGAATCTGCACAAGTTGCCATAAAACTGCATTTAAATGTAAACAAAATGTAGAGGTACACCGGAAGTACAAAAACACTATACATAAAACTATTAGTTCCGGCTCTAAACCTAATTATTATAAAAAAAAGGAAAAATTTAACATGGACAAATATAAAAGAGTATAAAAACAAAATAACCTTCACTATGGTAAATTCAATGTCAATTATTTTACATTTCAGTATATTATTTTGTAACAGTCTGGTCACGTGTTTTGTAAGGTCACATACACATTCACAAATACGTGTAATGCTATACTACTTGATTGAGTGTATGTATTTATATTACTAAAGTATATTTTGCTGCGTTGTTCAGTGTACACAAAAAACCAGCGGTGAGAGTGGTCAAGCCCACAACAGCTCGATACTACAGCACCAACAAGACCAATGTTCCATACAATGGTGTAATTTCTTCAAGATATTATTCGGTATCAATATATTTTACTTCTTAAGAGTTAGGAGTAACGAAATATCATTTACGTAATTAAATACATTATTTAATATTTTATGAGAAGCCAAACTTTTGTCAACTCTGTTAAGTATGTTGAACTTTGTAACAATTAATTTCAAAAACTTTCTGAGATACATAAAAAGTTTGTTTCGATAGTAATATCATTTGAATTTATTTATTACACTGAACTGTTGTTAAAAAGGATTATTATATTTCATATATTGCTAAGCTATGAGGATCACTAAAGTAGAACGGATCTATCAGTAGCGTGAGTCGAGATTTAGGACATCAATAGCACCTTAAACGTCTGGACTTGGAATATATTTGATGATTTTAAAAGCAACGAAAAATATTGAAAACTTAGAAGACATAACCTTGATGATATATGTCCTATTCATGCGCTAAATTGAAGGTAGCTTCGTTGAAGGAAGGTTATTGATAAACATTAAAGTAAAAGCTTATCATGATAAAGGATAGCATTGCAAAAAAACTGAAATACACCCTACAGAACTTGGTTGCAGTGTGAGACAGCCCTAAACTTCGGCTTGGATGTATGCCCACCAGGGACGTAGATACCGCCGTATCAATGATATGGGGCCCCCAGACTACAGGGGCCCCAACTGTAAGTAAGCAAAAATTCGTAAAATATTATCTACAATCTCACTTAAACTCTTAGGCCGTACTTAGCTTATTTCGTAGGAGTATTAATTGTAAGTAATAACGTATAATCAATATATAATTATTTTAATTTAATGCGTGCGTTTCTGTTCCTTTTGTAAGAATCTTTTCCAATCATTTGGGCCCATCTGTGGCACACTACGTTACTGATGTCCACACTAGGACTGATTTTGCTCTCCCACAAAGTTACATTTTTTTAAACCTAGGTACAATCTTCTAAGAATCAAGAAAATTTTGAATTTTAAAATAAATAAACAGTTTCAGATATTTTGTAATATCGGAGATAAAATCGGCAGAACTTAACCTAAATTGATGTCTTTGTAGTTAATGACATGGAAGCATTTCAGCAGAAATAATGGTAAAATATAAAAGTGAACGCTCTTTGCAATGACTTTTTTTGTAATGCAATAGAATAAAAATAAATTTATCACGTCTTATTTTAATAAAAAAGAAAACCAAGTAAATGGAAAGTCTTGTATTCCTTGAAGGAAGTAACATTTGCGCGCCATTTTTACAATAACAGTACTCAAAATGGCCGACATGGTGAGCTCGATGGTACTCATATACTTGAATGTATCAAAAAGGAATGTAACTAACGACCTAGCCCGATGTTTGTCCGCGTGTGAGCATGGAGGAGCCGAGTGGAAATCAGAGAAGGCCTGGCATCAGCAGCAGCACCAGCACTACCGGCCCCGAGCCGAGCACCAGAGTGTAGAAAGCTGTGGAGTTGGTTCATTGCTTCAACCGCTAGCCCCGTACCTCACCCCCCGGTGCTCAACCCATGAGACGTGACTCAGCATTTTTCTCTGTATGCTGTATTGTCGTGTATCCTGTCGGTGTGTGCATAAGAATGCAACGTGTCTGCAATACGTGTCTTATGTCTATGTATTAGTGCTACACAGTTAGAAATGCACACACACATTTATATATTTTTCAATTTTATACAGTATACGTTAATTTCATTTTAATTATTTGGTTAGCAATTAGCCCCTGTTTAAAATAATGTTGTCTCTATCCGTTGTAAATGTTGGGAAAAAATTAAAAGACCATTATGTTTAGAAGATACAATCGTTCTTCTACAAAAATGTAGAATATTGCAGTTAAAAATTATACTGATAAGATGTTGATTGATTGCAAATCTTAGCCCCGAATCTGCCCGAACCGAATGAGAATGGAACTGTGCTGTTAATGAGAGAACGAACGTGTATACGAGTGAGAGAAAACACACGGCACGAACAAAACTAAACTGGTAGTCGAGCCGTATTTCGTGACTATAGAATTTTTAACAATAGCATAACAGGTGATTCTGTGGTGTCGTATTTGTATGTACGATTGTATTTAAATACTTTTGAATAGTATTTGTGCGCATCTCTGCTCATGATGTCACCATCAAAGCATGCCGTGCGACATACAAACATAGTCGCGCAAAACATGCTCAAAACCATTTTGAAATCAGTTTTCTTTCATTCGTGCCGTGTATTTTCTCTCACTAACAACACAGTTCCATTCTCATTCGATTCGGGGCTAAGATTTGCAATCAGTCGCCTCATGTGCGGACGCCCTTAAAGTAGATATTTTTTATAAACACATAGCAATTTAGTTTCTCAGTTATTTTACTTCCTTTCGCAATTGAATAGTTTTATGAATTTATCACTTTTTCAGAATATTTTACTATCTTAAAATAGAATATACATTTATGTCATCAGAAATCTCATATAAAGAAAAGCGCTGACGTTGGAAAATGTAGTAAAAGGAAATTACCACGGGTAGAAAAACATTTCCAGCCTAATGGGTAATATTATAAAAATAAAAAAAGTGAATTTTATAAAAATAAGCACAGAAAAATACATTATTTTATAGATTCACAAACTTAAAGTTTCTTGAAAAACAACTTCTTTTACTTCGTAAACTTCATATTCAATTATTTCTTATATTTGCTTGGAATTAAGATAAGATTCAAAAGCATTTGCTGAAAATTTAGCAGGGGTTACATATCATAGGGGAGGAAGCAAGTGCCCTATTTGCCGTTATTGCGATCACACACTGGAACGCGTGAAATAAAATTAATAAATATGTCTTTTAAGAAATTAGCAATGAATAAAATGAAATCTGGCGATGCCGTCCATTGTTAGGTACTTCTATTTTTGATTGAGTACAAATTTACATTCATTTGAATTTGAATTCTAACCTAAATTTTTATAAAGGGTCTTTCAACAAGAGCAGTCATTTTAAATCAATAGAAAAACACAATATTTCGGTGATATTTGGCAGAGATTGTTTTGCATTACTAACCTCAGAGTTTGTACTTTAGATTAAAATAAAAATATAGCAACTTTTCACGAAAATATTGCGTTTTCTTATTGATTTAAAATGACCGATCTTGTTGATAGGCCATTTATAATTCCTTTCTATCACACAGGATTACTAAAATGTCTTAGCATTCAGTCGTAGTGTAATTTGGATTACTAAAATTATCCATAGTCCGAGTAGGATATTTTAAGCAGCTATGCAATAGTCGTTGGGTGTCTAAAAACTTCTCTTCATGTCTTCCACATAATTGAATCAAATTTTGTAAAATAACTGCTACATTCTCATAAATTTTTGTTATGTTGTCTTAAAATGTATAGTACGGTTGGTCATTATAATAAGTACAGCCCTGTCAGGACCTACTACCTAGAAAAGAAAATCATGCAATGTATGTACCATAAATATATTCAAACGCGATCGACTCTGCGGTCTCCGGCTTCGTGGAGCTCCTCTGTGGCATGGTGATGTGTCACGGCGTGTACAACGAAGCCGACGAAGAGGATCTGCTGGCTGTGGTAACCGCTATTCGACTCAATGCTCGGCTAGAGAATACTTGCCTGGCCCAGTGAATCGCTAGAGGGCACCACGATTCTTCGTCTCACTCTAAAACTATTGCTGTCTCAAACAAGGTTTAAAAGTTTATACGCGACCGGTTTAAAGCAGATAGACTAGAGTGGACTAGAGGCCTGTATGACTGCCGGCTAAAATAGGCAGGTGTGTATTCATTATTTAGCAAAAGCGAGTAATATTATTTAGTATTACATTATAACACTACAAACGATCAAAGAAAGTGTATTGAAAGTAAACAAATTGATTAATGTTGTATAGGAAAGGAAAGACGAACCCAAATACTCCCCTGAAACCAGGGATTAAAGTTTATGCACGACCGGACTAAAGAAGATAGACCAGAATGATTAAAGTTTGTAAAGAGAGGATCAACAAACATTTAAATGTTTGTTCAAATAAAATAAGTTCCTTGTAAAATTACTTGCATTTTGAAAAATAAATCTAGAACCTTCAAATGTAGCAAATAAACTTTAATATAAACTGTTTGCTTATATCCTGGGCATTTTTATAGGACTCTCCATTTTATTATTATTAACTTGTTATGGATGTTGTTATAACAACGACAATTTCAGTAGCCTTAGGCTATTTCGTAATCAAAGAAATACACTTTTGACATGTTTTTATTCGTCATGTTTTATTTAATTTAGAAAAAACACCATTTACATTAACAATTTTGCGTGTCGGAAAATCGATGTGGTCGTATATCATTCGAAGAAACGTACGACCAAATTGTTTTAAGAATTGACTAAAAACATTAGTTGGAAATACTTATTCACACAATTAAATAAATTTTATAACGTGTACACTTAGGGCCTTATTCTGTACAAGTTACAGAATAAGGCCCTTAATATAGTTCATAATTTCTATTTTTGTAAACATATTGACAATAAATATATTTATGGTGAAACATGCATGTCTCGGATAATAACGGCAGCAAAAAATAATGCAGAACTATTCGATGCCGGACCAAATAAGTCTGATTGTCATTTCAAAAATTTGTTACAGCGCATGCGCTCTACCCAGTAAACAATTTAGTGAAATGTCCTGTTCTGTGACGTTTCTATCACTATTGCACTTCAATTATAATTCGCATCAACTTTATCTTCATTTGTATTCCGACAGGTGGAGTGGTTTTGTCATTTGTAGCTGATAAAACAGACATTTCATATGAACGATTGTGAGAAACTGAACCCTTTCATGACAAAAAAATCATACGCATCTTCAATATGATGGCAAAGTGACTCCAAAATGTTCCGGCGTGTAAAGTTGCTAATCTAAATGGGTATAATGTATAATTTAGAATAGATGTTGTCTAATTGATTCGTACTTTAGAAATAGAATAAGTTGGAGTTTAAAAATAGAGCGAACTGAGTTATTTTAAGTACATCCTTCTACATATCAGTAACAGGTCTTAAAATATAAAATACCTGAAACTACGTGTAATTTTTTGAATATACAACACTTGAGACAATAATGTTACATGTATTTATTTCCGTTATTGCGTATTAAACAAATTTTTATTTAGATCGATTATATATGTAATTTACTTATCCTTACGCTTCTTAATCAAAAAAAAAGTTATAGGTCCACATTTCTTAATTTATTAATTATTAATATTACCAACATGACTAATGGAGACAAAACAATAATAAGTATGATTTTTTTCCTTATGACTCAAATAAGAGTCACTTTAGACTCTGTCATATGGTGAGTATTTTATAGTGAGTAATAATTATATTTTGCACAAGTCTCTATATGAAATTGATGAAACTTTAAGTTAAAATGTGGCAACATCGCATTCTGGGTTTTAATGAGATCGGGGCTTTCCCAAAATTCACATAACCGCTGCTATAGTGTAGTACGGATTCATGGCAGTTAGGAGAGGAGAAGAAGGGAGGATATTAGCAAATAGTAGACTCGGTTCTCACACCCACGCTAGTCTGTGCTATGAACTATGGCTGTATGTGTATGTGTATGTAACATTGCAAGGTAAAAGAAACGAAGACTAAACTTTGTATAGGTTGAGTACTGTTAGAAATATATCTAGGCTTCAATAATAATATATTTGTGAAGATGAACCATGTCTTCTTAATCTCTATAGAATCTTATCTTCTTAATATATATAAATTACGTGTCACATGTTTGTCCGCGATGGACTCCTAAACTACTTAACCGATTTTAATCAAATTTGTACACCGTGTGCAGTTTGATCCAACTTGAAAGATAGGATAGCTTACATCTCAATTTATAATTGCAATATTATCTTATTAATTATTAATTATCTGTTAGCTCCAAACGATGACATCTGGCGACGATGATGGCGACATCTGTTGACTAGATTGAGTAAATATTCTGTTGACTAGATTGAGTAAATATTCAATAGATGGCGCTATGTAATGTAATATGACAAAAACGTTAGTCACAGCAACGCGTGGCCGGGACAGCTAGTTGTACTATATATTCATAAAGCTGACTATCAGAACCTCAAATGTCTAAATTTTAGGAAGTAATAACAATTAATATAGTCATTTTTGTGCCTATATATCATTAAATGGATTTCATTTCATATTTTGGTTTTGGAAAGTTTGAGGTTTGCAAACTTCTGCAACTTAAACAATGTTTTGTCGTGATGTATATCCTTCTACATTATAATGCTCCAGGTGTATATTTATATTCTTATAGGGCTAAAATTCGTATGGTAAAATGAATAGAAATAACGATAGAAAGTTGAAATTTTGCATGTGTATTACGCTACTTAATGCGAATATATTTTAAAATTTAGAAATTCAAAAATGTATAAAAAGGGCGCTAAGAAGGAACGTTGAAGAAGGAAGGGCGTTAGGAAACTTTGTATAAAGCTCAAATTTTGAATTGTGTAATAATTGGATATCTTATTAAAAAAGAACAATTTAAAATTCAATAATATTATTTGGGGGCACAGTGCGGTTTCTACTAAGGTTAAAAATTGTGCTAAAAAGTTGAAATTTTGTATATGGCTTAAATATGATACCTAATTTACAAATCGAAAAAAAAATTCCCAAATTTTGAAAAAGAATTGGTCAAATAACGAATAAATTGAAAATATTTTATATTTTGTTGAAAAAAATATATTTTTTAGTCAGTTTATACGAAAAATAAATAAAATTTGTTGCTATATGTAAAATTATTATAAAATTTAAAAATTTGATTTGATGTATTTTTTATAGGTAGATTATCTAGCTCAGTATTTACAACAGAATATTCTCACTCTCCTTGCTTTTGTAGTCCTTTGTGGCACCTTAAATTTCTAGATTTGTTTGCTGTGGAGTTGCTTAATTTGTGTACCAAGCGATTCCACAAATCCTCAATCTTGTAAAGTAATCTTTAGTGACCATGTAAACAAAAAATATATCGATCCTGAAATGGAATCAGTAACAATTCAGAGTGGGATTAGAATTGGACACATTTGAATTCAAATTAACCAACCGTTTACACATAATCTCACGAAGTTCGTCTTCAAAATTACCAACATAAAAGTAAATGCATTACGTGTTGACAGTTTAAATGTTCAAGTGTCTTAAACACTTGAAGTCAAGAAATGAAGAAGAAGGAGCATAACCTCCCAACTGTCGCTCGATGGTTCATATAAAAATAAGATCTTTTGTTTAAACAATCACGAGACCATCTTACGTCGCGAAATCAGTGTTAAAGAGAGATAGAATATAAGATGTTTGTCACAATATATTTTTCAGGAATTTCAATAGCACGCCTACTCACATGGCGATCGAATTTTGGGACGGCCAAAACAAGATTTAGTTGCGTGGATACAACAAAGTTAAATCTAGAATAGAATCTAATACGGAATATAATTAAATAATTCGGCTAAAGAACTTTGTCACAATTATTTAATAGTTATTTTCAATAATGATATAACCTAAAAAATGAATTCTAGTTACACGTGTTTTAATATTACAAGCTAAATTTGCAATGTATGTGTCTATCCCACCATCATTACAATTAAATGACATTCTGTTGAAAATAGGGAATATATTGTCCATAACAACTTCTAACAAAATAAAAGTTCAGCTAATAGATATATATATATATATATATATATATATATATATATATATATATATATATATATATATATATATATATATATATATATATATATATATATATATATATATATATATATATATAATGAATATATTGTATGAATATATCCCCTTTAACAGGAAAAATTATGAAAGGAATGGATGTTCCGCTTTAACATTTACTCGTTAAATCATAGAAGTTGTAAGGCATTCATTTATAATTTTAAAATGATAAAGAAAAATGTAAAATATTTAAAATGTAGCTGTAATAACAAATGATCACATGTATGACACAGTGGCTGAAAGCATTGAGTCGTTGGCAGTCTACAGGTACCATGAGCCTCTTTCTTATTTCAAATTACCTATGTGTGTTATCATGCCGAACGCAATTTTAGCTAGACACCTATCTGCTGGTTTCTGGGTCCTCTAATATCATTCTAATTTTGAGCTCTGAAGACACAACATTAATCCAAATTCTACATTATATTTTTATTCTAAATTCATAATTCTAAGTTTATATTCTTAATAAAATAGAAAGTAAAAATAGACCAAACTATATTTCTTTGAAGAAGAAAGTACTTAAGGCTACTTAATTACCGCTGTTATTACAAAACCGATTTTACTATTTCATTAAATATTACAGTACTTACTTGCCTACCAGTGCCGTAGCTACCGACTAGCCGTATCAATGACACGGCCCCCCCGGGCAACAGGGGCCTCAAACGTATGTAAGCAAACATTCGTAAAATGTTATCCACAATCTCATTTAAACTCTTATGCCGTACTTAGCTTTGTTCCAAGGAGTATTCATTGTAAGTAATAACGTATCTTTACCCATCATTTGGGCCCCCCAACAAATTTTGATACAGCGTCCGTCTAAGGTACACTACGTTACTGTTGTCCATCTTATAATAACTATTTTCTGTAATAAATGGTACTGGAAAACACTGCCTATAAAATATTAATATACTATTTATTAAATTTGCAATAATTTAAAAAAAAAAGTTTGCCTAACAAGTTCATTTATTAGTTATAGAACTAAAGTTCTCTTTTGCTTCTGTAGTCCTAGTCGTAGTTCGCGCTCCCAGCTCCAGAACTCCCTAAAAAGAACCGGGAAAACAGGAAAGGGAAAATGTCAAAACATAGAACATACCAAGGGTTCCAGAGGCAAGGGGAACCCACGAAAACAAGCGTGAATCAAATTAGAAGAGTGAACGAGATAGAAGATATATAGTGGTGGGGGTTTTGTTACGGAGCCAAATAACGAAGGGTGAGAGGTTAGGTGGCCAGGGGAATGGGAGACGGGTTGTACAACGTACTGTGTGTACATTCGAAGATATCACGAACGGAGCATCTCCATCAGTTTTGTAAATACAGAAGACTGAATATGAAGCCATAAGCACACACGGGTGCATGCGTACTCATAACAAAAACTTATAATGATAAAATTAAGTCGTATTAGATGTTCTTAGTGCGGGTATTACCAAGTACGTACAAAGCAATACAAACAAACAACAAAGTCTCTAAAGATAATGTAGATTTAAGCGAATTTTTAGAACCGAGTTGTTTCATCAGTAACGGAACTAGAAATGTTCTCTCCCCGCAATTTATATTGTATAAAAACATACGACAGTCTTTCCTTTATAGTTAAATACAGACTACTGAAAGACACAATTCTATACTAGCTCGCATAATACATCACACTGAGAGATACATATTTCTTTTTATCTAAAATATTGCACAGCCAAGTATGGTTTTTTTTAACCACGTTTCCTACAAAACTACACAAGACAAAATATAATACAAGACAGGCGGTTAATAAAAGGATAGAAGCCATATAGAATTAAGAAATAGACAATGGGCTTGTGTCCTATGTCTTAATTTCTATAAAAGTGTACTATATATTGATAAAGTGGGTTACTAGAACCTCAAATGTTCAATTATTTTTTAATAACTCCTTATATGTTAACAGATATTAACAATTAAAAAAGTCATTTTGTCTCTTTAATTATTAAAGGTATTCAACGTTGTACAAATTCCAAGTGCATGTGACATCATAATTCTTCTGTAAGGTTACCAACCTTACAGATCATAAATCTCTGCTATATGTATTTATATATCAAAATATCAAATATTATTTACATATATTTCAAAGAACAATCAAATTTCAATATTATGTCTGCCTAAGCAGGGTTAAAAAAAATAAAAACTTATTATTCTTTGACTTGACTTGATTATTTAACTACCAACAACTACAGAACATTACCACAGCACTGACCTACTCAACAAATAACTGACGTTAAAATGCATTTCATGTCATACAAATATGACCGATCATTTCTAGCGCTAAAACTACAATTCAAACTTTTAATTGCTATATCTTCGTCAATATTTAGATATTTAATAAAATAGACACGCCAATACACATTTATTAACATTAATTTCAATCAACAATTGAAAAAACGACCACTAAAAAATGAGGACACAAGCCCATTAAAATTATAAACATTTTGTGTTAATTTTTATAAAAAAACATTTGGTTTTCTATAAGGGACGTCGCGTAAGAACTTAATCGAGCGCGAATTTATTATTTTATTTTTTATATAATTTAATTATATATTTATTTTATTCTATAAATCGCTATCTGGGTGTAGTGATCTATTTGTGAAGAAAATAACGGATGTAAGCTGTTACAATATATTTTAAACTCATAACGTATGAACTTATAAATACAACTTTTATCTTAGAACTATAACTTAACACTAACTAAAAATCTAACTTTAAACTAATGTACAATGTACAATGGAAGAGGATAACAATATAACAAAATTCATTCTCTTAGGTGGAGAAGGTTCAATATGACAATGAAATATTTAAATAATTGAATATGATGTAAACAGTTCAATTCAAACCTCGTATATAAAATGCGTAACAAAGGTTTTGCTTCTACCAACGCAATACTGAACATTTTGTAAATAATTAATGAACCTATTTGAATTTGATATTTCCTTACAACTGCAATGTCAAGCCCGTTCGTACACGAGTGGACTGTCCTGTAAGGCCGTCCGCACACGGGTCGACAGGTATGCAACGAAAAACCTAAATTGGACTGTATTGTGATCTTGATTATATATAAGATTAATTTGTAAATGCAAAATACATATCTTATTTTTTTTTACTTCATAGAGTTAATCCGCAAACATTACTTTGCGAATATAAAATTAAAAAAATACCAACATTAGCAACATTATTTGACCAACTATTTTTCATAAGGGCGTCCGCTCATGAGGCGACTGATTGTAAACCTTAGTCCCGAATCTGCACGAACCGAATGAGAATGGACTGTCTTGAACTACGAATGAAAGAAAACTGATTTCAAACTTGTTTTGAGCATGTTTCAAGCGACTGTGTGTGTTTGTATGTCGCAGGACATGCTTTTGATGGTGACATCATGAACAGAGATGTGCACAAATACTATTCAAAAGTATTTAAATACATACATACATACAAATACGACACAATAAAATCCCCTTTTATGCTATTGTTAAACATTCTACAGAGTTAGAGAGTGTTCGGGCAGATTCGGGCAGATTCGGGGCTAAGGTTTGCAATCAGTCGCCTCATGTGCGAAAGGCATTAGAGCGGAAATTTTGAATATGAAACAAAATATATATTTTTTTATAATCAGTTTATATGAAAAATGATTTAAGTATTTTCAATGATAGTTGACGTTATTTAGACATGAGTGTACTTATGCATTATTAACATACAGCTACTGCGACTTAACAACAAAACCCCTTATTATAGTATTGTTAAAAATTCAATAACGACACGAAACACGACGTTTACATACGATTTCCTGCATTCGGACGCTAACCATGGTTCGTGTGTTCTCGTTTTTCGTTATGGTTGTAAATTATTTGTGTTGCTGTACTAGTGTAAAACCAGTTTGCAATCAGTCGACTCGTGTGCGGACGGCCTAACTTTTAATGTGTATAGGAGTGGGGACTTGGAGCGACCGACTGAAACTAAACTGATTTGAACCAGTCTACAACCAGTTGTGAGCTGTGTTTCTAAGTCGCAGGCAGTTGCGTTGCATGCTTTTGATAGTGAACATGATGAGTGATCAAATAAATAATATAATTTTTGTTCGAGAAATAGAAAAACATGAATGTCTGTATAATTATAAACTTTCTCATTATTCAAGGAAAGATTTAACCGAAAAAGCCTGGCAGGAGGTTGCAGAAAAAGCGAACTTGTCAGGTGCGTACTAGTTTTAAATAAAATATTTAATTATTATTATAACCAAAACGATAAAAAAGAAGCATATTTTCGATAATGTTTTTTGACGACACAGTTAATGTATAATTATTTCTATTATTACTACATGATAAAATGACATTTGAAGAATACTTTGAGAAATTTTCATAAATAACTGTCATTGATTGAGGCATTGACAGCGAATCTCCGCAGACGTCACAAAAAAAAGTAACATTGCGGTGCCACTCATAACTCATCACGGGATTTTCTGAAATTGAAAAACCAAAATGATTTCATTACTTGATAAATTTCTGCAGGTAACGCTGCCGAGTTTTTCTTATTTTATTGATTTTTCAATTTTTTACAACACTTAAAAATCAAAATACCGATTTTTCATGAAGAAAATCAGAAACTTTGGTATTTTAAAATACGTTAAAATTGAAAATTGAAAATATGCAAAGAAAGAGTGTACAAAATTTCAAAATAATCGGTCCAGTAGATTTTGAGCTGGAGATGGCACCGACTCTGAAAAAGGTATGTGTGAGAGAGCAGGCCAGAGAGGTGAAGACTTAAAACTCTATATCTCCGACAGTTTTACTCCAATCGACTTCAAATTTTTACACAATAAACTTAATATATTGTACAATAATATAAATAAATTTAAAAAAATGTTGAAATAATAAATATATTTTTTTTATTTCAGTTGAAGATTGCAAGAAGAAATGGCGTAATCTTCGTACAGTTTTCTTTCGTAAAATGAAACCAAGCGCCGGACCAAGGGCAAATAAAAAGGCATACTATTTAAAGGACGCAATGCAGTTTTGTTTACCACCCTTCATAAAAAGGGAGCGTCCTCCATCAGTTATAAATTTGTCGCCAGAACCGAAAGACGAAATGTCAGAAAATGAAACAATAGATGAAAATACTGTATTTGCGGAAAATTGGAAAGAAAACACATATGCCTTACAATCCACACAAGCATCATCACCATCATCACCACCATCTCCAGAAGTTGAAATAGATATACCGCCAATAAACACAGGGCCGCCTCAGTGCTCAGCTGTTCCAGAATCTGATAAAAAAGAAGCTCTAAAAATGTTCCTGCTCAGCTTGATGCCTGAATTACAAGAATTCAATGATTCTCAAATCAAAATATTCAAACGACGAGTTTTCACTGTTATTGATGAAATATCAAATTCACCACAATCACTATTTCAACCCAAATAATTTGAGTACCTTATTATACACTTACTTTATTCCTCTGTAAATTCACCAGTGTCATCACTAGCATAGTCAGCAATTTATATTAAGAAACTAATTTTTACAAGATGCAAATAGTTTTTATTGAAGTTTTGTATTTTTTTTCCTATTAAAATTTTCTATTCTATTAAAAATCTCTTTTGACGCGGGTCAAAAGACCGACAACAGCCCGAACTTTTTCCAACGTGAACGTTGAACACACTTAGTTCGACCACACAATGCGTTCAACGTTGGTATGTGTCACATGGAGACCTCACATAAGAGTCAGCCAAGTGCACGTATATACAGAGATGGGCACAAAAGCATTTAAATACAAAATGCAAATACCTCGTTATTTTCCTATTTCAAATACAAAATACGTATTTTAAAAATACTTTTGAGAAAATAGAATACTCTTTATGTTACTAATATAAATGTTATTTTTTTAATAATTATGAGAGTTTATATAAAGTATATATGTTATGGATTTTAATATCACTATTTGTTCAAATACTTTATCTTTCATTTTTCGTCGATGGAATTATTTTTATTTTCTAGAAATATAAAATATTGATATGTAGTTGGGGTAGTTTAGGGATTAAAGCGGACAAGTGTTAAGGTTAGTAGGTAAAATAATATATATTTATGTATATATATTTCAGTAAGGAATTAGTGGAGTGATTGTCTTGTAGTAAAAGAAATAATGAACGAGAACATATGATAAACAAATTTAGGTAAACGAAAATCATGTCTTATGGTGGGGGAAACAGGAAGGATGATAAAATAATAGGCACATCTATCATTTTAAATTAGAATTATTAAGACAATTGTGCAGATACTTTTAGATCATAGATGGTGTGCTAATATCGGTGGGGTTTTAAGTTTATATTCAAAAAATAATGTTTACTGATTAACACTATGAAGTAACCAAAGTGAACAAAGTATTTTGTCTTTTCTAAATAGGAAATAGGATTGTAAAAATTTTCATATAAAATAAAAAATTCTATACTTTTAATACAAAATAGAAAATAGGTATTTACTATTTTGTATTTGCATTTTGAGTATATGTATTTGAAAAACGCACATCTCTGCCTATATATGTAGTTATAGCTCTGAATCTGAGTAAAGAGAAGTGGCTCTCTTTCTTATATTAAATTCCTATATAAATTTGTCTCACACCTGCAGCAGCAATGTCGGAATTAAAATAATGCTGCGAACGCTTTTAAAATAACAAAAGAAATGATACATATTCAAAAAATCCATTATTTATATTTATGTTCCTGCTTTTGAGAGTTGTCAAATTCGATATTTTATATGTATAGATAATTGTACAATATACTGACTGCGGAATTACGCTCGCCCGTATAATTCCAGGGTATGGGGGTTTATCCGGATTCCCCGGGACCCGGGCCCTGGTTCTCTAGTCTCTCTGGTCTGGCAGTTGGCAGCGGGGCAACGGCTCCGGGAGACAACTGTGAACTGCTCCACGCTGTACGTTGCTGTACCAGATAGGCAGTGGCGTAGAATTAACAAGGCTGGGTTCACACGGCATTATACTGCACGTTTTTTTGCAGTATAAATATTATCGAATGAACAGTAGCGCATACATTTTATATAGAAATATTCACACGACGTTCGTACAGCAAAAAAACGTACACAGCTAAACACGTTTGTCGAATGCTCACCGTACTTGTCAAGCAATCAAATGAACTTTAACGTATTCGCCTTGCAGTGGCACATAGTATTATGCGGTATCTTTCACACGGCGTGACTTTTATCGAATAGTAATAGTTCGCACATGAGGCGACTGATTGCAAACCTCAGCTCTGAATCTGCCCGAACCGAATGAGAATGTAACAGTGTTGTTAGTGAAAGAACGAACGTGTATACGAGCGAGAGAAAATACACGGCACGAACTTAACTAAACTGGGTTTGAGCACATTTTTAGGGATTACGTCGCCTCATGTGCAGAGGGCTAAGACATTCAATCGCAACTCAATCTCAATTTGACAGTAATCTATTAATAGAATAGAGTGATGGGAATTTTAAGAAGTTAGTGAAATATCAAAATAACTCTAAAATAATTACAACAATTGTATTCGCCTCAAATCTCGAAACGTTTGCGCAATTTAAATCCTTAACATAAAACAAAACCTTAAAAAAATTAACAAAATCGTTTTAAACATTTTGTATATCAAAAAACATTCAGCAATTAAACATATTACATATTAGGTATATATTTGAATACACATGTTATTTTAACTCGATAGACCTTTGAGGGCTGTTTTCTGGGTTTCTGTTTGCCTGGGTTTCCACGAATTTCTATTCGATGGTGTTGTTGCAGTCCCCCATTCGTTGAAGCCCCCGGGCAGCCATCAGCCGTACCCTGGCCTCCCTGTATGCTTCCATAACCCCCTCCACACTGCGCACTAGCGCCACAGTGCCAGTAATGGTGCGACGGCCGTTGCTGGAACTGCGATTGGTCCTGTTGCTGATACAATCTCCATGGTTTGATGCCTCCACACGTTTTTTTAATGCGCTGATACTTTTTAACAACGCTTGATTCTTTACGTTAGCTTGCGTCAATACGGATGTTTTTACCGTCAGGACGCCCGTCGTTTTTGTTCGTATTCCGTATTTGACGTTCTTAGTTACCTGGAAATTTTATATAGTATATATCCTGTAATGGCACGTACGTGTTGAAAGGAGAGAAACGGTCAACTGTCACAAAAACAGACGACGGAAAATAATGGAGGAGCATTCAATAAAAGGTCGCGAACTTATGACCCAAGCAGTGGTGTAGATGGAACAAGTTTATTCCGAGTATTGCGTGGTACAACCGACTGCGAGTAAACAATGGGCTTGTCTTTATTTTAGGAGATATTAACAATTAAAAAAGTCATTTTTTCTCTTTAATTATTAAAGGGATTCAACGTTGTACACATTCCAAATGCATGTGACATCACAGCATTTAGTTGCTATATACAACAGAGCGTAAAAGAGATACATTCTTTACAGAACTCTGACAAGTTTACAGATTACCAACCTTACAACTCATAAATCTCTGCTATATGTATTTATTTATCAAAATATCATATATTATTTACAGCTATTTCTGCCGTAACAGGGTTAAATAAAATAAAAACTTATTATTCTTTGACTTGACTTGATTATTTCGACTACCAACAGCTACAAAACATTACCACAGCACTGACCTACTCAACAAATAACTGACGTTAAAATGCATTTCACGTCATACAAATAAGGGCGACCATGTCTGGCGCTAAAACTACAATTCAAATTGTTAATTGCTATCTACATATATCTCCGTCAACATTTAGATATTTAATAAAATAGACACGCCAATACACATTTATTAACATCAATTTCAATCAATAATTGAAAAATCGACCACTAAAACAGGATGACACAAGCTTATTGTAGGAAAATGATAATTTGGTAAGAACCGTTTTTATCCGCTATTTTTCAAGTAAATCTTCAATATTAAGATGGTAACAATATATTCGGAATTAGCATTCCTTATTCAGTCTCAACTCTTCGAGATCAGTGTGGTATACAATCAATAAAAATAGAACACGTTTTTAAATAAATAATTCGCTCTAATTATCTCCACCATTATTGAAGGTTGGAAGGAGGAACAAGTTCTCACCTGATTACCTCCTGTCTTAGGGCCGGCAAGCCACGTGACGTCATCCAGCATGTGACTGCCACCCACAAAGTAACGACGCATGGATACACCCCTGGAGTCCGGACGTGAGCATGACAGGTTGCATAAACTTACTCTCGGTTCTGTTACTGACAAATTCGTAAACGTGTAACTAGAAAATGACATTGTAAGAATTTGAGTCGTTGGATTACATCAGGGGGTCGACTGTCTTAGACATTTCATTTGATTGTGATTGAAGGTGACGTAGATCTGCAGATATCATGCGTCAATGCGTCAATACGTCATCATCGTCTGCACTAAATGTGTGTAAGCCAGGTGACTAAAGGAATCACGTTCACAAGACGAATGTACCCAGAAATAAATAGCAACACCAAAACACCAAATAAATAATTGCAGTGCACTAGGGTGCGCACTGCGCAGTGTGCAAAAGAGCAGAGCCTACGAGAATATAGATAATATTGTATAAATAGTATTTACAGTTACCAATATATAATTACCTCGTGGTAATACATAGTATAACGATGCTACGACAGTTAGACGTTAAATATAAATTGTAAATGCCCTAGCTGTGAGGTCCAGCGATGTAGGAACTCATATCTCGTTGAACCCTAAATATAAAAATAAAGACCTACATAGCAAATGCAAATAAAGCAGCGGCCATGAATTATGAGTGCGCAGAAAGCGTGCAGTGCACACGATAAGCTTTTCAAAAAACTATGCTACAATTAATTCAATTCATATGTGTAAACCTGTAGGTTTCTACAAAAATCAGGTTTTTTCCTTATTTTTTTTTTGTGGAACATATATAGTTGAATGTGGACACACGCACTACGGAATTAATTCTGTCATATGCTGTTGTCGGCTTATCTCTTTGGAAGCAGTTCTTTTCAAAGTTTACTTCTGTGTGCCGGTATAATTATCAAGTTAAGACTACTGTTAACGATATTGCGCTCTAAGACTCCCAGTACAAGCCTGGTCTTATCTTAACATAAACAGCTTTGGAATGCAGCTAAAGCATTGTCAAACGACATTCGTTATATAATCGTTGATTGAGTTAAATCTTACTTTGTATACAGTTCTTATATTTGTGAATAAATACTAGTATACCAATATTATACCAGGCTTATACTTTGCAATTAGTAAATCCTAATTATTCGTGATACTACTACAATAAGACAGACTTCAGCCATGCATATAGCGTAATACGAAACACAAATACAATTTAAAATCGAATCAGATCGTGTATCAGAGCGAACCAAAAACTGATCCGATCGTCTACCATACACTAGATATGTATATTAAACCCCCGTTGCTCCACAACGGGGTGAAGCGCTCGTATTTAGCACACACGTATTAAGTGAAAAATCAATAAGAAAGTGAAAATTGTAAATAACTTTGCTAAACATACTACAAGAGTATAATATAAAATGTAATACAAAACATACCCCTCAGTTCTGTGTCTGTTCCACCAGTCTCTTGATATGACCTCGAAAAACATCCTAGGGGATGATGTCCCCACTCCAACTGTAAAGTATAGACGAGATGAAAACCCAAGGAAACACAAAAACATGGGGAGAAGCCCCGAGGAAATGATAGGAAAAACATAAAAACAGAAAACAAAAAACAAGCAACTATTTATGAAGCGAGAGCGAAGAGCTCTTATAAGTGAAACAATAATAAGAGAGGTTCACAAAGGGAAAACAAATGTTAGATGGTTTTACCGGGAGTTCCCGGGATATTATTTTATATCTACTTTAATCCTTAATGAGAAATCCTTTTAAAATTGTCAACTTACTTTTCGAATCTCCTACTATGTTCAGGTCACATATAAGATCAACTTCCCAGCAATGGCCTAGACCACTTACGCCATTAAGACCTTTATTAGAAGTCTGTGTAGTTCCTTCCAGAACTCCTGGATCATTTGACATACAGGTCCATCCGACGGGAAGATCCAAAAAGTAATCAACATATACGCGATCATTTTCAAAATCTTTAGCACTCACTATTTCAATTAAGACCACAACTCGTAGAAGACGATTTGATATCGTTTCAAATTCTCCTTGAGATGTTGCTTGTAGTTTTAATTTTGACAACTGAAAATTTATTTTTATTATCAGTTAATTTTGAATACATAATGATAAATTTAAAATGTAGGCTATGTCGATCGTTTCCGGATTCACAAGGTCAGAAAAGGACATACATAGACGTGCAACAAAGATCTCCTAAGGCGCCAACAACCATCTCTAGATTAATTACTAGTTACAAAATATGAGCAGTTGGTATAGAATGTTGTTTATTAACAATTTGTTGTAAGAAGTTGTACAACACGTCCACACTTTGCGACATGCAACATAATACGTCAGAAGGTTTTATATTTCGAACGAATTCTTTCTATCTTTACGCCATCCCTGGTTCAGGCTCACTTAGACCCTTTCAAGGTTCAACCAAGGTCTTGTAATTCAAAGAAATACATAGCGGTATATTGGCAAGCATCTAGAGATGTTAATATAAGGTCTAATCAGGTCCAGATTTGTATTGCAACTCATAAGCGAAATGTGCTACTTTCTCAGTACCGAAATAAGATATTTGAGGCTGCAGGTCTACAAACGCCATTGTCCTACTTCCTAAAGGATAAAAATTGAATGTTCTAACCCTGAGCGAAGGGCCAATTCAAAATAGCATAATATAAAAGCTGAAAATTATTCAGAGCAAGTACACTACAGCTGGTAACAACAATTGGCTACTATGAACCTTGAGTAGCACTTGGTTTTCCATTTCATTTTTTTATATTTTCTACGACGGACTATTAGAAATCAAGTCCATCCATTGGAAGACATTTGGCTTATAGAAAATCCTTCGCCAGGCACCTTTAAAGTTTAATAAATTGTGATGTGCAAGAGATGCGATCACATTGGCGCAAAATAAAGGGGGCGCTAAATTGTAAAATAGAAGCGCCTACAGTAATTTAATGTCGCAAAGGTAGAACGGGGGCACAATCTCTCTCGACGATTCCACGTAACCGTCAAGGCATTATCTAATTAAACGACAGCTACATATCTGAAACATGCTGTAACGTTTTTTTATTATCTTATCTTAATAATGATATCTCTCTTACCAAATTGCCCAATTGAATAATGTTCAAACTACGTACTGATTCACTAAGTCAGTATTTGTTTCCGAGTTGGTTTGTTAAGGAAAATAATTGGTTAAATTAGTTCATTTTAGTAAATTGATAAAATGGCCGCAAGAACCCCACGAAGATCATGGAGAGAAATTGCTGAAGCAGAGGAAAACATACCATTGATTCACACCACAGGGCACTGGCGAAGAATATTTCACAAGGCAAGTGAATAAATTGTTTTTAAGGTTAACACTTATTAATTTTGCTTATATGAAAATTGAAAAAGACTTTTTTTGTACGTTTCTGGCTAAAAATATTGGCATAAGAAAGAGTTTAAAATTGAAAAAGTTGTGTTAATGAAACGACGTATTTATCACGTATGTCACGTATTTATGTAGAAATATACTAAGGTTACAATAGCTTCAAGGCATTTCATTTTGATTAGGTTTAATTGCCTAGGTATTACATTTATCACCATGTGTTTTTGTAAAAGATGTTTCTAAAGTCATAGGCGTAATTAAGGAATAATTCCGCGCGGAAAAAGTCTGTAGGTTTCTACAAAAATCAGGTTTTTTGCTTATCTTTTTTTGTGGAAAATATAGTTGAATGTGGACACACGCACTACGGAATTAATTCTGCAAACCCATATGCTGTTGTCAGCTTATTTCTTTTTAAGCAGCATGCTACCTCTCACTTCATTTCTTGCAATATTCATTAACATGATAGGATATATAAATAAAACAGTATAAAACCAGTTCTTGACCGAGTCAAGTAACTCAGATGAATTTATCCGCAGTAAGCTAGGTAAGCTTTAGTATTAAGGCAGCGGTTCTCAAACTTATTACTTCGAGCCCCCTTGCATAATCCAGCTGTAAGCCGGGCCCCCCTACATGTAAGCGTACTATTTATTATAAGGGAGTCGCATTTTAACATTTTACAGTCAATTTTTATTTAGTTAAGTTTTGCACATTCACTCTTATGGGGCAATATGTTTAATCGTACTCAAACAACAAATTCTATACAAAGAATTACAATTTATTTAGGTATTTTAGCTACTATAATACATAAATGTTATGTGTAACTCAAAGCAATAATAATAAAAAGAGCTTCAGTGTGACGGATGTGCTTGTTTTTTTCTGCGCATAGTTTCTTGAAACGCGGTGTCAGTTCTGATAACGCTATACTCTGAGTTCCTTGGTCACATCCAGTCTTGAGCGATATTTACTCTTCATGGCAGCTAGAGGAGAAAACCCAGTTTCACAAGAGTGAGTGAGTATTGCGAATGGAGTGAGTATTGCGAATGGAGTGAGTATTTTCAATGCCCTTTCACTCAAAATTGGATGTTCCTTTTGTACACCAATCCAGAACGATGTGAGAGAAGATTCTTAAAACTTCATTTTAAGCCCAGTGTCACCTTGGAGGTTAATGAGATTTTCTTTTTCTTTCATGTTGAGGAAGACACATCAACTGATGGTTTTGAATCCATGCCAAACCGTCCAAGTTCTCATTAAAATATTTTTCCAAACAAGATTTGAGGATTTCTAAGTGTTTAAGAAAGCATAGTTAGAATAGTTTTGAGATCGATTTCTTCAATCATAATTTTAAGATTAGTCACTTTTCAGACCGCCCTCGTACAAACTTAGCTTCATTACAAAGCTTTTCACCTTTTCAATCCATTGCAGAAGGTTTGCATCTTTTTCTGTATTTTCTGATAAACAAAAAAAAAATGTTCGGCACTCTTACGACGTTGACTAAAAATTATACACTTGTTGTAATTTTAAAAAAAAAAGTTTGCTTTATTATTTTGTAAGTAAATTTAATTAATTTTTCAACCAAGCTTTGGGCCCCCCCTGAGCCTTCATTGCGCCCCCCTTAGGGGTCGCGCCCCACACTTTGAGAACCGCTGTATTAAGGGATTAAAACCGTGAGGAAGGATTCCCTTATTAAGTAATGTAACAATATTAGATACAGTTACGCTAGAGTATTATGAAACATATGAAAAATAACTGCATCTGGTCTGCAGAATTTAGGAGAAAACAATGATAATTTGATAATTTTAAATGAGAGCAAAATAAAGAGTCATTTGGAACTAGTATTAGAGAACGTTGATAAAGAATGTTTGTCCTGTGAGCTTGTATACATATATTCGTTCTAGCCATTCGTAAACAAACACGCATATGTAAATGAATTCGTATACCATGTGCAGTGGCGTAGCAAGGTAACCAAGGGCCCCGGTGCAAAAAAAAAATCTGGGCCCCTGGGAAATAAACATCTGCCTTTTCTGTATATTGTTAGCGATATTGCGCTCTAAGACTCTAAGTACAATCCTGCAGCTACTTTTGTTTTTAGCTTATTCTCAACATAAACAACTCTAGAATGCGTACCTCTGCCTGAGAGAATTACGTAATAGACTTAGACCCTTGCCTGGTCCATGCTTCCCCCGTCCCTCATGTTCAGCGATAAATTTGTACACAAGTGAGTATGAAATACACTCTCAATAAAAAAAATTCATTCCTATTTAGAATTTTTGTTATTGTTTATGTTTTTGTTATAAAAGTTTTGTATGCATTGTCGGGAATAACTATTTACTAAGAGTATTACTTCACTGTGAAACCGTTAAAATATAAATATAAGTTATAAAAGTCCGAGGGCCCCCTGAGCTTGGGGGCCCCGATGCACTGCATCGACTCGCCCATACCTAGCTACGCCAGTGACCATGTGCCTCCAAATATTGTGTAGGTTTTTTTATTGTGTAATACATTGTTAAAATATCCAATAAAATAATAAATTATGAACATGTTTTGTTCTAAGAAGTTCGAAGTCTTCGAAATATTATCGACAGAATATCGACGCAATGTCGTTGCAACCTCCGTTATTTTCTTGTAGCGTAGTTCTATAAGAAATGGGGGCGCCACCTACTTAGCATTATTGCTGGTTCATGTTTTTATATAAGAACGAGTTATTATTTTTCTAACATGTGCATATAAACATCTAGACTCGGTCCGTCCCGTTCCTTACCTTCCAGCCATTAGCCTCAGGTGACTAGTTTTAGCCTAAGGCTTCATGAGTTAGTTAAACATTCTTTTTAACGTTCTCTTATTACGATAGAATTTCAGCTACAACGATTGCATCTAGATTCTAGATTGTTAGTGTCTTCGTTGAGGTATTGTACTTGTTGAGCTGCGGGGGCGTAACCTCAATGTTGGCACGTTGTTTTAGTCAGTGGCGTACTATCTTTTTTATCATTTAAAAAAACGTTAGTTATTTTAAATGATAAATGATGGATAGTTTCCAATTACGGCACAAGAACACTTAATGCGGTAATATGCTCAGGATTTATTGTTCAAACTACAGCAGTGCCTCGCGCAGTTGACCACTTTAAAAAGTTCTGCTCTCGCATAATTGATACCAACTAATTAACAAAAAAAATGTTGAAATTTTTGATATTGTTGACAATTACTATTGATTACCATTTTCAATAACATTATGTATGAAATGATTTATTTCCTTTATTTAAATAAAATTCAATTTATAAAATTGAGGTAAAAACTTAAATAATTATTGAGAATAAAACTGAACAATTATGAATAAAGGTACAGATTTAAAAGTAATGCAATGTCCAATTAAACATTCGCAAAATGCGTTACAGTGCAGAGCTAAGGCGCATTGTGCTCTGTAATTGGAAAACACTCGATGGCAGTACATATCTATATGTCAATACGTCAAGAGTACGGCCCTCCGCAGACGAGTCGAATGATTGCAAACTAGTCGAGCCTTGTTTCGTGACTCTATAGAATTTTTAACAATAGCACAATAGGGAATTTTATTGAGTCTTATTTGTATGTATGTATGTATTTAAATACTTTTGAATAGCATTTGTGCACATCTCTGTTCATGATGTCACCATCAAAAGCATGCAACCAAGGATGCCCTGCGACCGAGAAACAAAGTCGTTGAAAATTTGCTTAAAACCAGTTTAGATTCGTTCGTGCCGTGTGTTTTCTCTCACTCGTAAACACGTTCGTTCTCTCATTGACAATACAGTTTCTTTCTCATACGGTTCGGGCAGATTCGGAGCTAAGGTTTGCAAACAGTCGCCTCGTGTGCGGATGCCCTACCTGTGTTGCCAATGTTGAAATAATAGATAATCGAACCATTATATACATAATTAGCTTACATTTTAAGTTCGCTGTATTAAGTGTCTCATTTTGTAACTCATTTTCTGGCGTCTTACGTCATGAATTAGACTAGTGTGATATTCATTTGTAGTAAAAAGTAGTTATATGATCTAACATAGTTAATACCGCCTAATGTGTACGCCACTGCATCATACCTGCCTTTCTATAGTAGTATTTACGAATACTGACACATCCAATACCTTATTTTTTTTTATTTGCGGGAATGCAATAATATTACACAACAAAGAGAACATTGTTATATTGATTACAACGAAAGAAACCTGTTTTAAACAATGACTAAAACCTCTCCGGAGCAAAAGGTGGAATTACTTGCGGGGTATGAGGAAGGTCTATCTCCCCTGCCTCTCGCACTTCTCTTCCCTTTAACGTGACGTTCAACGGCATTGTAGTAGTTACTATTACCTCATCACCTATTTTTATATTATTTAGAAAAATATTATGATTCATAAGAAATTGTGAGGCGTGTTCACATATGCGTGTTCGATTAATGGTGCTGTTTGGTGATTATTCGAGGTCGAATGCGTGAGCACGATTATTTCAGTCTTGTTTTTAAAATATCGCCAATATTTAGCACCCAAACATTGATCTAAACTTTTGACATAGTCATTTAAATAAAATAAGAATTACGTAATTACAGTTAACTGTAATTACTTGTTTACTATACATGAATACTTTGCAAAAATTGATAATTATGGGTACTAAACGTTTTAATCGTCCTAGCTATTATCTCTGGTCCTAGAGTCCTGTCAGTTACTAAGTTTCTTTGTGTAATATTTTGATAGTTTTGTGAAATAATATATGTTCTTAATCAGTTTTAATACTGCATTAAAAAAACAATAATATAAAATAGTGTTCAAAGAAATTATAAGTTTCTTAAATTAAATGTTTGGTAAGTTATACATATATATTCAGTCGCCATTTTATGAAGCATCTTATATACGTTTCTTCATCTACATATATTTCAACATTTTTCATTCAGAAATTTGTTTTAATTTTTCTTTTATATTTCAGACACAAAATTAGACGGTACCCAAAAATTGTTGTAAGGAGAAATAAGAAGAACTTAATTACAAATCAAGATTTGATCTACTGATTTGATTTGATTACTGGTAAATAAAATGGTACCCTTACAAGATATTATTTATAAGAGTTATTACTATATAAATATGTAAAGTACATTTAATTTCATTTTCAGAAACTGTCTCCTAGATAAAACTAAAGCTAAAGTTCAAGCCCAGTGTATATTCAAGTATATAGAATAGTTAGTGTATGATTATTTAATGTTTAACAATGTAGACTAATGTTATATTGACAATTGATCAAAAATAATGCTGTAAATAAATTAAATTTAATAAAATATTAATAAAATTCTTACATAAAGTTATTGTTTTTTTTCATTATAAATTTGTTTTCTAATAAAAATCGATTTTATTTTTCAAAATAAATACTCTGTTTAAACTTCCCGCTTAATTTTAATGTAATTTCTCTGTCCAATCACAGCAGGGCATAAATTATAATTTATAACTCCGGTCATAAATCATAAACCGACTCCGCTTTTAATTCACCAGTGAACCGTCGTTGCAATGTCTGTAGCTCATAAATAGGCCATTTCCTATGAACGAGTGAATAGAAAACGAACACGTTCCAGACAAAAAATTCATGATATGTAATCGAAATTAAGTAGAATTTACTCCAAAATGTTTACTGGGCGTCCACACTGATTATTGTACGTTATGTTTTAATGTCATAGTCGTCAATGCATGTGTGAACTACCTGGTTGCAAACCTTAGACCCCGAATCTACCCGAAGCAAATGTGATTATAACTGTTGTTAGAGAGAGATCGAACATGTATGCGAGTGAAATAAAACACGAGGAAAGGCACACGAGTCGACTGATTGCAAATTAGACGCGAGACGAAGTTTTCAACGAAAACGAGCACTAGCCATGTCGAGCCGTGTATCGTGACTCTATAGAATTTCTAACAATAGCAAAACAGAGGATTCTATTATGTTGTATTTGATTGTATGTATGTATTTAAATACTTTTCAATATTATTCCTAAAAATCTCTGTTGATGAAACCAACATGGGCTTGTGTCCTCATTTTATAGTGGTCTATTTTTCAATTGTTGATTGAAATTGATGTTAATAAATGTGTATTGGCGTGTCTATTTTATTAAATATCTAAATGTTGACGGAGATATAGCAATTAAAAGTTTGAATTGTAGTTTTAGCGCTAGAAATGGTCAGCCATATTTGTATGACGTGAAATACATTTTAACCTCAGTTATTTGTTGAGTAAATCTATGCTGTCGTAATGTTTTGTAGCTGTTGGTAGTCGAAATAATCAAGTCAAGTCAAAGAATAATAAGTTTTTATTTTATTTAACACTGTTACGGCAGACATAATATTGAAATTTTATTGTTCCTTGAAATAGTTGTAAATAATATTTGATATATAAATAAATATAGCAGAGATTTATGAGCTGTAAGGTTGGTAACCTTACACAAGGATTGTGATGTCACATGTAGTTGGAATGTGTACAACGTTGAATCCCTTTAATAATTAAAGAGACAAAATTACTTTTTTAATTGTTAATATCTCACAACATATAATGAGTTATTAAAAATAATTGAACATTTGAGGTTCTAGTAACCCACTTTATCATTATATAGTACACTTTTATAGAAATTAAGACATAGGACACAAGCCCATTTATACTCAAAACCAGTTTAAAATCAGTTTAGTTACGTTCGTGCCGCGTGTTTTATCTCACTCGTAAACACGTTCGTTCTTTTACTAACAACACAGTTGTAATCACATTCGGTTCGGGCTGATTCGGGGCTAAGGTTTGCAACCAGTCGCCCCGTCTGCCGACGTCGTAAGCATATATAAGAACGCTTGCATCTATTCTATTTTACTGACAATAAACTAAAAATACTCATCTTTGTGTACGGATTTTAAATGCTTGTTCGTTTGTATAATCGTACGCGAACACGTATATGTGAACATCACATGAGAAGACCGTACCTTAGGTACACATAATCATAGAATTTGATAATCAGCAAAGAGCACCAATAGACGAACACGCAAGTGTGAACCCAGCCTTAAAAATGTCGACTGTAGATTGTTAGTTGTTAGAGTCAGTCCGAGCCACTTGAAGTCGATGGCGCTGCGAGCAATGTCAAAGTACGTCAAACGTGGACGGTGAACAGTGGACCCAAGTGGACCTGGGAGCGTCTTGTCTTTTGAATATTAAATTGTTTATGTAAGAACGTTGTTCGAAGTTCGAGCCGTGAATTATACATGAAGGTTATTAATATAAACTAAAATTTATCAGTCTTAACACAGTTTGACTTTTTATTATCAGGTTATATTAGGACGTACACACTCGCGACAATTCTGTCTTTATTTGCCGTGAAAATATATCGCCGATCGCATTTCCAATATCAAGTCGGTGGAGTCGTAGAGGTAGGAAAAAGTACATCACGATGTTAAATACAAAACGTTTCGAGACTTTATATTATCTAAATTCAATACAACTAGTACGGGCGGGCAAGATAAAAGAAAAAATGGGCGGTATCCTAATACTGCATATGTGAAATACAGATATCCGACGAACAACGAAAGCGTGGAGTAACTTACATAGTTTTACGATCTGATACTTATAGACAACCAAATCGTTGCAAGCGCATTATTAAACGTCGGTCCCAAAGAAGCGAGTTGTACTTAAGCTATAAAAAGATCTCCTATGTAAACTAACAGGCTTATAACATGTGTACAATAAACAAATTTGATGCGCAGTGCTCTCTTTCGCACTATGTGACGTGCGATGTAATCAAATTGTGATCTTCTAGTTACCAGATTACGTGAGGAAAGTTGAAAACGATCAAAAGTAGCTCACCATCAAGATATTTTATAGAAAACACAAATATCGCTTGCTGTAATTTTCTTTGCAGTACAATATTTGTCATATTCTCAATTAATGATACTGAGTTTTTCTAAACAATCGTAAGAAAATTATTATTTAGTACCGCTTTTTCTACGTATAAAGGACATTAATAAATACTTAAATATATATTTAAATTTTCAACATGATCGTAAAAAAAGTGATAGGACCAGGAATAGACTTATTTATTTATATATTTTCATTCATAAGTTGACATTATTTAGACATGAGTGTACTAAATGTATTGTACTTTTAAAGTACAGACTAGTGCGACTTCACTATGCGACATTAATAAAACCTCTACTTATGCTATTCTTTAAAACTCTACAGAGTATTTTTATTATACAGAAATGTTTCAAAAACTTGGATGTAAACTACAAAGGATTCTCAGTCTCTAGTATAATCTTAGTAGTTGTACGTATTATCACACAAGCAGCTGCTGCCAACAGAACATCTTCATTATAGCCTTCCGACATAACAAGATTCCATATCTAATACAACAACCATTAAATAAACAAATACAAGACCACCGTACCGTGACTTAAATTCATACGACCTATAAAAGATGCCGGTCTATTAAGTTACATATCACACCAACGTTGGATGCCGCATGTTTAAGTAGCACCAATGTGTACCAGGCATAACATCTTACCTTATTATTTAGTTCAATTTCTGTGATACGATCTTCATTAGATAGGTCCATTGAGACATTCTCTATAGAGTAATGATATAAATTCCTATTATCAACATCCACAACAACGATGTACGGATTGTAAGTGACGTCATTGAAATCCGGGAACACTGTGAGCACGTTATCTGCCGGAAACCACTTGAGAACACTCAGGCAATAGTCGGGCTTTAAATCTGCCATAATACACATTGTCTTGCAGTAGTTATTTACATAATGTGATTCCATTGTGTTGGTGTCGGGACTGTAATTAACAACGGATGAATCAGACGGCTGAATTGTTTCTTCTAATTTGTTTTTTAATTTTTCCATATTCTTCTGGAGATGATTTTGTTTTGTTTTGTAATCTTCGTTGGTGTTTAAATAGTCTTCAAAATTGTCTTCGTTAATATATGTAAATATCTCGGATTCGCTTCCGGTTTCCTGTACATTTTTACAGATTACTTTTTCCTGCCATTTGATAACTTTTTCGCCCATTGTATCTTTGATTTCAATGTCATTTTGTGAATGTATGTTATTTATTTTGGGCAGTTCGATAAAAGAATTTATTTTCTTTAGTTTTACTCTGTGGAAAACAAAACGTAACTATTACATTATCTTTTTTATGGAAGGTAAACATAAAAGCAGTTATGATTGATTAGTATGTAGTCATGGCAAGGATTTATCATATAAACAAGAACTAAAAGGGAGGCGGAAAGAAAAACGTCAGAAATTGGCTATCAGAATTTATAATAGAGAAGAAACGCTTGCCCTTCTCATTCTGTCTCTTTGATGCAGATAGAGGATGCTTACCATTGCACCAATTTTAAAAAGGACATATATTTTTAGGGAATCCCTTAATAAGAGTCATGAATGATTGTTAATTTAAGGTCCTGATAGCCAACTTTATGAATACATAGTATAATTTTATAGAAATTGAATTACAACATGCATAAAAAAATTAATGATAATATAAAAGTAATCTATATATTTTAAATTACCTTATTGCGAAATTTTTTATATCGTCACTAGTCCTATAAATACCCGTTGATTTATGACAAATATCTTTTACAGACATTATTTAATTAACTTTAAATCAATTAAAGAATATTTAAGCAAAATACATAACACAAAACAAATAATAATGTTTAAAAACAAACACGAAGTTTCGTTAGTTACGCTTCCATCTGTCATATGTCATACTACCAACATCGATACCATCTCTATAAAATAAAATGTAACTAGTTCGTGTGTAATATCTGCTGTGTTATGTGTTAGTATTAAACAGTATTAAATATTTTATGTCAAATTTTTGTTTACGTGGGTGTGCTAAATTTTATATTTAACAAAATGTGTATTAATATAATTATCTCAGTCATTAGTACATATTAAATTTTAAATTCTGTGGTTTTATCATATTAATTAATGTATTTAATTTTAACTAATGTATCTTTTAATATAATAGTTTTTGAGGTTAGGTTGTGAATCATTAAAGTGTTATTTTGTGTTAAGTTTACAATTATCTTATCAGGAGGTTTTACTACAATTTATGACTTATTGAAATGGTGTAGCTAATATTATTCTTGCAAAATAATAAATTTTAGTTATTCATTGATGTTTAATGTCATCGGTTCATTTATACAACATAGGAAGTTAAATAATATTTGAAAATGAGTTCACAAATACCTCAACAAAGACAGAGAATTGAAAATATGGAACGTGGTGACTCAATTCCATTAAGGAATTCCGAGGAATTTATTAAATCAATATTTAATAAGGTAAATAATTAACATATTTTTGTCTTAGACCTGTAAATTTATATACACTGTAATTATCTTCATTACGAATTCTTGTACTAGTTGAGATGTTTATCTTACAATCAATGAGATTAGTGGTTTATTTTTATTTAGATTGATAATAATCTTTCCTGGAATGACATTACGGAGAAATTGATTACAAAAGATATTATTAGAAAGGACTGTTATATTTTACCTACTCTTCAGGATTTCTAATTACATTTTAAATAGAAAGATTCTTTTCAATTTTGAAATATTGATAACTTTCGTTCTGAGTCATGTAGATAAAATAAACCCGGCTCGTGACTACCGCTAATGTCGAAGCAACTAATTCTTGTTACATATTATATAATTTATAAATATTATGAATAATGAATTTTTAATTGATGCTTTCCCATTGGTTGTACTCCTTATAAAAGCTTATTAACAATGAGATCCAAGTTTCTAACACTGTATGTTATTGTGGGACTAATTACATTAAGTTCAATTATTATTATGATTCGGAGGCTGAAAGTGTTAATGTCAGAATGCTCTTCTTTCTGGTTCGATTTCCACACCAGCACAATATTTTCGGAGCTTGTTCCATTGTTTAATTAATTATAGGCAAAATATAGTTATATACTTACGATTATGTGTGAATGTTTTCTCATCTTCTGGTTTTCCCAAAGGCATTTCTAAAGTAACAGATCAATAAAAGGTCAATAAAAATCTTCTTAACATTTCAGTACGATACAGATGGAGACGGGAGAATATCAATTCGGGAACTCCAAGCCATGATACGCAGCCCCGAATATGATAAAGACATCCCAGTGAGAACAGTTGATTTGATAATGCGGTTAGCTGATAGCGATGGATCTGGGTGCTTAGATTTTAACGAATTTCATGACATGATACATCATCCACAACTTCAAAGTGTATTTGGACATTTAGCACATAAATATGCAAGAACAATTTGTGCACCAAAAGCAGGTGATGTTACAGGTAAATAATATTAAAATCGGATGGAAATAACATATAACACAATCAAGATACTATTATAGAATTTACATATAATTTACGTTTCATCTACATTTGCAATTACGTAATCTTCTGTTATGCCGTGGAAACGGATAATCATATCCGCTACATAAATGTTACGCGAAGGTCTAGGCCTGTATATTCAGGATATTGTATGCAATGATAATTTTATTTTACAACACCTAATCTAATTTCTTTATGTTATGTAAACTAACAAAGAATTTGTAAAGATTAGATTGCGCTGTTTTCACATTAAATTTTTTTGTGAATCATTTTTAAAGTAAATCCTTTTCTTGTTATCTTTGCATGCAATGATATATAGATTTAGATAAGCTATAATTGCTGAAACGAATTTATATAATACCAAATATTTAAATATGTATAATATATTTTCATATAGCTATTAATAATCTATAAATGAAGGACCTACAACAATCAAAAAATTCATAGTTTTCCAATCTAATAGAACATAATAGATAATGTCATAATCTATTTTGAAAAAATAGTGCACTATATTTGCATTTCCGGTACTCCGAAATGATCATTCTTCCATTGTTTTTGGGGCTTTACACAGAAAAACTAATACGTTCTAAAATTACATTTTGTAGAAGCTTTTCTATAAAAATAATATTTTAATTTTAGATGGAGCATATGAAGAAGCCTATTCCTGTTTCCCGCCACCATTGTCTATGATAATTATATCAATAGTTGAACTGATACTGTTTTGTATAGACTTATCTCAAGGTACAGGAAGCACAACGAAAGGACCTGTTTCCACATATCTAATTTACAATCCCTATCGACGATTTGAAGCCTGGAGATATGTTACTTATATGTTGGTTCATGCAGGGTATGTTATCATCTTAGTTGATATATTTCTTCCTTAAATCAGTAGTTTGGTGCTTTTAAGTTTATAATCTCTGTAGGTCTTATTATTATTCTATGTAATTATCCTTCCCTTCTCCCACTTCATTTTCTTCCTACTTCTTTCATTACTATATAGTAGCTATTAATTATAGTATCTTAATAATTATGGTAATTTTATTTAGATATCTGCACATAATTGTCAATCTTCTGGTTCAAATATTTTTGGGAGTGGCGTTGGAAATGATTCACGGCTGGTGGAGAGTGGTACTTATCTATCTTAGTGGAGTCTTAGCTGGTTCACTTGGTACTTCTATCACGGATCCAAGAGTATTTTTGGCAGGAGCATCTGGAGGAGTATATGCCCTAATTGCAGCACACATTGCCACAATCATAATGGTTAGTTTTAAATTTTTGAATATTTTTTTTGCTAAACAAAATAATTTTCATATACGATATATTTTTTTATTTGCAGAATTGGTCACAAATGGAATTTGCTCTTCTACAGCTTTTGGTGTTTCTAACATTAGTGGGAGTTGATGTAGGTAACACGATATATACAACGTATATTCTAAAAGAAGTGACTAATATAGGTTACATGGCACATTTGGCAGGTGCTATTGCAGGTAAAAATTAAATATTATTTACAAATTTTAAATTGTATAATGTTTTTATTTCAATAATTGGTTTTCTTTGCAGGTTTGTTAGTTGGAATTGGAATTCTTCGAAATTTGGAAGTTAAACCTTGGGAGAACAAACTTTGGTGGGGCGCTATGATCGTGTATTTCATTTTAATGTTAACGGCTATTCTATGGAATATATTTTATACTTCACATTTCCCAGGACGTATATAAAATAAATAATTAAATATTTTACACATATATCAAATCATGACTTTTATACAGTATTCAAAAGTACCTTATTATTAAAAGTCTATTAAACTCGGATGTAGCATATAAAATAGCATTTATGACATGATTATTTATAAAGAACTAAAAATCTATGGAACGACCAGTATAGATATAGCTTTGATAGATTTATCTCGTGTTATTTGTATTTTATTATAATTATTAATGCAGATCTTTGGTGTTGGTTTCTGTTGTGATAAATAAGTGTGTTTGCGTAAACCAAAAAATGTTTTGACCAAACATTTAGAAACGTTTGCAAATGTTCGCATCATGAAGAATATTTAGCGAAAATGTTTGAATTTGTACATTTTTTACACGTTTTCTATGTCTATTCTTATTGTTTAATTAAATTTTTTATAGGATAAGATATCTAAGTATTTATTTAATTTGATATGCAGCACAAATATGTCAATTACACATAGGAGGCACTCATATTATGGGCTTCTTTATGATAGATTGTGTTTAAAGTTGTGAGAACGAATTATTATTTAAAAATTTCTGGTTTAACACCATTTGAATTTTTAAATTCAAAATGACTACTAAATTACATTATCTTTTTATAAATTGCATCAATGCAATTTACATGAATACCTCTTTTATATATGAGAACGGTATACCCTTTGGGCACATCCTCGTATACATTACTTCTACTTTATATAATTTATAGTTTTCTTCAAAGACTGTATTTACGCCTATTACATAATAAGAAAAACAAAGCTTTTCTGTAAATTTGCATCAATATACAAAATAAGATAATGTTATAATAATTTAATAGAAATGATTTAATTTTACAAATATATATCAAATATACTACTGTATTATTTACTACAGTTTACCCGCTACATGTATTTAACGTTTATTTAACATTACCTTTTACATAATATATAGTGCCTAATATACAACGTTTTTTAACTGTTTGACTACTTTTTGAAAAATGTATCCATCATTTTTCGGATCAATAAAATCCTAAAACTTTTAAGGATTGAGATATTTTATTAATACTTTTTCAATCATTATAAAGTATTGATTTCAGGCAAAAATTATCACTTTTCAAATTAAATATTAGTAAGGTTTTGTTTGAGTAAAATTGACATGTATTTAAGCTAATACTTTGTGTTTAGCTGTTGCGTATCTGTGGTATAAACACTGAATAATATACGAACAAATAGCTTTAAAAAATTAGTAACAACCAAAGCTAGTATAACGCTGCATTTGGTTTATATTTTATAGTAGATCTTTTTGTATTGTAACTTAAGAAATAATATATATTTTAAAAGACATAATATATTTATTAAAATACTAATAAATTGATAGTAAAATCACTTGCACTGCCTGATGAATAGTATAGAAGAAAGTAGTATAAGATAATAACATATGTTTCAGAAAAAGTAATAGAATAATTTTTTTTTCCTATACAACGAACTGCTGTAAATCCATTTTAAAAGTATTAATTATTATCTCCAGGGTGATCTAACTATTAATGTTTTCAGAGCACACAGCATTAATTATCACGTACTACATTGACATGTGTTTGTTCAACTAAATGTTAAACTTATAAATTTGTAACTGTGGTTTCAAGGTAGTTCACTAGTAAAACCACTTTTACATTAATGTAAACAAACCGTAATTTAATTACAAAGTTTTATATGTTTTGACCAGCTATGAAGCGAGTTATTAATAATTAAACATGCAGAGGTGAAAAAAATGTATAGTTTTCATAAATTCATCAAAATAAACAAGTCACTATATAGAGAATACAATACAATTATTATTAAGAGTAATTATTATAACGTGAAGTATTATTTGTATCAAACATATGCACACTAATATGTACTACATACTCGTATAAGCCTATTTCAACGGTGCCTTTTAAATGTTTATAATTGCTTGTGGTAATTTCCACCCGCTGTTTTAATTTTAAATTATAGTTTTAATTTGAAATTATATATTTTAATTTTTATTTTGAATATACTTAATACACATGCGTCAGTAATATACTTTATTTAAAAGAATTATTTTTATATCTTTATTTTTCACAATACGATTAATTTTAGTTATGATAAATTTTACGTTGTATTGTCAAGTTTTATATGTTTGCATACTTCTGCAACCTAAGCTAAACATGTGCAGGAAATGCTTAAATATATTTCCAAATGCTATACTATTCTTGCGACTAAAAATAAATTAAAACAGTAGGTGGAGATGAAACTTAAGTGATCGTAGTTATATAGTAACAAAATATACAAATGTATTTATTATTTGCCAAAACTATGATAAAATTTGTTATTTATTTTAATAAAATATATTTTTAAACAATACGTTTTTTGTATAATAATGTATAAGGTTAATAAATTATTTTATAAACATTTAAGAGTTTTTCTTTTATCTTCGTAAAGTTTCGTAATTATAAAATTGTATTAAAAGTTTCCAATAAATAAAAGAAATTCTTAATTCTTTTAAATAGTTTTTATTTAGTTTGTGACTACATTTTTTATTACTTAAAGATCTAAATATATCTATAAAAATGGACTCTTAGTTTTATTTATATTTTAGAGAATGGAAAACTAGTTGTAAAATATTTTTAATAAATTTTTATTTAACGAAATATTCGTATTTTTTAAATCGTGCATTAACTTTAAATAAATAGGTGTGATATTGTCTCGTAACATGAAATATTATTGAATAAAAGGATATTTTAATGCGTTATTTCACTAAAGTATTTTTTCTTTCTGATATTTTATTGTTTCCAAACATGAAGCGCAAATTGTCATCAAATGAGCAAATTATTCATTCAGAAGATTTTTCAATAGTCAGTTAATTGTAGTTAAATTGCAAATCATTTTGTTCGGTTTGAACATTTTTCATCAGTTAACTGTGATTGGTCTTGGAAAGAAATAGAATTGAAAATCATTCTTTTTTCGGTTAAATTTCAGACATGCCGTAACTGAAAATCGGCCCGAAATGATAAATTACTTTATTTTAAACACGTTTCCAAAAAACATTAATAAATTACGTTTATTCAATAATATTATATATAGTAAGACCGCTAAAATAATAGTGTTTGATATATTGTATTAAAAATATTGAAATATACAACCCCAGTTATTTTTATTAATATATAATTAGTTAAATACAAAAGAAAATTAGGTAGACATTTTTTGCTTGTTTAATGCTTATCACATAAATATTAACAAGTTGTTAAACTACTTGCTAATTTAAAAAAATTCTGTAAAACACTTACGTGTCCTTCATTACTCTTTCCCTTAACTTGAATCTTGAGAGATTTATATACTTGTATGTTAATCAACTTAATCAATAATACGTACTTCAACGGAATGATTAAAATTTTAGGAATATATTCGAGGTTTAATATTAATATAAAATATTATAACAAATTGTGCGAATACGGTAATAACAATTACGAATTATTTTAAGTATTAAATTTTTAACAATTTTATAACTTTAATATTAATATTACATTAAGGGTATGAAAATATTGTCTCTTTTGCTGATTTACTATGTGCTATCAGTGATATGTTACTAACAATATTTAAAACAGACTTCTCACACGAATATATTTATAAAGTTACTTGTGACTTATGACCTTACACCTGAAACTATTCGTGTGAAAAATCTTCAACCTAATAAATAAATACATACGAGTATAAAATGCAGAGAACATGTACTCATTACATGTAATCAAATCAATTGAAGCTGTACGTTCCATGTGATGTACATGTTCTCTGTATTTTACGTATGCTGAACTGTGATTACTGGGTAAAGATGTATGTGTTTATTAAATATAAAACTGATTTTGAAAATATATTTTTGTATAATTGTAATATTCTAACTAAACAATTGCCGTTTTTATATTTAAATATCTAATTCATTTTATATATTATATAAAATTATTTTCTATAACAGTAGTGTATATATTAGAACAATAAAAATCTAATTTCAAGCAGTGTAGTTAATATTAATAATTAAAAATAGACACTTGAAGATTCTGCAATACAGTGGTTTAAAACATGAATCTAGTCGTACAAAAGACAAAAAAGCAAATGAGAAATGATCTGTTTTTTTTTAATTAACTAATTTACAAGCTTTCAACTTAATAATTAAGTAAATTTGATGATAATGGACTACTGTTTTCGAGTACAAAGCAAAAAATTTAAAATGAATTACTAATTGCTATCAATGGATCAAGCAAAAAGAGATTAAATGATATTATGACACAGGTTATTTACTCAATCAATTTTGGTTTTGTCCAGTTAGATTTGTGATTCGAACCACTATGACCCGTGAGGAAAACAGTCAATAAATAAATAAAATACTCGTAACTAATCAAATTATTTATATTAACTACAGTAAAGGCGTCCCTGACTAATATTATTTTATTTAAATCTAAATATTGCATGGAATCACTTATTAATGTATTAGATTTCAAAAATGTATTATTTTTATTTATTTTAATTTTAATTCATGTTTTAAATTTAGATCGTACTAAAAAAGTTTTAAATCAGTTTAATTCTCTCATTTCAAAATTAATGTTTTTTAAATTCTCAATTTAATGTATTTCTTTAAGTATAATAATTAACATCTTAATTATGTAAATGTTACATCGAGACAGAGAATAAAACTAATTTAAAAATAATTACATGTACATTGTTATTTAAGTATTATTTAAATTATTATTATATTATTATCTTTATTACTTTATAAAAATTCACAGTCACAATTATGAGTAATTTTTTTAAAAATATTTTTTTTCTTTCGATTCACAACCTAAGGCGTGAGGATTTATAATTCCAAAATGGTCCTTATAAAAACCCGATTATAAAAACATCAAAATTGTTTTTATTTGCTTATTGAAATTGTCAATTTATTGAGAGAGCCAATTATTTTTTTAAAAACACAATTATTTAAAATATTACATTTTTAACAACATTTATCATTATTAACGCTACTAGAAATGTAATTATGAATGTTTTAAGTAAGATTAACTATACAGTAAAGTAAACGCAGACAGTAATATTTATGTAGTAGATACGTTTAACCGCTAATGCTACATAAATGTTTCATTCTACTTTTTACATAATGTTATTATATATTTTTATATATTATATTATATGTACGAGTACATATATATTGGTGACAAGGCATTGTTGCTTTCAGTGACATATCTATTGTCTCTTTGAAATATTAGAAATCTAATCTATTGTTTAAACGCTGCAATTTTTATTTAAAATGCAATCATTGAAAATAAACAGCGTTTACACCGCTTCTACAAGTTTGTACTTATAGCGCAAAGTGACCTCGCTGTGTGTTTTAGATATTTGAAAATGAGATTCAAAGAAAAGTAAATATATCTCAAATTTGGATTATTAAAACTAATAAAAACTAATAAAAATTTTAGCGTTTAAACAGTTATAGTTCATGTTGGAAAGGCATTTAAATCTATATAAATAATATAATTACGTTACTAGAGATTATAAACAAATTAATCATTTGTAATTTAAATTACATATTGTCGGGAAGTTAAATGTATATGTTAGAACAATCACATATTTTGGTAAAAGTAAAAATGTCATGTGTCAAAAAAAAAATCTGAAAACTTACTTTAAATATAATAGATCAATGGCGTATATAATTACGTTGTGGTAATAGAAAACAGTCTTCACTAAATGAAAATTATACGCAGTAAAATGTGTAAATGAAAATGTGAAAAGAAAAAAAAATTATATAAATCCTATGTATAACGGAACTGCATAAAGAGGTAGAGCATTAGAAATTGAACAATTTTACGGGCTACTTAATAAATAATAGAGAGATGAACCAAAGAGCGTTTTAAAGTTGAAAGAATCCACTTCAAAGCGTACGCCACTGATATCTTATTTAGATAAATTAAACCTATGAGAGCAGTTATAAAAACATAAAATATAACATAAAAACAAAACTTTAAGTCTTTAAGTAGAAGAGACTCTTCATAATAACGGAATCAATAATATTTTGTGGGTACATATCGTAGTAAACACAAAAGTAACATACATATAATGTTATTATGTACCAGATACATTTCATGTTTACTAAAATATATTCCAAATGTGCCACAAAGTGTGAACAAATTTTTAACTTATTATAGTTTTAAATAGAAATTCATATATTTTTTTAAACGAATACCATAGAATGTGTGTCAATGCGGTAGCTGCTTACCTGATATTTACAGTTTTTCACAGATTTTAATTTCAGTGATTGCTATGAAGGTCAATCTACCCATTGTCGATTTGTTTGTAGGAGGACTATTTCGTCGTCACTGCTATTGCTGGCACTGCTTCCATCGTCTTCATTGTCGTAGTAAGGCTGGAGCACTTTATCCAGACCTGTGTTGAATACAAAAATAAATCGAACATTTAAATAAATAATTTTGAATTTAAATATTTTTTACGTTAACAAACGAAAATTATACATATATTTTTATGTAATTTTTTTTTGTATAAACATATATTTATATAATATGATGCTACCTTCAGCAGTTTTAAAAAGACCGGCCTTCTCATTGTCATCTTCAAAGAGCAATCCGTTTTTTTCCGGAAGTAATGAAAATGAATAATTATTTCTTGGAATTTTGTCAGCATTTCTTCGTTGACAGGAAGCATAGCAGCAGGATGCTAAAGCTACCATAGCGACACAAATGCAACCTATAAAAATTAATGTAGTTAACCATTTAGTCAGTAATTTTCTTATACAAGTCTGATTGTAGACTATATATATATATAGATGGATAATTTCCATTATAGTACATAATTTATCCACTATAATATATTGGTTTTGGATCGCCACTAGAGGCACTAGTATGATATTATTAATTTCCTGATAGATAACTTATTAGAATTTTAGAAGATGTTTTTCTAGTACCCCTCAACTAATAGTCGATTCACATTGTAAGAAAAGTCTGAAAGAATCTTTGTAGACTCTTAACAAAAATGTTTGTAAGGATGATTATCACATATTATTTAAAAAAAATTATCAGACGATTGTCAATAAAAAAAAACAGTTCTCGGAAATATAATCTACATACCGGCAAGTATGATGAACACAAGCCTTGGCAATCCCATGACCCTTTCATCGCGCTCCAAGCGAAACATGACGGTCTGGTTCTGTGTAGTGATGCTGGAAGCGTGGACCAGTTTAGTACTATTTATAAACGAATTTGCGCTGGCTGTCACCACTAAATCCTTATCTCCATGTAAAGACAGGAAGTAGTTTCCGTTGCCGTCGGATCGACTTTGTGTGTCAGAATTGCCGACAGAAAGAATAGCACCAGGAATTGGATGATTCTCTAAGTCAAGTACATAACCTATAAATTAAATATTTGTATATTATTTAAGTCGTACTATTTGCGGCACTAATGTCTTCAGAAGGGTCACAGAAAACTACATAAATGTGTTGGAATAACAGACAGGAAAAATAGATGAAGAGATATATGGTAGTGCAGGAAATAAGACAAGAAGTTAGTGTGAACTGCTGCTGGGAGAGAGTGAGAGAGAGAGAGAGACCAAACCGAAAAAAACATTAAAAGTAAATGCAATACATAAATGTATTTAATAATGATCGAGTACCATATATATTAGTTAAATATATTCTTACCTTTGATTCCACCAGCATAAACTTGTTTCTTTGTTTCACCTTCTGCAATTTTAGCGTCTTCCTTTATTATATCAACTCCCTTCTTCAGTGTAACATCAATATTAGCCACAGCATCATTCTCAACACTGACTGTTAATTCCTTTGAAACAAAACCATTGGCAAAAACTTTCACAAAATATTGACCAGCTGGAAGCATCAATCTATAGTACGCCATATTCTTAGTAACTTCATATTCCAATTCAATTCCTTTAATAGAGATTTTAGCATCCCTTATCGGTTTATTCGTTTCATCTGTAACATGACCTTCGAAACCTGTGTTAATAAATTCGATAAACGTCATTATAGCAGCGATACTATTTCGCCATGTCTGTGCCAGTTCTGATTGCTTGGGCATACTACAGCAGCTAACTCTGGCTGTAATAACCGGAGTTTTAAATTCGTTGTATATTAGATTTGTTATCCTGTTGTTGATTTCTATGTGATTGATGTTGCTTTGCGTTTGTGAACATTCGTCGGATGATTTTAACTGAGCCCCTATCTTCTCTGCGAAAGTCTTGTAAATTTGGTTTTCGTCCTTGGTCAATGGATAGCTTTAAAAAAGGGAAATTAAGTACATATAAATATTTATAAAATTTATATACTCGAGAGTCGTTTGATAAGTATGGTAAAAAAAGATAAGCACGTTTCGGAAGCGATTAATAAAATGTTGAACAAGGAAAGAGAGTGCAAAAGGAAGAAAAGATATAAAGGTGGCGAAAAGAAGAGAATTATAATCAACGACGAAGGGCAAAGGGAAACAAGGAAGATGATAAGGAACGTAAATAGGAGAGAGACTTACTGAATATACGAGTATAATAACAAAGTACGATTATCTCTCTCTAAATATTAAGTCTGGTAAAGTAGATTTTTATATTATCCAGACCTCAATTGAATTGTCTTGAAACTTTTCAAATGACTCTCGCATGTCTAGCAATTATTTGGGTGCAACTCACCTAACTCCATAACCACCACTAGCCAAATTGAAAACCATATCAAATTTATCTCTGGTTAACATTTTTCTGAAAGCCCCAATCAAAGTGTCTGGATCTCCATCTACAAATTTATCCCCAAATTCTAACTCAGGAAGAATTGGATTACAGATGGAATCATTCTCACTATATTTTTCAAGAATCTTATGTAACTGATTATCCAAGCTCGGTATAAAATGTAGAACCGCGTTCTTTAGAATCCGGATGTGTTTTGGCTCCCCAATTTTATGAGCCGTTGTTAAATGCTGAGCAACATTAATAACCATTTCTCTACCCGCTGCTTCCGAGGAGAAGAATCCACCAACTATTAAAATATGTAGTTTGTTTTCTTCTGGAGAACCCATCTGTGTGAAAATAATAAGAAGAAATTAACTATAATGTTTACTATAAGTGCTACAGTTAACTACTAGTGTTTACTGGAATTACCTCATCAGTTAAGGACAACGATTTGATAGCTATAGATATTTCATTGTCCCCAGTTTTAAATTCAGCGATGTTTGAGTATTTGTTTTCAAGTTCAGCCATCATGTTAGCCATCTGACCATCATCGTGGTAGTGAGTATTAACAACATGTTCGATGATACGAAAGTCATACGCAGACGCCCAATGTTGGGGGTCGTCTCTCATCATCGTCACATTGTAAGACAAGGAGAATGGTTCTGCATTTGGAATCGTAACTTCAGCGGTCTGTGATTCATATCTAATAAAATAATAATCATCATTAGTTTAAAATTATTAATGTCAAGTTGTATAAATTAAATATTATATATGGATTTATACCCTTTAGCTTCTATAGTAATGTTATATGTCCCTGGTAACAGAAGCCTGAAATAGTCTCCCAGATTGCTTGTATGCACCACGTGTTTTATGCCACTAACTTGAATGGTCGCATTGGCGATGGGGTTTCCTATTGAGCTCCAGACAAATCCATGTACTCCTCGATGAATCTGAACAATGTTTCGAAAGTAATATTTATCTCTTATTATTAATATTCATTTTATATATTGTTTTAATGGTTATATATTGCGAAGTTTTTATTTCTGTACCTGTTCAATATAAGTTAAAAGCGCATTTCTGTTATCCATCCAAAGTTCCGGTAGTTTGTCAGCAGATGGATACTTGAAACAACCTGAAATAAAAGTCGATAATAATGTTTTATTTATATTAATAATTGAAGTGAACATATTATGAAATCTATAAAATATCACATGTGCATCTACTGACAAGGCTGTAATATGTTTATTTTATAGGGGTTGTCATATTTTTCAATAGTATAATTGTATTTAGTCTGTATACGTCTGCATCTGTATCCGAAAAACTATCTTATATAAAGTGTAGGTAAGGTTTGTTCTTAATAATGCTTTTACCAGAATTGTCACCAGTGAAATACCTTAAGTGCGTAAGCGATTCTCTTGTAAAACAAAATTAATAAATACCTAGCTCCAATGTGAGTTCAAAGCAACCAGCGTATACATAGTTCCAATCCTGCATACCACCGGAAACAGAATACCAAGCAGCGCCGTTTGTAATACCATTCCGGAAACGTTCACGAGGGTGTTCTATACAAGGACGTCCAAGATGCATTGTTCTATGCTCCTAAAAATCCAATTCATTTTAATAAAATTCTAAAATAAAACTTAATGTAAAAACACATTGCAACTTACGTTGCTGTATGTTCTAGCTAAGAACCTAAAGATTTCATCATCAGGGCTAGGGTTGGCTACAGCGTCCCTTTGCGGTATGGGGTTGCTATCGTAAGGGTAGTTTGCAACTAGAGATCCCCCATGAAGGTTAGCGGATAACACAAAAGGTTCTGATAATATCCATTGCATGACAGCTTGCGTTTCCGGTTCTGCTACTGCATTTTGCTACAAATTTAGTTATAATTTAATTATTGTATTTTTTAAATTTTAATTGCTGGTTCGATTCTCTTACATACCCTTGAATTTGAATACTGATCTGGGAAATTTCTATTTAAATCCTTTTTATGTGCATTGCTTCGTCCGAAAATGCTATCTGCATCACCTGTAAAGCATTTAGTATTATAGTACAGTTAAACTACTTAATTTAAGATTTGTTTTTGCTTATAACTTTTTTTATTATTATTAAAGTTATAACAAGAAGTTATTAAAAAAATCTGTAGATGATTTTATTATCTAGGTAAAACCATATTAGTTTACAGTTTTCAAGATAAACAAAGAAACCTGACATATTTACAATATGAAGGCCGATTGAAGAAGCTTTCTATCCATTCAAAGTTTACGTAATATATACGTAATTTAAAAATTATATTTACCAAGCCTCGAGATCTCGTAGCCATCAGGATTCATGGTCGGCATCAAATGGATTCGGACAGTATTAAGAAGGTTGGTTATTCGATCGTCACTTTTGTAGTTTTCACACAAATATTTAGCTAACAGTAACAGCATTTCCCGACCAACGACTTCATTTCCATGCATATTTGCTACATATTTCATCTCTGGTTTACCTAAAAAAAAAGTAATACGAATACTGTTACTGTTGATCACATATATACCATATACATATACAATTCTTTCAACCAATTTACCAGCTATATGTTTTCCAGGGTTTTGTGTTATTTCCAGAACCCAAAGATCCCGGCCTTGGACACTCTTCCCAATGCTTTTTAATTGGGTAATATTTTTGTAATTAATGGACAGTTCCTTTAAAGTTTCTTCTAATTCCTTATTGGTGTGATGCTTGAATTTCGTTGGAAGCACGAAGCCATATTTGTCTGTCGCTGGTGGAATATTGTAAACGGCTCGAGGATATTTCATTTCTGTAATAAAAAGTTCATTAAAACATTCTCTAATATATATTTATATCTAACAAGTACGCTCGTTAACTTGGAGGTGGAATTGACGTGGTATTAGACAAAACTATACGTACTAGGAATAGCTATTGCAACTTGGGAAGTACATTCGTGACTATACTACAGAGTGATTGTATTTAGTCTGTATATGTACATAAAACATATATAGAGTACACTTCGAAAGAAATAAATACTGTCCTATATGGAGTATACTTTAACTACGGTTGTTATTAATGAACTACATTAATACAAAATAAAAATTGCATTTACAAAAAAATGAGTTATTATCTTCAGAAATTACAATTATTTATTAAATCTCTTAAAGTAAAGTAAAAAAAATTAAATTTAAAATGATAATAACACATGATTTTAGAATGCAATTTATTGAATTAATAATAATTTGTACATGTACATTTATATAACATTTATAATATCTTTACTGGAAATTTACCAGAATATTTTTAGTAATTTGAGATTCACCTCCATATAATACATCTAAGTATTCTAGCATTAAAATTACCTATACTTTATTATTAAAGTTATTAATTGTTAATTTGAGACTTCCAGCAGCAAAATTAAAATCAGAATAAAGAACATGGTATCAATCATAGAGTGCTCTCATAGTGGAACAGCTTCCTTTATAATTAACAGTAGTTTCATAAATAATCTCTCAACAAAAATGTTGAGTCCTTACTGTTCCTATACATATTTTACAAATTTGAGCAATCTTGATTGAGTCCTTTCTTTGTGAAGCTACTTTATATATACTATATTTTGTGATATCATTTCTTTGAGGTTACTTCGTACAACTTATATTTATTTTCCTTGTTATTACTAGGTAAATAAGGTAACTAATTAATTATGTAAGTTTTACATAAAAAATATTGTAAATAATTGACTAAAGTGTCTGATTTATATAACTGATATGTTAGAGAGAGAGCTGACCATAGTATTTACGTAACATGCATGCAAAATGTTACATAAAAATTTTATAAAATAGACCTACAAATTCGTAATTAAATTTTGTGTTTACTGGTATTAATATAACGGGGCTTTTGTAGATTTGTGACATAAATGTTTTACATATTTACTAATATCAGGATTTGTGTTAAAAGGGCCAATGTCAAAATTCCAAACGTGGGACTGAGATGAAAGTTTTGAAAGAATCGAATTGAAAGTTTGTATCTAAAATTATTTTAATTTCAATTGACAATGTCTGCTTCAACTCAGAGATTTCATGTTTTGAAAATTTTCTTTTGAAGAAAAATGATCTTTTAACACAGATTTGTTCTATACTATTCTTATTTTATATTTAAACTTTAAAATGTCATTTATTGCTTTAAATTTAAAATTTAGATTCTCTGATAAGTGGCCATCCATAAATTCGTCACACAAATTTCATATTTGTCTGATCACTCCTCTCACTTTCAATTAAACTAGAAATTTGTTTGTATATTTTTTTCTGAAAAAGTACTTAGTGTCGAAAGTTAGATTTCAAAATAATTTTTTAAGTTTAAGTTAAATTTTAACTCACGGGCGTTTGCAATACATAAAAAACAACCCTGCTTCATTTCGTTCAATATTTGTTACTTTTTATATTTTAGATTGTATTTCCCTTCTCATTATGCAATATGGGAACCCCTCTTACCATATGTGCTACGAAATTAGTGGATGGTCCTTAAATTGTATTACTATACAATTATTATTACTATTTTATTAAACTTACTTATATTATGATAATTATATATTTTTGAATCATAACTAATGAAACTGCAGTAGATCGCTGACTTATGATAATTTAATAATTTGTTTATTTTCGATTTTATTCTGGTCAACAAAGTAAAATCCGCCTATAAATATGCAACAACAATAACCTGTTGCAAAACTTACGTTAATTTGATATTATTGTTGCAGTGAAGTGTTTGATATTGCGTTAGTGGGACACCCCTTTATATTTTAAGAACATACAAAAACGTATAGTTGAGGAACGTATTCAAGCATATTTACATTTCGTCCTAAATTTAAAAAAACCCTATCGTAAAAATAAATTATTCAATTGCCAATGTTATGTAGCATTACATAAATGCTACATTTGTGTTTACAGAGAGTATTCCTGTAAAACGCTTTTACAATTTTAATAAAAGATAACTCATCATAAGTGCAGAGATCTTCTGTAGAGGTAGTCTAACCTGCTTTATGCAAATTGAAATTGACAATTGTTGCCGGCCCATCGATTACTTGAACAGTTGCGTTACTGGCAGAATAATATCTGGAATATAAATTTAATAATTATTTACATGGTTATCGTTATCAGAATAAATAAATAAAAATTAAAATACAACTAAATATACAAATAAATATTAATATAAGTTCATGATAAGTATTGGTAATATTTTCTGGAGTAACCAAGATAAGGTTTGTATCACATCCATTCATTCAATATTTGCATTTTCGTTCTAAAAAAATTATATCTTGTAATGTATATTTTTATATCTAGGGTCGGATTATTCAATACATGTAAGGTACAACTATATGTATGTATAGTCAACCAGCTGCACAGTATTTTTACATACAAAATTAAACAGAGAAGAAAAAAACAATAAGTAGTGGAAATCCGGATCGGGAACTGTGCATTTTGCATAAGCCTGCTTAACAATGTTCGTTCTTCATTGTGTAGAGGAGTCAAACCTCAATTTAAACTTTAATTCTTGGTGTGAACAAAGCCCCTCATTCGACCGCCATATTGTTTATATTGAAAACTTATTCTCTTAATTGAATACTAATTTTATGATAAAACAAATTGCTGCCTATAATGTCAGCCGCGACTAATGACAGTATTTACTTTATCTGTATATTAAGTTTGTTTATATTATTGACAGTAAATACACATCCTGTTAGATACAGATTAGAAAGTTATTACGTGGAATTACATTCTATGTAATGTATCAAGTTATATCTACATATAAGTATAAGTATCTAGATATATTTGTTGTATCGAAATAAGTAAATGTATATGTATCTAAAATGATAATACGAAATATTTATGTAATTAATGTTATTATTTCATACCCCGGTGCTGAAGCCGTGATGTTATAAGTTCCGGGCATAAGAAGGCGCCAATATTCTCCAGAATCCGCGCTTCTAATCGTATGGTTGATGCTAAACACTTGGATTTCTGCATCAGGGATACCTAGTCCAGAGTTGGAATCCTTAATTTCACCTTTGATTCCTCTATGCACCTTTAAAATAAATGAAAGAGTTATTTACAATCGTATAAGTGGAGATAATAGTTTTAGAAATATAAAGTTCAACTTACACTCTCCATAAAAGATAAAAGGGAGATTTTGTTCAATTTCCATTCATTTTCTAAAGTGCTGGCCAATGGATATTTACAACAAGATAATTCAAATGTTATATCCAAACAATTTGTGTGAACGTAGTTAAAATCTTGCATTCCACCTGAAAAATAAATATGTTGTTAAAATAGGATCAAGTATAAGGTTGCTGCTACGAAAGTAGATTAGCGGAACATTGTCCGTGACTCAGTTTTAACAATAATATAATTCGTAAACAAACAATAACTGTCTTTCATACTAACCTTTCAGCTCGTACCAAAAAGCGCCATTTGTGATTCCATTTGGAAAATAATCAGGAGGGCAGGAGTTACCCTTAGTCATCACAGGGTGATTAGAAGCATAAACCGTTGTTACGTACTTGGCGAAACCATCATCAGGGGTTGGAGAACCATGGCAACATTCTCTGCCAGTTCTAAACAACAAAATTTAACAATAAATTCAATCTAAAAATTTCAAATATTTTGATCAACTGTGAAACAAGATTTAATAATTAAGGGGCATGAAAAGGCATCGTTTTAATGTATATCTCCAGAACGATTCCGCTGATTAAATAGAAACTACGAAATAAATTAGGAAAGTTTGATCATTTCGTAAAAAGGATATACAGATTTAAAGTTGTAACTTTTTTAAAACAGCTAAATTGCTATGACACGGTTACATTCATTTTTCTATATATCATTTTTAATCATTTCTTAAAATCCTAAATGTTTTCTTTAAGAGAAGGCTACATAATATTTACTTGGATAGTTCTGATTGGTGTTAGACCAGTTGCAACTATATAAATAATAGAAATACAAAAATAATAATATTTGCATAAAAATTATATGTATATAATTATTAATTAATCTAATGTATAAATTATTTTCTAATTTATATCTCTAAGACAAAATTTTCACTTAAATGCATAGAAAAATTGCATATTATTGTGCAATATTTTATACATTAGTACGATTTAATAATGATGATGTAGCTAATGTATTCCGGCTATAACAACCCACAATCACGGTTTTCCCATCGTAATTTTTTACCGTAGGCTATAATTAACAACAATTAATTAAAAATAAATATAAAAATTAAAATCTCTAGATAAAAAACAAATTCAGTATTCTTTTTTTAGAAAAAGTGTTATGCATTAAGTATTCTAAAAGTTAATCTATATGTAACTTGCTAAAGTAAAGTTTCAAATAATACGCATTCTAAAAAAACAAATCTAAAAAATTACAAAACAGTGAACTTCTAAATTAATTTTATTTCTTATCAGTATAGTTATTTTTCACAATGTATTAGAACCTTCTTCTAAAAACGTAACTCGTATGTACATATTTGTTTCTGAATCTGTATCTAGATAAAACATGTTAGTACATTTGTGGTAGTTCGTGAGCTTTTGATCGGACACGCACGAAACCAAACTTAATGTTTTATAGTTTGGACGGCACTTACCCAGAATCGTCAAAAGGATAGCTTCCTACAACAGCACCTCCATGCATATTAGCAGATAGAACAAATGGATTATCCAAGATCCAATTCATCATGTTAATTGTTTCTGCTTGATAACCTCCAGTTTTTGGCTTCTTGTCAAATTGGTCTGGAAAATCCCTGTTTAAATCTTGTCCATTTGGGTTGTTTCGTCCTACGAAATTTGGAAGACTTTCACAATTTCCCTCCTAAAATTAATTAATATAAATAAATTAAAATTAAAAAATTAGTTAACGGTTTAAACTTTACGCTTATTGGAGACAATACACAACATTTATTGACTTCGTCTTCCCTATATATTCTAGTTTCTTAAAAGAATTAATAGTTAATACCAGTAATACGTTGCCAAGTTGCAATAGGTACGCGTATGCCGTTTTAAAGGAATATAAACTTTAATACCATATATCTTTTTTACTAACTAATCAAAGTAAAATAATTGCGATATTTAGACTTGGGAATGAAGGGGCAGCAGATACTGAGGTGCGCAGATAGATATTAACAATTAAGTCATTTCTTCCTTTTAATTATTAAAGGGATTCAACGTTATAGAACATTCTGAAACATGTGAAGTCACGTCCGCTAAGTTGATATCACTTTTATATAACAGAGCGTAAGATAGATAGCATATTCAACACAGAACTCTTATCCATAGAAAAAATAACTGACCTATCCCTTAATAGTGTATGCAGACATCATAAATACGGTCGACATCTGTAGCACTAAAACTACAATTCGAATTGTTAATTGCTCTATCTTAAAATAATAACGCCAATATACATTTATTAACAACAATGGGCTTGTGTACTCATTTTTAATTCGTCGATTTTTCAATTGTTGATTGAAATTGACGTTAATAAATGTGTATTGGTGTGCCTATTTTATTAAATATCTAAATATTGACGGAGATATAGCAATTAAAAGTTTGAATTGTAATTTTAGCGCTAGAAATGGTCGGCCATATTTGAAAGACGTGAAATGAGCTGTAAGGTTGGTAAACTTACACAAGGATTGTGATGTCACATGCACTTGGAATGTGTACAACGTTGAATCCCTTTAATAATTAAAGAGACAAAATGACTTTTTTAATTGTTAATAACTCCTAACATACAAGGAGTTATTAAAAAATATTTGAACATTTGAGGTTCTAGTAAACCACTTTATCAATATATAGTACACTTTTATAGAAATTATGACATAGGACACAAGCCCATTGAAAAATAAATCCCTAAAAATAAGAACACAAGCCCATTCTAAAACAAATGTAGATTCTTTTATTAAGAAATTATTTTATATCCCGGCGGCGAAAGCAATTAATAATGTATGCTTATAGTTTGTTATATTTTGTAAATGAAATTTTTTAAACCTGTTAGGTGGCATGCACACTGGACCTAAAACTGTCTGCTTATTTAACAAACAATAACAAGTCTTATGATCTCAGGTAAACTCAGTTATCGTGTAACTGAAGTTTAAACTAAAAAATGGGCATTTACACGAGGTATTTTGCTTGGTTAAGCTAGTTATGTTCGACTTGAACAAAAATGAGAGGTTAGAAATGTAAAAGTATCAACCGGGTTTTATATTAAAGTGCAGTTAAATCAAAAAAGAAACTTAGAAATAAAATACCATGACCTCTTTGTTCAACTTTTCCGAACAGTGTTTTAAATTGTTTCCAGTGTGTGCCCAGCCTTAAAATATCTGTTGATCTATTTAACCAGAACGAACCTAACGGTATTATATTTTAACAACACTTTTTTTTATTTTATTTTTAATTGAAAGATAGTCATTGGTGCCCGTAGAAAAGAAGAAGTTGCCTTCACGTGGATATTTGTAGAATATTACCCTCGATAGAATATAATCTGTGGTAAATTTTTACTGGATAGAATGGGTAATTGAAATTTTGCCTACTTTGTCTAATATTAATTTCTATGCACTGCAGTTCCGCTTATAATGGAACTATGGTCAACCTATACTAATGAAAAGGTTCATAATAAATATCAAATTTAACTTTGTAAGACTAATTTAAACTGCTGTTTGTTAACTTATTTAGAGCCAATATGTATTTTGTTAATAAATAAATGAGTAAATGACTAAAAAATAACATATGATATCAGATCTAATAATAACTTGTTATCTACAGGAAAGTAATTTTATTTCCTGTAATGAATAAAACATGGAATTTATACACTATCTGTAGTTGAATATACAGGTAGGATCTAAAATGTTAAGTTTTGGACAAAATGTTCTAAAAGTCTTCAAGAACTTACCACGGAAGCTTCAAATCCATCAGGATTTACTGATGGTAAAATGAAGATATCAGTAGAATTAACCAATTTTGTAACTCGGAAGACTTTTCCATAATTCTGGAGTAAATATTGTGCAAGATAAATTAAGATTTCCCGACCTACAGTCTCATCACCATGCATATTTCCACAATATTTAAACATAGGTTTTAATTTATCTCTTTGTCCAACGTTAGAAGAAATTTCCAAAACCCACATTTCTCGACCTTCTGTTGATTTGCCAATACTATGTAATTTAGCAAGTTTTGGATAAGTTTGTGTTAAATTATTAAAAAGATTTGTAATATCATCCTGATGATGATATATTGGTGGATACAGAAATGATTCATCTTCTTCTGTGTGGCACTCATTTATTAAATTCAAAACACAAATTATTGATATTAAAAACACTGTTTTTAAAACACTTTTACTGTGCGTACACGTCCCCATGTTTTTGTTACTCTCACAATGGAATGGGAATGGCTTTTGACAATCGTGTTTCTGAATTTATGTGTTTTCAAGTACAGTGGTGCCAGTGGCGTACAAAGAAGGTAAACAAAAGAAGGAGCAAGCGAATGAAGAACTGATATATTTATGTATTTCTATAAAAGAAGCTGTAAGTAGTAAAGTTAAAGAAGAGGTAATAATCAAAATCTTATGTTGTTATTTCTGTTAAAATTTGTCTGAATCCAAAATCAATTATGTCCAGTGATACTGTGCCACTTCAATTTAAGTTCTATTTTTAGTGAACCAGTACTTTATTTTAAGTTTAAACTTAATCTTATTTATTTATATTTGTATTAATATTTGAATTGTTAAATATTTTTTGAAGTAAATAGATATTTAATTGATTCGTTTTTAAAAATCATGGAACTCCAGTTCTCCAGTGGTTTTGCAACGCCAATGATAAAATTAGTTCCAACTTCTGACAAGCTGCGGCAGCACCAACAATAGAGGGCAGACATTCAATGTCAAATCGGAGTTTGTCGAACAACATCGATTTACCTACCAAACATATAATAAAAGCATAATTTTAATGCAGTGTATTAACATTTAATTTATTATTAAATACTTATTTATTCTGACAGTATAATTTAAACCGTTTTAGTTATAATAATACAAACATATTAATTGAAGCTGCGGAAAAACTTTTACAAGTATGTACGTTGAATACATTTTTTATTGTTCATTATAACTTAACCTATAAACTGATATATAATTGATTTCAGAATGGGGGGATGTCGTTGCAGTTTTAGAAATTGCACAAATTCTTCTGCAAATTCAAAAGATTTACATTTCTTCCATTATCCAGTTAAAGATGTAGATAGGTGTGCACAATGGTTACGAAATGCACAAAATCCGTCATATGCATCATACTCGACAAGTCAACTAAGAAACAGAGTGGTATGTCAAGAGCATTTTGAAAAAGAATATTTTGTAAATTATAGATGTGAAAGACTAATTCATGGGGCAATACCAACACTAATGCGTACAGATGCTGGAATACAGAATATTGAAGCCAGTTCCGATTCAGAACAAGACATTTTAGCAGAATGTAGAAATAAAACACAGAAAGCTTCCGATGTGGTTATTGATTGTACACCTACTGATGTTTACGATACTAAACTCGTTGTATTGGATAAAGGTTCTTCTGGTTTAATATTTTCAAATTTACCTAAAGAGAAAGGTAATGTTGAAGTTACTTTTAAAGAATTAATGATCAAGTTTAATGAATCATCCGATGGTTCACCACGTCCGAATATATTAAGCAAACCTTTTAAAAAACGAAATGTAGTAAAAACGGCGGAGGTCAGAAACTTTACTATAGCAAATGATAACGCCTTAGACAATCAAATAAGTAAATTAAAAAGAAAATCCACGGGGTCAACAGAAATGTCTGACAATGTTTTAACGTATAGACGAAAAGAGAAAGATGACACATATCTAGACAATTTATTTTTAGATATAGAACCCAGCAAAAGTTCTGGTGTGGATTCCGAATCATCAGATACACAAGTATATCAAATAAAAGGAATTCCAGATGCTAAAAAAGCAAAAATAGTTTCAATTTCTCAAGCGAACGCCGATGAAGATGCAGATTCTGTGTACTTGATAGAAGATGAGGCAAAAGCAGTCAGTGTATATGATGACGATAGTTTAGAGAAAACACCAGAAGAACCAAAGAACGAACATGAAGGCTTAAACGTTCTCACATCAGAAAAAAAATATATTAAGAAAATAATAGAAAATACATCGCAGATTGCAGAACTGAAGCGTTTATTGGAAGCAAAAACGTCGAGTAATGTTAAAAAAGAGAAAGCTCCTGTTTCAACTGTTACTTCTAATAATCACCAGCTTAGAGGAAATGAACATTTTAGAAAAAGCACTGGAACTAATTTATCAAAAATGCAATTGTTCCAAGGAATTAAGAAGTATTTGAGTCCCACTGTTGCGACTTTGCTGAGGATGGAGTTATTCGGGTCAACCGAGCGCCCTTGGAAGTCTGATGAAAAGGATCTATCGCTGGAGCTGTATACCTTGGGAGATCACGTGTATGATTACATGACAGAAGAGTTGAGATGGAGATTACCACCGAAGAATCAAATCGAAAACTGGGAAAGAGAAATAGGGCAGGGTGACCTAGAGGAACTTATGAAAGATTGTTAGAGATGGGAATACATTGACATTGTATTAATGCATTTCTTTGTAATATAAGGAAGATAAATACGAGAAGTTTTTTAGTTTTTAGATTTTATGATTAAGCAACATCAATCTCGTAGACTGTTTAAAATAATTATAAGTTATAGAAATACATACAGCTTTCAATAATGGAAACAAGATTTTTTTTATAGAACTATATACTATATGTTTATTGTTGTAAAGTTATAATTTACTCTTCAGCTTTATTATAAAATATTACATTTAGAAATTTATTTCATGAATCGGGTCATTATTTTGATCGAAAAAATAGGTTGCATCGTTTTCATTTCTTTCGAAACAGACTTTTAGTACATGGTTTTGGGTTCTTGTTAGTATTTCTTAAATTATTAAATAGTGCAGTATTTTTAGATTTAAAAAGTACATGTACTAACACTTAGATTTAATTAAAACACAAGTTTGTAAATGTGATACAAGTTTATATTTATTATTAAAGTAAAAAAGGACATTACAAAATTCACTAGACGGTATTTTTTAACACTAACTCATATTTTCTAATTTGTAATTTTTTTAGTTAGTGTTTTTTATATCTTTACAAATTATTTGCTCTCTTGTCAAAAATTCGTCCGGACAAAATTGAATGCCAAATTTATAAACCACTCTATGTATATATTTTTCTCCGGGATTAATCATTATTGATGGAAATTGTGGCTGGAAGTGAAAGCATTTTTTGTGGATTAATATCATTAAACTAAGTATGAAAATTTGTTGAAATTGTTTTTGTTTGCATTCTTTCATGCTCAAATTTCAAAGATAATTATTTTGAGCTGTTTAGCAATACTTCATTTTGTTTAGCAGGTTCTATACTTACAATGTTTAACGAATTGGGTGATTTTTGAAATTGAAGACCCAAGGCACCATGTTTGGTGTAGCGAGCCCCGCCTTTGCCCCGAATACCACAAGCGCCCATCTCAGCTTCAGAACCAAAGGAAGTTTGTGACTGGAATTAAGCACACAAACATAGTTATTCAAATAGTACATAGATGTAGCAGCTATGCAAGAGAAAACATGTAAAATGTCTTTGAAGATGAAGATGTAAGTAGCTATTTCTAATTGGAAAACATTTTTTCTTAATGAAATGCTATTGATATTTATTTTATGATATTTAGTTATTGTATATGATTTAGTGCTGAGGTCGTCGAGGTGAATTCCGTGACAAAATAAGAGAAAGTGTGGTAGTGTGATACTGAAGATTAACCTACGCCTAAAATGCTGCAAACATAACAACACAACTATATTCCTATTTTTAATTGAGAAATCGTTTCCACTACTTTTGAAAGGTTGGTGAATATGGAGTTGTAAAAATATTTAAAATCTACAATTACTAAAATATATTTGTTATATTAAAGGATAAAGACTTACATCTCGGGAAGAGAGGTCGCCCATTCCATACATTGAGTAGGGATTCAAGGATCCAGCCTGGTCTCCGTACATGGCTCCTCCCGGGCCATACATACCATTAGCACCACCATACATAATACCATCAGGACCATACATACCAGACGCCATTTGTGCTAGTTTTTGTTCTTGATTAAATCGACTTTGAAATTCAGCAGATAATGGCGTGCCAAATAATTTCGCAAGAAGTAGTGCTTTTTCATATTCAGTTAACCGGCAAAAGCATAATTCTGTGCAAGGAGGTACTTTTTCATCTGCTGGGGTTTGGGTGTTCTTTTCGGATCCTGGACCACCAGCAGCACCACCGGCCCCAAAGCCACCAGGACCAAAGCCACCAGCACCAAAGCCACCAGGACCAAAGCCTCCACCTCCTAATCCATTACCATACTGATCAAATCCACCTCCTCCTGGTCCATTGAAAGCTCCTCCTTTTCCTGCTTGCCCTGCACTTCCTTTCATTTGAGCATATTGACTTTTCAGCAGGTCTACATCATCTATATCTGCCGCATCATCATCATCGTTGCATATGTCATCTTGAATAGCTGATTCTCCATCAGGAATTGCTTTATCAATCATCTTAATCTGGTCCGTTAAGAGCGAAGGGTGGTATCTGTCCTTCGGTACAACCTAAAAAGGTTTGACATATTTAAAGGAAGCTGCAGAATGAATCTATACAAGCCTATCGTAGAGAAGGGTTTGGCTTTGCTACTGAATGTGCGTAAGGTCTGCTCATAAATCCTACATTGCCGGTGTGCTTAATTATTGACAAAATATGAAGCATGACGAGATTCAAAGTGTGAGATATAATTCTAATGTATTGTATAGTATTGTAGATATTGATGGAGCAATGTGAAGGGCGGTAAAAGAACCGACTCCCTAAGAAGCCCGGCAAATTATGAATAATAAAAAATATATATAAAGGAACATATTTAACATATTTAATTTGAAAAAGTTACAAAGAAATATCAAATAGTATTGTACACCTGTCTACACTTATTTTTAAAATATTGCAAATAAACAACACCTCAACATTGATCTAAACTTTTGAGATATTCGTTTAAATAAAATAAGACTTAGCTTATTACAGTTACTTGTTTAGTAGAACATAAATACTAGTAGAGTCTCACTCTACAGACAACTGTTTTAAAACGTTTTAAAAGAGGACAGATGGATCCAAGGGGCCAAACATTCCCTAGACCCAATTTTAATTCCACTATGAGAGGGCATTATCCGTGCGCATGAGAGTGAGTGAGACATAAACCTTGATTACATGATACCTGGAAAATGTCCGCCTGGTCAAGTTAGCAGGTAGGCATACGATCATTGTACATACTAACACTACTCAATCTTACACATTTTGTTCATCAGAAAATAAGTGATGTCTGGCGGCCCTGGGATCTTGGACTATAGGCAAAAATTATTAATTATGGATAGTAAGCGTTCTGACACGTTCATACTGATTATTGTAGGTTATGTTTTAATGTCATAGTCATCAACGAACGTCGAACATGGCAGCATCCGCACATGCTCAATTTAGTATACGGATCTCTAATGTTTGCCGAATGAGCAGGAACTTCCGTGTCCATACATGCATCTTCGTGCACAAAATCCGAATATTCGAATTCGAACACGCAAGTTGTAACCATAGATTGTATTTGACATAATCACTTAAAGTTTATTGTTTTAGACTTACATTCCTGGGATTTGGAAAGTCGTTACAAGTTATGAATTGAACACTCGGCTGATCGCTGTACAATTCGACAACCCGCCCCGATCTTGGGTGGTAGAGCCTGTATTAAATAAATTTAAAACAGAAAAATGAAACATTAAGTAACAAACGTCGGTGAAGAACGCAGTCGATTCGGACTAGTAGTATTATAATCTAACCTGAAGTGAATACTAATTCAAATGTGCGGATTAGTCATGTAATTTGCAGTTGATTTATTACCGAATTAATTTTGATTGACAGCACTAGTCCAAATCGACTGCGTTCTTCACCAGTGTGGTAACAAAATAAAAAGAAATCATGAAAATGTTGTTAAGTATTATTAGAACGAATAAACATACTTTCCCGCGAAAATGAAAAGATCTGGTTGTGATTTTATTAACATCATGTTATGTTCATATCCTCCGCCTTTAACATTCCGAATAGCATCTCCTAGACTTCGAGGAATTCGAAAATCAAACTTAGTTCCTCCGACACGCATACATTTACCTTAAATATTTGTGACACCTTTATCATCATTTTAATTAAGCAAATATCTCTCTAAATATGGTTACGTTAATGTAAGGCTTATTTAAATACAGTACAGTTTACGCTTAGTGTTTAATGAGGTACTACAATGGGCTTGTGTCCTATGTCTTAATTTCTATAAAACTGTACTATATATTGATAAAGTGGGTTACTAGAACCTCAAAGGTACAATTATTTTTAATAACTCCTTATATGTTAAGAGACATTAACAATTAAAAAAGTCATTTTGTCTCTTTAATTATTAAAGGGATTCACATTCCAACTGCTTGTGACATCACAGTCGCTGCGAACCTTACAGCTCATGAATCTATGCTATATGTATTTATATATCAAAATACCAAATATTATTTACAGCTATTGAAAAGAACAATAAAATGTCAATATTATGTCTGCCGTAACAGGGTTAAATAAAATAAAAACTGATTATTCTTTGACTTTACTTGACCACAGCACTGACCTACTCAACAAATAACTGACGTTAAAATGCATTTCACGTCATACAAATATGGCCGAATATTTCTAGCGCTAAAACTACAATTCAAACTTTTAATTGTTATATCTCCGTCAATATTTAGATATTTAATAAAATAGACACGCCAATACACATTTGTTATCATCAATTTTAATCAATAATTGAAAAATCGACCACTAAAAAATGAGGACACAAGTTTATGAACAAATTTTACAATAGCTTCGTACATTTGCTGTAGATTTCTTTCTGTCCAGTATACAAGCAATGAAGGCCAATGGATATATTATATTTTAAACATGACATATGCCAAATTACCTATGGGTATGTTATCTTCATCAGCCAGTTGATACATATCCGAATTCAGTTGTAGCACGTGCTTGTACATTTCTAACGGACCCGCCCACTGAAAGAGGAAAGATACTAGACTTAATTTCACCTTAAAAAGGTTTATGCGAACTTATGGTTAAGCAATTTGTAAAACCTTTGAAATGAAATGTACAAGTGACTGGAACTTCACCAGCTATCTATTTCACCAAAATGTTTACTGAAAAAGGAGTTAAAAGAAATGGACAATGCAAGAGGGATAACTAGAGATGAAATAGAATCCTGATTTTCATTTCAAGCTAATTGAAGACATATCTGTTACGAAAGTGTTTAACAGGAAGCAACATTTTGTACTTAGTGACTTACGTGACCCGCCATGTTCAAGTACAAGTAGTTCGACATGTTCAAAGGAGTCGGTTCATCGCATGCACCCGACATTTCAATGATCAGAGTATTATCTGGTGTAACGTCATACGCCACTTGGACAATCAGATTTCCTGGGTATCCTTCAGTACCATCCTTAGAACAATACGACATGATCACCTAATCCATGAACATTTTATGAAATAATAAGCCAACTTTAATTCTCTATTTACAAACTTGATTTTACTTTCGTTCCTTCAACATGAGTCTTCCAATTTACTTTGTGGAAAGCGGTTTTCCCACCGTCGACGTGATGTGGAGGATGGGTGACAGTCAGAGCATGTTCCTCATCATCGTAACTGTATTCGGCATTTTTTACTTTGTTTGCAACTCGTCCAATTGTTGCCCCGAATTTTACTGGTGTCTTAGTATAAGCTGGAACAGTACAAAATAAAAGCACATTGACTACCCAAGACAGTCGTGGATCCAGTGTGCGTTATGTATTACTCTTTTACAAATGTACTATATGTAGGAAATAATTTCATTTAGACAACCGAATGGGCTTGTGTCCTATGTCTTAATTTCTATAAAAGTACTAGTTACTAGAACCTCAAATGTTCAATTATTTTTTAATAACTCCTTATATGGTAGGAGATATTAACAATTAAAAAAGTCTTTTTGTCTCTTTAATTATTAAAGGGATTCAACGTTGTACACATTCCAAGTGTATGTGACATCACAATCCTTGTATAAGGTTACCAACCTTACAGCTCATAAATTTCTGCTATATGTATTTATATATCAAAATATCAAATATTATTTATAACTATTTCAAGGAACAATAAAATTTAAATATTATGTCTGCCGTAACAGGGTTACATAAAATAAAAACTTATTATTCTTTGACTTGTCTTGATTATTTCGACTACCAACACCTACAAAACATTACCACAGCACTGACCTACTCAACAAATAACTGACGTTAAAATGCATTTCACGTCATACAAATATGGCCGACCATTTCTAGCGCTAAAACTACAATTCAAATTTATAATTGCTATATCTCCGTCAACATTTAGATATTTAATAAAATAGACACGCCAATACACATTTATTAACATCAATTTCAATCAACAATTGAAAAATCGACCATAAAAAATGAGGGCACAAGCCCATTCTTAAAATAGGTGTTTCATAATTACTTCCTAAACGATCGTAACCAAGCACTACGTCTTCAACAAAGCCCTTGCGGTCCGGTACTTCGAGTATCCGCACGATGGCCCCGAAGGTTATAACCTGCATGAAGAAAAGCAAGTACTAGAGATTGAGAAGTCAATCATTTGCGTGAGAATTTTCTCTGCTTCTAGCAACGTTCAAGAACGCAGCAAATAGTCTTTAGCTAATTTACCTTTAGCTTCATTCTATTAAATGTTGTCCAGGTGTATTCATAGACTACAATAGGTTCCGCAGGATTCTTTTTGTTTGGAAGGAAGCCATAACCTTCTACCTGCAGCTCGATTTGATCTGTCTTGTACAACGTTTCAACTGGAGGAAGTTCTGGAGGAATGTAAGAGTCCACATCTTGCTGTTCTTCTAAATATTAGAAATATATTCTCTTTAACGTAACCGTAAAAATCTAATTCTAGTAAACGTGAGGAAAATGTTTGAGTATAGATTATTACCAGAAGAATCTGAAGAGGAGACGTTGGAATATAAGGAGAGAAAGGAAAATGGAATGGAGGGAAAGGAAATATGTATTGTAACCTTACAATAGTTTAATTTATTCAAATTAGATGTATTGGACTGTCAGTTTTACCTTCAGGCGGGTAATAATCTATAAGTTCCACGAGCTGACTATTTTCGGGATCTATCATAGTTGGATTTCAATATTTTCTTAGTTTTCTATTTTTAGTTTCATTTAATTGTCCATATAGTAATATTTTTGATTGCGTACATTAAATACACATAATTTTTTTTTTTTATAAATCTTTATGTATTTTTCTAATTTGTCATAATTATATAAACAAAATTTTTTTGGCTAGCTTAGTTATTTTTTTTAAACATTTTTATGTACTCTAATCTGCGGGATTTCAAACATGTATTTGTCAAGAAGATGACACTACTACTAATTACTTAATATAGAGTGAGATGCATTTTGCAATTATACCCTTGCAATTATACCCTCGCAAAATTCTGAGAATCAACATATGATAGAAATAGCGTCTCTTGCTGGAGTGGTCGTGCTAATGGGCTTGTGTCCGCATAAATCTCTGCTATATGTATTTATATATCAAAATATCAAATATTATTTACAGCTATTTCAAGGAATAATAAAATTCCAATATTATGTGTGCCGTAACAGGGTTAAATAAAATAAAAACCTATTATTCTTTGAATTGACTATTTGACTACCAACAGCTACAGAACATTACCACAGCACTGACCTACTCAACAAATAACTGACGTTATAATGCATTTCACGTCATACAAATATGGCCGACCATTTCTAGCGCTAAAACTACAATTCAAATTTTTAATTGCTATATCTCCGTCAATATTTGGATATTTAATAAAATAGACACGCCAATACACATTTATTAACATCAATTTCAATCAACAATTGAAAAATCGACCGCTTAAAAATGAGGACACAAGCCCATTGTGTTCATCAACCGAGATAGATCTTGAAGCTTGTCGATTATTAAGTTTGCTTCCCTAATTACTAATAAGACATTCCAATACCGTGATTTTCCGATTCGTGACTTTTAAGTAGTTATGGCAATTCCTGATCTGTAATTATTATTAATTCATAAATTAGTGCAATTGTCTTATAGGTGTAATTAAGTTATTAGAGTGGTTGACTGATACAGAGTGTAAACACTGTCTGAGCTTTGTTGTTTATTTAAATATACGTTATTAAAACAAGTGTGTATACTGCCAAGATCACTTGATCAAGTTGATGTAACTCAGGTAATAATACAGATGGAGGCATGGGTAAACTTTTAAAATATTCTTGGAAAGTATTAGTAATAAATCTAAGTAGAAATTTTTATTTATTTGAAATCTCGGGATGATTTAACCACTAATATAGTTCTAATATTTAAATAAAAATAAAACACAAGTTTAAAATATTTAAAATTTATTATTAAAGTAAAAAAGAACACTACAATTTCCACTAGACGTCATCTGTTACACTAAATCTATTTTGTCAAGTTTTCTTCGTATTTGTATTTTTATTTAGTTAGTGTTTTTTATAGTTTTACAAATTCTTTGCTCTCTTGTCAAAAATTCGTCTGGGCAGAATTGAATGCCAAATTTATATATAACTCTATGTCGATACGTTTCTCCAGGATTAAGCATAATTGTTGGAAATTTTTCCTGCAATTAAAACCATTTTGTGTAGATTCAAAAATTTGACAGACTTATGGACCATTGATGGAACTTGACGGTCCGACATGTCGGGAAAAAAAAGAAATAGTTTAAAATTAAAAATCGCCCCAAAAGAGTCCCGTTTTGTTCGTAAGTTACTTGGCGCTTCTATCGCGCAGGGTCTTAATACATCTTTGCGTTTAGCGGGTTCTATACTTACAATGTTTAACGAATTGGGTGTTTTTTGAAATTGAAGACCCAAAGCACCATGTTTGGTATAGCGCGCCCCGCCTTTGCCCCGGATACCACAAGCGCCCATCTCATCTTCAGAAGCAATGGACGATTCTGACTGGAATGTAGCAGTAGACATACTTATTCAAATATTACATACTATACAGTAAGCTAAGATTCAAACCCGTTCCTAAAATGGGCTTGTGTACTCATTTTTTAGTGGTCGATTTTTCAATTCTTGATTGAAATTGATGTTAATAAATGTGTATTGGCGTGTCTATTTTATTAAATATCTACATGTTGACGGAGATATCGTAATTAAAAATGTGAATTGTAGTTTTAGCGCTAGATAAGGTCGGCCATATTTGTATGACGTGATATGCATTTTATACGTCAGTTATTTGTTGAGTAGGTTAGTGCTGTGGTAATGTTTTGTAGCTGTTGGTAGTCGAAATAATCAAGTCACGTCAAAGAATAATAAGTTTTTATTTTATTTAACCCTGTTACGGCAGACATAATATTGAAATTTGATTGTTCCTCGAAATAGCTGTAATTAATATTTGATATATAAATACATATAGCAGGAGATTTATTACCTGTAAACTTTTTTAATTGTTAATATCTCCTAACATATAAGGAGTTATTAAAAAATAATTGTACATTTAAGGTTCTAGTAACTCACTTTATCAGTATTTAGTACACTTTTATAGAAATTAAGACCTAGGACACAAGCCCATTCGGTAATCGTATCTATAGAAGTATATTCCTAATTTTAATTAAGAAACCGTTTCCACTAAAAGTCAAAAGTAAAACGTTGATGAAGCTGTAAATCTTTTTGTACAAAGAATATCGAACAAAGAATAAGAAAGTTTTTATAAGAAATGATATGAACTTACACCCCGGTCACCCATTCCGTACATTGAGTATGGATTCAAGGGATCTCCCATTTGTCCGTACATGGCTCCCCCCGGGCCATACATACCATCAGGGCCGTACAAATCAGGACCGTGTGAAGAAGCCATTTGTGCTAGTCTTTGTTGCTCATCAAACCTAGCCTGCATTTCAGCAGGTAGTGGCTTTCCAAACAATCTTGCAAGAAGTAGTGCCTTTTCATATTCAGATAATCGACAAAAGCATTCTTCTGTGCAAGGAGGTATTTTTCTATCCCCTGCGACTTGTGTACCCTTCGAATCAAAGCGTTTGCCATCACCGGGGCCACCGATGCCATCACCTGGGCCACCGATGCCATCACCATATTGATTATATCCAACTCCTCCTGGTCCATTGAAAGCTCCTCCTTGTCCTGGATATCCCGCCCCTCCCTCCATTTTAGCATATTGACTTTTTAGAAGGTCCACGTCATCTATATCGTCCTCGTTCTCGTCATCCTCACATATGATATCCTGAATAGCGGATTCTCCATCAGGAATTGCTTTATCCACCATCTTAACCTGTTCGATTAAGAGCGACGGGTGGTATCTGTCTTTCGGTACAACCTACAAGGAAAAGTAAGATTTCGTCAACGTCTTATTTCCAAACAATAACTTTAAACCATATTTTCAAGTACATCAGCCCAGTAAACATTTTGGAGTAAATTCTACTTAATTTCTATTACATATCATGAGTTTTTTGTCTGGAACGTGTTCGTTTTCTATTCAGTCGTTCATAGGAAAGGCCCTTTTTATGAGCTACAGACATTGCAACGACGGTTCACTGCTGAATTAAAAGCGGAGTCGGTTTATGATTTATGGCCGGAGTTATAAACTTGAAACTAGCAGGGGTATAAAACTTAATGGAATTCTACTTTTTAGAGTCTGCAAAATATAAATATTTAAATGAAGAAATAAATAGATGTAATCTTTAGTACGGATCGTGATTTTTTTAATGAATATTATTCATCTTAAACAATACTCGTTATATTAGTTTTTTACATTGTTTTGGTGATTCAAAAATCCACGATCAGCAGGTCTGCGTTAGGTTTAAAACCTCTGTCTTACCATCGCTAGGTACTATCTTCGTTTATATACATTCTATTCGGGGATTGAGGGAGATAGCGTCTGTCTATTACCATTAAAGAAATATTTGTTGAAAAAGGATAGCATATACTTTAAACATCTGTACTGAACGAAATATTATACAAGTGTAACGGTGAAAAATATATTTTACTTGTCTAACGCATCTCGTTTCTCTCTCACTTTGGAATAAATGAGATGAAAGTGAACTTAAAAAAAATATATCCATGTGGGAAAGAAACAGAAATACTTAATGAATGATGTTGGAAAAAGAAAGAATACTAGAAAGAATAACTAACACAAAATCTGTGACAGGTAGAGAACTTGTAAAGCGTTAGAATAGAATTGTACGAGTGACTCGAACTTCACTAAATAGGGCACTTCACCAAATTGTTTACTGGGAGCTGTTAATTGATGTGCGATTCCATTTAGAGCTAAATAAAATGGATGGCAAAAGCCCTGCATTGTGTCAGTTTAGACTTACATTATACGGATTTGGAAAGTCGTTACAAGTTATGAATTGAACACTCGGCTGATCGCTGTACAATTCGACGACCCGCCCCGATCTTGGGTGGTAGAGCCTGCAATAAATAAATTTAAAACATAAATGTGAACACTTTGAAATATTATTTAAAACGAATAAACATACTTTCCCGCGAACATGAAAAGACTTGGTCTTGCTTTTATTAACATCATGTTATGTTCATATCCTCCGCCGTCAACACTCCGAATAGCATCTCCTAGACTTCGAGGAATTCGAAAATCAAACTTAGTTCCATCGACACGCATGCATGTGCCTTAAATAATTGTCACAACTTTATCAGTTTAGTTAAACAAATATCCCGTTAACCATAATTACATAAGAAAGTTCACATAACATAATGTATGATTAGATAATGTTACATGGCTATAATTAAATGTATTTAAAGTTACGTACTTGTTACGTAAATAATAAATCTTTATGCCAAATTACCTATGGGTATGCTATCCTCATCAGCCATTTGATATTTATCCGAATTCAGTTGTAGCACGTGTTTGTACATTTCTAATGGACCTGTGCCCTGAAAAAATGTTTAAAACATATTCTTTGGTTAGTTTTCTTGGACTTTGGATTTGTCTCCTCATGAAGGGAGAGTTAAGTTTTCAGATATAGTTGATGTCAGAGAAATTGGAAGAAGAATGTACTTAGTGACTTACGTGCCCCGCCATGTTCAAGTACAAGTAGTTCGACATATTCAAAGGAGTCGGTTCATCGCATGTTCCTGACATTTCAATGATCAGATTATTATCTGGTGTAACGTCATACGCCACTCGGACAATCAGATTTCCTGGGTATCCTTCAGCACCATCCTTAGAATAATAAGACATGGTCACCTGATGTTATGAAATAATAATCCAACTTAAATTCAATTAGAAACCCATCAAGTAGATAATAAACTTAGTCGCTTTACCTTTGTGCCTTCTACATGAGTCTTCCAGTTTACTTTGTGGAAAGCTTTTTTCCCACCGTCGACGTGGTGTGGAGGATGAGTGACAGTCACAGCATGTTCCTTATTATCGTAACAATATTCGGCATTTTTTATTTTGTTAGCAACCCGACCAACTGTTGCTCCGAATTTTACTGGTGTCTTAGTATAACCTAAAATAAAGGCACATTGAAGACTAGACTACATAAAGACAGTTATCGTATATGCAATAATTTTTGAAATAGGTGTTTTATAATTACTCTCTAAACGATCGTAACCAAGCACTACGTCTTCAACAAAGCCCTTGCGGTCTGGTACTTCAAGTACTCGCACAATGGCTCCGTAGGTAATAACCTGCATGAAGAGAATATTATAGGAAAACAAGCAAGTACTAGAGATTGGTAAAATCAATCATTTGCGTGAGAATTTTCTCTGCTTCTAGCAACGTTCAAGAACGCAGCAAATAGTCTTTAGCTAATTTACCTTTAGCTTCATTCTATTAAATGTTGTCCAGGTGTATTCATAGACTACAATAGGTTCCGCAGGGTTCTTTTTGTTTGGAAGGAAGCCATAACCTTCTACTTGCAGCTCGATTTGATTTGTCTTGTACAACGTTTCAATTGGAGGAAGATCTGGAGGAACGTAAGGGTTGATATCTTGTTGTTCTTCTAAACGATACAAATATATCCTTAAAAATCATTAAAATAATCTTAAAAATCTATTTCTATTAAACTTAAGGAGGCCATATTTTAGAGGGATGAGTTTTCCCAGAAGTTTGTCCTATTTGTAATTTTGAAATAACGGTAATAAAAAGATGATGAACGTGAGATATTGGGAATAATAAGGTAGGAACTAAGGAAACAGGTCAATGACGGCAGATGAAAAGAAAAGGATTAATGTGTAGGCAGAACTGAGGGATGAAGATCTGAAAGGTACAGAAGTAAAATAGTTGAGAAAAATCGAACAAGCAAAATATAACGGAATATACAGAAGGATTTGGCATAGGGAGATACCGGCACATAAATGAAAAGGACAAGAAAGACACAAAAATAATAGCGAGGTTGAAAATTGGTATAAAGAAGGAAACAGATTCTGTGAAGAAGAGGAAAGAGGCTTCAGAGTGGGTACAGGAACGTAGGAGATGTTGGCACATATGAAGAGGGAATATGACTAAAAGAGAAACAGTCAAAAAGAAAGAAGACGGAAAACGAGAAGAATGAAAACAAGGAATGGCGAAAGAACGGAAAAAAAAGAAACAGAAAAGAAGCAGCAGAAGTAGAGGACGGAAAGACACGAGGAAAAGAAGGAAGGGATGTCTTTAGTTCAATTGGGTAATTAGGTGAAGTAATGTGGTCTAGCGGCATTCACATTAATTTAATAAATGCAAATACCCATAAAGAACTAGTACAAGACATTAAAATGATCAGGAAGTAAGCAAACTAGCAAGTAAGTACCGTTTTGTTGAAGTGTATTGAAAAATGAAAAATAAAACTATTTTGACCAGTGTCACTTGTTCCATGACACCCTAGTCATATTTAATTTATTAGACTGTCAGTTTTACCTTCAGCCGTATAATTTGTGAGTTCCACTAGTTGACTCTCATGGTGATCTATCATAGTTGCGTTTTTAATGGTTTCTTAGCTTTTCTATTTTTAGTTTCATTTAATTGAGCATATGGTAATTTTTTTAAAAAGTATACATTAAGTACACATAATTTTTATGTTTTCATAATTCTTTATGTATTTTTCTAATTTGTCATAATTCTATAAACAAAATTTTTTTGGGTAGCTTAGTTGATTTTGTTGAAACATTTTTGTGTTTAAGTTCTATTAATCTAATATTAATTAATATAAGTTCTAATATTAAATTAAATGCACAGTGAATATGCTAAAATGAACAGGAATGGACATTTTAACTAAACGCTTTGACGCTTACCATCAGAGGTTCCGAATTCGATTTTTTTTTCCAAAATTGGCTGACAAGTAAAACAAATTATCTGTTATATATGGCAAGTTTTATTTTCACAAAAAGAAATCTCTCATAAAAGTAATTTTTGTTTTTAGTTTATGGCTTATAATTTAAAAATTATCTATTTTTATAATGGAGAAATTATCAAATTCTTTGCAAAGTCTTTGCTGCTGGTTCAAAAATTCATCTGGACAAAATTGTATACCAAATTTGTATACTACTTTATGCCGATAACTGTCTCCAGGCTTCAGAATAATTGATGGAAATTTTGGCTGCAAGATATTATAAAAATTATTTGGTTTCTTAATTTAAGTGTTACTAGTTAACGGTTACTTACAAGATTCAATGCATTAGGGGGCTTCTGGAACTGCAGGCTAAAGCCACCATGCTTAACATACAACGCATTTTCCTTACCCTGAATTCCACCTTCTTCACCTCCCATGCTCAGCATGGAGCCTGCGCTGGAGAACGTCTGAAAAATATTAAAGAATTTGTAAATGCCCTCTTCAATTTACGATGATATATCAACCAGTACGGGAATTGATGAGACAACAGAACTCACCGCCGTTGATTGGTCATCGAATTCAGGTCCTAAGCCATGCGACATCGAACCGTCCGGTCCGTACATTCCAGAACCGATAATCTTCCCATCTGCTCCGTACATTACACCTCCCGGTCCATATTGGCCGTACGCACCACCTGGTCCCGGTCCCATTCCGCTGCCTGGTGTACCATACATACTAGAGCCCATTCCCGTGCCCATTCCCATGCCCATGCCCATTGTCGTGCCGACTCCCGCGTTCACTCCCATGCCCATGCCCATTCCCGTACCCACTCCCATGTCATTCATGGCACCGCCTTCCGCTTCGTACCTTGCTAACATATCTGCCGGTATTGGCTTTCCGAATAATGTTGCAAGAAGTTGGGCTTTTTCAAATTCTGTTAGCCGACACATGCATTCCTCAGTGCAAGGGGGTACTTTATCGTCAGCCGACCTTTGAGGTCCTCCCCCAGGACCCCCTCCTTGACCTGGACCAAATCCTCCTTGACCCGGTCCAAATCCTCCTTGACCTGGGCCAAACCCTCCTTGACCTGGACCAAATCCTCCTTGACCTGGACCATATCCTCCTTGACCTGGACCAAATCCTTGGCCTGATCCATAACTGTTAGTACCTCCTGGACTTAACCCTCCAGGACTTAACCCTCCAGGACCACCTGCCATTCCATATCCAGGCATTCCAGGTTTCAATTCACCTCCAATTCCCACCATTTTTCCTTTCTCCAGCATCATACTTTGCATTTGCTCCGGTGTTAAATTTCCATTATCTCCCGTGGCTCCTCCTGTTCCATCCAGTTTGTCGGCGTCAGTTATGGCATTTGGCTAAGAAACCACGAAATAGTTCAATTACTTTACACATATTTTGATATTTCTTATTTTAAGGTGAAACGATACTTGGCCATTTGGCAATATTTAGCCTGCTGTATTGTATCGCCATCTATATTTTGCGAGAAAAAACGGCCAAGTATCGTTTCACGTTAAATCAACACTTACATCGGCAGGCTCAGGAAATTCGTTGCAGGTTGAAAACTGTACACTTGGCTGATCGGTGTAAATCTCGACTATTCTTCCTGAACCAGGATGAAGCACCCTAAACAAAAGAAATGACGTTTAGCCAATTTGAGTACGTAACTGTTGTACAAATGTGCATGCAAGTAATATACTTCGCTGCGAATATGTAAAGATTGGTCCTTGTCTTTGTGATCATCATGTTGTGGTTAAAGCCTCCTCCCTTGGCTCTCCGCATCGCATTGCCAATATTTTTAGGGATTCGAAAGTCACAAAAGCTGCCCCCAACCCTGCAGCATTTACCTACGGACAAATTATAATTAGTCCCTGCAAGTCCAGACATTCCCTGTTTCCGGAATGATCTGTGTAGTAATACCTGTAGGAATATCATCCTTATTACATATTTGAAATCTATCTGCATTAATTTGCAAAATGTGCTTCTTTAATTCGTCTGGACCCGCATTCTAGAAGAATTGTGTCACACATTATTATAACGTATCTACACATTTGTGCTATGTCTTCAAAGTCAATATTTGCTTACGTGTCCAGCAAGGTTTAAGAACAAATAGTTTGACATATTTATAGGGGTCGGTTCATCACTTATTGCAGACATCTCAATAATCATGTTGTTATCGGGTGTCACGTCGTAAGAGACTTTTGCCAGGACGTTTCCAGGATAACCTTCGGAACCATCCTTAGAGAAATAAGTCATGATCACCTGTAGATTAGAAATTCTCACTTTGTTAAAAAGGTTACTGCACATTAAGTTTGAGTGTAAGGAAAAAGAAGTGAGCGAAATGAATATTGGCCAGCTATTAAAGGGAGGCAGTGAAGGAAAGAGGTGGATGGCGGAAATAGAAAAAAGGAAAGAAAAAACAGGACAATAAATAAGCTCGTAGCTGGGTTGCATAAGGAACATGAAGAGAGAGGAAGTACTAAAAGAGGCAGTGAAGGGAAGCAGGAGAAAGAAAGAAGTAGCGAGGAAACAGTTAAACTTCAGTCCAGAAAAATAGAGGATTTGCGGAAAGGAGATAAGGACAAGAAGTGGATGACGGAGATAGAGACAATAATAAAGTCAAGAAGAAATAGTAAAGTAAGAGAGTCAAGAGGAAATAGTAAAGATAGAGTGTTTATGCCTGTAATAGACATAAGTGGAGAAGTGAAAACGAAAAGAGGAGGCAGGAAGGATAGTGAAAAGATGATAGAGGGTTTGTCGAGAGGAGACAAGGAAGGCAAGAGGTGATAGATGAAGATACAGGCAATAAGGAAGGAGGGGACATGAAAAGAGAGGATCAAGAAAAGAAGAAACAGAAAGTACTATTCGAAGTAGTAATAGTCTAGAATAGTTTAAGTTTAGTTTTTAACTTTGAATTTATATGAAATGCATTAAGAAATATAATGATGTAGATTGTAAAGCCGAAAGGCACACAATTAATATAATAAATAATAAAGATTACAGCAATGCATCTTTAACCTTTTACTGTTAGTAGAATCAAAATCATACCTTTGAGTCTTCCACGTAAGACTTCCAGGTCACTTTATGAAATCCCCGTCTTCCCCCATCCACATGATGCGGCGCTTTATTAGGAGTCAATGCGTTGTCAACACTGTCGTAAGTGTATTGTGCGTCTTTGATTTTATTCGCCACTCGACCAATTGTTGCTCCGAAACTTATTGGCGTTTTGGAATATGCTGCACAGATATCAAAGCACTTTACATTATTTTTCTTTCTGACCAGATAACAAATTTTTATTCGACGTTCTTATATGTCATAATTCATTTACATATAATACCCAGTAAACAATTTGGTGAAGTGCCCTATTTAGTGACGTTCGAGTCACTCGTACAATTCAATTCTAACGCTTTACAAGTTCTCTACCTGTCACAGATTTTGTGTTGGTTGTTAGAATTTTTTCATAATAATATTCTTTCCTTTTCCAACATCATTCATTAAGTAGCAGTTGTTTCTTTCACACTAGGATATACATTTGTTTAGTTCATATTCATTCCAAAGTGAGAGGTTAGACAAGTAAAATATATTTCTCACCGTTATACTTGTATAGTATTTCGTTCTGTACAGTATGTTTAAAGTATATGCTATCCTTTTTCAACAAATATTTCTTTAATGGTAATAGGCACACGCTGTCTCCCTCAATCTCCGAATATAATGTGTTTAAACGAATACGAGTATTTAAACTGTAAGTAGCGATGCTAAGACAGAGGTTTTAAACCTAACGCAGACCTGCCGATCGTGGATTTTTGAATCACCAAAACAATGTAAAAAACTAATATAACGAGTATTGTTGAAGATGAATAATATTCATTAAAAAAATGACGATCCGTACTAAAGATTACATCTATTTATTTCTTCATTTAAATATTTATATTTTGCAGACTCTAAAAAGTAGAATTCCATTAAGTTTTATACCCCTGCCATTCTGCTAGTGTCAAATTTATAACTCCGGTAATAAATCATAAACCAGAGTCGCTTTTAATTCAGCAGTGAACCGTCGTTGCGATCTCTGTAGGTCATAAAAAGGGCCTTTCCTATGAACGACTGAATAGAAAACGAACACGTTCCAGACAAAAAACTTATGATATGTAATAGAAATTAAGTAGAATTTACTCCAAAATGTTTACTGGGTAGTGTCACAATATATATATTTTATTAAATAAACCAAATGCTCAACTCTGATTGACACTCTATTTCTATTAACTTAACGTTTTTATTCTCGACTTACAATCCAGGTCCTCGTATCCCATAATAATGTCTTGAGGAAATCCTCTTTTGTTAGGGACTTTTATAACTCTAACAGCAGCTCCGTATGTTATAACCTTAAAACAACAAAAAATCAACAGATGCATTATTACATTACTGTTCTAATTAGGCCTAATTAGGTCAATAGGCTAATTCCACTATGAGTAGGAGCAACAGGGCATTATCCGTGTGCATGAGAGTGAGTGAGACATAAACCTTGATTACATGACACCTGGAAAATGGCCGCCTGGTCAAGTTAGCAGGTAGGCATACGATCATTGTACATACTAACACTACTCAATCTTACACATTTTGTTCATCAGAAAATAAGTGATGTCTGCCAGTCCTGGGATCTTGGACTACTAATACTGTTTATTAAGTGAGCGACTTTTTGAATTTCCCGCGCTGTAACTTTAAATACAACACTGCTCCTGTCAACTATCATGTACTAATAGGGATTGAGAAACATGACTTTGACGCCAACTACCGAGAAAAATGTAAAGCAAAGTGGTGGCAAGTGGTATAGAAAACAATAAGGAATTTGTTAAATTAATAATTTTTTTAATCTAATCGAAATAATTTTAAGTAATGTCTTCTTCAAAAGTATCGTGCTGTATCCGTGGCTGTTTCAATATGCCATATAAAAACAAAAACCAAAATACAAGTGTGAAATTTTATCGTTTCCCTGCGAGTACTATGGATAACCTTTAAACGTCAACAATGGATAAATGCAGTGAAAAACTATGTGTAAGTAAATTATTTTAATAAAAAAATTTAATTAATCACAATCAAATTTGAAAAGCTAAGTATTATAAAATAGAATATTAAACTATATAATAATTATTTTATGAAATAAATAAAATAGTAATAAGTAAAAGTAAAATTTAAAAAATTTGTGTTTCAGAAAATATCTAAAGGATTGGGAACTAACTAAAAATACACGCATTTGTAGTGATCATTTTGTGAATAATCAAAAGTCAGAACATCCTCGGCATCCTTCATACACACCAACAATTTTTCCTGGTAAAGTAAATACCAAAAAATCCACTCAGTCATTTGAACGTTTCGAACGATTACGGCAACGGAATGTACGAAGTGAAATGAATATCATTAATAATAATAATAATAATAATAATGAAATTGAAATTCAAGAGGATAATTATGTAGATATTGAAACACAGAGCGTTGAAGATCATTATGCTTCTGATGCTACTCCACAAAAAACAACTCGTAGTATAACATGTCAAACTGATGAAATTGTTGATGAAAGTGTTTTAGATGAACATAAGTATTTTTTTTGTAACATAAATTCCCGTGATGGTGTAACTACTGCAGAAGTGCAAGTAAACATTCCAATATTATAATATAACTAATTTGCCGCTTTTACGAAAGAATGTTGAAGATGTTGGGTGTGATCCAATTACTCCAGATCCTATTAAATCTGATTATCAAGGTTTCAATGGAATTACTTCTATTCATGATGACCAATCGTTAAGCAGTTTAACAGGTGTTAATTTTTCAATATTTGCATTTCTATTGAATATGCTTCCCGACATAAAATCTACCAAAATAGATAAAAAAACGTAATTACTTATCACTTTGACAAAATTGAAAACTGGTCTGACATTTACAGCATTAGGAGTCTATTCTGCATCCACAGAACTTCAGCACAAAAAATATTTATCAGTAACTTACAAAAACTGAATATTTTATTGAAAAATTTTATAGTTTGGCCTTAATTTAATTATTTTTTGCATTATTTATTTATATACTATTCTATGCATATACTATTTCTACGCTGTTTACATCACAATCCTTTACATTTATGACACCAGAGCGCTCCACTTTCGGCAGTAGTGCTGCCTCTACAGTTGTTGCTCAATCCCTATAGACCACTGTCAATTTTGAGCAAGCTGCATCATTTAGGTTATGTGTTACAGCCATTGAAAACAGACAACCTCGTGAATTTTAAAGAATATGTAACTCGTTACCGATTTTGTGATTGGATTCGAAATACATTACGATTAAGCTATATATCAAATACATTGACTTCATTGAATGAAACGTGGAAACGTGGGTAAGGCATTGGAGTGTATTGGATTTCTTTCGAAGTGTCCTCTGCGACACACTTGTGTATTGATAAGCATTAAATGAGTATTTTTTCTCACGATAAAGTGTGATGATGTGCGTCAACTTAATCGAAACTAATAAGTTCTTCCTATTGCGCAACTAGTTCAAACAAATCCTGTGATACCGGATGATACAAATGAAAAGTTTTTACTTATTTTACTTTTACTGTCATCCTGTTAAATGTCGTCCAAGTGTATTCGTAGATAACAACAGGATCAGCAGGATTTTTTTTGTTTGGAAGAAATCCATATCCCGCAACTTCAAGTTCAATATATTTTGTTTTATACAATGATTTAGGGGGAGGTAGCACTGGTCCTTCGTCAGCGGGCCCTTCGTCATTATATTCTTCTGAAATTTTTTTATTTGTTACCAGTGAATCTTTTTTCTAGATAAAATAGAATCGTCAGCTTCAATTATATTTATATCTATTCAATGTGAACATTTGATTCAAATGTTTACCTCCAATGTATGTGACTCAAATATTGTAAGATTGACATTGCAAGTTTCCTGCTACACGGTGGAACGAATGTTTGATCCGAATGATTTATTTATTTTATTAATATGTTGATATTATTGACACTGACACTGTTTAACAAAAACTATCAAGTAAATAAAGAAACTTACAAGTATAAAACCTTCCCTTGTTGAACGATTCGTGCAGCAGTGTATGACATGTGAATTAAGTGTGGTGTGGTGGGGGTAGAAGAATCTTTTACCGCGGGTCAAAAGACCGACAACAGCCCGAACTTTTTCCAACGTGAACGTTATTTATAGACAAACGGAGGTTACTTTACGTTAAAATTACGTAGACAGCTCACATATTCATAATGTTAAATGGACTCGGATCTTACCTTGGAAGTCGTCCTCGTAGAGGATGATCTCATTGCCAAATTGATCATCAAGATTATCTTCCATATTCGTTTCTCTCCAATTTCTTTAATTTTTTTAAATGTTTTTGGGTTGTACAGATTCTGTACAATTTTTAATTTTACTTACGAATAATTTTTTTGCATTTTTGAATTTTTTAATTCGTAAATAAAACTATTTTGTAGTGTTATTAGCCTACTTTGGCCTACTTATATTAGTTACAAAAACCGGATTGAGCGCCATGACTCAAATCCTTATGAAATTGACTAACAGCACTGGAAATATGCCAATATTTATAGTTAGTTTGAATGCTATAGAATGAATTAGAAAGTGAAATAGTTAAAGGGACAGAATGTTGCACCATTCCTCAGACGTCATGTTGAAATATATCTACAAAAATGACGTCAGACTCTATGGACACGTACCACTAAACGTTCACAACGATCATTCCTGCCGTACAAACTTGGCGACCGTGGTCGTTTATTATATTAATATTTATTATATCTATACTGCTGTCACTTTCGACGCATGCGCATACAGAACAAATAGGAACATATACCTTTCTCTCTCGCACACATTTTGGCCACACTTTTAATCTATAGAAAACAGGCTATTCACTCTTCATATATATATATGCTTTAAGCATATCTTTTAACACAGTTTGGACCCGAAGGATAAGAATTACATTTTTTCATAAATAATTGATTTCTTGTTCATTTTTATTCTTACATTGCATAACAAATATACAGTACAAATCCTTGATACTATTTTTGTCAGGTTACATTTTACTACGTTTACATATTTTTGTTGTGTTACATTTTCACAATAACAACTGTTACAAGTTGATAAAACATTTTCATTTTTTTTACTTTTAAAAACATACATAAAGTACATGTTGTGATGTCACATGCTCAGAGACGCCATTCCTGTTTTATTTGCATTCACTTTATTAATTAAACATTCCTCCTTGCCGAATTGTATTCCAAATTTGTAAACAGTCCTATGTCTGTAAGTCTCGCCTGGATTCAGCAACGTAGTTCTAAAATTGCACTGAAAATAAACAGTTCAAAACCATATTTAATTATCTGTTGCAGTTTTCGAATAATCGGCAAAGAAATTTATAGAATGACACTTCAACAAAAAGTAGTTCACTTTATTAACACAATATATATGAGTTTTTTTATAATTGAATAAATGATCTTACATGATGTACAGCATCCGGATACTTTTGCGTATTGAAACAAAATCCGCCGTGTTTCCGATATCTGGCCCCCATTTTCCCACGAATCTCGGAATATTTTGGCCATTTGTATGTTGTGGGGCCCCAGTCGGGCATTTCTTGCTGCAAAATAAAAACAATTTATGAATTAATTAGGGTTACAAAAACTTAATAAATGTAGTAAATGTAAATGATATGGTGCCAACCTCACAAACGTCAAATTTGTGTGCATCGCAGTTCCTTCGCTCTCCCACTCGATCCATCGGTAGACACTTGTCTGAAACTTCAGGTAAAGGTGTAGGTTCAGGAGGCGCCTCCAAAGCGGCGCTTTCTGATGATTTTTTCGATGGTAAGCCAAGCGAAGAAGTTATTTCCGTCGATTTGTTTAACATTTGCAAGGACAATGTTTGGCTACTTTGAGAGACCTCTGTGCTAGTTTCCTCAGTAATTGTAGTATCCGGTTTTTCGATGGATATTACAGAAGGGCGGTCTCCACCCCCTTCGTTAGTTTTAAACCCGCATTCCCTGGCCGTACAATCGCACACGGGTTCACAAATTGGTTGCTCCTCTATTTTTGGCAAGGAATCGCTTTTCTTACTCTTACTGCTTGATGACGTACTTGATATTTTCTTTGACGTGCCTGAACTACCTTTGGAACTACGTTTCGATTTGCTGCTTGATTTGGAGCAACTTCTCAATAGCGAATTTTCGGAATCTTTCAGTTTTCTTGTCATAAATCCATCATCGTCTGTCATGAAGTATCTGTCGGCATCATCAAATTCAGTGTCAATGTCCATCTGAGTGTCAAACACAACATTCTGAAGCCAGAATTCATCGTAGTACATATCCACCGGTCTTATCTAATCATGAAAATAAAGAAGAATAAATGATTTATCATTAAAAACATAGAAAACAAAACAAACTTTTAAAAAATAATCACCACATCATCAGGATCAGGAAAAAAGTTTCCAGTGAAAAATCTAACTCCTGGTTGGTCACTGTAGATTTCCAATATTCGGCCAGTGTTCGGATGTAGAACTCTAAACAAATGAAATAATTTAAGAAAACTCATTCCGCGGGTTTTTATTTATACGCAAACGGATGTTACTTTCCGAACAGCACTTGTATTTTACTTACCTTGCAATAATCGATAACTTCTGTTCTGAGCCTTTGGTTATAACGAAGGTATGATCGTATCCGCCACCAGACACTTGACGAAGAGCACCTCCAAGACCGCGAGGAACACGTAAGTCATACACGGTTCCTCGAACACCCCGAAACATGCCTGAATGTATAAAAAGATTTATCTTTTCACCTTCGAAACAGCCTCTAATATTCTCCAGCATGGAATTTAAAATAAAGGGGCTATAGGGCCCTAATAATCATTTTAGTAACTTACCTTTTGATGTCCCATCAACATAGACAAGACAAACTTTCTCGGAATTTATGGACACTATATGTTTGTACAATTCCCTATGACCGGCGCCCTAATTAAAAACACAATGTTATTAAATATGCCATTTGATTAGATCATGATTTTATAATTAATCATGATCGACCGAGAAAACATACATGATGAATACATGGCTTGTGTCCTCATTTTTTAGTGGTGGATTTTTCAATTGTTGATTGAACTTGATGTTAATAAATGTGTATTGGCGTGTCTATTTTATTAAATATCTAAATGTTGACGAAGATATAGCAATTAAAAATTTGAATTGTAGTTGTAGCGCTAGAGATGATTGGCCATTTGTATGACGTGAAATGCATTTTAACGTCAGTTATTTGTTGAGTAGGTCAGTGCTGTGGTAATGTTTTGTAGCTGTTGGTAGTCGAAATATTCAAGTTAAGTCAAAGAATAATAAGTTTTTATTTTATTTAACTCTGTTAAGACAGACATAATATAGAAATTTTATTGTTCCCTGAAATAGATGTAAATAATATTTGCTATTTTGATATATAAATACATATAGCAGAGATTTATGAGCTGTAAGGTTGGCAGCGGTTGTTATGTCACATGCATTTGGAATGTGTACAACGTTGAATCCCGTTAATAATTAAAGAGACAAAATGACTTTTTCAATTGTTAATGTACATATAAGGAGTTATTATAAAATAATTGAACATTTGAGGTTCTAGTAACCCACTTTATCAATATATAGTACAGTTTTATAGAAATTAAGACATAGGACACAAGGCCATTAAGAGTAAAGAGAGTGATAGAGGAATGAAATAGAAGGAGGAAGCTAACGAAAGACAGAAGAAGATGGAGAAATAATCGCGAAACAGGCATGAAAGATATATCAGGAGTTACGGAAGTGCATTAGATGAAACTCACATGACCAGCTAAATTGAAATATGGATGCATAGACAAATTAATATGCGTCGGTGCGTCACATCTGGCGTAGAAATTTACTATAAAGTTATTGTCATGAGTCATCTCAAATTTGACAACAACAAACAAGTTTCCTGGAAGACCGGCGCTGCCATCTTTTGAAATGTGTGTCATTATTACCTTTAAAATAAATGTTACATTTATTTGTTCATATGTATTTATGTTATGTGATGATATCTATTAAATAAATCTCATACTTTATTCCCATCAATGTAGGAGTCCCAAATAATTTTATCGAAACCAATAAATCCGCCGTTCAAATGATGCTTGTCAATCCAATTTGCGTCTATTTCATACAAGCGTCCATTAAGCTCGAAGGAAGCGTTCTTGGTTTTATCGTTCAGTCTTCCACAAAGGGCACCGAAATATGGATGGTCTTCATTGATGTAACCTTCAAAAACGCCCAAATGGCCATGTAGTTCATCGCTGATTAAATTATAAACAAATATTGAAGATTATATTTACCATAGATATCATCATATCCAAAAAGTATGTCCTCCATAACACCACATCGATCTGGAACTTTAATCGCTGTAATAGTTGCACCATATGTTATAACCTAAAAAGCAGAGCAACGTTTTGATTCAGGTCTCTAATATATACCTTGTAGACAATCACAGGAAGTAAATATTACACTTAAATTAGCTTGAAGTGAGCTAGCAAGTCAGAAACTAGTTCATCTACCTGGACAAGCATCCTTTTCTCGTTCGTCCATGTATACCTTTTGATTATTTTAAAGGAGCCTGTATTAGGATTTCTAATAAAACCAAATCCATCTTCTAATAATTGAACTGTTTGCTCTGGTGGACAGGGTGGAGGAGGAGGAGGTGGAGGTGGCGGAGGAGGCTCTGGCTTTTCTTCAGGAACTTCTCCTTCTGCAAAGTGTTACCTTGTATGTAATAGTTGCTGCTGTCGTACGATCAAAATATATTTAAAAAATAATGGTACTAAGATATCTGTTGGAAGATGGTACTACAAGTTGAAAAAAAGGAAACTTGTAACATATAAGTAACTCAAATAATTAGGATCAGATCATGCTGAATGCCTCAGATAAACAGCTACTGTTCTTGAGCAAATACCTGCAGGAGGTGGCGCTTCTGGAGCAGGAGTTGCAGGTTTAGATGCCATTTATATAAATCAACACACGGTTTTACAATTTTTTTATATTTTTATTTTTTTCGTTGAATTAATTTAAAATTATTAAAATACTGTGCACAAGAAATTTAGATGGATGGAATTTTTTTTAGTTTTTATTATATACTGCTAATTTGACATTTTATGAAAGTAGTTTGTTGAAATTTTGCTTACGAATTTTTGAATTTTGACTGATTTGATTGTTATTTGTGAATCAACTTTTTTGTTATCTAGTTAACATACTTTGTTTTAGGTGGGGTCAGCAGGGGTGCATATTTTTTCGGTATCTAATCATTTTCCTGGTTCTTTACATAGCACATGGGCTAAAAAGTCCCGGGCCTAACACATAGATGGCGCTAGTTTTAATGCAGTTACCTTTTTTTCATTTAATACTAACCTTCAAAAGACAGCTGTTAAAATTTCATGATATTCTATTCAGTAGTTTGTGAGTTATTGTGCTAAGAGTGACGATACTTTTGTTATTTTTAAAACAATGGATCAAAAGCAATTTCGTGTTTTAATTTTACACTGCTTCTTGATGGGAAAAAATACCGGCGACTCATACTTAAAACAAGTTGTGGGGTATAAACTGCCGATATAACTAAAACGGACTCACTTATTTTTCTATAATGTATATAGAAACGAATAAGATAAAATTCATTATCGTATTATAGATTTATACCACTCTTATAACCTCTTTTAAGTATAAGTCACCGCCGAACTATCGTGATTTGGATTATAGTTTCATATATAAGAGCAGCATTATTACAAAATACAAAAATAGTATTGGCGCTATTGATATAATACGCATCTAAAAACACAGCAATTAATTTGAATATTAATGACATGACGCGATAAGATAAGTCATTGCCAAAACCCAATTCAATTCAAGGATTTACAGATATACACCAGCGACCTGTGATAACCCCCCAGCCCGGCCATGAAGCTCTAATACTTCGTTTGGATGTTTACAGTTTCGTTATTTGTAAGCTAAGTACCAAACAAGGCGAGTGTAGACATCATGAAAGTGTTTGCCGTATTATTTATTATCATCGGATTATGCTTACCAGTAAGTGAACAATATTTTAATAGATTACTACGTTAGGGATACAATAAACGGAATTTCCTGCAGTTAAACTTAATGCATATTTAGTAATCCTGTTCAAATCTATTCACTCTTTGTACTTATCTCTGCTTTGTACATGTTATTAGTTTTTTAAATGTATTTTTTAATGTAAAAATCCGCCTGCTATATAGGCGTCTCTTTTAACGTCCCTTTTATTGTATGCAATAAGTGATAATAATACGAAAGCTGTTCGGAAAGTAACCTCTGTCATTCAATAAATAAAAAACTCGCAGAGGTACAAATATTTTGACATAAGTCTCTTGAAACTACAGCTTTCCACTATTTTGAAACACAGTCACCATTTAAATTCAGGCACTTATTAAAGCATTTCTTCAACTTGCAAAAATCGGAATTTATATATGCGATCACAAAATGTCAAATGGTCTAATATTTTGTTATCAACTGCATACAAAACACACATCGTAAAACGATGGTTCTCACGAATTGTTTCAACAATGGGCTTGTGTCCTCATTATTTAGTGGTCGATTTTTCAATTGTTTATTGAAATTGATGTTAATAAATGTGAATTCGCGTCTCTATTTTATTAAATATCTAAATGTTGACGGAGATATAGCAATTAAAAATTTGAATTGTAGTTTTACGCTAGAGATGGTTGGAGTAGGTCAGTGCTGTGGTATTGTTTTGTAGCTGTTGGTTGTCGAAATAATCAAGTCAAGTCAAAGAATAATAAGTTTTTATTTTATTTAACCCTGTTACGGCAGACATAATATTGAAATTTTATTGTTCCTTGAAATAGCTGTAAATAATATTAGATATATAAATATATATTGCAGAGACTTATGAGCTGTGTAAAAGAGATAGTAACTAGCAGTTGTGATGTCACATGCATTGGGAATGTGTACTACGTTGAATCCCTTTAATAATTAAAAAGACAAAATGACTTTTATAATTGTTAATATCTCCTGCAATATAAGGAGTTATTAAAATAATTGAACATTTGAGGTTCTAGTAACCCACTTTATCAATATATAGTACACTTTACACAAATTCAGACATAGGACACAAGCCCATTTTCTTGGTGAGATCACAACTGCAAGGTTACTGATTATGTCTACTGCCTCACAGTCCTCGTGATTTAATATAAATATAAATGTCAAGGTGTTATTGAATTTATTAAATTTGCAGAATTCCCAACAAGCAACGCATGACGTCATTGTGCACTGTCGTCACAATTTTCCAGCAGATGTTTTTAAAATACAAAAAATGTTTAAATCCGAAGATTTTAATGATGTGAACTACAATGCAAAATGTTTACTGAAATGTATACTAGAAAAGAGTAAAGTTGTAAATGAAGATGGTGTTTACATCAGTGATAATTTCCAGTACGTTGATGCGGATCTAGTTGATGAGTTCAGAACCTGCGTGGAAAATATTGACAGATGGCACAGCTGTGACAAGGCCTTTGAATTAGCTAAATGTATTCACTTTAAAATAGCAAAATATTCTACTCAATAAAAATATTAGAAACAGTATAATAGTTATTTATTTTTGTGTTTAATTATAAGCTACTTTAGTTTCTATGAGGTTGTGTGAATTTCTATATATTTTACGAATAACGAATATAACTGCATCAAAACTTTTCAAGAAAATGGGTTTTAATTTTATTTAAAAGGTCCATGAATTTAATAAAACTTAAGGACATCATTGCGCCTGACAGAGCGGCAACATTACTTACGAGCAAAATTTACAGTACAACAGAGTCATGTATTTTGCAATTATTTTGTGACAATATTTACAGACTAAATGTAACAATTAATTGAAGGCGGAAGAAATACTACATTTTCGTAACGTTACGTAAACTGGGACGTTGAATTTCTATATATTTTACTTTAACCTGTGACTATGTGTTTGGGTTAAATAACAAATATTCTTGGTGACATTTTAAATAACTTTGTATATTTTATAAAATGTGTTACATTTATTACATGTCGTACAAAGAGTCATATTAATTTCGTTTCCATTCTTATCAGTGTTCCTCAGACTAAGATTCCAGCACACTGAACTTGTAGACGACTCGATGAGAGTAAACTTGACCAGGATCCAAAATGACACTTGGAAAATTCGGCTGCAAAATTTAAATGTAAATTTATATGAAAAAACATAACCTTAAATTTAAAGTAATTAGTAGATGAATAACGAGAAATACAACTTACATGATGAACAGAATCCGGAAATTTCTGGGTCTCCAAGCAAAGCGCACCATGGCGAATATATTTCGCACCACCCTTACCACAAATTTCTGACGGATTTGGTGAAGTTGCCTGCAGTGAACATATTTAAAAATTATTAATTAGATTAGAATGATGTTTATTAAGATTGTAATAAATTTTGAAAGAATCTTACGGAGGTAGCAGGAAGAGGAAGAAAATTCCCAGTATAAAACTGAACTCCAGGCTGATCACTGTAGATTTCCATAACTCTTCCTGATCCGGGATGCACAACTCTGAAAGATATACGAAAAAATAATAATACCCAGGTAATACGGCGTAAATTTTCTGGAAACTCAATGATCTTTTACCTTGAAACAAAAGTCACACCCTGCTCAGATCCCTTGGAAACAGCGAAATTGTGGTCAAATGTATCGTCAGAAGTTTTCTTCAATGCCTTGTCCAATTCTTGTGGAATTCGTAAGTCAAATGCAGTTTCGGCAACGTTAAGAAGTTTACCTACAATACACATGTATGTAAAACTTACAAAAAATCTTTCTTTAATTCTATTAAAGTTATTAAATTAAAAATGTGTTCACCTGTCGGGATGTAATCATCATCAACTTCAGTAATTTTATCAGCGTTGATCGAGACTACGTGCTTGCGTAATTCTTCAGGACCAGCCGACTAAACATAAATCAAATAATCTATCATTCCAATACTTGCAGTAGAAGAATCTAGGGATAATACTTACATGCCCAGCAAGATTAAAGTATCCATGGTTGGTTAAGTTCACAGGAGTCGGCTTGTCAGAAGTCGCCATGTAATCAAGAATCAATTTATTGTCAGCAGTAACTTCGAAAGTTGCGCTCACTAACAAGTTTCCTGGATAACCGTTTGCGCCATCTTTGGACAAGTAGCTCATCACTACCTGTTAGTAGTATAGAACACAACCTTGTTTAACGTGTAAAAATAGAAGGTAGTAAATCAGGGGCTTTAATTTCGAATTTTAATTACTGATTTGAAATATAATTAAACAAGATTTTACGCAAAACTAATTATATATTTAGAATATCTGATAAACAATACCTTATTCCCTGTAATACGTGACTCCCAGACAACTTTATCGAATGCTTTAAAACCACCGTGAAGATGATGTCGGCCGAATTTATTTTTGTCTAAGTGATATACATTTCCATTCAGCTCAAAAGTACTCTCCCCAATTCTATTACATACACGACCAATAGTTGCTCCGAAATATCGGTTATTTTCCGATATATAACCTGTTTTTATTATATTATTTTTATTTATAATTGTAACAATTATAATAAAATTTCTTACCCTCCATATTGTCGTATCCCAAGACGACATCTTCTTGATTTCCAAGGTGGTCTGGAGCTTTTATTACCGTAATTGTAGCTCCATAAGTTATAACCTAACAAAAGGATACAATCGCAGTATTTATATAGCATGAATGTAGTAGATACGTAAATAAAATTTCTTAACATTTCTTTTATTAAGGTTCAAGAATCCTGAGGCATTATGTTACGTTATTGAGATGTACCTCAATTCAACAAATCTCAGTTACCTAACCATTGAAAACCTTGGGCCATTAATTATTAGAATAAAACACGATTAAAGAAAATAGCAAAGATTCATACCTGCACAATTAGTTTATTTTCATTGGTCCAGGTGTATCGTTTCACAAGCTGAGATGTCCCCGTGACCTTGTCTTGGAAATAGCCAAACCCATCGACGCTGATCCTCATCCTGTCGTTTGAACTATCACCTATAACCAAATTTATTTATAATTCATTCTACAATATTACTGGACAACTTGACAGATCACGCACCCATTTTATCAGAACTTCTATTTGCTTCTAACTAATATAAGGTCAATTGCTACAACAAATCTGAAATGAATAAGATTGTTACAGATTAATAAAGGTAGATATTTATAACCTTAATTTGACCGATAACAAGTTGTTCTTGTGTATCTAATGATGTTATATAGAGGCAGTATGATAAGAATATGACTCGCACGGTTATAAAATATAAGTAGGTGTTTGGCCCGTTGCAAGACAACGAGTGTGAGTTATGTGCATTTTTTTATGCAACCTTTTTTGTTTTCATAATATTTCTTCTGCCTTCAATTAATTGTTACAATTAGCAGCAGAATATGGTCACAAAATAATTGCAAAATACATGACTTTCTTGTACTGTAAATTTTGCTCGTAAGTAATGTTGCCGCTCTGTCAGGCGCAATGATGTCTTAAAGTTTTATTAAATTCATTTTTTTTTTTATTTCATGAAATTTTTTGATGCAGTTATGTTCGTTAGGCTTTAAAATAAAAAACTGCTTCATTACATTTTAAATATCTATGCGATTCTGACTTTTATGCGACCTTTTTTAAATTCATGGACTTTTTTTTCTAAATTTTTTTTTTGGATTTCTTGAAATTTTTGGATGCAGTTATGTTCGTTAGGCTTTAAATTTAAGAACTGCATCATTAGATTTTAAATACCTACGTGATTCTGACTTTTATGCGACCTTTTTTAAATTCATGGACTTTTTTTTTCTAAATTTTTTTTTTGATTTCTTGAAACTTTTTGATGCAGTTATGTTCATTAGGCTTTAAATTTAAGAACTGCATCATTAAATTTTAATTACCTACGCGATTCTGACTTTTATGCGACCTTTTTTAAATTCATGGACTTTTTTTTCTAAATTTTTTTTGTGGATTTCTTGAAATTTTTTGATGCAGTTATGTTTGTTAGGCTTTAAATTTAAGAACTGCTTCATTAGATTTTAAATATCTACGCGATTCTGCCTTTTATGCGACCTTTTTTAAATTCATGGACTTTTTTTTCTAAATTTTTTTTTGTGGATTTCTTGAAATTTTTTGATGCAGTTATGTTCGTTAGGCTTTAAATTTAAGAACTGCTTCATTAGATTTTAAATATCTACGCGATTCGGACTTTTATGCGACCTTTTTTAAATTCATGGACTTTTTTTTCTAAATTTTTTTTTGGATTTCTTGAAATTTTTTGATGCAATTATGTTCGTTAGGCTTTAAATTTAAGAACTGCTTCATTAGATTTTAAATATCTACGCGATTCTGCCTTTTATGCGACCTTTTTTAAATTCATGGACTTTTTTTTCTAAAAATTTTTTTTAAATTTCTTGAAATTTTTTGATGCAGTTATGTTCGTTAGGCTTTAAAATAAAAAACTGCATCATTAGATTTTAAATATCTACGCAGATACTCAAAATATTACATTGCTCTTAAAATCATAAAAGTGAACCTTTTCATCATTTTTAATAAGATTATAGTCTTCTTTCATTGAGGAAACTCAGAATATTGTATTGCTCTTAAAATCATAAAAGTGAACCTTTTCTTAATTTTTAACAAGATTATAGTCTTCTTTCATTGCATGCTCCGATAAAGAGATTTAATATATTGATATATCATAAACTAAAATACTTATATAAAAATGAATTATAAATTTGAAATCAGCATTCAAAATTATATAAGAAACCGTTATAAAAATAAGATATTTTTTTCTTCAAGTTTAATGAAAAGTAAGAAGAGTATAACCTTCTTACTTTTCATAAAAATTTAAGAAATATATTTGTCATTTTATAATGGATTTTAACTTAATTTTGAATGCTGATTTCAAATGAATAATTCATTTTTAAATAAGTATTTTAGTTTATGATATATCAATATATTAAATCTCCATATAGAAAGAAGACTATAATCTTGTTAAAAATGATCAAAAGATTCACTTTTATGATTTTAAGAGCAATGCAATTTTTTGAGTATCTGCGTAGATATTAAAAATCTAATGATGCAGTTTTTTATTTTAGAGCCTAATAAACATAACTGCATCCAAAAAATTTAAGAAATCCAAAAAAAAAATTTTAGAAAAAAAGTCCATGAATTTAAAAAATGTCGCATAAAAGTCAGAATTGCGTAGATATTTAAAATCTAATGATGCAGTTCTTAAATTTAAAGCCTAACGAACATAACTGCATCAAAAAATTTCAAGAATTCCGTAAAAAAAAATTAGAAAAAAAAGTCTATGAATTTAAAAAATGTCGCATAAAACTCAGAATTGCGTAGATATTTAAAATCTAATGAAGCAGTTTTTAAATTTAAAGCCTAACGAACATAACTGCATCAAAAAATTTCAAAAATTCCGTAAAAAAAAAATTAGAAAAAAAAGTCCATGAATTTAAAAAATGTCGCATAAAACTCAGAATTGCGTAGATATTTAAAATCTAATGAAGCAGTTTTTAAATTTAAAGCCTAACGAACATAACTGCATCAAAAAATTTCAAGAATTCCGTAAAAAAAAAATTAGAAAAAAAAGTCCATGAATTTAAAAAAAGTCGCATAAAACTCAGAATTGCGTAGATATTTAAAATCTAATGATGCAGTTTTTAAATTTAAAGCCTAACGAACATAACTGCATCAAAAAATTTCAAGAATTCCGTAAAAAAAAAATTAGAAAAAAAAGTCTATGAATTTAAAAAATGTCGCATAAAACTCAGAATTGCGTAGATATTTAAAATCTAATGAAGCAGTTTTTAAATTTAAAGCCTAACGAACATAACTGCATCAAAAAATTTCAAGAATTCCGTAAAAAAAAATTAGAAAAAAAAGTCCATGAATTTAAAAAATGTCGCATAAAACTCAGAATCGCGTAGATATTTAAAATCTAATGATGCAGTTCTTAAATTTAAAGCCTAACGAACATAACTGCATCAAAAAATTTCAAGAAATCCAAAAAAATAATTAGAAAAAAAAGTCCATGAATTTAAAAAAGATCGCATAAAAGTCAGAATCGCGTAGATATTTAAAATCTAATGATGCAGTTTTTTATTTTAGAGCCTAACGAACATAACTGCATCAAAAAATTTCAAGAAATCCAAAAAAATAATTAGAAAAAAAAGTCCATGAATTTAAAAAAGATCGCATAAAAGTCAGAATCGCGTAGATATTTAAAATCTAATGATGCAGTTTTTTATTTTAGAGCCTAACGAACATAACTGCATCAAAACTTTTCAAGAAAATGGGTTTTAATTTTATTTAAAAGGTCCAAAACTTAAGGACATCATTGCGCCTGACAGAGCGGCAACATTACTTACGAGCAAAATTTACAGTACAACAGAGTCATGTATTTTGCAATTATTTTGACACAATATTTACAGACTAAATGTAACAATTAATTGAAGGCGGAAGAAATACTACATTTTCGTAACGTTACGTAAACTGGGACGTTGAATTTCTGTATATTTTACTTTAACCTGTGACTGTGTTTTTGGGTTAAATAACAAATATCCTTGGTGACATTTTAAATAACTTTGTATATTTTATAAATTGTGTTACATTTATTACATGTCGTACAAAGAGTCATATTAATTTCGTTTCCGTTCCTATCAGTGTTCCTCAGACTAAGATTCCTGCACACTGAACTTGTAGACGACTCGATGAGAGTAAACTTGACCAGGATCCAAAATGACGCTTGGAAAATTGGGCTGCAAAATTTAAATGTAAATTTACATGAAAAAACATAACCTTAAAGTTGTAGTAAATAACATATGAATTACAAGATATACAACTTATTTTATATATAGTTTCTCGGGTTTTCTAGGCACGTAGCAATATACAACTTACATGATGAACAGAGTCTGGAAATTTCTGGGTCTCCAAACAAAGCGCACCATGGCGAATATATTTCGCCCCACCCTTACCACAAATTTCAGACGGATTTGGTGAAGTTGCCTGCAGTGAACATATTTAAAAATTAATAACTAGATTAAGATTGAAATAAATTTGTAAGCGAAAATCTTACGGAAGCTGCAGGAAGAGGAAGTGAATTGCCGGTATAAAACTGAACTCCAGGCTGATCACTGTAGATTTCCATAACTCTTCCTGATCCGGGATGCACAATTCTGGAAGATATATCAAGAAATTGTAATACCCAGTTAATACGACTTATATTTTCTGGTAACTCAGTGATCTTTTACCTTGAAACAAAAGTCACACCCTGCTCAGATCCCTTGGAAACAGCGAAATTGTGGTCGAATGTATCGTCAGAAGTTTTCTTCAATGCCTTGTCCAATTCTTGTGGAATTCGTAAGTCAAATGCAGTTTCGGCAACGTTAAGAAGTTTACCTACAATGCACATGTGTGTAAAAATTTCAAAAACCTTTCTTTAATTCTATTAAAGTTTTTAAATTTGAAATGTGTTCACCTGTCGGGATGTAATCATCATTGACTTCAGTAATTTTATCAGCGTTGATCGAGACCACGTGCTTGCGTAATTCTTCAGGACCAGCTGACTAAACATAAATCAAATACTTGTATAAAATAAATGTTGTAGTGTTCTTCCAATACTTGCAGTAGAGAAATCAAAAATAAACTTACATGCCCAGCAAGATTAAAGTATCCATGGCTGGTTAAATTCACAGGAGTCGGTTTGTCAGAAGTCGCCATGTAATCAAGAATCAATTTATTGTCAGCAGTAACTTCGAAAGTTGCGCTCACTAACAAGTTTCCTGGATAACCGTTTGCGCCATCTTTGGACAAGTAGCTCATCACTACCTGTAAGTAGTATGTGTAAAAGTAGAAGATAGTAAACCAGGGGCTTTAATTTCAATTTTTAATTACTGATTTGAAATATAATTAAATTAAATTCTACTCCGAGTTAATTATTAATTTTAGAATATGTGTGATGAATAATACCTTATTCCCCGTAATATGTGACTCCCAGACAAATTTATCCAGTGCTCTGAAACCACCATGAAGATGATGTCGGTCGAATAAGTTTTTGTCTAAGTAATATACATTTCCATTCAGCTCAAAAGTACTCTCCGCAATTCTATTACATACACGACCAACAGTTGCTCCAAAATATGGATTATTTTCCGTTATATAACCTATTATTATAATTTATACGTTATTTTATTTATACTTGCAATAATTATAATAACATTTCTTACCCTCCATATTGTCGTATCCTAAAACGACATCTTCTTGATTTCCATGGGTGTCTGGAGCTTTTATTACCGTGATTGTAGCTCCATAAGTTATAACCTAAGAAAAAAGACGTTAAAGTAGTCAGCATTAATGTAGTAGATACATTAATACATAAATTTAATGTAAACTGAATAAATAACAGTTCCTCGCAATTTGTACAGTAAAAGTACAGGATGTACAGTACTGTATAAGTTTGACTAGACCAAGAATGAGACCTGAGATATAAAAGTATCAACCAAAGTTTACAATAAACCTCAGATATCAGAGCATTGAAGCAGCGATTGTTAGTGATAAATTAATAAACGAATTTTAAAAATAGCAAAGATTCACACCTGCACAATTAGTTTATTTTCATTGGTCCAGGTGTATCGTTTCACAAGCTGAGATGTCCCCGTGACCTTGTCTTGGAAATAGCCAAACCCATCGACGCTGATCCTCATCCTGTCGTTTGAACTATCACCTATAATCAATTTATTTATATATAATTAGTTTTATTTATTACTATTATTAGTTCAATTTATAAGATTCAATATAAATTTTCAGAAACTCACCCATTTTATCAGATTTTGACAAGTTGGCACCACTAATTTGCTTCTAAGGTGAATTATCAATGACAAATCTGAAACAAATAAGATTATTGCAGATTAATAAAGATAGGTATTTATTATCTTAATTTGACGGATAACACTATAGCAATTGTCATTCTTGAATATCTAATGCTGTTATATAGAACCAGTCTGATAAGTTGTGATAAGAATATGACCCACACGGTTATAAAATATAAATATTAGAATAATATTCTTTTGACTATTTTAAAACAGTTTAGTAAGTGCTATGTTTAATTTATTTAAAGTCGATCGGATTATTTCTCTTGCTGAGTCGTATCATCGACGATATTATATTATGTTGACAGTATTTGTGACGTCACGGCATGGGTTCATCAGTGACTCAGCGCTGAGCACTGGCGTAGGTATGGGCGAGTCGGTGCAGTGCACCGGGGCCCCCAAGCTTAGCGGGCCCTCGGACTTTTATAACTTATATTTATATTTTAACGGTTTCACAGTGAAGTATACTCTTAGTAAATAGTTATTCCCGACAATGCATACAAAACTTTTATAACAAAAACACAAACAATAACAAAAATTCTAAATAGGAATGAATTTTTTTTGATGATTCCAACTTTCTTAACTTTCTGAAAATGTATTTTTACGTAAAATTTTCCGCTGAATCCAACGATGAAAACCATTTTCAAATCGGACCAGCGGTTCAAAAGTTAGTGACTTTTGTTTTTCCTGTCTTATCTTAACATAAACCGAAAACTTAAAACTCGAAAATTTTTCGAAATTTGCATTTTCTTAACTTTCTGAAAATGTATTTTCACGTAAAATTTTTTGGTTACCTAGCTACGCCACTGGCGCTGAGCGGCAGGTCAAACGCAAAAAAGACATTGCAGTCTGCATTTGATATATATAATACATAACTGTACAGTATAACGCTAGTATAAAAGCTCTAGTATAAACTCTGGTGTATACAATTTTAATAAAATATATTAGTGTTTAAAACCATGCTACTGAACAAAATAATATATTTAAAAAAACACATGTTAACCACAAACAATAATAACTTGTATACAAATTAATAATAAAGACAATAACAAAAATTACGTTTGTTGAACTCTTGTTTGACCTTATGACCTTCGAGACCAAAAACAAAATAAAAACAGAGATATTTGTGTTACATGTGATTTATAGACGTTGATTTATAAATGTTTTGAAAATAACAACAACTCGTAACTTCGAGCAGTGTGAATATCTGTTTCATAATACATAGAAGTAGATGTAGCATTAATGTTAGCTTTCATTGATATAACGATATTATAAACAGGGACCAGACAAATAACAAATTATGTAGTATCAAATAACCTAGTGGTGTTTCATAAAAAGATAAAATAACTCTTAACTCTAAAATAACCCGTTGTTATTTGTTATATATAAATTACGTGTCACTGTGTTGTCCGCTATGGACTCCTAAACTACTTAACCGATTTTAATGAAATTTGTACACCGTGTGCAGTTTGACCCAACTTGAAAGATAGGATACCTTACATCTCAATTTATTTATCTTATTGCTAATTATTTGTCTATTAATTGTCTGTATATGACATATGACATCGGGCGACGATGATGGCGACATCTGTTGACTAGATTGAGTAAATATTCAATAGATGGCGCTACGTTAGGCACAGCAACGCGTGGCCGGGACAGCTAGTTTGTTATATATTTTATAACAATTTTAGCCGTAACCGTTATTTTATTTAAACTGGTTTAATATGATTAAACATCCAAAACTAAGAACTTGCACTGAATGGGCTTGTGTCCTCATTTTTTAGTGGTCGATTTTTCAATTGTTGATTGAAATTGATATTAATAAATGTGTATTGGCGTGTCTCTTTTATTAAATATCTAAATATTGACGGAGATTAGCAATTAAAAGTTTGAATTGTAGTTTTAGCGCTAGAAATGGTCGGCCATATTTGTATGACGTGAAATGCATTTTAACGTCAGTTATTTGTTGAGTAAGTCAGTGCTGTGGTAATGTTTTTTAGCTGTTGGTAGTCGAATAATCAAGTCAAATCAAAGAATAACAAGTTTATATTTTATTTAACCCTGTTACGGTAGACATAATATTGAAATTTTATTGTTCCTTGAAATAGCTGTAAATAATATTTGATATTTTGATATATAAATACATATAGCAGAGATTTATGAGCTGTAAAGTTGGGAGCGATTGTGATGTCATATGCACTTGGAATGTGTACAACGTTGAATCCCTTTAATAATTAAAGATACAAAATGACTTTTTTAATTGTTAATATCTCTTAACATATAAGGAGTTATTAAAAAATAATTGAACATTTGAGGTTCTAGTAACTCACTTTATCAATATATAGTACACTTTTATAGAAATTAAGACATAGGACACAAGCCCATTGGAGTACAAGTAAGGTTATGAACTCGGCTTATCTTTCTATCGGATAAAAATCTGTATGTTATAATTGTGTCATATAATTAAACAGAGCTAGCAACGAAATCAGAGATAATTTAACCTTGTGCACTTAGCATTACATTTAATAAAATTATACATTAATTTGATAAAGTTCTCTCATTTTTGACAGATGTTTTAGAGGTTCTGTTTACAGCGCTGCAAGCGGACCGATCGTACCACAAACCAATTTATATTATTGCAAACGCTACAGTTTCATCAGTGCCTGTCATCTTTATCTGTCCTTGATGTTCTCTCCGAACTGTTCATAATCTATTTGAGTCATCTATTGTAGCCATACATCAATTAATGCGTGCAACATCAGTGAACAATATAAGTGCTTATAATTATATGATGTGAACTCTATTTAAAGCGACCATGTTTCAAAAATCGACCAAAAATCAACAATTATAATAATGAACTTTGTGCGATAATGTGCTTCTATCATGTATCACGTGTATCATTGTAAATAAGATATCATCTCATTGGCCAAAGTTTATAATGAATCAGTGGGTACTACATATTACAGCACCCCTCTTTGTAAAAAGCTTTTGTTAGTGGTCTCATAGTGCAACAGACTACGCAGTAAACATTTTGGAGTAAATTTTATTTCATTTCTATTACTTTTCACGAGTTTTTTTGTCATGACCACGTTTGTTTTCTATTCAGTCGTTCATAGGGAATGTCTCTTTTATGAGCTACAGACGGCGCAACGACTACACACTGTTGAATCAAAGCGACTCCAGTTTATAATTTATGGATACCAATATTAGATTTTATTTACAATTGATTTTCTGTGTTGTTGCTCCAACTTGTAAAACGTTATTACTGAAATGAACGAGTGTCTAGAACTTCTAGCAATCCTATTTAGATTAAGAGGGCATAGTAGAGCAATGATTGTCTTGAAATATGAGTATGCACGCACTAATTTAAACACCTTAAGAGCCTATTATTAGCTCCCAATAAAATGTAGTACTCCTTGAACAAATCAACACCAAGTTCATTAATGCAGTAAATTGTTAAATTTTAATAATCTGACTTATCTGAGGACCATCAAATATTCCAGCTAGCTGAGGACCATCAAAATCCATTTACCTATTCTTTCCTTGTATCATGACATTTCTTGAAAACCAATTTCAGACAACCCATTGGGACATAATGCACTTAAAAAAATGAGGAAATTGAAGTACAACCAAACATATGTGCTAGTGGTTAGTGGAGTTTACCCCCAGATAAGAAATTAAATTAATAAAATAAAATTGTAGTAAAGTAGCAAGTATGAAATGGCACTGCTAAAAATGTTCTACCTGTGCCAAATTAGCCTTCAGAAATACAATCTACGACGTTACGCCTCTGTCATCTATAATATCACGAACCATTACCGATAATATTCGTAAACACATATTACTATAACAGGAATATTCGGAAAACACAGTCAGTAGCTCAAATAAGTTGACAGCCTCATCTGTTAATAATTATTGCACATTTTATAAACAGTATTTTATTTAATATTCCATAATGTTTCTCGTTTGGTTCGTAACACTGCTTACCATTGGTATAGCTTATCGTTATTACAAAAATAAAAGAAGATGGGAGCTTCAAGCTAAACTTCCTGGACCTAAAACTTTACCAATCATTGGAAATTTACATTTAATTGGAAGTGAGCCACATGGTATGTTGTTTTCTTTATTTTAAAACAGGAAGCATATAATAGTTTTGTAATTATGATATTTCAGGCGTGGTTTGAATCCTAGATTATGACTTATTTATTTGATTTGATTAATGTTAGTTCAAAGATCTTCTTGTCACACGATCACCTGATCGGCGATGTCCCACCCCATTTTGTAACCATTTTTAAATGCTTAAAACACATTTAATAAATAGAAATATTATGTTTAATTACTTTATATTTCAACATGGATTGGACAAATATTTAATATATTAAGCAGGTTACAACTTATTTTGTCCACTTGACGCTAGCGATGTCATAATATTCAATTTCTGCGTCAAGTTTCCTATTAAAATTTTCCACTTTTTCTTTATGTGTAACAGAAGCTTTTGCTAAAACTCTCTGCTCTTGGTTTTTACGGCGTCGTTCTTCGAACGATAATTCTGCCTTTGTCTTGGACACAAATGCTTGCGGATCCTGTCTTTGGGAAATATACGGCTGGTCGCTTCTCCTTTTTTTCTTTGATTTATTTGCGGATTCACAAGTTACAGCAGAATTTCTCTTAATTTTTAATTTACCTTGAATTACCGAGTATTCATCCATTGTATTCATGTTTCTATTCAACTTTTTCGAGTGATATTCAAGTTATTTTGCTTTAAAGTTAAATAACAATTATTTGCATATTTATTTGAAAATTATTTGAAACATTTGAAAGTCATTTCAAATGCCTAGTTGACCTCATTAATAGGATGTAGTGAGATATTGAAACGGACGCACACTGAAGATAAGATTAATCTTAGACAGTTTAACTACATCCTCCGTTTCCTCCTTTCTCCACCTTCTTCCTTCACTCTCTTCTATCAACAGTTCCTACACGCTTCTTCACTTTTCAGTTTCTTATTGCACTATACACTCCAAATTTTTCTCATTTCCCTCTTATATGATGCATTCCTTCTCCTTCTCTTCCCTTCAATACTCGTTTCCTCTCTCTTTATTCCCAGCCTGAACCTAGTGACCATCCTGTTATTCCTACTTTCTTGATTTCTTTATACTCCCCGTTTATACCTCTTTGTATCTTCTCATACTAGTTTTCTCAATCCCTTTCCCTTATTACTCTTTGTTCCTCCTATCCTTCATCTCGTTACCTTTCTATCTCCTCCCATTCCTTTACCCTACCGCCCTCTGACCCCTTCTACGGGAACTCGTAGTTAGTAGATAACTTTTAACAAATATTTCCTTTTCAGAAATTTACAAAAATATAACCAATATGTGCTTAAAACATGGCAACATATTTCGCCTCTACATGTTGAATGAAATGGTCATTTTTATAACTGGAGTTAAGGAAGTTGAGGTATGAAACTATTAAACTATTATACTTAACTGTATATTATCAATAAGAAATCTCACAATAATTTAATGCCATCAATAATGAAAACTGATAATCTTGCAGACGATCTTAAGTAGTTCCACATTTATCGACAAAGGCAGATTCTACACATTCCTTGAGGCTTGGCTGGGGACAGGATTACTCATCAGCACAGGTAGACAATGCAGTCAAGACTAATATATCTTTCGTCATCACATTCAATTCAAATTTGCAGTCACATAAATTAATCTCATACTTCCTTTATAAAATGAAAATACCTGAAACCACCAGCACTTCAAAAGCATTTCATTTTTGAAAATTACAAAAAAGCGTCACTAAAACCTGACTCGTAACTCGTAAACCAATGGGCTTGTTGGTACTATCTTATACCTAATATATGTATTTTAGGTAAAAAATGGCACAGCAGACGTAAAGCCATCACACCAACCTTCCATTTCAAAATATTGGAACAATTTATCTCAGTTTTTGATGAACAAAGCGGAATATTAGTCAAGCAGTTGGACAAATACGCTAAAACGGAAGAAGAGTTTGACATCTTTCCTTATATTACCCGTTGTGCGATGGACATAATTTGTGGTAAGAAGAAAATTTAAATTATCCAAATTATTAGATCTATAAGTTTTCTGTATTGTTTATTTATTTTAGATACTGCAATGGGAACTTCCGTAAACGCGCAAACGGAAAATTCTGAATACGTCAAAGCAGTGAAAGAGTAAGTACCCTTAATTATAGACAGGACCGTCATTGCCCAATATCGACGTTTCTAAAGTGGTGCTTCTTCTACATTTGACTAAACAACAATATGAACAATGCATTCCTTGATTTCAGTATTTGTAGCATCATTAATGATCGCATATTCAGTCCGTTGGGGCCGTTCCACTGGACCTTCATATTTACTCCAGGATATTGGAGGCAACGACAAGCCCTGAAGATCCTCCATGGCCAAACTAATTCAGTCATAGCATCACGTAAAAAGGAGTTATTAAACAAAGAATCAAACGAGGCAGCAGAAGACGATTTTGGTAAAATCATCTACATTGAAACTTTAACAATATTTTTTGAAATGATAATAATAACTCGAATTTCTTGATTACTTCAAGGAAGGAAAAAGAAAATGGCTTTCCTAGATTTATTATTACAAACCCAAATTGATGGCAACCCGTTATCTGATGAATCTATCCGGGAGGAAGTTGATACTTTCATGTTTGAAGTAAATACTTTTGCACACTAGCTATGTAATTATATTTATTTTCTTCATTAACTGTTTCGAATTGTTTTGTGCAGGGTCATGACACTACTACATCTGGCATTTCTTTTGCCTTATTTAATCTCGCGAAATATCCTAATGTCCAAAAGAAACTGTTTGAAGAATTGAAAGATATTTTTGGGGATGATAAGACAAGGCCAGCAACCTACGCGTGAGTTCATATAGCATTTAAGTCACTGTGGTTGTTTGGTGAATGTAGTAGTGAGAACGAATAACAATTAATCCATATTCAAATTTGAATCTTGAGTTCTTGTATTAGCTTCTAGTTTGCTTACGTCCTGCTGTTCCTACCTCGACTTGTTCTTCTTCTGCTCCTACTCGGCCTCCTTTATTTGGCCTCTGTTGTTGTGCTATTCACCTTCTTCTTTCCGTTTCGCTTTCTATCTTGTTCTAACATTCCCTGTTCATATGTTTCTTCTGCTCTATTATATATTGTGCATGCCGTTTCCAATATTTGTTTTCTCTCTCCTCATTTTCAATTATAATTCTATCCTTTTCGTTTCTTTCCTTCCCTGGTGGCTGTCCTTCTTCCTGATTACCACCCTTATTACAGATAAGGTTATTATAATATATAACAATCAAATTTAATTAAATTTTGTAGAGATTTCCAAAATATGAAGTACATGGATCTAGTAATTAACGAAACATTGAGGACTCACCCTCCTGTTCCCATTATAAGTAGGTGGCTCACAGAGGAAATAGAACTAAGTAAGTTAATTACGTTTAGAAGGTTACAGTTAACCTAGCCTTTCTTATTAATTGCTATGTATTCATTGTTTTGCAGATGGATACACAATTCCTGCCGAATCCGATATTATCATCAACGTGTACGCTATGAATCACAGACCGGACGTGTTTCCAAATCCAGAAAAGTTTGACCCAGAAAGATTTTCAGCAGAAAATTTAGACAAACATCCTTACGCATATGTACCTTTTAGTGCTGGACCTCGAAACTGTATCGGTAAGTAAACGTATCGGTAATGTAACATTTACGTATTGTTTACGTCTAAACTTACCATCAATTTCTAACACACTATATCACATTGTTTGACAATTAATAATAGGGTAATATATAAAAACTTTTACGTTTTAGGCCAAAAATTCGCTATAATGGAAATGAAATCAACGATCTCTAAAATCATACGGAATTATGAGCTGGTTTCTTCAGGGCATGAGCCACGGTTGGCAATGGAGCTGATTCTGAGGTCTATGAATGGCGTTGGATTGAAAATTAAGCCTAGGAAGTATTAAAACTATTTTATAGAAAATGTCAAAATTAACTTATAAAAAAATATAAAAGATTTATGTACATCCATGTATTTTAATATGTTTAAATATGTGATTCAACTGCTCCTAGTGGTTACAAAAAAGCAAACAAAATATGAAAAATATCAGCAATGAATGAGCTTGTGTCCTCATTTTTTAGTGGTCGATTTTTCAATTGTTGATTGTAATTGATGTTAATAAATGTGTATTGGCGTGTCTATTTTATTAAATATCTAAATGTTGACGGAGATATAGCAATTAAAAATTTGAATTGTAGTTTTAGCGCTAGAAATGGTCGGCCATATTTGTATGACGTGAAATGCATTTTAACGTCAGTTATTTGTTGAGTAGGTGGTAATGTTCTGTAGCAGTTGGTAGTCAAATAATCAAGTCAAATCAAAGAATAATAAGTTTTTATTTTATTTAACCTTGCTAAAGCAAACATAATATTGAAATTCTTTTGTTCCTTGAAATAGCAGTAAATAATATTTGATATTATTGCGAAAATGAACATTCACTCGGCATTATACTTCTAGTCCTGCTATTTTGAAATTATTGATTTTCAAAATATGTTACTTTCATAAAGTTCTAAATTTAAATTTCAAAATGTGTGACGTCACACAAAAGACGGGACAAAGTGTGACAAGCACGGGCTGGTTTGGTTGAATGATAATGAGACCTCATCCACGAAAAATGAAAGATAAATTGGTTGCTCCTAAATAGGTACTAAAATTCGTGACATAAATAACGTTTATATCATTAGGTTGATAACTTGTACATTCTCGTAATCAATGAATGAAAACTATTTTGTATTTGAAATAAAAATAAGAAAGGTTTTACATAATTTTGAAAATTATTTGTGCACTTCTCTGCATGGCACATTGTTTAATGAGTCCGCCCCTTTTATCATAATATATATAAATAGCTATCACTTATGGCTCAAGCTTTCTAAAAAAAAATCTTGATAACAACAGAGTTTTATTATGCAGTGAGCAGAGCTATAGTCACGCTCCTCTTTCTTGATAAGAAAAAATACAAAGTTCACACAGTGATTACAAAAAACATTTAGATGTTTAAACTACTCTCGCAATCCGTTTAGAATTGTCTACATTCTTATAGTGTCTAAATGAATTAACTTAAATAAAGTCAATCAAACGTAAACATGATCCTTTATATAATTATTACACTGTTTGCTTTGTGGTGTGCTTATTATTATCAAAAAAATAAAAGAACCTGGGAACTTGCTGGAAGATTACCTGGCCCCAAAACATTACCGCTGATTGGCAATGCTCACTTGTTCCGTGGAGGGCCACATGGTAATTATACAAAATACATCTATACCTTATACTACCCATTAACCAAATTGAACTGCTATCTGGCGCACAAGAGTTACGTAAATATGTATTCATTGATTATAATCTTCCAATTACTTTTATCTTTTTTATCTTATTTATTTATTTAACAAATGTGTCGTCTTTTTGTCGCTACGCCTATTCCTAACTCATCCATCTTGATCCCTTCTTGTTCCCTTGCAAAACCTCCATTAGGCCTACTCCACTTTTCATCTTCTCCCTACCTCCTCTTTCTTCATTCTCTAGTCTAAACCTCACGATTATTTTCTTTTCTTTACCTCTCTGTTTTTCTAAGTATTAACGCATTCTACTGTGTCATTGTGATTTTTAATTGTATTCTATCTTGTAAACTATAAATGAACATTTTCAAAATTTGTATATGCTTCAGACTCCACGTGCGACATGTTACGTCATAAATATGGCCGACATCTGTAGCGCTGAAACTACAATTCGAATTTTTAATTGATTGATTCGTTAACATTTATTTGCTTAATAAAAGAATAACGCCAATATATAAATTTATTAACATCTATTTCAGTCAACAATTGGAAAATCGACCCTGAAAAAATCAATACACAAGCCCATTAAAACCTCACTTAACTGAGGTTTATTATAACTCTCTTTGACAAAACTGGTATCCATTTTTTTAGGTTAAACTTCAGTTCTAAATTTCACGTATTTTTCTTAAATGATGATTTCTTGCAGGAATATTTCTCGCTGTGAAAAAAATTGCTGAAAATAAGGAATATGGAGACGTAACAAGACTTTTTTTGGGAGATGAATTAATGGTCTTTATCCAAGGAGTTAAAGAAGTTGAGGTATGCACTCTCTTTTTATATTTTTGTACAGTAATTTTCTCGTACTATTGCAACCAATCACGTAATAAAACAATGTAAACCTATAAAACACAAGTCAGAACTGTGACAGTGTTACACCTGCACACCATTAAATGATTATATGTACTATTATTCGCTTCAACGGTGTTCCTATAACAATTACCTACTTCTAGCGCCTGAACGATAGTCTACCATTGTTTCATGCTCTACTAAAAAACTCGTTGTTACGATTTTTTATGAAGTACGAGATATTTTTGAGATAGATATAAGATAATAACATTCATAGACCACCTGTCCATATAATACCACATAATTACAGGAAATATTAAGCAGCCAGAAGCTAATAAATAAATCAGAAGAATACGAATTTCTAAAACCGTGGCTTGGTACTGGACTACTTATAAGCAGTGGTAGGTACATCCTAAATATTACTAATTTCGTATTACGTTCCCAACAGTATCTAATATCTTTTTACTACACAGGTAAAAAATGGCACAGTAGGAGAAAAATAATAACCCCAACCTTTCATTTCAAAATTTTGGAACAATTTGTGTCAGTCTTTGACGAACAAAGTTCTACTCTAATAAAGCAATTACAAAAACATGCAAATACAGATAAAGAATTTGATATTTACGACTACATTACACTATGCGCTCTTGATGTCATCTGTGGTAAGTACCTTGAACTAAAATTTAAACTAATATGCTATGCCCCGTGCAGATTGGTGCGACTTAAACATGCGACATTCAACATTTATATATTTTCATTCATAAGTTGATATTATTTAGACATGAGTTTACTAAATGTGTTGTACTTTTAACGTACAGATTAGTGCGACTTAAACATGCGGCTCTAATAAAACCCTTACTTATGCTATTCTTTAAAACTCTACGAAGCATTTTTATTAAACAGAAATGTTTCCAAAACTTGACAGTAACTACAAAGGATTTTGATTAAGATTTTGAATGTAATCTCGAACAAATGATTCGAGTAGATTCCCAGTCCTATTATCACACAAGCAGCTGTTGCTAACAGAAACAGACACGCCTTATCGCACATGGTATATGAAACTGATCCTTCCAACATTACAATTTATAAACAAAATATTATCTCCGTTTTGCGGTAAATGTTCACAAAGTGACCACCGTACCGTGAAGTGAATTCATACGAACTATAAACGATGCCGGTTTATTAAGTTACAAGTCACACTAGTGTAGACGTGTTGTACAAACGTTGAATGTCGCATGTTTAATTAAACTGGTGCGTAAACGATACTACGAACAACTTCCAACGTTTGATGCATCGTGTGGTCGATGTCATGTGTTCAGCATTCACGTTGGAAGAAGTTTGGGCTGTTGTCGGTCTTTTGACTCGCGTCAAAAGGGAGTTTTCTATCCCCACCACACACTTGACCCACATGTCTTTCACTGCTGAATGAATCGTCCAATATTGAAAAGTTTTATAGTTGAAAATTACTTTATTTACTTGAAAGTTTTTGTTAAACAGTGTCAGTGTCAATATCGGCAAATTAAAAAAATAAATAAATCATTCGGATTAAACATTTGTTCCACCGGGTCAAAGCAGGAAATTTGCCATGTCAATCTTCTAATATTTGAATCAAACGTTTTAGGGCCATGGTCACGACGCAATGTTACTATAATGTTAACATTAAATTAATACATAAGTTATAGAATTGGCTCTAAAATTGTTTACTCGATTCCTTTACTAATTGCTTTTTAATTTAGAGTCGGCTATGGGCGTTTCTGTGAATGCGCAAACTGAAGATTCGGAGTACATTAAAGCAGTAAAAACGTAACTACATTATGACTTGGAAATAATAACTCTTTAGACAGATTACAATAGCATTTAGTAAGCTGTATTAAAGATCGCACAAAGTAATGAAACGTCCTTTTGTAGGATCAGTTTGATAGTACATAAGCGGATGTTCGGATTATGGGAAAGATTCGATTGGTTATTCGCCTTGTCTCCAGATTACCAGACCCAGAAGCATGCTCTTCAAATACTGCATGGAGAAACAGATAGAGTTATCAGAGAACGTAGAGAACAACTGCAGCACAAAACACAAGAAGTTCTTGTAGACGATTTAGGTACAAATTCTTTTGTTAAGACCCAATTAATATATTCTGGGATAGTGTTGTAATATTTCAGACAAAGATATTCAAATGTCGTGTATATTTTTCTAGGAATAAAGAAGAAAATGGCATTTCTGGATCTTTTACTTCAAGCAACAATTGATGGAGAGCCATTGTCTGATGAATCAATTCGAGAAGAAGTTGATACATTTATGTTTGAGGTTAGTAAGAGGACCGTTAAAGATTGGCGAGTTTATTCATCATACACTATAGCTAAACCCGGCCACTTCTGATATACAGTTAATAAAAAAGTAAATAAAAGACAGCGATCAACTGGAAACAAACGGAAGAAATGAATTCGATTTTCCCGCGTATTCTAAAACAACGTTGTGTCAAAATGTAAGGTCAAACGACCAACTACTTTCTCTAAGAAATATTAGATTTAGCATGTTGGTGTCGCACTGATTTAAACGACCTGTAAGGCCTAGATCCCACTATGGAATAATATCGCGCAGGTTTAATTCTGTATACTCAAACTTACTTCTAATATAATCTACTCTTAAGATAACTGCTCTCTTATTTTTTTTAATATTAATAGGGGCATGATACTACAACGTCGGGCATCGCATTCGCGCTGTACTGCTTGGCAGAAAATCCAGGTGTTCAATCCAAACTATTTCAGGAAATTCAAGAAATATTTGGGGATGACAAAACAACAGCTGCAACGTTTACGTATGAATCACTCCTTATATTAAAACCATGGTCCTGTACACAGGTCTGGCAAGCATGTTCACCTGCAAAACAAAACCAGAAAATGACTAATGCGGACTAAACACAAAATCATATTAAAAGCGTCACTATGAACCTTCCTTTTGCCAAACCTGTGTACAGCACCAAGTACTTTTAGAAGCTTATTATAAATTGGAATAGCAAAATAATTTTTCAATTTTCAGTGATCTTCAAAATATGAAATATCTGGATCTTGTAATTAAAGAAACCCTGAGACTGTACCCCTCAGTGCCTCTTTTTGGTAGAAAAATGACAAGCGAAGTGGAAATAAGTAAATGAAAAATTATTTATTTAATGTGAAAACGTTGTCTTTAATATATTTTATTTATACATAATTTTGACAGATGGTCACACCATTCCACAAAACGCAAATGTAACTATTGGAGTATATTTTATGAATAGACGGGCTGATGTTTTCCCCGATCCAGAAAAATTTCATCCAGAACGTTTCTTAACGGATGATACTTCCAGAAATCCTTACGCTTATGTGCCTTTCAGTGCTGGTCCTAGAAACTGTATAGGTAAGACAAAGAGATACATATCTCCCGAGAGAGACAGAACGAAGAGAATAGCCTTTCAAACTATCAAATTATAGGCTACAAGTTTGCAATTGTTCACTTCTTTCATTTCATTTAACTGAGCATTCAAACGACTTTAATTTATAAACTTTATACAACGTTAAAAATAATTATTTTATTTTATATTTCAGGGCAAAAATTCGCAGTACTGGAAATGAAGTCAGTAATCTCAAAAATGATTCGTCATTTTGAGTTAATATCATCTGGACATGAACCGAAGCTATCCCTAGATCTTATTTTAAAATCTATGAATGGCGTGTGCTTGAAATTAAAATCAAGAAAATACTAATTAATCTAATAAAATTATAATAAAAGTATAGTTGGGTATTAAGTACAAACGTTACGTACACTCCATATTGGATAGTATATTTTTTTTCGGAGACTATATTCAAGTTATATACATATAGACTAAATACAATCACAATTGAGTAATATAGCAACACTGTCGTATACAGTATGATACATATTGAATTGCATTCTGTAGAAAAACTGTTCCTCTTAATACATACAATAGAAACAATTACACATCAATTACAAAAACTACATTTATTTAATATATAAAACAAAAATACATTTTAACAACTGCTGTTATAAGGTAAAAATTTCTTACAATTTAAAGATAGACAAAGACATGGTTTCAAAGATTCTGTGTTACAATCAGATAGAGCGGTGGTGGTGGTGGTTCCATAATCAAATGATATCTCTTCTCCAGAGGGTATATCCCGAGCAGCAAAAATACACAATTTAGGAATTGTATTGTTCACCCTAACTGGAACAATGCTACAATTCGGTTCACAACAATGATTAATGTACCTCGCTATATTTCCAAAATGTGAAGGGTCGATATAAGTTTTAATTTGTTCTCCATTATGTAAATATTCATTTAAACAAAATATGTAATTCATATCGTTGTTACTTTTATTTTTATAACGTTGATTAGCTTCATATTCGCTAATGACCTCTCCAACATATTCACAAATAAATGTATTTTTTAAAATGGATTTTGTTGTAGTTATTCCAAGACCCTTGCTATTTTGGAAGTCTATAATTTTTAGACCATCAATTGGTCCATGCTGAACCACTCTGTTTCCACAAAACGATGAACAAGTGCAATCAGTGTGGCATTCGTATATGGGTTTATCTTTTTCTTTAAATATAAAACTCCTGGTAGTTTTTTGTGGGGAAAGCTTTTCGTAATTTTCTCCGAATTTCTTTATACAAGAGCAACTATCTGTTATACATTCGTTAACACAGCTACAGCCTTCCGCAAATTGTTCATTAAAATTGTCATGTATTTTAACGCTTTCCGAATTGTTCAAATTAAGCGGTTCTGGTATATTTTCATCAATGTATATTAAATTTGGATGAATGTGACTGTAATTGTCAAAGCAATCCATATTAACTTTAATTAATTAATTTACGTTACCTATATAATAATTAAAGTTACAACTATTATTGTTTTGAAAATTATTTTATTAGGAATATAGTTTTATTGTAATGATTTCAAAAATCCATCGCAACATCTAACGCATTGTTGATAACATTTTTCAAATCCCTCAGACCCAGAATCCTGTAAGTTTTTGAAAAATTATTTAATTGCTGTATACAAACGCTAGAATAATATATGTATACCATGTTTTACTAACATAATATGGATCTCTGATAATTCGATCTCCTTCTGGGTCAAAATCTCCCAGCAAAAGAATTTTAGCAGTGTAATTTTTAGGAGCCAATTGATTTAAATCAGTCATATTTTCTTCATCCATGCCAAAAATATAATCAAACCGAGTGAAATCATTCAATTGAATCTGTAAAGATGTTCTTTCTGTGATATTCTGTTAATATGCTGATAAATGTCAATTTAAGTTATAATACCTGTCTGGCCCTATGACTGTAAGAAACGTTATGTTTTTGCAATGTTTTCATTGCCCTATGATCAGGACCCTTGCCACTGTGCCAAGCGCCTATTGCTGCACTGTCAATTACCCAATCCTGTTCTTTGTTATTTTTTTTAACAGCTTCTATAAATACTGCTTCAGCAATTGGTGATCTACAAATATTACCTACGAAATTTCATTTGTTAAGAAAACTAATAAATAGATTTATTTCGACAACTAATTTATGAAACTTACCTAGGCAAATGAACAAAACACTACGCTTATCAGACATTTTAAATATATTTTCAGAACTTGTAGAAAATCACGAATTATATATTTGATATGTTTTTTGTATAAACTATTATTATGTATTATTATAAGAATGAAAAACTACAATTTTTAATATAATTTTGTAAACGTGGTAAGGTTATTTTTCTTAAATTTAAACTTTACCGTCGTGTGGCAGTTGCGTCCATGATGAAATATTGAATAAACAATCCTGCGTCTTATATGTCATAATTTTGAAAACATTTATTTCATTTTATATTATTTATACCATGTTAGAGATATACAAAAAGTTGTATTCCTGCTATTACCATTAATTATATTGTTTATAAAAAGTTCAGTTAAATATATCTTACCAATTTCAAACATTGACTGAATTGTCAAATAAGAATCGATCACAAATTTACGATACAGCACTGTACGCAGACTTCACTGCACCAAAAAGTTGAAAGATTTTCACAATGGTCATGTATTGATATATATAGTAATTCGACTTTTTAAATTACATAATTATTGAATTAAACTATTAAAAAAATATTATCAACAATAAAAAGGTAAGGAATCTAAACAATACTTTATACATTTTGTTAGAATAAACCGGCAAATTTTAGAAATTTGTGGGAGGTGTTCTAGAAATATGATACTTTGTATACGTCAAATTTGAGATAAATCTGCTAATCTGTCAATTTTTTTTTGCATAGGCGGATTCTTATTAGTAATAGATAATTCTATACCGAAAATACCCGCCCTACATAAATTGAGTACAAGTAGTAAGTAAAATATATTGTGCTGTAATATTCTAGTCAATACATTTTTATTTTTATTAATCTAATGTGATAACAGTAAAGAGGCTATTCATGCCCCTATAAACCAATGATTATTAAATCCTATTGTATAAGAATGTGTGTTGTATAGATTCTTACAATAAGTTTTATTTTGAAATCATATTGACGCAATCTTCCAACTCAAGTATTTAATTAATATGCCCTATATTAAACCTTCATCAATTTTAAAGTGAAAAACATTTGTAACACAGGATCAGATAGACAATCTCGGCAGAATGCCGGCTGTTCGAGGAGATGGTATGCGCGGGCTCGCTGTGTTCATATCTGATATAAGAAATTGTAAGTAGAGTACCTTACGAAATAAGCCAAATGTTAAATAATACTAAAACTTAATCATATTTTTTCGTAGGTAAAAGTAAAGAGGCGGAAATAAAAAGGATCAATAAGGAGCTGGCAAACATTCGAAGCAAATTTAAAGGAGACAAAACATTAGACGGTTATCAAAAGAAAAAGTATGTTTGTAAATTGTTGTTTATATTTTTATTGGGTCATGATATTGACTTTGGGCACATGGAAGCCGTCAATCTGCTTTCGTCCAATAAATATTCTGAAAAACAGATCGTGAGTAAATTTCTATCAAAAGAGTTACCCAAAAATATTTTCTACCCTAAATGTTTTTGTATTATTCCAGGGATATCTGTTTATTTCTGTCCTTGTAAACACAAATAGCGACTTAATAAAATTAATAATTCAAAGTATCAAAAATGATTTGGCCTCTCGGAATCCAATTCATGTTAACTTGGCGCTTCAATGCATTGCAAATATTGGAAGCCGAGACATGGCAGAAGCTTTCAGTACTGAAATTCCAAAGCTATTAGTATCAGGGTGGGTAAAATACTCTTTAATTATTTCCTTAATATGTCCAATTTGTACAACCAATTTTTTGTTAGAGATACAATGGACGTCGTCAAACAATCTGCAGCACTATGTTTGCTTCGTTTGTTTCGAACTTGTCCAGATATTATACCTGGTGGAGAATGGACATCTAGAATTATTCATTTATTAAACGATCAGCATATGGGCGTTGTCACAGCAGCTACCAGCTTAATAGATGCTTTGGTTAAAAAGAATCCAGATGAGTACAAAGGATGTGTGAGTCTCGCTGTATCACGGTTATCACGGGTAAATAGTTTTATAAGTGTGAATTAAAAATTAATGAAAAGCCGTTATTCTAATACTTAGAGTTTATAGATTGTAACCTCAAGCTACACAGATCTTCAGGACTATACGTATTATTTTGTTCCTGCACCATGGTTATCTGTAAAATTATTGCGTTTGCTTCAAAACTACACACCTCCAGCAGAAGATCCTGGTGTTCGTGGTAGACTCTCAGAGTGTTTGGAAACAATTCTAAATAAAGCTCAAGAACCACCGAAGTCGAAAAAAGTTCAACATTCAAATGCGAAGAATGCTGTACTCTTTGAAGCGATAAGTTTGATAATACATAACGATAGGTAAAATGTGAATTATTTAATAACATGCCGTGTAACTATTATTAACAATCTTTAATTATTTGTAGCGAAGCAAATTTGTTGGTACGTGCATGCAACCAACTCGGCCAGTTCTTATCGAATAGAGAAACAAATTTGAGATATTTAGCACTAGAATCTATGTGCCACTTGGCCACCTCAGAGTTCTCTCACGAAGCGGTTAAGAAGCATCAAGAAGTTGTGATCCTATCCATGAAGGTCTCTAACTGCAGTTTTTACAATTCCGATGTTAAATTTCATATAAATAAAATATTATAAAACCTATATAAAATAAAAATTAACTTTTTAAGATGGAAAAAGATGTGTCTGTACGACAACAAGCCGTCGATCTTCTGTACGCGATGTGCGACAAAAGTAATGCCGAAGAAATCGTTCAAGAAATGTTGAACTACTTGGAAACAGCTGATTATTCAATCAGGGAGGAAATGGTTTTAAAAGTGGCTATTTTAGCAGAAAAATACGCTACAGATTATACATGGTATGTTTAGCCTATTTCATTTTAAAGAAATATATTTAAAGAGCCATGTAATAATATATTTTTTAAATTGTATATAGGTATGTCGACGTTATTTTGAACCTTATTCGCATTGCTGGAGATTACGTATCAGAAGAGGTGTGGTACAGAGTCATCCAAATAGTTATAAATAGGGATGAAGTGCAAGGTTACGCCGCAAAAACCGTATTTGAAGCTTTGCAAGCTCCTGCATGTCATGAAAATATGGTCAAAGTAGGTGGTTATATTCTCGGAGAGTTTGGAAATCTAATTGCTGGCGATCAACGCTCGTCTCCTTTAGTGCAATTTCAATTATTGCACTCAAAAGTAATTCATTTTTATAATAGTCTTAATATGGGTTGCTAAGAATAAGCACTTTAACATTTAAAATGTTTTGCAGTATCATCTCTGTTCATCTATGACCCGCGCTCTGCTCCTTTCGACGTACATTAAGTTTGTTAATCTGTTCCCTGAAATTCGTGGGCCAATCCAAGATGTTTTTAGAACACACAGTAATCTTCGTTCTGCAGATGCTGAATTGCAGCAACGAGCAAGCGAATATCTGCAATTAAGTATTATAGCGACGACAGACGTGCTGGTAAATTGTTGTATGAAATATGATCATAGATATTATTTATATTATAGTTGATATTAAATTTGTATATCGTAGGCCACAGTCCTAGAAGAAATGCCTGCTTTCCCAGAAAGAGAATCTTCAATATTAGCAGTTTTAAAAAAGAAGAAACCAGGGCGGGTTCCTGAAAATGAGATAAGGGAAGGAAAAAGTCCACAACCATCTGCAGGGGATGGTAGTAATGTCACTGTAAATACAAATGCATCTGCTGATCTATTGGGGTTATCTACTCCTCCAACCAGTGCTCCAGGTGCACAAGGAAGCACTGGTGTTCTTCTAGATGTTTTGGGTGATATATATACAAATAAACAGACTAATGGCACCGCTGGTCAAAATGCGTATAATCCGAAGAAGTATGTTATAGAGATATATATAAGTATAGAAATGCATGCTGTGTATTGTAAGAACTCCTTTTTATCGTTATTTTTTCAGGTTTATTTGCAAAAATAATGGCGTTCTTTTTGAAAATGACTTGATTCAAATTGGAGTTAAAAGTGAATTCCGTCAAAACTTGGGTCGTCTTGGGTTATTTTATGGAAACAAGACTCAAGTATCGTTAATGCAGTTTAATCCTCATATTCAATGGGCTTCTGAAGCGTCGTTAAGTGTCCAGCTAAAACCAGTAGAAAATGTACTGGAAGGCGGAGCGCAAGTTCAGCAGATGTTAACGGCAGAGTGTGTGGAAGATTATATTGGTAAAAACAAATTCATACAATACATTTATGTCTGAAATTCTATATTTACATATCACGTTTCCATTGCAGATACTCCGAGTATTGGAATCTCTTTTATATACAATAATGTTCCTCAAAAAATTACGATAAAATTACCGTTGACTATTAATAAATTCTTTGAGCCGACCGAAATGAATGGAGAATCATTCTTTGCTAGATGGAAAAATCTTGGAGGGTAAGCAATAAATATTAAAATTTAATTAGTATAACATGGTAATGGCTATACACTATATTAAAGTTCGATGTTTAAATCACTAATATGTTTGATTTTATTTATTAGTGATCAACAGCGCTCACAAAAAATATTCAAAGCATCTACACCAATGGATTTGACCGCTGCGCGTACTAAGCTACTTGGATTTGGAATGCAACTTTTGGATGGCATTGATCCCAATCCTGATAACTTTGTGTGTGCAGGAATTATTCATACCCGAACGCAACAAGTGGGATGTCTTTTGAGATTGGAACCCAATAAGCAAGCTCAGGTACAAACTGTTTCAATTTAATGTAGTTCACTAGTCAAACCACTTTTCTACAGAATCTGATAGAATTTAAATATGATAGTAATGTAAGTGTCATTAATTAACATAAAGAAGGTCTACAACGTGTCGTTTTAACGTATATCTCGAGAACGGATCTACAGAATTTAAAAAAAACTGAATAAATTAAAAAGTTTTGACAGTTTTTTAAATTATTTGATTAGTTTCGGTGGATGGCAGTTGTAACTAGATACAATTGATTTCAGCGAAAACAATTGTGACTAGATACAATTGATTTTCTAGGCCGCTTGCGCAAGACCTCCACAAATAATTAATGCGGCCCTGACTACCTTAAACCATAAATTTATAATTTAAATTAAATTTAAAAATCATTAATTTTTTCAGATGTTCAGATTAACCGTCCGTTCGAGTAAAGAGAGCGTTTCTATGGAAGTTTGTGAACTTTTAGCTGACCAATTTTAATATATATAAATATTCACATAATATTTTGTTCACAGAAACTTAAGGTCTGCTTAAAGTATATAAAAAATAATAGTATATATACAAGAACATATATCAAAAATATATATATCAAGTTTATGATTACAGAAAATGAAGACATCCTTTTTCTACAATCTTACACTTAAGTGTATTGTGTTACACATATTAATTGCATTAAGTATAAAATTAGGTTTATATACATCGTTTTTAAATGTTTTACTTTTTTAAATATATATCATTTTTTGTTAATATTTTCTTTAGTTTTCTAAATAGACTTTTTATTCTGTTAGAACATTGTTATACACCATTCCGTTAGATTAGTAAATAAATCGATCAGATTACTTTTTAAGGCCACTTTCTATGTTCATATTCAAATATTCGAGTACGCTTTATATTTTAATTGATCAAAATCAATAAATACATATTAGGAATCAATCAGCATTAAGTTTTGAATTAATTATTAAATTAACATTTGCACATCTAATAATAAATGACTATTAAATATGAACGAAAAAATTATATACATTGCTGATTTTATTCCATCATTTAGGTTATCGATATTTTTAAATATAATTGTAGAGGAATCTCGTTTGTATAAATTTTTTGAATTGTAGAAATTAACATGAAAATATTTGTAATATCATAAATATTTGATACTGTTTTAGTTAGTTGGTTTTATTTTACTTCAGTAATATATAAAAATATATGTATATGAGAAATAGATATGTAGTAAATAGATTAAAAATGATTGGGATAATTTTTATTGAATGGTTTTCACCAATTTTAAAATATATAATATTAATTATACCAATCACATTTTTAAAGTATTATATGCTATAAATAAATATATGTAATTTGTGCTCTGTAATAAGAGATGCATATGTATGACAAATAAAATACTCGAAAGAAAGAAAATGAGTTGTTACATAAATAATTTATTGAAAATAAAAACGCTTCAAACAAATCTATATAAAATATTGATCAAGCTTAATTTATATATTATTGATCAAGTAAATACTGATAATATTTCTCTCGATGTTCATCTTTTTGAAATTCTGGTTTAAAATTTATTTTAAAAACTTCTACAAAACCTTCAGCTACTGTCGGCGGCTGGTATTTCTTTCTGCAAAAGAAATATAAATTCTTACATGCTTCGGAATATTGTTAAAATATTTGATTATGTTATTTACACTGCGTTATGGTAGACAACTTCTCCAAGAGGTGCGCGTTTAGGGTTTGTTAAGCCACGAAATAAATTATTATGTTTGCAATGAAACACCGTTGCATGCAGATGTCCACATCTAATTGGAACATTACCACAGCTTTGAATGTATTGTCTTCTTGTCTCCACATCTAGGTTTGTATTATCTATTACCACACTTCTGCCCCTCTATATCAATTAATATGATTTTATTAAGTTATAACGTAATTTAAATGTTAACATTATATTAATATTTACCTGTAACGAATCTTTCATGTTTGATAAACATTTTTTGAAGCTACCTAAAGTATCTTGATTAACTTTGTCATAATTGGCTAAATATTTTTCAGTAAAAAAAGATTTACCGGATCCAGGAAAACCAACCAAGATAATTACCTAGATAAATAAAAATTAGGGATGGTTATTCAAAATCGTAAATATTCCTCCGTAATCCGAACGTTACTTACCTCTTGTTTTGTGGAAGGGCATACAACATTAGCCGGTTCGAAAATAGGTGTATCAGTTCCTAAGGAATGTGGATCAAAAGGTGGTTTGTTCCATGGCGCAGGTTTCATACCCTGTATTTAATATACATTAATAATTTACATGAAAACATATTGGGTTTATTCAGTTAATCCTACTTGAAAGTATTCTTCGGGCGTATAAAATGGCAAGTTCAAATTTGCTGCTAGTAATCGATCAGCAAGAGAAAAATCTTTTTTTTTGCCTGCGGCCCACTTTTCCGGACGTCCAGCAGCATCTCCACAATAAAAACTATTTTCTTTATCAATTGAAACTGTGCCATTCTAAATATATTTAATAAACATAGTAAAAAAAAATGATTATTATGAAATCTCAAGTAAGTCAACGTAACAAATATTTGTAAATCACCTTTTCTACTAAAGCATCCCACATACCAGTCAAAGGTTTTCTATACTTTCCCTTACACGTGGAAACAAATGCTTGAATAGGACACCCCAGTCGTTTAATAATATTTTCTACTTTTGTCTGCAAATTTTTACTTATAGTAGTATAATAAAATAATATAAAATATCAAAACAATTTCATGTTCATATTTTACTTTGAAACTCCTCATGTCTGTTTTGCCGGTTGAAATCCCCGCTTGATTTGTAAATATTACTATTTTAAATCCATCATCTACTAAAGACTTTAATTTTTTTGGAACTTCTGGGAAAGAAATCTGCCAATCATTATAATCTTTAGCAAACACTCTGCCAGATATTGTTTTAATAAGTGTACCATCCATGTCAAAAGCTGCAATCTACAAAATATTATACACAAATATAATATAATCTCCATAATGAAAAATAACGTTATAAACATGAATAAATAATTTAAAAAAAACCTTTTCTCTGTTATATACTCCAGTTTTGGTAAAAATAAGGAGTTCATTATTATGTACGTGTTCCCACTCGTCTACAGATGCTGGTAAATCTAGTTTAGGTTGTTTACTTGGTCTTATACCAATTGCATGAGCACCAGAAGGTGTTTCCTCTTCTTGAGAGTTGCTTGCACTTGAAGAACGTTTTCTACCAACTTTTATGAATTCAATTGCATAAGTATATCTGTTGAGAAGCAACTCTACATGATCGCCATCGTGTACATCATGTGTTTGGTTACGAATTATTTTAAAGCCATTAAGTCCACTACTATTTTGACCTCTTTGTACCAAAGAAACTGTACCATTTTTATAATTAGGTGTTAAGCTAACTAGAAATACAAAAATAATTATTTGAAATCTAACGATATTTAATTATTTATAAATAATTTGATTGATATCTCTTACTCTGTTCCTTCGCACACTTAAGATCAATAATATTTGTTTGCTTAGATCTTCCGACAAATGTTTCTATTCCATCCGGTAATTCAATTGGTTCTTGTGTGTTATCTAAAGACTTTAAATAACATTTTTTAAAGGTTTTATTGTTTTCCATTATGATTCTTATTGCTGTATCTTATGTATCGTATCACCACAAATAGTTATCACAGACTGAACACATATGAATTATTTTTTCTTTAAGTGTAATTTTAGTTGTAATTAAGTGTTATCCGAATATAATAGATAATAGCAGATAATAAAACGATAATTTGTACATTTCATAACTCTTCTGTAAACGTCAAACACATGTCTGTACACCTTTTGACATGTTGGTACATGTGACAGATTGTGATAACCGAGTGATAACAGAAACAAGAAATTGAATGATTTAAATATTACAAACTGGCCTCTTAAAATGTAACTCAGTGTCCTAGTTACGCGGGAAATATAAAAATGAAACTTCAAATTTAAATAAAATTAAAATATTAGGATAACTCTGTAACTATATAGTTACAAAATAATTAATACGCACAAACTGCATAGAAAGTTAATCATATACACGAATAAAAAATATGTCTTATTTTTATATATAGTTATATATCAAAGGCATACGTTACAGTGGCCTAACACGAAGCGTTGACGTTAAACTGCTGTATTATTATATATATTAATTGTGTGTGCCTTTCGGCTTTACAATCTACAGTATTATATTTCTAATACATTTCATTCCTATATACATTCAAACTTAAAACTAAACTTAAAATATTCTAGACTTTTACTACTTCCAAAAGTGCTTTCTGCTTCTTCTTCTTTTGACCCTCTCTATTATTCTCCACCAGCTCATTTATTCTCCTGTCTTTCCTTTCCTTCTTACTATTTCCGCCATCCACCTCTTTCCTTCACTGCCTCCCTTTAATAGCTGTCCAATATTCCTTTCGCTCGCTACTTTTTCCTTACACTCAAACTTAATGTGCTCCAGTGTTTCGTCCTCCGCTCCACACATTCTACACTTTCTTTCCTCACTCTTTTCCCAGTATCTGTTTCCTTTTTCCTCATTTCCCAATCTAAACCTTGCTGTTCTTCTTATGTGTTTTATGTCTTTTTCTATAAGGTACTGAGGTACATTATTTTCCCATAACCTCTTATATCTTTTATTGTAGTTACTTTTTTCTATTTTTCCCATTCTCTCCTGCTGTTGTGTCTCCTTATCCCTTCTCCTTAGCTCCTCTTCCACACTTGCGCCACCTTCTCTTCTCCTCTCTGCCTCCTCGATCGCCATTCCATTCCCTTCAAAGTACTCCTTTCTCTTTTTTGGACCTCCTCCCCCCCCATTCTTTATGTTATCCTCTCTTATTTTCTTTAAAATTTTGCTTTCCGCTCTGTTCAATTTCTCCTCGTATTTTACGGCCCTTTCCCCTGTTTTAATTCGTATTTTATCCCTTTTTAGCTCCTCCATCACCATGTATCCTGGCGTGCACCTGTCCAGCCCTAGTACCCATTTCATATGGTTAAACTGCTGTATATTCTGATAATACAAATATAGGATTTCGTTTAATTTATTATATGAAATGTTTAATCACATGTTGTTGTAACATTTATGAAACATCATAAAGCTGCTCTCACACTCGAACGAACTTCTAGCAAATTGTTCGTAATGTTTTCAACATTATAGGAATCATAGGATCATCGTTGTGACACTATAATATCGGAAATAAGTAACAGTTTTGTATATTTTATAAATTTATTCAATAAAAAATAATATTCATATTATTATAAAATTAATATTACATTTTTTCGTTTGACATTTATAACCACTCATTCGCATGCAGAAAAAAATCTTCCTTGATGCAGTCCAAAACTGCAGAATATTTTATATTGTGTTTTATTCTGAAATGAACAGTTAAGTTTAAAATTAGTATAGAAGAAACACAATAAAAATAAAAAGATTTGTAATGATTATTTAATCACAAAAAAATTACATTATTTAAAATATTTGTTTCAGTTAAATTTAAAATAAACATGAACATTATGTTTATATACATTTACTTAATCTTCGATGAAGTTATTTATTTCTTATGTGTTTATAACTAAGGATAACTTCAAAGTTATTTCAGAATGTTTAAAATGAATATGAAAATGACAGTAAAAATCAGGATATGGCAATATTTACAAAGTTTTTGTCCTTATAACTAAGGTAACCATTCAGCATCTTTCTCAACACTCATTTTACCATTCTTTGAAGACTGGCTATTATCTTCTGAACTTGTTAATGTATGATAAACTTTTTTTCCAGCGCCTGCAACATATTCGATACCATCTCCAATCTTCTCACCAGCTTTTCTTACAACACCAGCAATAGACGAAGCGGAGAATGTGTCACTGTCGATGTTAATATCGACACCTTCGCCATTGTTTACTGGACAATTCGATTGGGAGATGATACTCAATTCAAAAGGATCCACGTTGTTTGAAGAAAGGCGAGTACGTAGCTAGAATTATAATTTAATTAACATTGGGTTTGTAGCATTTCACAATAAACCATTTGTAGCAACTTCAAATCGAAATCGTTATGATTTCAATTGAAAAATTGTATTTGGTTTATGATCAAACAGACGAAGTGAGTAATCAAGCACTTCTATCTCAGTATTTCGTCTGATTTAAATTAATTTAACTTCGAAATTATTGCATGTGGTTTATTGGGTCACATCAGGATATTAAATTTCCGGTTTACTCATCATCACTAATCTAATTATTTCCTTTAATTAATTCTCAATTATGGTAAATTATAGATTATTAAAATAAAATTTTCTTAACCAACGGATGTTTAAAATAGATAACTTTGTAAAATAAGAAGATAAGAGGACCATAAGAAAGTAATCATAAGAAATTTATATTAAGACATTTTTTATGTTTAAAAACAAATTTAGAAAATGTAAATTACTATTTAGTTCGGAAACAAACCAATTTCAATTTATGCGTAAAATTTGTGCTACATACATTAAAATTTTAAAATTTTAACAAACTGAATTATGAATCCATAATTAACTAACCTTGTCAATGTAGATTTTATCCAAAGTTTTTGTCCTTGAAAGTAAGGTAGCACTTTGTCGATGTGCAAAAGTAAGAGATTGGCAACTGTAGATTCCACCGTATGTATCGTAGTCTGTCATAAATACTGTGAAACTCGCTTTTCCAGCAACACCTATAAAATAAACGTTTAAATATGGTCTGACATATTTAACATAAATTTTGCCCAAATTTGGGACTGGTTGTGATACTTACTAAGAGGGAATTTAACAGTCATTTTAGCAGGGACAGCTGGGTCTGGAACACTCAATTCTCCTGTATAGCGATAGTCATGCTTAAGTGGAGTTAAGCTGATTCCAAAATGTTGGGAATCTTGCTCAATAGTATACTCTCCAGGTTCTTCCCCACGAGTTATATTGTAAATTAGGCAATTTGACGCTGTGCTTGTTTTCTGGATGGCATACCACACTCCCAGGAACTGAAATTATTTATTTTGTTATATTAGAACTAAGGAAATAATGATTCATCTAATTATTCATATTTCTAGTAACAAAAAATACGTTTAAGGAGTACACTTCTTTGGAACAGTGATGTATTGATAAACATTAAAGTAGAAACTTCTTGTCATGAAAAAATGGTATAATGCGAATACACCATACTGTAAGAGACTTCTAAAAGGGCAAAAATGACTAATATACTGATAAAATAATAAAAATAAAATAAAATAATTGAACATTTGAGATCCTGACAGCCTAATTTGTTAATATATAGTTCAGTTTTATGTTAATTAAGACATGGGTAATCCCATTATACGCTACTTGCTGTACGAGTATGTTAAAATGAGATTTGACCTGCTGCAAGTTCAAATAGTTCAATGTTGATTAAGATATATTTATCAGTCGTTATAATATCAATATCATAAACTGGAAATTCCATCATAATTCAGACAAAGGGTTTATTTATTCAAACAAAATTATTTGCTCGTAAAAGCAGAGTTGCATTGACACTATGAACTAAAACAACTATTGCCCACAGAGAATTGTGACTGGATACAATTAAATTTTGAGTGAGATTAAAAAAATGGTATTTGCAACAATAAAAAGGGAAGTAAAAAGGTTGTTACAGTACCGTTATTCACCTATTTACCGATTTCTAAGCTTTGTTGTGTTTTATTTTCCGTTACTATAGTTCAAACGTTCGTATTCGTGTACGGATACATGAATGTTTGCGTGTGAACACGAACTATATGTGTGCAGCATGCGTATTGATACTACTACACAATAATCTGACCATATAAAAAAATTAATTGCATATTAAAACGAATTAGCAATGCTTTCTTATATAATATCACATGCACAAAACTTTTATTGTTAGAAAAGAAGTATGACAGACGCGGAGCGAGGGGGAAAGAAATTGTAGGATGCGGTAGGATGAGTAGAGTAGCGGTGAATGCATTACGATGTTATGATTCATTAATGGAGCACTAGAAAACATGTTCTGACTTGCAAGCTTCCAAGAATATTTTATGTTTACGACAGTTAAATTTACTACCAAAACAAAGAATGGGAAGCGTGGTTAGACTAGCAAATAAACATTTCTTGAAATTCAATACTAGTTTGATGTTTACGAACATATTATATTCTCTAATCTGTATTTCTTTCTAATTATATTTTATTACTTTTTAATGACGTCATACCAATACTAACACGCGATTGGATCGTGTCTGTTATTCATTAGTTTTACATATTTTTTTGTTTATATTTAAAAAATATGTAATACAATATTTCATTGTGTTTATTCTTATGTAATCTGATTCATAAATAAATACAATGAATTGATTTTAATTGGAATATAAAAATAATGTATGGTACATATACATCTACCCGTTAAATACAATTACGTATATATAAGGTTTATCTATATACAATGATTATTATACAAAAGGAATTACTACGTACTATGGACAGGATTCCACTACTTGGTGAATAACAAATCTTTGCATGGTGATTTAAAAATTGAATGCATCAAATACTTTATAAAAAAAACACACACACAAGTGTCCCAAGAAAAATGAAAACCGCTCATAGTATAGAAGGGACAACAATTTAAGAACATACAGAAAGAAATGAGCATGACACTTGAGGTACAGTCACGTCTAGCGCGGGAACATGGCTGCCATAGTTGAACATAAATATAAACGGTAAATGCCCTAGCCGTTACTCGTGAACCATAACGAGAGCCGGTGAGGTTCATATTATATATAGAAGAGTGAAAAGAAATAAAAAAAGGAAGTAGCGAGAGTGAAAGCGATGAGGTTGGAGGAAAAACTAAAGAAAATAGAGAGAGGGCTGTCGAGGTTGATAAGGGAAGACATTAGGAAAGAAGGAATACGAGGTGGAACAAGAATAGGAAAGGATATTATGAAGAGATTGAAATTAAAAGCGAGGAGAGGCGTGAGGAGCAAGGAATAATAACAGAAAGAGATATATAGAAAGCAAACCACAAAAATACTTTGTTTATAATTTGAAATGAACAATTTCTGACAATAATTTGGATAAATAATAAAACTTCTCGCTGTTCATTCACAAATTTTAAAAGTTAGAAGTAAGATATCTTTCGATAAAGATATTTTTATAACTCAAAACATAAGTCCGAAAGTGTGTTTAGTAACTATAATATGTTTATTACTCGAAAGTAACATTTACGTACCAAATATATATAACTGTTATTATTTATGCTGTTAACTGTTTATTTTGCGTTTGCTTGTTAATAACAAACGAAAACATAATGACAGAAATAACCTCGTACCATCTAACATTAATAAAGAACAGTTATTGTATTACTAATTGTTAATTATATTTAAAAAATGAACTCACCTTGCTCATGTCAAAACCTGACATCGGTTCAACAGCTGGGCACGACCCCAGATGATACGTATGGGAAAATACATTCCCAACAAATGCAAATATGAGTATTAAATATGAATACATTTTGTAAATAATAACAAAACGCCAGTGAAAATCAAAGTCTAACTAATGTGAACCACAGCAAGAAACTGACTGGACGTGACTGACACTGAGATTGGAGTTAAGGCAATTTATTTTATTTAATTTGTTAGCCACTAAACGATGGAGGGGGTATGTCTCATATCCTAAACAACTCATACAGACTTGTTTTAATGCGATTTAAGTAGATTTCCTTGATGAGTCATGTATTTTAATACTATCTATAGAACGAACATGTTTATGAATGAGTTATTTTCTTAGAAAGAATATTAACTTTAAGGTTTCTTTAGATAGAATCAGTGGCAGACACTTAATTACGTATTTTCTAATTAGCACAAAACCCAGTGCCGTATTTACGAATAAATAACATAAGGCAAGCCTGACGGGTCATCAGCTAAGTATAAAATTAAACTGGATGCAATTGAATTTGGTGAGAGCCCAAATAAAGATTGTGATATAGCAACGATTACCTTTTACGTTTCTTATAGGATGTAGAGTATATATATAGAAGCACACTTTAAAAATGTACTTAAAATGTAATTAACTTTTATAAATGATTTGTAGATTTTAGAAAGTGTAAGTAGATGAAATTATTTTCGAATTGAGACAACAAGAAATGTTACACGAAGTCAACTCATTTCTCCAAATTAGTTTAAAATACATAAGAACGTGAAAAAATGTAGATAATTTTAAATATATGATGAAGTTGGAATTCATGCGATTTATTGGAAAAGCTAATTTTATTATTTGTATATAATAAGATAATTAAACAAACTTAGTAAACTACACATATTTTGTTGATGTGTATGCATGCTTAATAACTATGTTTTTATAAAACTAACACAAAACATAACAGGTTCAAAGTTTAAACAAATAAAATCATGATCAAGTTGTTTTGAATTGCTTATTGGTCCTTGTCCGGGGCCGTTCATGAGATATTGTTATCAAATAATTATTTCATTACGCTAGTTAATTGGAATAATGATAAAAATGAATCACAAATTTTTATGGAAGTATTACTGCGTATCAAGTATTAAATTAATTAACAACTTTGCGTATTACCGAAAATAATTTATCTGAAATTACCGCTAGAAATAATTCACAAACTTTTACTGACATCTATCGGGTTCTGATGATATATTATCTTTGGTCCTGTTCACCGAATCACAGATTTGATTATTATATTATTATCTCCGATTTGATTCTGACAGATTCACAAATTGCCAAAGTCGCGTAAAGTGAAGTTTCTTTGGTTTCCTTAATAAAAGTCATCTAATAATAATATTTATATTTTTTATAAAAAGGTTTTCCTAATTACCACTTATAACAATGACTGCGTTTGAAGGTAAATTAATTTATACTTTTGATATGAAATTATTAATCGGCTTTTCTTAGGTTATGTTAGATAGTTATTGCACAATGTTACATTTATTCACTTTAGTTATTACATATATTTTATATTTTTAAATTTATCAATACTGAACAATGTTTACCATAACAAAATAACATATATTATAATCATGTTTAGAATTCGGTGTTATGCCAGAGATTGGAAAAGCTGTGGACGAAATGGAATGGACGTAAGTACGAAATTTTTTATAATTTTCTTGAATTGCATCACATTTAGTAATATTTCTTTATAACAGATTACCAACAGATGTTCAAGCAGAAGCTATTCCATTAATATTAGGAGGTGGTGATGTTCTTATGGCTGCTGAAACTGGAAGTGGTACGCTTCATTATTCCGTATATTCCGTTAGTGTTAAAGTTATAAGACACATTTTTATTTTATAGGAAAGACTGGTGCCTTTTGTTTACCGATATTACAAATTGTTTGGGAGACATTAAAAGATCTTGCAGAAGGCAAAGAAACTAAAGTACAGGAACATAATTGTATGTATATTTGGATAACATATTTTGTATTCACTAACTTTAACTAGAACGATTTCGTGTTTATGCCTTCATACCTTACAGCTCCAAATTGTACGTTAAGTTTCTTTGATCGTGGAACTGCACTAGCTGTAACACCGGATGGTTTGCGCGGTCAAAGCAGAGAATTTAAGGATTGGCATGGCGGAAGGGCTACGAAAGGTGTTCAGGGTGGAGGTTGTTTTTATTACGAAGCTACAGTAACAGACGAAGGTCTCTGTCGAGTTGGATGGTCCACACCTCAAGTAAAAAAACGATACATTATTTCGAATTGTGTTAGTTTCTGTAAGTATATTATTTAGAGTTTTGCAGGCTACTCTAGATCTTGGCACCTGCAGATTCGGATATGGATTTGGTGGCACTGGAAAGAAATCTAACTGTAAACAATTTGAAGATTATGGTGAAGCTTTTGGAATGCATGACGTCATAGGAACTACGATTGATTTGGATAAAGGAGAAATTAGGTATCACTCGATCAGTTATTGAGAAACACGATTCTATTATTCTGAATCGTATAAAACCACCTTTAAGCAGGTTATTTTTAAGTTGTAAAAATTACATATTTTAGATTTTATAAAAATGGCAAAGATTTGGGAACAGCATTTATTTTGGTGGGACAGAAGAAAAGCGACAGGTATTTTCCTGCAGTAGTTTTAAAGGTAAAGCTGTTGATTATTTATTTTTTTTACTTATTTTAGTATTGATAATTTAATGAACTGTAAAATATAGAACGCAGAAATGTCTTTTAACTTCGGAGCAACACCTTTTAAACAAGCGGTTCCAGCCGGAGCAGTAGCAGTTGCATCAGCTCCACCTGATAGATTAATTAATAATCCTGTAGGATCAGCAGCAACTTCCGGTGGAAATACAGGTTCTAGAGCTTCAACTGGACCACAAGCAATAATAATTGAAGTTAGTATTTTTAAATAAGTGTATATTTATTAATGTATAATTTAAATTCTTAAATATTGTATTATATTCCAGCCATCTAGAGAACTTGCAGAACAAACACTAAATCAAATAGTGAAATTTAAGAAATATTTAGCAGCCCCCAATGTCCGTGAACTTCTAGTTATTGGAGGCATTAGTGTAAAAGAGCAAATGGCTGCTCTTAATAGTGGAATAGACATTGTTGTTGGAACACCGGGCCGATTGGAAGATTTAATTCAAGGAGGTACTATATTTTAGGGGCATCGCAAAATAGTTACTATGCATTGCGACCATTACGTTATATAGTATTCTATTAGGATTTGTCTTTGATTTATTTCAGGATATCTGTCTCTTACTCGGTGTCGTTTCTTCATACTTGATGAAGCTGATGGTCTATTGAAGCAAGGTTACACAGAGCTAATTGACAGGTATCTCATCCAGAATATCACGCTAATAACAACTTTATTTATTATAATATAATCCGGTCAAGTTAAACATAAAAATAGTGGTCAAATAACAAAAATTCCCGGAGAGCCAAATATTGGTGGAGAGCTGGGGTTTATCATTACAAATAAAGTTTTAAAAATCTCCATCGATTCTATGTGTGCTTCTGCTTATCCCAAATGCCAAAACTATATTTTATTTTTACATGCGATAACCCACCTCACAGGTGGCGTGGAAATGTGTGCATATCATGTATAATGTGACTCTTAGAATCGCGATATTTCAGGAATAGTAACTCTTAGATAAAAAATCATAAGTACCATTTTTGTAGAGAATTTTAAGATCTACAACTTTGGTTTGAGGTTTTGTTTTGATAAAACTTACTTTCGTGAAAAATCTAAAAAACCTCAAATTTTGACCTTTGACCCCCGAATAACTTTTGAAGCACACATAGAATCGATGGGGATTTTTAAAACTTTATTTGTAATGATAAACCCCAGCTCTCCACCAATATTTGGCTCTCCGGGAATTTTTGTTATTTCAAATGCCTATCTTGACCGGGCTAATAACATAAAACATATTTTATTTCAGATTACATAAACAAATTCCCAAGATTACAGCTGATGGTCATAGACTTCAAATGATCGTTTGCAGTGCAACTTTGCATGCATTTGAAGTAAAGAAGATGGCTGTAAGGGTTAACATAATTAATTTAAAGGAAAGTTCGTTTTGCAGATATTTAATCTAAATTTTCTTTAGGAACGCCTGATGAGTTTCCCAATGTGGGTAGATTTAAAAGGAGAAGATTCTGTACCAGAAACTGTCCATCACGTTGTGGCTATAGTTGATCCTCAGAATGATCGCAGGTAAACATATTATATACGTAATACTTATATAAGTGAATATTTGAACCAATATATTTCTTTTAAGCTGGCATACGTTCCGTCGACATGTCCAAACTGATGGTGTGCACGCTAAAGATAACGTTCGACCTGGTAACAACACTGCTGAAACTCTCTCTGAAGCTGTAAAAATGCTTAAAGGAGAATATTGTGTCAAAGCGATTGATGAACACCAAATGGATAGGTATAATTATTATAGTAAATATAAATTGCTCTGCGAGGATCATTACCTTAATTTTGTAATTAATATTTAGAGCAATAATATTCTGTCGGACTAAACTTGATTGCGATCATTTGGAGCGATACATGAAGCAACGTGGACTTGGATATTCTTGCGTTTGTCTTCACGGTGATCGTAAACCTCAAGAAAGAAAATCTAATTTAGAAAAATTTAAAAATGAAGAAGTTAAATTTCTTATTTGTACTGATGTTGCTGCTAGAGGGCTTGATATTTCAGGATTACCTTTTAGTAAGTCAATCACCATTATTAACAATGTATAACAAAATAAACTTTTAATTGAATTTTTTTTAATTTAGTGATTAATTACACCCTACCTGATGAGAAATCCAATTATGTTCATCGAATTGGACGTGTCGGACGTGCAGAAAGAATGGGATTAGCTATTAGTTTAGTATCATCGGTACCAGAAAAGGTATACGAAAAATTACACGGTCAAAGAAAGAGGTAGCGTTTTGTTTTTACGTTATTACGGTGTTAAGATTTGAAATATACGTTCACAGGTCTGGTATCACGGAGATTGGTGTTCTTCTCGGGGTCGTAACTGTTCAAATACTAGATTGACAGATGATCGTGGATGCTGCATTTGGTATAACGAGAAACAGGTATGTTACATTTCTTTTGTCTTATAATCTTAAGGTAAAACGACACTTGGCCATTCCCTCTCGCGAAATATAGATGGCGATACTATACAGCAGGTTAAATATTATCAAAAAAAAACCATGTTTTTTTATGTTTAAATCGTTTTATGTAAGTAACTATAAACGCGAATCAAAATCTAATGGCCAAGGCCATTAAAATGCCAATCAAATGGGAAAAATGGCCAAGTATCGTTTCACCTTAAGGATATTAATTATGTATAATTTTTTTCTACGACTTTTATATTAAATTGTTTTCTAATTTAGCTCTTAGCTGATATTGAAGACCATCTAAATATTACAATCCAACAAGTGAACAACGATTTGAAAGTTGCGTCCAATGAGTTTGATGGAAAAGTTATTTATGGAGAAAAGCGAGGAGCACAGGGAGTCAATTACCAGGATCATGTAGGAATAATGGCACCGATTGTTAAAAAATTATCTGAGCTGGAATCGAACGCACAAATTATTTATCTTAAACATTTAACTGCTGGAGCCAAATAAAGAAAAATTGTATTTAAAATTTACAAATATTTATTTACAATAATATTTATTTTTTGCAACATTACTGAAGATTATTTTCTAAATATCAGAATTATTATCTAATATAATACTTTTTTTTGACTAATACAGACTTCAAATAATGAAATTCTGAGCTACTTAAATAATAAACAATTAATTTAACCTGTGTCTTTTTTCTTTGTTATATTATTTTAATGGTTGTTTCATATTAACAGTAAATTCAATATCCATTGGAGATTTTGAACGTTTTCTTTTTCTGCTTGTATTTTTTGATGCGTCTGAATTTGCAGATTCTGGATTACTTTCTACTTTCAATGATTCGTCCCGTTGGCGCACTGGCCGTGCATCTCCAGAATATTTAGCTATTTCCTTAATTTCTTCAAATAATTCTACCCAGAAGGATATCTGCAATTATTGTTAACATTATTAATTTAGTTAATATATACGCATCTAGAGGGTGTTTGGCCAGAAATCACATTCAATTTTAGTTATTCTTCACCGGAAAATTTGAATAATTTTCAAATTAAACTAGTTATATTATTCAACTACTTTAATGATATTTTTAGCTTTCTGGACAGATTCACTGGTGTTATGAATACAGTATTTAAAACTATAAGAACATAATCAACCAGCAAAAAATTTAATTTATTTCTATTCGCTTTTATTTTCGAATATGGCAAATGTATCTAGATTTTATTGAGACTAGATACATTGAAATACTGATTTTGTCTTTCGAATTTAATTATAATTTTATATGTACCTTCAGTCGCCTCGACTCCGCACTTGCATGGCAGATAAATTCAAGAAAGGCAGCGCCAACAGCAGCTCCTAGACCCATTATCATGACTAGAAAAGCACCTTCCAAGTGCGTCATTGATAAGGGCACGGCCCCTCCTGCATCTGCTGCAGCACTCTGTTATTTAAATTAATAATAAAAACAAATAAAATTTAACTTTTTAAATATATTCTTTATTCCACAATATATATATATATATATATATATATTTTAAACGGTTGTAATATATATTTATTTACCAAACAAGCGCCTCCTCCTCGTTTTTCCTTCCACCATTTATTCCTCATACTTTGCAGTTTTCCATTTTCCTGAAGTTTCAATACAGCCTCACTTAGCACATGGCGATATTTGGATCCTGCAATATATTTTTATTTTTTAACTTCTATTTTCTATTTCATTTCAATTTTTATTGAAGTCATTTATACTTTTCCTCATAGCGATTCCATATCCTTTTTCATCTAAGTTATCTCCAACTTTTGCAACATTACACTCTCGCTCTGAAATATATTCAATTGTTGTTGACTCCATAAGAAAAGCATAATTTCCATCCTCTTTTTTAACACGATCTAATCCGACTTCATTCGATCCTGTCATATGTTCTGGATGATCTCTCATATAGTGAAACATTCTTTTGTAGACGTGATATTCTGAACCCTAAGAAACTATGATGCAATTAGTCTTTCCAACATCATTTTACCAGCTGTGAAGTAAGATATTAATAATTAAAGTGCGCATATTTAACATGCAGGTGGTGTACAAAGTATGAAAGAAAACATCGTCTTAACGTATATCTCGAGAACGATTCTGCAGATTAGTATATCTGTTGTCAGTATACTGTTTTTCAGATTGTTTGCCTAATGTTATTAAGAAAGATATAAAGGTTTATACCTTGACCCGATTGAGGAATAATTACAGTTTTATAGAAATTAAATTTGTTTCACAAGCTCATTTAAAGACAAACCTTAAAGAATCCATAAGTTGAACCGCCAGTTTTTGCGCCATATGCAATATCACTTTGTTTTTCTAAGTCTTCAGCGGATTTTATAGGAGAAAATGGCAACGTTGTCGTAAGGGAAGCAGCTAAATTAGCCGTATAGGAAGAAACTATAATCAAAGTAAAGAACCACCACATGCTGGCAATCATTCTGGTAGAAGCAGCCCTTGAAATTAAAATATTTTCTATGTTATTAGTCTTGTTATACATTATTTAAATTCCGCGCCTTCGTTGTGTTGACTAATATTTGCTGCTAGATTATACTGTGACATCTGTTGTTACGTATCGTGAGTATAACGGTATTCTCAAACATGATAATATAATTAATAATACTTTAATTATAAAGTCATAATTAATTAATTCTTACGCTGGTGCAAGTTCAGTTCCTTGTTGAAGAAATGAACCCATTGTGAACCAAAATGAATTTCTTAAACTGAATTGATTGTGTAATACTTCTGGTTCCTCTACACACGGAAATGGATTCTGCCATTCCGCTGGTGATAAACGACCTAAAATATACAAAAGTAAAGATACACTTATCCAAGTTCCACCCAGATATTTCCAGACATCAGCAGAGAAAGGTTCCATGAAGGAATATCGGCCCGGTTCTTGTTTTGTTGGTGCTTTGTACAAGATGGAAACACCTGTAATAATATTTCTTTAGTAATATTAAAAAGAATTTTGAGTGGTATGGATAAAATTTTACCTAAAGTCATAAATGGCATTGTAAAATCAACAGCCTTTACTCTTTCTTCTGTAATAGTCAAATCAGTTATTGCTAAATCTGCTCTCTGAAAGTGAATAATTACAAGATGCCTTCAAAGTGTTAACCTGACAATAAATGTGATTGTTCTGGGTAACGTCAGTACTTACACGATCGATTACTTCCTTCAGCATGCCTGTCATTTCGTTAGTTTTAGTATCTATTGAACCATATACATTATCTTCTTGAATCCTGAAAGTATATGTGAATCCCAAACTCTTTGACAGCTCGTCAATCAGTTCCACACCATAACCTTCATATCGATCATTTCCATATAGATTGTTGCTAGTGTTCTTTAGCATCCCGTAAGGTTCACTCTAGCACAATATAAATGTAATGTAACATAACTATAGTTTATTAAATTAGTGGAGTAATCATCCCCCACTAAATCTACTAAACCAAATCCCTACAAACAATTTTCATCGGAATCCAATTAGATGCGAATCGTATCACTCTGAATGGTGATTGGAATCCTATTAGACATTAGTGTGACATTACATGAAGCTTTGGATAGCATGTATGCACCGGCCGGAACGCTCCGTACCTCCTCTGATTGCCTTCCTAATACTTTCCAAACGCGGTTTGCCGAGGTGCAAGTCGTGGTACTACCCAGTACTACCGATATGTTCTCCCGAACACTGTGTGACTACTGTCTAACCGCTGTCTGATACGAGATTGCTAAGATACGACAAATTGTTTGTAGGGATATTGTCATTATCTCGGTCTTACCAAAGCTGTTATTACAATAAGATGAACATTTCTAAGTGTGTACATGTTATCAATGTCAGTTTCCATTCCAGATCCTTGAGAAACGAGTTTAATACCGTACGTAGAATTCCAAGTACCAAACTTTGTTAATCCTTCAGGACCTAGTTCTACCAAATCGAGGACGAAATCCGAACGAAATCCTTGATGATCAAACTTAATTAATCGAGTTATGCCCAGTACGTTACTCTGCAAAATTAAATAAATGATGATATAATAATGATTATAATATTTTAAAATAATTGTATTACAAAAAAAAAATTGCTCCTTTTTTTAGATAGATTTGTTTAAATTAATTAATTTAATGTCGGCGTTTTTCCGACGCAGTGTATCACCTACGACCTCCTACTGTATTGGCAGTATTTATGGTGTCGTGGTCTCATACATGTGAATTAAACCGTTGCCTAATAAATGTACGAATATGTATGTACATAATTAATTTAACTTAATAACTACCGAACCCAGGATATATAACTTCAAGCGCCTATTTTGTAACTGCTTACCTGACTGGGTCTGTTAATTTCTGACGATTTTCAAAGGCCTATATAGAAAGATATATAGAAAATATATATTTTCTAAACTAAGGTATGTAAGTTTACACAAAACTATCAGAAGACCTTAAATAAAGAGCAAAATGGATCCCATACTGGCATAATGTAGGCTAATTTGTAAATTATAGGGCTTTTGAAAAATCGTACGAAATTAACTAAGGCCACTTAGTCCGGCATCGAACCCGAAGACAGCAGTCTATATAACATCGTAGAAACCTTAAAAACGTATACTATGTATAATGTCCGATGGAAGATATTGGCGAAACAGTGTGACAAACATAATGAAAGGTACAAGAAAGAACAGGAGAGAATCCAAAATATTTATAGAAGTTAGAAATGGAAACCAAAAAATGTTAGGAAGAGTGAGATTACGAGAAGAGAAGAGGAGTAACAAATATTAGGAAGTAGAAAATTAGATTCCAGTTAACAATTTGGTGAAATGTCACACGTAGTTCGCATTGTCTCGTCACTTGGATTTCGGCAGGTGAAGTGTTAGAAGTGAACATTTTATATGAACAAATTTGAAAACTCTTTCATGTTAAAAATTCATAGATTGTAATGTGGTTTCGAATGGAGTCTAAATTGTTTACTGAAAATTTGTGTGGTAACTGGTCGAAAGAAACAAAACTTTAAGGATAGACATAAGGAAAAAAGAAAAGCATCCTGTGTGGGATAATCTATTAAAATATAATGGATGCAAGCAGGAACAATTAGAAAAAAGGGAGAACGTGTTAGGACAAAGAGAAAGGATTTAATGTAGATTTTATGTAAATCAGAAAGTTTCGTCAGAAACGGTATAATTTAAAAAAAAACTAAATCCAGAATATAAAATATAATTACAGCTTTCATAAAGTTAATGAGGGTGAAACCATGGTCCCAGCTGTCAGGCTGCACATCACATTTTAAATGTTTCGCGGGCTGTTCAATTAAATTTAGTTCCTTCATAGCAGCAGCGAAGACGTGGACAGCGTCATAAATAAGAGCATTTTCAACCCGGAGTGTGGATGGCAACAGATTTTCTGAGATATTTCTCCCTCGGCGCTGTTCATGGTGTTCCCAGTCTTCCATAATATTTTTTAAATCTTCATTTTCTGGATCTAACATTCTTACTCCCATAATTTTCGTATCACCATATTGAAAGGGTTCCAAATCCAGTGTATGCATGTCCAAATTGGTTATTATTAGTTGTTCTGCAGTTGATAGTAATCCAACCTGTTTCAATTTCAAAATGTTGTGTAAATGGTAACTTATAAATATATGGATGTGTGATCAAGATACAGACCTGCTGGGCTTGCTTCAATATTTCTGGTAATGATTCAATAGTACAATCCAGTATCAGATTCTTTTCCTGTGATTCCTTAACCCTTCTTAATGTTGGTCGATAGTTGTCATCATTAACTCCCAAATTGAGTTGTCTCATTGTAACTGTGAAACCTTTAGGATCATAGATTTTTAACAATTCACCCACTCTTGGCACTCGGTTGCTGTTTTCGTACATTATGGTAAATTGATCCCAGTTGTAATGTTTAACTAAATCTAGAAATACTTTGCTCAATGCTGTTGCTTCGGGGTAAAGATTTATTGAAGAGGATCCTCGTTGTTGTAGCATATTCCATTTTGCTTCCAAGTGCGGTATATCCATAGTGTCACAGAATGATTGAATCGTATTGGAACTTGTTGATGTAAATGGTCCAAAAATTCCAAACACTCCCATCTGTTGAAAATATTAGCATCGATTAATGTCAGTGTGGTTGTGGGTTATATTAGTAAACAGAAACTAGCAAGGGAAAGGGTAAGAATTAGTTTATCCAGCACAAAGTTAACAAATAAGTAGAAGGGGAAAAAGAACGGATTATTAAATGTGTTTGTATACGTTGCAAACGTACCTTCATCATATGACAAGCACCAGTAGCTACAGCCATATTGTCATCCTTTGCTACTCTTAGAGTAGTGGCCCGCAGTTTGCCATGTGGATGAAAAATGCGTTTCTGGTTGATATCGTTAACCGCGAAACGAAATACACTTTCTGCGTCATCATTAGCTTCATCAAATATGCCCCCTGAAATAGTGTGTCCACCAAAGAATATTTTTATATAATCACCAAACTTTTGTACATAACAAATAACAGAAATTTTATGAACAAAAGCGTTTAATCTGTATTGAAAGCTGACATATATATACTAAGAGCCAATTCTTTTATAGATAGTTAATTGTGGTTTATTATAACTTGAGTTGATACTTTTGTTTCTCAGATCCGATTGTCAGCTGTGGACAACCTTGACAATTTAAAATCTAAATTATAATTTTCGATATCAAGACGATATCAAAAGTACCTTCCAACGATTATTGTGATTGCTTTCCAGTCACTATATTTCTTGTTAAAAACTGGTCGTTGTGGTGACGTTATTAATTGCTATATTAAGAAACCTGCTTTCATATAAAATAGAAAAGTTTCAAAAGTGATTGACGTTTTGAAATACTCGAATTTGACTTACCAATTCTTATAGGAATGACTTCAGTAAACACGGATTTAACAAACAACAAGAACAATATTTTGGAAAAAAACATTTTATTGAACAATGTATTTAAAGTAGAAATTGTTTATTTTTACACCTGATCTTTGGTCGCGACATCATGGTCCGATTTAATGCAATGTGATGAGAAATAATGTGTCGTGAATGCAATTCGCTATAAATAAACAACAGACGCAGTGGGCAATATTCCAAACCTAGATCTCAATTAGACGATAGAAAATTAAAACATAATTTGGCAGACGCGGGACGTTAGGCCCTTTTTAGATTCATTTTCCTGTAGAACTGCGAACTGTCATCGGTGATCATCGTTTTTTAAATTTGTTTTCAAATCTACATTTTTACTTTTTACTGTTTAAAAATCTGAACTGAATGAAAATATGAACTTTATAGGTGTTTGCTTAATTTAAGTCTGTCAGAATTCGTGAAATACAGACAAGTTCAGGAATTGTAGACGTAGACAAAACTAGCAATCTCTGCTAATAAAGTTTCTAAACAAAAACAAAATCTATTATAACACCATTATTTTGTTTCAACTGGCACTGTTTTTTGTCAACATCAAATTATTTGAAAAACTTTGCAATTTCTTTCTAAAGAAACCTCAAAGTAAGTAACACTTGTTATATAATTGATTTGACATTTATTTAGTATTTTGTCTGAAGATAATCCTGCCTCCAATATGCGCATAGATTAATTTGGCATAATGAATTAAGTTATACTTATATTTCCATTCTATTAGAAATTAAAATATTTGCAGGTAGCACTTAAATGGGTGACTGCTTGGACACATTGTGTACCATAGACAAATCTAGAAAGTAATAAAACTTTGTCAGTTCTAGGGAATGCCTGGTGTGAAATCTACACATCAAACGAAACGCGGAATTGGTCCTAACGGAAGAAATGTCTTTAACAGTAAGAGCACGACATCTTTGTCAGTGGAAAATAAAAATACATTCAAACATGTAACAAGAGGGAAGAACAGAGATTTGTCCTCAGTAAATCCAAGCGAAATGTATCAATTTAGACCAAATTTTTCTAAATCTATCACTTCGGATTCAGGTTCCGTCTTTAGGTAAGTTCAAATACAGTCTTATGGAATTCCTTGATAAATCAAAGCGTTTCCATTTCTTTATCTCATTGTTTCAGTACCCCTCTGTATAATGACCCATCTTTATTTGCTGTGTCATCTATTGGCGAAATGTGGACTTTCACAGAAGTAGCCAAAGCTGCTCAACTTTTAGCGAGCCCTCCCATGAAGGTCGTCTTCACTGATGAGGAAGAAGAAAGGCGCGTCTACACCCTCATCTATGACGTATTTAGATGTTAGATAAATATATGTGATATTTAAATTAATTTTATATAACTAAAAATCTTATATACTTTCATTATAATTTCAGATTCCACTGTTCTGAATGATGCTCTTAAAAATATTCTGTTTTTCAAACACAATCCAGAGGTATATAGCATATTCATTCATTTTATGCCGGCAGTTCACTCTCGGTGAGACATTTGTCGATATGCCGAGACCCCGATTGGACAAAGTTCACTTTGTCTCTTCTAATGTCCCTCGGGCGATAATATCGGGGCGGAGGTGATATGTCTAAATAATATCAACTTACGAATGAAAATATATAAATGTTGGATGTCGCATGTTTAAGTCGCACCAGTCTGTACGAGGCATTATACACAAGACAACCTACCATTCAAAGTTAGGTACAGACTACCTAAAGACATAATTCTGTGGATACTTGCTACACAACATACAGAGATACACACTTTTTATATAATTAAACACAGAAAAGTAGGGTTTTAGCCAGTTTTACTTACACAAATATTACACACGAATTGACGACATTATAGATAAAAGCATTAGCTAACCACCGTAAAGTAAAACAAAAAGGTAAATAAAATTGTAATTTAAGGATAATAAATATTTGAATTTGAATTGAATTGAAAATTTCTAAATCGTAAGTCTTATTATCAAATATAGTTAGAACAAGAAAAGCTGATTGCATTACTTCAGGCGTAGGTTTGAATATTAGATATCTCTTTTGCTTTTATTTCATTAATAGAATTTTATTTTATGTTTATATTAGATGAGAATAGGATACTACATTATTAACAATTAACTTAATAAAATAAAACACATTGCAGACAATGAAGGATATACAACGGGTTTGGCTTCTTCTTTTTATACTTCTATTAAAGCATTTTTCGCAACATGAGGAGGATGACAATGGATTAAGGGAAAAATTATACACAGAAGCTGGTATTAGTGGTGGGTGCATAATATTTAAAGAAAAACCACTACAAAGCAAAATAAATGTTGTTTATATGATTACAGATATTGATGAATTGTTGATGACAAACAAAGTCCGACTGGGCGCTGCGGTAGCACGGATGAGGATTAAAAATAACGCGCTGAGGTTGTCACAATTACTGCCGCAACATTTGAGTGACGATTCAACAGCAGAATTTAGTAACTCGTGCATAATGACGGGTTGGATAAATGGATTTCGAACAAGGTTATATTTGATTGAATGTAAATATGTTGATCAAGCAATAGTTTCTAAAGTTTGGTTATTATAGATCTCGAAAAGATATATCAGTTGGATTTGCTAAATTGGGAATAATTCTAAGTGATAGCGACAACTTGGAACATCTTGTTTTTAACGAATACAACTACGACAAAAATCATCCTCATTTTGTTGCTGTGTATCCCGAGAATCGCCATGTTGTAGCACAATCTCCAATTGTCAAAAACAACCAATTAATATTGCAGGTTTATGCATTATCTATGTAAACTTAGTTACATTACTGTTACATAAAATCAAAAGTGATGTAAATGATATCATTAGTAGCGTACTGAAGTGCGGTTCACCACAGGCACCAGCCTAATATAGGCCTTAAAAACTCTTTGAATTATGGCTAGATACAATTGATCTTGTGTGATCTAAAAAAAGGTAACGATTTCATTAGAGAATGGGCTTGTGCACTCATTTCTTAGTGGTCGATTTTTCAATTGTTGATTGAAATTGATGTTAATAAATGTATATTGGCGTGTCTATTTTAATAAATATCTAAATGTTGACGGAGATATAGCAATTAAAAATTTGAATTGTTTATGACATACTATGTCTGTACTATTAAGGATAGGTCAGTTATTTTTTCTATGGATAAGAGTTCTGTGTTGAATATGCCTATCTCCTTTACGCTCTGTTGTATAAAAGAGATATTAACTTAGCGATTGTGATGTCACATGCATTGGGAATGTGTACAACGTTGAATCCCTTTAATAATTAAAGAGACAAAATGACCTTTTTTAATTGTTAATATCTCCTAACATATATGGAGTTATTAAAAAATAATTGGATAATTGAGGTTCTAGTAACCAACTTTATCAATATATAGTACACTTTTTTAAAAATTAAGACATAGGACACAAGCCCAATGGCCTTCATCACTCTTGGTACGCTACTGGATAGCATAACTATTCTATCTAGGGTACGTTCCACTAAGCGATCAAAACGATCACGGTCGCCAAATTTGGACGGCAGAAAGAATGTTTTGATCGTTGTGAACGCTTAGTGGAACGCGCCACTATAATTACTTAAATATTATCAACCGTAACTAAGACTTCTATTTTGTAAGTTTTAACAGGCGTCCGATAATTTTTGACGAATTTTCAAATTATACTTTCTAAATTAGGCTATGTACAAGTAAGTTTATCTAAAGCTAATAAATCACATATTTTGGCAGCAAATGTAGAAATCATTATAAATTAACGGACATCAGTTTAACAGCGGCAAAATATAGGGGTCTAAATCATACAAGTTCTTCTTTTGTAATTTTATTTTCAACTACAGAGCAGAGCTTTCTCCATCGGCGCTACTGTCTTCAGTTATCTTTTGATGCAGCAAGATATGCTTGGCAGCGTCATCCAGACGAACATCATCAGTCCTAAAAGCACCGCCTATCTTGCCAACATCCTGTCCTACAACAACAACATCGTGCAGCTCCTAGTGTTCGACGCTGGCATCAAGTAGATATAAAATTTATGTGGTCCGATATTTTATATTAAGTAATATATAATAAGTATTAATAATTGTTTACGAGCTTCTGGTTTTCTATTTCCAATTTCTAGCACGTCCCAGAACCTAATCTTTATTTATCACTTTTCTCATGCCATTTTTATCCCACTCTTTACATTTTGGATTCCTGAAATTCTATTTCTCTTTCTTTTCACTTCTATTCTCCTTTCACCCAGTGAACAATTTGGTGAAGTGTCCTGTTTTGTGAAGTTTCTACCACTATTGCACTGCAATTATAGCTCGCATCAACTTTATCTTCATTTGTTTTCTGACAGGTGGGTTTCCCCATTTGCAGCCGATAAAATAGATATTTCATATGAACGACTGTGAGAAACTGAACTGTAAATGAACTCTTTCATGACAAAAAAATCATGCGCATCTTCAATATGACGGCAAAGTGACTCCAAAACAGTGGCGTAGCTACCGCCGTATCGGCCGTGTCAATGATACGTGGTCCCGGGCTACAAGGGCCCCAAATGTGTGTCTTTGTTCCTTTTGTGAAAAATCTTTACCCATCATTTGGGCCCCCCAACAAATTTTGATGCGGGGCCCGTCTAAGGCGCGCTACGTCACTGCTCCAAAATGTTTACTGGGTATTTTCCAACTTTCAGATATTTTTTATTCTTCTTTCTGGTTAAGTCGTCTGTTAGGTGATTATTCGATATAGCTACACCTTTTGTTTTGAATCTTTTAAAAAAATTACTGCCTTTCTGTATGTTTTATGGCAATTGTTATATACTAAAAACATGTACAAATCTTACCTTATATACATCATACCATATTTTATTTAGGAAAAGACAATATTAATGGTTAAAGTTAAAATTTCAAATTTGAGGTTAGAAATAATATGACATTGTTCCATATATATGGCGTCATATTTCACATTTATTGGCCAACTTTAAGCATAAATACTGTCTATTTTTTAATAAAAAATGGTATAAAGTATATTACGTAGTGATTTGTACATATTTTTACTATATTAAAAGCGCCAGAAAATATTCGAAAGTGGAATAGTTTTTTTATAAGATTCAAAACAAAAGGTGTAGGTATATCGAATAATTACGCTCTCTTATATCGGTGGTGAGTAGACTCTTGTAAACTAAAACTACTTTTGATATATTGCAAGTGACTAGGACTTAAATAAACACTAATCAAAATCTAAATCAAGACTACTTTCAAAATACCACAGCTGGTTACCATGATCGATGTCTTTCCCACCACGTGGTGATAAATATAAATCCCCTTAAGGTTATTAAAATACTAAGTTGATCAAATATCAAATACTTCTTAGGAAAGCTAAGTACGATCAATATTTTCGTGATCTATCTGTTTCCAACATCCGAGTTTTCTCACAACGTCTGGATGACTATCCTCTGGAATCTGAAATTTTGGAAAATGTTCTAGCAGTGTTTGTTAGTCCCCCAAATAGTTTTTCTGGAGCCCGGGATCCTATTGCCTTGGCATGTTGCTGCGGAGGAGATATCGAGATTTTAGAAACTCGCACCAAATATGCTACACCCATTGCATCGAGTGAAATGCTCTACAACCAAAGTCAAACGCTCAAAGATGTCCTGCAAAGACCTAAGGTATATAAGTTTTTCTCTATTTGTCTTGAATTGGACTGGTGTACTATTTATTTGCTTGTTAATATTGGCGAATAAATCTTAATCTTAAGGTGAAACGATACTTGGCCACTTTTTCTAGCGAAATATAGATGGCGATACTATACAGCAGGTTAAATATTATAAAAAAAACAATGTTTATTTATGTTTAAATCGTTTTATGTAAATAACTATAAACGCGAATCAAAATCTAAAGCTGCAATTAGTTAGATGAATAACGTATCTAAATTTCAAGCTTTCTTCCACTGACTTTTAGTGAGTTGGAATCGCAAAAATTACTTTTGAAAATGAATATTGCTATATTATCTAGTTAAATTCCAATTTTTATATGACTGGTAACATTTCGAAGGGTTTGTCATAAATAAAGGTTATAAAATTTATGACAAACCCTTAAAAGTCAGTGGAAGAAAGCTTAAAATGTAGATACGTTATTCATCTAACTAATTGCAGCTAGTATCGTTTCACCTTAAGTTACATTTTTACTGCACTTTTATTTCCCAATATTAACTATAATCATGACGCAAGATGTCAGAGAAAAAGTTACAAAATAAGGCACTTAGTTGTGTTAATGGGCTTGTGTCCTATGTCTTAATTTCTATAAAAGTGTATTATATATTGATAAAGTGGGTTACTAGAACCTCAAATGTTCAATTATTTTTTAATAACTCCTTATATGTTAGGAGATATTAACAATTAAAAAAGTCATTTTGTCTCTTTAATTATTAAAGGAATTCAATGTTTTACAAACTCCAAATGCATGTGACATCACAATCCTTGTGTAAGGTTACCAACCTTACAGATCATAAATCTCTGCTATATGTATTTATATATCAAAATATCAAATATTATTTACAGTTATTTCAAGGAACAATAAAATTTCAATATTATGTCTGCCTTAACAGGGTTAAATAAAGTAAAAACTTCTTATTCTTTGATTTGACTTGATTATTTCGAGTACCAACAGCTACAAAACATTACCACAGCACTGTAAAATGCATTTCACGTCATACAAATATGGGCGACCATTTCTAGCGCTAAAACTACAATTCAAATTTTTAATTGCTATATCTCCGTCAACATTTAGATATTTAATAAAATAGACACGCCAATACACATTTATTAACATCAATTTCAATCAACAATTGAAAAATCGACCACTAAAAAATGAGGACACAAGCACATTGTTGGTGTTTGCCAATAAAGATATTAATGTAGATTTGTTTCCTGACGTCTGTAGATTCAGTTCGTGTTGTATGAAACGCATTCCGTGTCTCCGGATGAAAATGAGCACATGGTAAACGATGCCGTCACTTTTATTAACCAAGTAACAACAGACAAGTACAAACAATTTCGGCAAAAGGAAATTGAAGTAAGTCAACTGAAGGTTACTTGATCAGTTTTTTAGGTATTGTGTTACAGAATTACTAATTTATGTTCCTTAAAGGACAATAAACTGTTAGAAGAACCAAACTACAACCATCTTCGAATACTGGAGGAAACAAATCCAGAAAGTAATACTCTTCCAAAAATTTCTGGTGAAGGGGACCACGTGGATATTGAGGTTAGCCTTTAAGCTTTGGTGTTGGCTTCCATCTACAACTTGGAGACTATATTTATATTTATTTTTATGCTTTATAGATTCCAGATGAAGATCTTTTTGAGGTTACGCCTATCCCTGAAGCTGCCTGCAAACATAACGCTCAACAAGAGAATGGATGCTTTTTGAGTTTGATACGACGAAAGGTAAATATTTTGTATAAACTACGGAATTTAGGAATTTTTTTGAATTATGTTAATGTTAAAGGGCGTCGGAAGAAAGTAGCAAAATAGGGTCCTTAATATTTGTATTGTATTGTATATTTATTGATTGTGTGCTTTTTGACTTTACATTATATTTCTTTTAACCTTTTTCTAACATAATTAAAACTAAAATGAACTATAGTTATAAAATATGCTTAAATTAGTGTCTCTCCGTTTTAGTAGGCCGTTCAAATTTTAGTAGTTATTTGTACTTTGCGTATCACTTTACCTGTCCCCTATCGTTTATCTCCCATTCTTCCACTTTTCACCTCCTTCATGCATTTTATTTTATTTCCCTTCCCTTTTGGGATGTCCATCAGGTCCACGCTTTCGCTTACACACATTCTAGATATGCTCCAAAGTTTCCTTTTGTCACACACCCTGCAACGTTTCCCTTCTTCTGTTCCTTTCTTCATTCCCAACTCTAAATCTAGCAAACATTTTCTTTTCCATTCCCCTCTATAGACGTAATGGGCTTGTGTCCTCATTTTTTAGTGGTCGATTTTTAAATTGTTGATTGAAATTGATGTTAATAAATGTGTATTGGCGTATCTATTTTAGTAAATATCTAAATATTGACGGAGATATAGCAATTAAAAGTTGGAATTGTAGTTTTAGCGCTAGAAATGGTTGGTCATATTTATATGACGTGAAATGCATTTTAATGTCAGTGTTTAACGTGCTGTGGTAAAGTTCTGTAGGTGTTGGTAGTCGAAATAATCAAGTCAAGTCAAAGAAGAATAAGTTTTATTTTATTTAACCCTATTACAGCAGACATAATATTGAAATTTTATTGTTCCTTGAAATAGCTGTAAATAATATTTGATATTTTGATATATAAATACATATAGCAGAGATTTATGATCTGTAAGGTTGGCAGCGATTGTGATGTCACATGCATTTGGAATGTGTACAACGTTGAATCTCTTTAATAATTAAAGAAGCAAAATGACTTTTTTAATTCTTAATATCTCTTAACATATAAGGAGTTATTAAAAAATATTTGAACATTTGAGGTTCTAGTAATCCACTTTATCAATATATAGTACACTTTTATAAAAATTAAGGCATAGGTCACAAGCCTATTAATATTGTAGCAGGAATCTGTCTAATTATTTGATTTGTACATTCCAGAGTCAGAAGTTAACAGCCCCAGATTCTGCAACGGTAGGTAGTGCAAGTCAAGAGACTCTGACGTCAGTAGTATCATCTAGAAGAAGTAAAAGTTCAATAAAAAAGAAAAAGCCTGAAATAGTGGAGAAACCAACCACTTACCGAAAAAATGTAATGAGTAAATCTTCAGCAACATTTAAAAAACGATAAATATAGTAAATCATCAAGATAGGAATATTAATTAATCGAAATTTGTTGTACATTTGTTATACAAAAATAAAAATTATCTGTTTTTATAAAGTTTTCTAATAATAACTGTTTCGTTATGCTTATACGTACGTCATGTATTTTACAAGTTTTCCAACTCTTCATTCTTTGTTACCATTATAGTAAATACTAGCTTCTCACCCCATTGCAAGACAACGCGTGTGAATAAAATATTTGTTATAGAATGAAAGCGTCTTAAAGTTAGTAGATATAATATCAATAATTAATATTCTAAATTTTTGATAATAGACCTTTTTAAGTTACATTTAAGAAGGCGCAGGCTATACCGTTAACTGAAGTTAAATGGAAAACACTAACAACTGCGAATCCTCTCAACCACAGAGCCGGGTGCTTTTGTATTGATAAGAAAAACCATTTATTTATGTATTGGTTATATTTCTACTAGACCAACAATTAACCTTATAATAAATGAGACAAAATAACATTGGCGTAGTAGCCTAGGTTTAAAACACACAACACAATAATTTAAAACCAGTTATCTAAAAACCACTCGCAGGCTGAAGGTGAATTTAGTGCAGCCAAGTTACTGGAAGCGATAATATTTGGAGGAGGTTCCAGCATACTCTCCATCTACGCCATCATCAGACATTTCACCATCACTGTCATCTCCTTCCTCGGCATCTTTTGATAGTGTAACGCCATCATCTGCTCCTCCACCAATTGCTGAAGTATCAGCGCCTTCAAGATTGCCTTGAGACATCAGATCATCACTTTCTTCATTTTCTTCCATTTTCTTGGGTGCAACCAGTTCTTCTGCATGGGTTAAATAATATTATGATTAAAACGGATTTCTTGTATTTATTTACACATAAACATATTGCCTTACCGGTTTCTTTAACTTTTTCCTTCAACGTGCCCACAGCAAACATTCTAGCTCCTTTGCCGTAACGAGCAAGATCCATCTGGCGCAAAGCTAAAGCAGAGAATCCTTTATTAAGATTCAAGCATTGTAGAATCCTTTGTGCCCGAGGCACAAATCGGCAAACTTTTAAAGCAAACATTATTAATTTTCTCTAAGAAATATTCACTGAATCTATTCACAATTTGATGTACGTTAATTTGTTTTGTAAAACAGTTTACTAGCTTTTGTTTATTATTTAGACATCTAGATATTTACAAAAAATAATGTGATTGTTGTTATTTTAGGCAAAGTGTCACAAATTGAAAAAAAGTTTGAAACAAACGAATCAGCATACGGCTGCCTATGTATTTGGGTAAATAAATTTAAACAACCATAAATTCATTTATAGTATTTTTCTGTTAATAATTAACTTATTCATGTTTTAAGAACCAAATTGGATCAGCTCAAATGTAAGTCTACTTTGTATGCACTTGTGTTATATCGAAAGCTACATTCTGTATCATTTACATGTTTGTACATAATGGGTTAAGGTGAACGATAGTTGGCCCTTTTTTCTCGCGAAATATAGATGGCTATACTATACTGGCGATATATCATGTTTTTTTATGTTTAAATCGTTTTATGTAAGTAACTATAAACGCAAATCAAAATCTAAAGCTGCAATTAGTTAGATGAATAACGTATCTACATTTTAAGTTTTCTTTCACTGACTTTTAATGAGTTGGAACCGCAAAAATAAGTTTTGAAAATGAATATGGCTATATTTTCTAGTTAAATTCCAATTTTTATATGACTGGAAACATTTCTAACTGTTTGTCATAAATAAAGGTTATAAAATTTCTAAGGGTTTCAAATTATTTTTAAGGGCTTGTCATAATTTTATAACCTGTAAAAATTGGAATTTAACTAGAAAATATAGCAATATTCATTTGCAAAAGTAATTTTTGCTGTTCCAACTCATTAAAAGTCAGTGAAAGAAAGCTTAAAATATAACAATACGTAGATACGTTATTCATCTAACTAATTGCTGCTTTAGATTTTGATTCACGTTTATAGTTACTTACATAAAACGATTTAAACATAAAAAACATGGTTTTTTTTGAGAATATTTAACCTGCTGTATAGTATCGCCATCTATATTTCGCGAGAAAAAATGGCCAAGTATCGTTTCACCTTAACAAAGAACTACGTAATAGAATAAAACGAAAACCTCTGTTGTGTATTGACTAAAAAGTCGAAGAATACTAAAAACAGTAATAGTTATACAAATTTTATTTTAAATTAAATGGTGGCAAGAATAAAACTGTCTCTTTATGCAATATTACCCTTTAGTAGCTATCTTTACTACATGTATTATCTAAATAATTATTAATTTATAATTTTGCAGTATGCCTCTATGTAAAGTAAGATTACGCGAGAAATTAGGAGAAAAAAGATCAACTAAAAAATCGTCAAAAAATGTAAAATTATCAAAAAGTCAACAGATTATATTACCAGTAAGAAATTTAAAATCATGTCAGAGTGTTAACGAGTGCAGCGAGCTGCAAGATTTATCCAAGAAGCAACCACCGGTTGAAAATCCGTTGAAAGAAATCGATTCCGCTGATTCGTTCAACAGTGAAAAGTGTAAGGCCTTAACAACTTACCAATCTGATGTCTCTCTTCTGTCTGTCATATCCATCAGAGGGTCCTGGACCATAACAGATGTAGCTAAAGCCGCCCTGTTGATGTCCAATCCTCCGAAACCAGCCGCGTTCGCAGATGAGCATGAGAAGCGCGATGTTTATGCCTTGATCTATGACGTTTTCAGATGTGAGTGCAGCTGCTATTAAGCATTGGTTAAATTACGATTCCTTCCAAATATCATGTTTATTACAATTTATGCTACAACAAAATTGATGTGAACAATTGAGTGGTAGTCTTTGCCTTAGACAGCTTTGATTCCTGGATCCAATGGATCCTGTATCTTCTGAATTTGTTATCAAATTTAATTGAATGTGCTTGTGTCCTATGTCTTAATTTCTATAAAACTTTCCTATATATTGATAAAGTGGATTACTAGAACCTCAAATATTCAATTATTTTTTAATAACTCCTTATATTTCAGGAGATATTAACAATTAAAAAAGTCATTTTGTCTCTTTAATTATTAAAGGGATTCAACGTTGTACACATTCCAAATGCATGTGATATCACAATCCTTGTGTAAGCTTACCAACCTTACAGCTCATAAATCTCTGCTATATGTATTTATATATCAAAATATCAAATATTATTTACAGCTATTTCAAGGAACAATAAAATTTCGATATTATGTCTGCCGTAACAGGATTAAATAAAATAAAAACTTATTATTCTTTGACTTGACTTGATTATTTCGACTACCAACAGCTACAAAACATTACCACAGAACTGACCTACTCAACAAATAACTGACGTTAAAATGCATTTCACGTCATACAAATATGGCCGACCATTTTTAGCGCTAAAACTACAATTCAAATTTTTATTTGCTATATCTCCGTCAACATTTAGATATTTAATAAAATAGACACGCCAATACACATTTATTAACATCAATTTCAATCAACAATTGAAAAATCGACCACAAAAAAATTAGGACACAAGCCCATTGTATTTGCAAAAGCATAAATTTATTAAGCAACCCGGTTTTACCGGAAAACTATGATATCAACGCTTTTCTAATGAAACAATAATTGTTTCAGATAGGTATGTACTGGATGAAGCGCTTATGGCGATTGCCTTCTACGAAAAATATCCTACGGTAATAGAAAATAGAAATCCAACTCGGTGAAATAATCTTTTTAATTTTTAAAATGACTAATTTTAAATTTATGAAACAGTTTTTATCAAATCAACACCTCACTTGGTTGATGCTTTATGACCTATATCACCGCCAATTTTCTAAGCATGACAATGAAGATGATGAACGACGAATTGTGCTTTATGCTGATACAGGGATTTTAGGTAAGGAGCAGATATGTTTAAGAAATTCAACTTAAACAGTTGAGCAAGAGTAAGAACATTCTTCCTTCTTAATTTGGAGAGGACTCACGGATATCGATTGTTCCGGTCTTTAGATTTTCTCTGAGTCTAAATCTACAAGAGAGAGATTTTATGTCAATAGTTGCCCAGTAAATAATTTGGTGAAGTGTCCTATTTGGTGAAGTTCGAGTCACTCGTACAATTCTATTCTAACGCTTTACAAGTTCTCTACCTGTCACAGATTTTGTGTTAGTTATTCTTTCTAGTATTCTTTCTTTTTCCAACATCATTCATTAAGTATTTCTGTTTCTTTCCCACATGGATATATCTTTTTTAAGTTCACTTTCATCTCATTTATTCCAAAGTGAGAGAGAAACGAGATGCGGTTAGACAAGTAAAATATATTTTTCACCGTTACACTTGTATACTTGTATAGTATTTTGTTCTGTACAGATGTTTAAAGTATACTAGCTTTTACCCCCGTCGCAAGCGACGTTTGTTTTTTGTGTGTGGTTTGAATTTCATGTCAAAATTTAATTCCATTTTTAAACTGAAATAATAAATAAATTCGTCCTATATTAATTTTACTTATTATAACAATTAATTTTTCATTCAAACTGACTAAGGAAATATATTTTTTATATCAAAATAAAAAATATTTTCAATTCATGCGTTATTTGACCAACTATTTTTCAAAATTTGGGATTTTTTTTCGATTAGTAAATAAGTTACCACGGTTAGCCTATATACAAAATTTCAACTTTCTAGCACAATTTTTACACTCGGAAATTACTGCCCCCCGTGCCTCCAAATAAAATTTTGAATTTTTCTTTTATTAATAATACACTTAATTATTCTAGAATCTAGAATATGAACTTTCTCCAAAAGTTTTCTACCGGGCCCCCGAATTTGTTCAACCCCCCCTTTTTCAATTTTTCAATTTCTAATTTTTGCGAATTGTCAGCATAAAATACCTTAATACACATGCAAAATTTCAACTTTCCATCTTTTACGAATTAAAAGTAATACAGCAAAAAAGGCTCACTTTTTTCCAGTTTTTCCAAAATTACGGGTTTCCAGGAAATTCAGGGAAAAATCCGGGGACGCCAAAAGTCTTAAAAAAATTTTCTCTACGAAACAGGCAATTTTCAAAAACATTGACGAAGCCGTTTTCGCGCTGCCATACAAAATTTACTACCAAACATATAAGAATATAAGATCCCTAGAGTTTACCCCCGTCGCAATGCGACGTCCTTTTGTCGTGTATGATTTGAATCCAATAGAATAATTCGTAATTACATTTCATATTTAATTCTATTTTTAAATTGAAATAATAAATAAACTCGCCACACATATAAATTGACTAAAAAATATATTTTTTTTATCAAAATAAAAAATATTTTCAATTTATGCGTTATTTGACAAACTTTTTTTCAAAATTTGCGATTTTTTTTTTCGATTCGTAAATAAGTTACTAAGGCTAGCCTACATACAAAATTTCAATTTTCTAGCACAATTTTTACTTTCGGCAAATACTGCCCCCGTGCCCCCCAATAAAATTTTTAAATTTTGAATTTTTTTTTATTGATAATATACTTAGTTATTCTAGAATCCAGAATATGAACTTTCTCCAAAGTTCCCTAACGGGCCCCCGAATTTCTTCAACCCCCCCTTTTTTAATTTTTGAATTTCTAATTTTCGAGAAATGTCAGCATTGAATACCTTAATACACATGCAAAATTTCAACTTTCTATCGTTTACGACTTAAAAGTAATACAGCAAAAAAGGGATCACTTTTTTTCCAGTTTTTCCAAAATTACGGGTTTCCAGGAAATTCAGGGAAAAATCCGGGGACGCCAAAAGTCTTAGAATTTTTTTCTCTACGAAATAGGAAATTTTTAAAAAGATCGCCGGAGCCGTTTTCGCGCTGCCATACAAAATTCAGTACCAAACATATAAACATATAAGAATATAAACATATAAGAATAGATTCAAACACCTGGGACATTATAATATACTAGCTTTTACCCCCGTCGCAAGCGACGTCTGTCTTTTATGTGTGGCTTGAACTTCATGTAAAAATTTAAATTCCAGCAACGTTTACCCCCGTCGCAAAGCGAAGACTTTTTGGCGTGTATCATTTAAATCCAATAAAATAATTCGTAATTAAATTTCATATTTAACTGTTCTATTTTTAAATTGAAATAATAAATAAACTCGCGCACATATACACACATATAAATTGACTAAAAAAATATTATTTTTTTATCAAAATAAAAAATATTTTCAATTTATGCCTTATTTGACCAACTTTTTTTCAAAATTTGGGATTTTTTTTTTCGATTCGTAAATAAGTTACCAAAGTTAGCCTATATACAAAATTTCAACTTTCTAGCACAATTTTTACTCTCGGAAAACACTGCCCCCGTGCCCCCAAATAAAATTTTGAAATTTTGAATTTTTTTTTATTAATAATATACTTAATTATTCTACAATCCAGAATATGAACTTTCTCCAAAGTTCCCTACCGGGCCCCTGAATTTCTTCAACCCCCCCTTTTTCTATTTTTGAAATTCTAATTTTTTGAGAAATGTCAGCATTAAATAGCTTAATACACATGCAAAATTTCAACTTTCTATCTTTTACGACTTGAAAGTAATACAGCAAAAAAGGGCTCACTTTATTTCCAGTTTTTCCAAAATTACGGGTTTCCAGGAAATTCAGGGAAAAATTCGGGGACGCCAAAAGTCTTAGAATTTTTATCTCTACGAAATAGGAAGTTTTCAGAAACATTGACGGAGCCGTTTTCGAGCTACCATACGAATCGCGTAAACATATAAGAATATAAACATATAAACATATAAGAATATAAGAAAACAAACATACACCTCGGACATTATAATATAAGATGATAAGAATAGATTCAAACAGTTGGAACATTATATTATAGGATATTTTTTAAACTATAGCCCTATCTATATATTTCATATTTCTGGTCTTTGGCCCCCAGCGCCCGCCGCCTCTGGAAAGTTGCAATTTTCTATAGTGTGTCTTTAATGACACTCTATATAGGGCCCACGTTCCAAATATCAACGCTCTAGCTCTGTTGCGACATTGCCCCCAAAAAATCACGCCGCTACTGAATTAAAATTTTGGTAATCCAATTATTGGCAAACATGCGCAATTAGTGTCTTAATACATACCCTAAGTTATAATACTACATTTTCAATATTTTTGTCTTTTACTGTCTCAACTCCCGCCGCCACTGGAAATTTGGGGCTGTTTATTTTTTTTCATTAATTACTGTCTACAGCGAGCCTACATATTAAATTTGAACGTCCTAACTCTATTCTAACATTGCCCTCAAAAATTCGCGCCGCTACTGAACTCAAATTTCAAATTTCCAACTATTCGAAAATGTGCACAATTATGATCTCAATACACACACCAAATTTCAGTTTTCTATCTTTTCTAGTTCGTCAGATATTTGCAAAAGTATTTTTTCGAATTTTCCAGTTTTTCCAAAATTACGGGTTTCCAGGAAATTCAGGGAAAAATCCGGGGACGCCAAAAGTCTTAGAATTTTTTTCTCTACGAAATAGCAAACTTTCAAGAACATTGACGGAGCCGTTTCCATTCTACCATACGAATTTCAGCAACAAACATATAAACATATAAACATATAAACATATAAACATATAAACATATAAATATACAGTTGGAACATTATAATATAGGATGATGCTATCCTTTTTCAACAAATATTTCTTTAATGGTAATAGACAGACGCTATCTCCCTCAATCCCCGAATAGAATGTATACAAACGAAGATAGTACCTAGCGATGGTAAGACAGAGGGTTTAAACCTAACGCAGACCTGCCGATCGTGGATTTTTGAATCACCAAAACAATGTAAAAAACTAATATAACGAGTATTGTTGAAGATGAATAATATTCATTAAAAAAATCACGATCCGTACTAAAGATTACATCTATTTATTTCTTTATTTAAATATTTATATTTTGCAGACTCTAAAAAGTAGAATTCCATTAAGTTTTATACCCCTGCTTGTGTCAAGTTTATAACTCCGGTCATAAATCATAAACCGACTCCGCTTTTAATTCAGCAGTGAACCGTCGTTGCGATCTCTGTAACTCATAAAAAGGGCCTTTCCTATGAACGACTGAATAGAAAACGAACACGTTCCAGACAAAAAACTCATGATATGTAATAGAAATTAAGTAGAATTTACTCCAAAATGTTTACTGGGTGAATTAGAAAATTGCGAATTTTATTATGCGTGTTTACGTGACATGATATGACTGATAACTGTACCCCGTATATCACATTTCAGAAGTGTGACAGGTTTTGAATTTAAGCATACTTATATTTTTCCGATTTTTGATTAAAATTTGTATAGACTTTTAGATCTCACCAAATAGTATGTTGATTTCGATTTGTGCTTTAAAATCTCTAAACTATTTGAACTAGAAGTGCCTAAACTTTTAATTCTATGTAGAAGTCTGTCTGTAACCTATATTTTAGACAGTAAACTAAATCTTTTGCCGGAACTTGAACTTTAGGCATCATGTATATGTAAACTAATGAAATATAAGTGATTTTTTTGTCACAGAAATTGATAGTGCTCTATGGGAAGATCGCGTCCATCTTGGTGCAGCATTTTCACGAATACGAATAAAAAATAACGCATTAAAACTCTCCCAACTTCTGCCAACACATTTAAGCGATGAGAGAGTTGCTGCAATGGCAAATGCCAATTGTTTCGAACAGATCAGTGCTTGGATTAATGGATCGATTTGCAAGTATAGTTGTCCTACCAGAAATGCATATTTTCCTATTGCTACAATTTAACCTCACTTATTTGTCTGTATTGAATATAATGTAGAAAAATACATCAACTGCAACATACACTTTCACAACTGGGATTGCAGCAATCGGACATGGATTATGTTGAGATGCTTCCGAATCATTATCGTTTTGATGAGTTTTGTTACCAACTGATCACGTACAAACCGCAAATGAAGAATACCGTTTCCGACTCATGGTTGGTCAAGAAGAATCATCTGATATTGATGGTAGGTACTTAGAACAAATCACCCAGCAAACACAATTTTCTCGGGAATTAGTGTATAATTAAACTTTATATTTTTTAGCGCTAATACTTTTACTATAGGTACTAATTTTACTATAGGTTTTGTGTTTTTTGGGGAAATGTTTTGAATTATTATGAAATGAATAAATTGTTTGTAATGTTACTTAGAATCGATCGTTCTGCGTTGGGCCGATGCTACTTTGTTATTTGCTGCAACGTCATAAATTAAGGGGGGACGTCGTGCAAACACATGCGACTACCCCTGAGAATTCCGCTTATCTGGCAAATATTCTTAACGAGAATAAACGAATAGCTAACTTGATGGTGTTTGGAGCAGGTGACAGGTTGTATTTCTTGATGTTTCTTTAATTTTAATCAACTAGTACATAAGAAAGTTTGGGAATAAATCACTTTTTCATTTGAAGTACTTCGGAATATTAACATATACAGGGTGTCCCAATATTCAACGATAAGCGGCACCAGAGAGTGGTCCTGCTCATGAAAAAAAAAATTTATCTCATTTTGTTTAGGAATTAGAAAAAGAAATAATTTTTTTTCGAAAATTGAAACATCTTAAGATGTTTTTAACTACCATGACCACAATTTTTCAAATATTTCTGATTTTTTTTTTGTATCGGCAACCTAAATACCACTGCTATCCACCACAACCATTAAAACCCCCAGAATGCTAGTAGTTTTTACACAAAAATCAATCGAAATTATTTATTTCCCTAAAATTTTTAAAGATTTTTACTTTCTGTCTCCTTTAACTCATCGTGGTGAAAAAAAAAGTATGAACACTACTATGGCAAGTTTTTTTTTTAAATTGGCGCAACTCTTCAGGATTCCAAAATAGTATAATACTCGAGGAAAACTGGCAATAAAAGGAAATTATGCATACTATTTCAAAACAAGAACCAAATTTCATAAATTGTTGTTGATAGTTATCACTTTTACAATACTTTGGGTATTGTAGAGGTTTTTTATTGTTGAATGAATTTACTGAAATGAGTTAAATGAATTAATTGAATGAGATAAATGAAATTGAATATTGGGACACCCTGTATAACATATATTAACATACGTAACATAGCATATATAAGGTTATGACGTATACACCAATACCAAAAAATTAAATTAAAAGAAATAAAAAATAAATGCATATCTTAAATAATATTAATATTTTAAACAGAAAGAACGATTTTCAAAGATATTTTGCAGCACTCAATTTAAAAAATGTCACCGTCCATTCAGAACAATTAATAGACATTCCCGCCGATTCCAAACTCCTGGAGAATGTTATAGCAGCATACGTCACACCGCCTAACACATACACCGCAGTTTCTGATCCAATTGATTTAGTATGCAGTAGAGGAGGAGATTTAGCACTACTTAAATTGCTAACAGCACAGGAGTGCAACCTGAAAGATCAATTGACTCGAATCCTTGATACCCAGAGCAAAACCATTGAATATTTACTTGAGAATCCGCAGGTATGTTTCTACACATCAATGGGCTTGTGTCCTCATTTTTTAGTGGTCGATTTTTTAATTGTTGATTAAAATAGATGTTAATAAATGTGTATTGGCGTATCTATTTTATTAAATATCTAAACGTTGACGGAGATATAACAATTAAAAATTTGAATTGTAGTTCTAGCGCTATGAGATGGTCGGCCATATTTGTATGACGTGAAATGCATTTTAACGTCAGTTATATGTTGATAGGTCAGTGCTGTGGTAATGTTTTGTAGCCGTTGGTATTCGAAATAATCAAGTCAAGTCAAAGAATAATAAGTTCTTATTTTATTTAACCCTGTTACGGCAGACATAATATTGAAATTTGATTGTTCCTCGAAATAGCTGTAAATAATATTTGATATTTTGATATATAAATACATATAGCAGAGATTTATGAGCTGTAAAGTTGGTAACCTGTAAACTTGTAAGAGTTCTGTCAAGTATATATTTCTTTTACGCTCTGTTGTATAAAAGAGATAACAAATAGCGGTTGTGAAGTCACATGCAGTTACAATGTTGAATGTTAGAATATTATATAGCATTGTCAACAGTTTGATTGTATTTAGTCTCAATATGTGTATAAAAACTTACATGTATTGAGTATAGTATACGACCTTAATTATGTTATTTTCTTTCCATATGTAAAACAACTGTCTTTGTAACCGTGCAGGTTCAATTTGCTGTGTATGAGACTCATTCATCTTCACAAGCTGAGAATGAAGACATGGTCAATGACGTCATCAGGACTTTTAACGAAAACACGAAGAAAAACTATTCGAGTATATTTTCAATGAAGGTTATTAATTAAATTACTAATTAATTCTAAGTATCTTTCTAAGGAAAGCAAATACAACATTTAGGTAGCCTACACGTTTGAAAAGAAGTGCTATACAAATTGAATTGTATTCGTTAAAAACGGTTATGTTTATCACAGAAAACTTTTTTATATACATACTATATTCAAGGTATATACATTCATCAATTTTGCATATCCTATGTATGTATATGCTATTGTGATGTAAAATCTACACTGTATATCATATTGTTACAATTTTACTGGCGTGGATACGGGAAGGGAGACTAGGATTCTCGAACCTTCTAAATATACGCCGTATTACGCCTGCGACTGTGGGTTCTTTTTAGTTGATTGCCGAGCGGATGCAATTGTTTACACTATTTAGTCGCGTTGTAACTTATTAAATTAAAAAATAGCCACAATTCAAATAATAAGAAGGATTTACACTTTTATAAACTTTATTTATTAACACAAAACAATTACAACTACTTTATAATTTTTACTGTTTAATATTTCACTTATTTGTTGCTCTGACTGTTCTTTTCTTGCGGACTGACTGCTGTTGTAAAAAACTGACTCGCGACGCGATGCTCGCTCCTTTTATATCCGAGGTCTACGCAGCAGACTACCCCTGGTCACGACACCTCTGACTTTCCAGAATATTCCTATAATTATCCAAATACGCTGTTTGACCTTCCGACTAGTTCTATGACGTTCGCGTAGTATTTGATTCTAGAAAGTTCATTCGTAAACAATAACACAAGTGCATGGTATGCAGTTGTTTATGTTCATTTCCAGGAACACACACTCGTATAAGTTATGCGCCAACTAGTAAACAGCTTCGTTATCAAAATGTCTTGATATTTGTACAGGGATGCGCAACCTTTTCTGCTAATTCCAGTGATTATTTTATAACTATGACTTTTGTATGCTCAGACGTCCGCAAATCCGTAACACTATGTATGTGCAAATTTAACCATTGCATGTATAGAATATATACTGTCATGTTTATTCATTTCATGTATATGCAGTAGATATGTAAATTATTATTTTCACGTTATGGAGCATGAATGAATATACATTTAATTTGCTTTTAATTAACGTAAAAAAGTTTATCTTTTATATGTTATACTGGGTGTCCCAATGTTCAACGATAAGCGGGCGCCAGAGGGTGGTCCTGCTCATGACTACACAAGAAAAAAAGAAAAGAAAAATTTATCTCATTTTGTTTAGGAATTAGAAAAAAAATATTTTTTTTTTCGAAAATTGAAACACCTTAAGATGTTTTTAACTACCATGACCACAATTTTTCAAATATTTCTGATTTTTTTTTTGTATCGGCACCCTAAATAGCACTGCTATCCACCACAACCATTAAAACCCCCAGAATGCAAGTCGTTTTTACACAAAAATCAATCGAAATTATTTTTTTCCCTAAAATTTTTAAAGATTTTTACTTTCTGTCTCCTTTAACTCATCGTGGTGTAAAAAAAAGTATGAATACTACTATGGCAAGTTTTTTTAAAAATCGGCGCAACTCTTCACGATTCCAAAATAGTATAAGACTCGAGGAAAACTAGCAATAAAAAAAATTATGCATACTATTTCTAAACAAGAACCCTATTTCATAAATTGTTGTTGTTGATAGTTATCTCTTTTACAATACCCAAAAGAGGTTTTTTGTTGTTGAATGAATTAAAACAAATGGTACAAACATTTTTCCTCTGGTGCCCGCTTATCGTTGAATATTGGGACACCCTGTATATTCCAGTAATATATTAGTAAAAGAGTTTTAATATTTCTTGCATTTATTTAAAGACCATGTAACAGAATTAACTATGTAACATTAGGTAAAATATATTACGTTAAATAATACATAATATTTAATAATTACATATTTCATAAATAGGATTCGGTGTATGAACTGGATACCGAAAGCGATGGGGGATTTTCGGAGACATCTTCGAATAAAAACTTGGACTTGGAAAAAGTTGAATGCAGCGCTAGAGGAACTCAAATAATTTATAATGTAAGTTGAAGACTTAAAGCGTGGTTAAAATATTCTTTTAAGATTCAGTCAGATAAAAACGTAATATTTCTCATTTTGTTAATTTCAGATTCCGTTAAATAATTTATTTGAAAATGGTGACTTATTAACCAACTGCCCAGATCTTGCTTCCTCGTCTTCATCATGGGATGATTGTTATTTGGCTATAATTAAAAGAATGGTGTGTAGCATGTTTATAAAACGTTTAATAAACTTTTAATACTGATCATTACAAAAAAACAGGAGATTACTCAACCAGATATTCTGATGCAAAAACTGGAAATCTCAACCACCAAGAGTTCGTTCTCACAAAAAGTATTAAAAGATAAAAACAAACAAAAGAAATCTGATGAAGAAGTAACGAGAAAAAAATTGAAAAAATGTAAACGAAGGCGTCACATTGATGTAAGCATCAGGCTTGCTGCTCACTGGAGATCAGACTGCCATTTGAAAATGAAATAAACATGGTTCACAATTTTGTCCAAAACAGTCTTGGCTCCAGTGTGCAACCAGTATTTAATATTTTAAATTATAAAATTTTGTGTTATTAAATATGTTCAATTGAAAATAATAGATATCAAGAATATGTGCCCCCACGCAAGCATCGTTGCTTCGGGAGTCTGCAATAAGAGCTCGGAGATGTATCAATTGTCCCGAGCATCCGTACACATGCTCCCAACATATGCATCACCTTGAGCGATATAAACAGGTAACAATGCGCTAATGTCCTTATTTTTTAGTGGTCGATTTTTCAATTGTTGATTGAACTTGATGTTAATAAATGTGTATTGGCGTGTCTATTTTATTAAATATCTAAATGTTGACGGAGATATAGGAAATAAAAGTTTGAATTGTAGTTTTAGCGCTAGAAATGGTCGGCCATATTTGTATGACGTGAAATGCATTTTAACGTCAGTTATTTGTTGAGTAGTGTTCGTAATTTTTTATGTTGTTACAGGACTATTCTCTTCGGCAGTGCAATTGCCATTCCTTATCGTCAACAGACAGTGAAGTCAGCATAGTTGACATCAACATGAAGAGATTGACGGAAGAAGAACGCGAGGAATTATTGCTGCGGCTTATGGCACCGACTAAAGCAACGATGTGTAGACTTGTATGTATATTTAAATCTCATTTACATGACATTAATTACAGAGATGTGCACAAATGCTTTTCAAAAGCATTTAAATACAAAATACAAATACCTCCTTATTTTAATATTTCAAATACAAAATACTAAATACGTATTTTAAAAATACTTTTGAGAATATAGATTACTCTTTATGTTACTAATATAAATGGTATTTGTTTTAATAATTATGTGAATTCTCTTTAATAAAGATCGACTTCGTTTTGAAACATTTTTGTTTCATAAAAATACTACCTAGAATTTTTAAAAATGCATGTTTATGTCGCACTAGTCTGTACGTTAAAAGTACAACACATTTAGTACACTTACGTCTAAATAATGTCTACAATGAATGAAAATATATAAATGTTGGATGTCGCATGTGGGGGTAGTAGGTAAAATAATATATATTTATGTATATTATTTCAGTAAGGATTGTCTTGTAGTAAAACAAATAATGAACGAGAAAATATGATAAACAAATTTAGGTAAACGAAAATTAGATGTCTTATGGTGGTGGGGTAACAGGAAGGATAATAAAAATAATAGGCACATCTATCATTTTAAATTAGAATTATTAAGACAATTGTGCAGATACTTTTAGATCATAGACGGTGCTAATATTGGTGGGGTTTTAAGTTTATATTCAAAAAATAATATTTACTGATTAACACTATGAAGTAACAAAAATGAAAAAGTATTTTGTATGTTCCAAATAGGAAATAGGTTTGTAAAAAAATTCAAATAAAATATAAAATTCTATACTCTTTAAAAGATATTAAAATACAAAATAGAAAATAGGTATTTACTATTTTGTATTTGCATTTGGAGTATATGTATTTGAAAAACGCACATCTCTGATTAATTATTTTCATGATACTCTTGTTTCTTCTGCACTTAAGCTCTAGTATAGCCAGTGGATTTACTAATTTTTAGTATAAAATTATAAGATGTGCTTCCACAATTTTAGGCTGTCAGAGAGAAACATGAGATTATCACTCAAGAAGAGCTAACAGCCATTAGTCTATCTAGAAGACTGGAATTTGTCCAGTATAACAATAACAAGTTAAACGTCCTGGATAAAAATGTAAAAAATCTAACAAAAGTACCTCCATCAACTCCTATCCATTCCGGCCGAAAACCGTTGGATAAACTTTCGCTTTCGCCAAGAGTCTGAGAGTTCTAATTCAAGTTGTCTGAAAGATAAAAAAACGTCTACATATTGTACTGTTTCTGTACTTTACGTATTTATGTCCATCTGTTCCAATCAGAAAATATTGTTAAAATACATCTAATCAGAATGAACACCTGTAATTTATTAAAAGAAAAGTAAATATTGTTTATCATTTACCCAAACAACAAACCTGTTGTATCACCCATAATTATTTAGCTAAGTTATATACTACGTACACTATATAGAATAAAAAGATTGTATGTTTCAAGAGTTTTTATTCAAGAAAAAATTTAAAGGAACATTTTTTATGTATATTGTTCCAAGAAATTTTATTACAAAAAATTGTTTTAGTCTGATTTTACATATTTATATTATTTGAAAGAATATTTGTAATATCGATATATGTATATATATATATATATATGGCACCATTACTTCCAAATAGTGATAAACTTGCTTTTAAATATCTATAGCATTTGCAAAACATAATTTGCTAACTTCTAACAGTAGATTTAAGCTAATATACAGTAAACGTAGTTAAAAACTTATATAAAATGCAAAGATCATTCAAGTAATATAATGTAAACCACATATATGCATTTTACATAAATTTTAACTGAGTTTAATAAACTAAATTAAAGTATTGTATCACAAATAATTTATAAGAAAATCATCTCTTCTTATGAATATCGTTATATAAATATTACATTGCCAAATTGTTGCCTGTTTACATATGGGTACAATATTATTTATGTAAAATATTTATACAATTTCTAAGATATATAATAATTATTTCTTTATTACCAAATAACAAAAAAATTCTCAGAAATTCTTAACAGGAACATTCAAACTAATTTATATTATATAAAATATTTCACATAGTTTCTCTGTGTGCGTTTCTTTCCTTCTTACAAAATGTGTCCATAATAACAAAACTTATTTTGGTAATGGTAATCATCCAGTATCTTAGAATTAAATATATATTCTATTCATCACTGAGTTATTTTAAATTACTTTTATCTAAGATATAGTTCCAGAAAATACAAAACGTGATAACATTTTGCATTTATTAGAATTATATTTAAAAATCACTTAAATACAATTATTTCTATGGTTATTATAAAATATAATCGAATAATATTCTATCTGATGTTTCAATAAATGTTTCTATTCAATGTTGGTTCAATAAATATTGTAAATATTTATGTATTTGCTTTCGCATATAAATACCATAATAGGCTGAGTAGAAAAATGATGTATCAAATATTTTGTGCGTAACTATATACATACAAGTTAAAAAATTAATCTGATATAGGTCAATATTTACCTTAAACTTAAATAAACGGACCCAATAACAAATGTTTACAAACTGATATACAATATTTATTCAACCATACAATGAATAATTCTTATAAGTACCTAATTGATTATATTCAAGTTTAAATAAATTTTATAGCTGACTAGAAGTATATGTATTGGTTAAAATTAATATTTGTTATATTTATAAATGTATATATAATTTCTTTGTTGGTTGAATATTGGAATCGATTAATGATAGTGATCACTTCTATGGTTTACACGGTTTATATTGACTAAATATTTCTTGTACTCTAAAAAGAATATTTTGGCTTCAGAATAAATTTACTGAATTTATGTAGAAACAAAGTAACTCCAAAGAACTTTTAGGGAACATGCAACGCATGATACAGCTGCTATTTATTTGAGTAAATCTGAGTTACTGAGAGGCCACGTTTTTTTAAAATAATTTAAATGACTTCTTAAGATCAATAACTTTTTTTGCTAAGTTTGAGCAGCTTATGATATTGAACCATATACTAAATGAAACTACACCGGTACGTAAATATTATCTATGATAATACTTCCATTTCAAGAGTACGAGAGAAACACCGAGTGGTTGCAAAGCTGATCTAACATTTAACTCAGTGACATCAAATTCATCTTGACTAATGCTGTTTCAACAATAAATTCAGTAAGGCTAAATAAACGAAAAAGAATTAAGCTGAAACTCATAAAAGAAATAGAAACAAAACTAGAATTCAACTTACATTAGTAATAACATAAAACCTAGATTAACATATTTAACAAAAGTATAAACAAAAATAACAAATTATATATAGTATACTCGCTAAATTTAATTCTGTGTATGTACTAATTGCGTTTTATGTAATTACGTTTAGCTGGTATATAATAATGACGACTAGAATAAATATATTACCTTATGAAAAGAAATTGATCAGTAATCGAATTCAGGCAGGCGAAACTTACATAAGAAAAGTAAATAAACTATAACCAATCTTATTTGAAAGATAATTATAGTAGACATGTTAAAGAATATTACGATGAATAATTTATCACTATGTTTACAGCTACACGTACATTTTTGTCGTCGTAACAATCCTCGCTTTTTCACAGTGGATACAATTCAAGCGTCGTAAGTTTTATGAGGGCAGTTCTATGATGTGTTATTTTTGTATTTCCAACAATTTATTCATGATATAAATTACAGTTTTGCGACTATTTTAAATGACACTTGCTTTGCACAATATCATTTCAATAAATATCATTACATAACTAACATTATTATATTTAATTTATATACATGTTTTCAAGACTCGTAATTTACCCTTATTATATAATATCAACTTAATTTCTGTAAGCAATAATAAACAACTTTATGTTTATCCAACATAAACACAAAACATTTACACAAACTATATATTCAATCTCCAACGAAAGTAACATTTATGTAGCAGATATATTATATGAATATAAATACTACGTACATGATACATAACTGTATTTAGTAGATTACTACTAATACATCTTCTTAAATCAATAAAAAATATACTTTACACACATATACTCGTACATATTATATCTTAGGTCAATATAGTTAACTACACCTATAACACAAAATAATATTACACTATTCTTGAGTTTAATTTTATAAAATATATGTTTTTAAAAGTATTTTACAAGTAATTTTGAATATTAAGATTACCCCCATCTTTTGGTACTTACTGAGTCTATGTTTTATATTCAAATGGAAGGACTGAATTTCGCTCTATATTTTCCTTATGGTTAAACTTTTTACATTCATTCTTCCCTAATGCCAAATCTGGAAGGTAAATGAATAAACAATAATGAACAGTGTTTTAAAATATAACAAATATTCATAAAAAAAATGTAAGTAATCAGACCTGGAGCGAGAGACGTATGTTTTTCTGGGCTACCTGTGAGGTATTGTCATGTTTACACAAAGAGTGTGATCGCGCATATCACCCCAGCCGCCATTGCCTTTACGTAATTTATGTTTCTTGACGGCACTGGGTAGAGTGACTTGCAAACGAGAAGGAAACAAATGATTGGCAGCGACTCGCAGAACTTGCTGTACTCTTGATATCACCGCTGTTGAAGCACAGTTTGTTTTCTTATGATGTACACCACTAGATTAATAAAACATCATTCATTTTACATAATTTATAATTTATTTAATTGCTTTATATTGCATATACTTACCATTCTCCAATGTGGAACACTCTAGGGCCTCTCACCACCATTGCATGTAATTTATTTTCTAGACAAGAATATGAAAGATGTTGTAAAGACCAATCCCAATTGTAGTCATCATACGAGCAGAAGGGAATCGCACATCGAACGATGGCTAACCAAGTTGATCTGTTAAAGGCCATCCCCATGTTGTGTTTACTGCTAACCCACGGGGTGACCTCCACCTACAACCGTTAAGTAAGAATGATAAACAAAATGATTTAAATCTTATACAAAGAAGCTGCTGTAGTCAACTATAATGAAGCCTCGTAACTGTAAACTAAGTTTATGACATACAGCGTAATTTAAGCGGCTTCTAATAAGCGGGATCATTTAGTAAATAATTAGAAGTGCACAGTTTCTCTAATTACACATCATAAATTATGAATTAATGATATAACTTGTTATCATCGTCTTCTTACGAAATTGAATAATGTGATGTTATATTTATTTTACCAGGGTTTATATTAATATATATTGTAAATGGAAAATGTGCACTTTTAATTATTTGAATTATATTTTCTTAACAGTTACTAATTTTTATTTATCTAATATAGTCAGTGTGCGTTTCAACGCTTCACAAGATTTTTCTATAAGCATTTAAGTAAAATATGGTGAACATGAAACGTACACATAATCTTTATTTTATTTATTTTATTACTAAATAAACATAAAATTAAGGAAACATGTTCCTTATATATAACTAGTAAATTCTGTAAACTCTTTGGAAAACTTAGATCAAAATTAAACACGCATGGATAGAGCGTTTCGAGCATTTTAAATAAAAGTATTGTAACAATTGATAAATGTATGTTTATGTATCTATGTGAGCGAAATAATTGAAAGCTTAAGAGAGAAAAGATAAAGTTTTATTACAAAGAAATAATATAGTAAATACTATCAACGAATGAAATAATCTTAAAATTACTTTACACTACTGGTCCCAACATACTGATTTTATATAACAATTACATGCAGTGATGGTTTAGTCGAACCTTTAGGAACGGCGAATACAGTGACGGAAGAACCTGGAAGCTCCATGCCGGTGCAACTACTGTTCTTGAAGATGAGCCTCCTTGGCCTTTTGAATTTAGCCTTGCGGCTTCCTTCTATACAGTTGAGAAAAATGATGGAAACAGTTAGCACAAAAAAAGCAACATAAAAACCGCATGTTATTAGGTACACATATTTACAAGTATTGTACATAGATGGCGTTGATTAAGTGTAGATGGAAGTATGACCTGAGCTGTCAATAAAAGCCCAACGTGGTTATCAGATAAGTGGGTGATTTAAAAAAAATTAAATGCAAAATAAAATAATTCTAAACTGTAACCTTAAATAATAATATCTAAAGTGCAACCCAACAACCCTATGAAACGTTTTCTTGAAGACTGAAAGTTTAATAATTGGTTAAGTTACTAAATTTTGAAGTGACTGCTGTCACATATAAAACGGTTTTCAAGAATTCAATCGTTTCTCGGAAACTGATATTACGGAAACAATGAGTTCTAATGACTTTAAAAAGTAATTTTCTTTTGTGATATCTATTATAATTAATAATATCTGCAAGTTTGCAAAAAATCAAAAAATCAAAAATAACTTGGCTAATAACAACTAATAGGGTTGCCCAGTTACAATGTCATATGCCATTTATGAACAGAAAATATAATAAATATATACAAGAATAGTGCTCCGTATCTGCAGACTTTGAATGCTAATTACGACATAAAACAATGAACAAATTTGTTACACAAAGTGTTGAATGTTGAGGCTTAAAATAGAAGATAGACAAACACGAAATGTTAGATAAGCATTTATGTTTGTTAAGTGTATTTGTTGAAATAAGGTAAGGTGAGCTTATGTTCTATTAATAAGCTTAAGATACCAAATAGTTTATATATGTGTGTTTAGTACACAACAAAGCAGAGTATTGCATGTATTTATATATTGTATGTGCTTATTACTATCAATGTTTATTTATATAAATTAATTAAAAATTTCGAACCTTTTTAGAGTCACCATAATAATTGTATGTTTTCAAATAGGTGCCTAGAGATAACACATTGCATTTCGGACATATTTCTCTAGTTCGTCCTTGCATAAGCCACAGGACATGCAGGAAATCAGGAGCTACGTAGTGATCCTCTTCCAAAAACACAACGTGTCCTGTAATATAAAAATGAAAATATTTTCATTTTGAAAAGGACGAGACCCGTAGTAAAATGGTAAGCTCCTAACTTTTTACCTATTTTTTATGTAATATTACATTTTATTATTTATGTATTTTTATGTGAGTCATGCGAAATATCTATTCATAATGTATAATATACATTGATTTATGAATTTCTTCATAAAGAGTTATATTATGAAGTAATGCTAAATTAGAGATGTAATAATGATCGTATTTAATATGTGTACTTTCTAAGATGTTTAATGACCTGTGTGATATCGGGTGACTTCCAGTTGATTGAAAACCCTATTTGCTTTCCACCACCAATGGTGCTTCGTCTGCGTGAACTTTGCTTCGCGGTAGTGCCCATAAAGATCAGGGTATAGAGCATTGTTGCATCGTTTCAGAATAGCTCTGTAAAAATAATAATTAAATTTAATTTACTTACATAAGCATGTACATTTTCTATTTTAAAATTAGTATTAAGATTTTGCCCTAAAATAACCGTCAGGTGAAAATAAAATTGTAAAACAGATGGCTGCGTTTTGATCAAAAGTAAACCCTTACGTTTCTTTATTAATATTCCTGGGACAGTCTCCTGGATCCTCCCCTGGGAATTCGTGGGGATGAGTTTGAATCGAGAAAGGATAAAATATTTGCATTACCTGAAATTATAAAATTTTATTATTTAAATCACTAAACAATACAATAATAGTTCAAATATATGTATTTTTTAAATGCTGAATGATATTTACCTTGCAAAAATCAACGCTCTGCACCAAATCATTGATATCTTCGTCATAGTAATCATGAGAAAACACCAAAAGAACTTCGGAAATTCCTTGAGCCTGCGCTAAACTAACTATTAGATGCCGTAGGTATGTTATCCTCGTATGAACCTGTGGAAAAAGAATAAGTGAAAATCGAATCATCTTGGAGTTGAAGTAGAAAACAACTAACTAAAAAACCAGACATATTAATATGTTTTGGAGAGAGCTCAATAAAATGAAATCTTTATTATTTTATAAAACTTTATTTTAAACAACGTTGTTTAAGCAAGCGGTTTTATTCTTTGATAAGCTTGACACAATATTTTGATGATAATTAAAATAACAAACATAAATATGATTGCGGTATCAATAGTATTTCCTGTATTTTCATTTCTTATCAGAATAAATTTGCATTCAAAATATGATTTCATATATTGAATATAATTGCATACTGCATATCCTCTGTTTAATCAACATTGTGTCTGGAATATCTTACTTGAATAACTATCACAATAGAGTCATTCTGAAGCGGCCCGAATGTGTCCTCGTTCAATACGGTTTGCATGGCATTGTACTTTCCTAGACGTCTTCGCATTTCCCGGATGTCTAAAGTAATTCTACCATCATCAGCCTTAGTCCCTGTACTCGTACTTGTCGTTGCATTTTGAACTGAAAATTTTAAAACTGTCTATAACAGGGGTCGGCTAAATGGGGTAATGACGGTGTTATAAATATATCATATAGTAACGTAGTATGCATTAAAATTTTATAAAATGTTGGATCCCTAATTGTTAATATCTCCTAAAATATTACGTGTTAATAAAAAATAATTGAACATACGGGATTCTGATATGGTTGAAGTTACGAGAGTTCGGCAGCGACTCATACTTAAAACAAGTTGTGGGGTATAAACTGCTGATATAACTAAAAAGCACTGACTCATTTATTTTTCTATAATGTATATAACAACGAATAAGACAAAATTCATTATCGTATTATAAATTTATACCCCTCTTATAACCTCTTTTAAGTATAAGTCACCGCCGATTTATCGTGATTTTGACTATAGCCAACTTTATCAATAAGTAGTACAGCTTACATGTTTTACATCATGTTTTACAAGCCCTTTGGTTAGCCGAAACGTGGTCTAAAACCTGCCGTGTAAGACTACATCTTAGGTGACGGTCAAGGGCGTAGCTACCGCCGTATCAATGATACGGGGCCCCCGGGCTATAGGGAACCCAAACATATGTAAGTAATAGTGTTTTCTTCACTATTTGAAATCATTAATTGACGACACAGTGGGCGAGAGCATTGATGCTTGACGCCGACTGCTGTGTCTTCGGGTTCGATCCCCGGACCAGATATATATTTTCTGGGTTTGGTTATTATGAACTTATATTGATTATGGTCATACATAATCGTACAGTTATTAGGCAGTGGTGTAGCCCACATATATGAGGCCACGACACCATAAATACTGCCAACATTGAAGGAGGTCGTCGGTGATAGGACTCAGCATCGGAAATAGGCCGACGTTAAATAAAAAAAAAAAAAAAAAGAAATCATTAATCCTGTTTCTAAAGCTCTACAGCATGAAATAAATGACATACAGAAAGCTAGCATTTTACTAAGTAATCTTTTGAATAGACTGAGCGAAATAAGAAATTAAAATTCATTCCATGGTTTGCTGAACGAGTCCAGAGATCTAGCAAAAGAGTGGGGAGTAACAACTGTTTTCAAAAATAAAAGAAAGAAGAAGACAGTAAAGACATGTCAGTTGATCTTTATGAACAATTAACTGCTTTGAAAACATGCTTAAAATCTGATATTCAGAAAATTCATTCCATTAAGGAAGTTATGGAATTATTGCTGATAAAATTCAATAGCCTTGCATCCAGTTTTCCGAAGGTAATAACAGCATGCTTTCTATTCTTGAACCTTCCGGTTACAAGTGCAACAGCTGAAAGAAGTTTTTCGAAATTAAAACTGATAACAAATTATCTAAACACTTCTATGGGACAGGAAAGGCTATCAGACTTTTCACAATTGTCTATAGAGGCAGAAAATTTGAAAAACTGAAATCGTCTTCAGCTATGAATAATTTAATAAATAAGATCGTCGAACAAAAGGCAAGAAAAGTGTATATTTCATTTGAATTGTTTGGCTAGTTTAGTTCCTAGGAGTATTAATTGTAAGTAATAAGGTATAAACAATATATAGTTATTTTAATTCAATGCGCGCGTTTTTGTTCCTTTTGTGAAAAATGTTTACCCATCATTTGGGCCCCCCAACAAATTTTGATACAGGGCCTGTCTAAAGCAAGCTACGCACTGGTGACGGTAATATTACCTATAGTATTATTCTTTGGTTTGGTAGTGAGATATTTGTGAAGTCCGCTGGGAACCATGGATAGTATGGCTGCTGTGCTTTCGTTTGCTCCTTCTCCTCCAGCTCCTGGCGTTCGGGAATCAGATGTTCCAGCGAACGTGTGCATCTGAATTACGAGGTAAAAAAATAGAGCACAACAACAGCTATTGCGAATCCAAATTACTCGACGACGATTCGCCATGGCACCGGTGTTTGGTAGAGCCAATGGAATTATACGAATATTTCTTGATGTTACTGGAAATAAATAAATATAATTATTTCTTATTGTAACTTAATAGCGGTTCTGATCATTATAGATATAAAAAACATATTGACGCCTTGAAACAAATGACGTTACAAAATAAACTAATTTTTTCTATAAATTATAAATAAATTACCTCTCATTTTTTATCCAGCATTATTTGGCTGCTTTTGTTGTAATTTAATATGTTGACGTAACATGTTATATAGAGACATGTATGATCTGAAACAAGAAATAAATTATTAACAGTAGTCCAAGATTATTTATAAGAAAATTATTCAATTCGTAGATTTATCAACGAAAAGTACCTAATATGGCGGATTAATGATTTGGTGAACAGAAACGTGAATAAAATTAAAGACTTTATGAAAGAAGAATATCCAACTGCAGTATTATTAGTGCCGCATTAAACCAGCACGTCTATCACGTCTATCAATAATAAAATTGTAATTGCATTATATTTGTACCTATCTTGCTACAACGACAGCAAGTGCTTGTGCATTACTCTTGTAATTTATAAAATAGTAGTTCACTCATAAAATTAGTACTGTAGGTGTATTTCATTATTATACAAAAAATAATAGTTTTTACTCTGGTTTGAAGTTTTTGTTCAATAACGCTAATGAATACGTCAAAGAATAATAACAAGTAATTACAAAACCGATTGTGATTGTGAAGCTTTAGAAATGAAAATTATCGTTTTTTATCGATTTGTTGAAAAGATACAAATATTTAAAGTTGTAATTTTCAAAAAGATCTGCATATGAAAGTCTCTATATATCGAGTACAGTCTCCGACAAAAATAAATTAGTTTACCATTAAGTATTTTCACAAGCTGAACATTTTCTTTCGTTTTACAGGCGGGGCCTGTAGCAGTCCCTACTTCTGCTATAAGACTAATGCCGCACTAAGTATTATTAAATATGTAATGTGTATACAAATGCTAGAAAAATTCTTTTATCTGTTTTAAATATATACCGTAAAAGTGATATAAATGATAATGATTTGTACTTTTTGTATAATCTATATACAATATTTATAAGTTAAATGTTAAAACAGAACAAAGAATATAGAATTACTATTTAAAACCTATGTTAACACAGGTGATCATTTGATAACATTTCCTGATAACAGATCTTTTTATTACTAGCTTAAATTACCATATATATTTGTAACACCAAGCAAAATATTATAAACTACTATATGTACGAACTAACATTTGTCTCCTACGCTAAGTGTTGGGCATAACCACATACTGTTGTAGTTTTATTTTGTTGTGTGTCAGTAATATATTTTATTTTATATTAATTATTATTAATGATTATAAAATTCTTTATATTTAAAAAATCAGCCTGCGTCTTGAAATATAAGCACAACGTTGCATTCGAATACGCGCACGTTTTCTTTTCAGTAGATCTTCGCTTATGTTTGTGTTTGTGTCTTATATACTTTCCCATTCATTTCATATCAGACCTAGCCACAGCCTGGGGACTTTACCTTACATGAGGGTCGGTAGTTCTAATTCTTGGATATGTTTCAAAGCTAAGGCTGTTTATTGCAATATCTCGTTACGAGTGCGTCCTAGGATAAAAATAGTTATTATCAAACTTAGAGAGGACTCAATTCCCTACAAGTTTTGTATACAATATTTTTTTGTGTGTCTTACAGGGGCGGAGCTACATCCTGCAAAATAGGGCGGTTTAATGAAAATTTTAAAATATTTCTTTTTTTATGTTTATTTGTTATTCATTATAAATTTACTATTACCATATAAACTGTTTATTGTCCAGGTATTGCTTACTCATTTTTACACCCTCATGCAAAGTAAGTGCCTTTTTTTTGCACTTTCATAGTGAAATCACATTAAAAAAAATGTTTTCAAACAATCGATTGAAACTGTTTATTTATTTTTAGTTATTATTGTTTTTAAAACTTAACGGTGGCATTTATTTGTTATTTGTTGATGTTTGCTAGCGTCTAGAATCAATAAGAATAACTGTTAAGATTGTTAATGGGATTCTTAATATGAAGACGAGAATCTTGATATTACTGATATCATCTGAACTTTGTGAACTGGATTTTAGGGGTCGCTTTTTTAATTTTCGATTGAAACAATATACAGTGTAGTTTTATATAAATGGGCTTGTGTCCTCATTTTTTAGTGGTCGATTTTTCAATTGTTGATTGAAATTGATGTTAATAAATATGTATTAGCGTGTCTATTTTATTAAATATCTAAATATTGACGGAGTTAAAAGTTTGAATTGTAGTTTTAGCGCTAGAAATGGTCGGCCATATTTGTATGACGTGAAATGCATTTTAACGTCAGTTATTTGTTGAGTAGGTCAGTGCTGTAGTAATGTTTTGTAGCTGTTGGTAGTCAAATAATCAAGTTAAGTCAAAGAATAATAAGTTTTTATTTTATTTAACCCTGCTAAGGCAGACATAATATTGAAATTTTATTGTTCCTTGAAATAGCTGTAAATAATATTTGATATTTTGATATACAAATACATATAGCAGAGATTTATGAGCTGTAAGGTTGGCAGCGGTTGTAATGTCACATGCATTTGGAATGTGTACAACGTTGAATCCCTTTAATAATTAAAGAGACAAAATGACTTTTTTAATTGTTAATATCTCTTAACATGTAAGGAGTTATTAAAAAATAATTGAACATTTGAGGTTCTAGTAACCAACTTTATCAATATATAGTACACTTTTATAAAAATTAAGACATAGGACACAAGCCCATTGTAGTTATGGTTCACAACCCTATTATAGATCTAATAAGTCCAGATTGAAAATACTTATTCTCCTTTACAATGTTAACCACATCATATAAACACGAGCAGTGTACTAGATAGGATAGTGTCAAATACAATAGAAGTACTTGTGTCTTATGCTGAACGTATTTAAATAAATATAACAACACTGCGCAGGACCGCCATGAGTTGTTTGTGTGAATTGTGTAAGAAATATATCTTATATGGACGTCTTATTGACACAAGTGTCATGCATGCTAAATAGCAAACGTAAATTGAGCTAAATATAAGAAGCAATTCACAAATCAATGCTAAATCTATAATTTATTCAATGTTTAATTATCGCTGCTACATATGACGTTTGTACATTCGGGTTGCAGATGCCAGCTGCCCACCACATGTGGTGGACCAGTTATCTATATTACGTACATATTACACAATGTCTGTTGATGTACAAAAATAAATTGAACTATTGTCAGTGTATTAATTAGATAAAAACACAATAATCAGGCGCTTTCAATAGTTCGATACTTTTGAAATGAAATTTCGTTAATAAATAAATGTTACGTCATAAATATGGCTGACATTTGTAGTGCTAAAACTAGAATTCAAATTTTTAATTGCTATATCTTCGTCAACATTTGGATATTTAATAAAATAAACACGCTAATATACATTTATTAACGTCTATTTCAATCAACAATTAAAAAATTGACCCCGAAAAAATGAGTACGCCCAAATATTTTCTGTTATACACAAAAAATCTCTGGGTAGACTTTTGAAAAAAATTAGAAGAGTAAAGAATTCACTTATATAAAATAAATATAAAATTTACATAACATTGTTTACTGGGTACGCTGAGAATATAGTTAAATGTATATTATTAATTGTTTATATAAAGATTACAATATCTAAATGTTATTTGTCATTAAATATGTAGCAACGGGATCATCTGACAATCGCTTGAAAATAAATATGCAGAACACATGTTAAATGGCAAAGGCATAGTCTAAAGGGCAAAGATCAATCAACTGCATATATCGATACGTTCTTACTAATTGGAATATTGCAAAAATTATGTTTATTAATGTTTTTAAATTATCACAGTTCCAAGAATACAATACAGCATTAATATTGATAAAATTAACCGTGAAAATGAACTTGTGAACAACGACTTAATTTCTATAAAAGGGATCCAATTATTTTTTTAAATCTCCCTATATTTTAACAATTATTAGATATTAACAATTAAAATAATAATTGTGTCTCTTTAATTATTTAAGGGATTCAACGTTATAGAAAATTCTAATGCATGGTATGTTCTTTCTTCTATCTCAAGTTGAAATATAAAGAAATAAAATTAATTATATTAAATGCAATAATTTGTATTGAATAAAGATAGTAATGGGCTTGTGTCCTATGTTTTAATTTCTATAAAAGTGTACTATATATTGATAAAGTGGGTTACTAGAACCTCAAATGTTCAATTATTTTGTAATAACTCCTTATATGTTAAGAGATATTAACAATTAAAAAAGTCATTTTGTCTCTTTAATTATTAAAGGAATACAACGTTGTACACATTCCAAATGCATGTGACATCACAACTGCTACCAACCTTACAACTCATAAATCTCCGCTATATGTATTTATATATCAAAATATCAAATATTATTTACAGCTATTTCAAGGAACAATCAAATTTCAATATTATGTCTGCCGTAACAGGATTAAATGACATAAAAAGTTATTATTCTTTGACTTGACTTGATTATTTGACTACCAACAGCTACAAAACATTACCACAGCTCTGACCTACTCAACAAATAATTGAAGTTAAAATGCATTTCACGTCATACAAGTATGGCCATCTCTAGCGCTAAAACTACAATTAAAAATTTTAATTATTATATCTCCGTCAAAATTTAGATATTTAATAAAATTACACGCCAAGACACATTTATTAAAATCAATTTCAATCAACAATTGAAAAAAATTGACCACTAAAAAATGAGGTCACAACCCCATTACATTTAAGTTTAAAACCTTAAATTAAAAGTAAAAACAATGTGTGAGAATTGGGCTTTATTGATAGCTAAAACATGCGACAAAACTGAAATCAAATTGTATATAGCTATAACAAAAAAGTAAGTATATTATATTAATCTCTATTTATATGATGCACATCAATCCTTAAAGAAAATCCATGTGGTTTATTATCTGTGTTGAAAATGTCAGAACACTAGTTATATTTATACAAATACTTTTTAACATTAGGTCAGTGGTTTTTCCTGAAACAAATTCCCCATTTTACGACTATTTTCTTGCCAATTAATATAACCCTACTGTCACTTCATACATTTTTAGGTTAACTGTATAAACAAGATGTAAACAACAGCAGTGCTGATGTATTTACTACAAGCAACTATCTCTGCGGTTTCACTGGAATTGCCCATGACCGCAATAGCGATAAAAATAAGATTTTTTTTATTATTGTATGCAACAATTCTGCGTAAAATAATGGAGCCTTGAGCGTTATCGTTGCAGTTTTGTAATCTAGAAAATTAGATTGATGGTGGCCATTTTGAATCCTGCATAAAACAGAGGAGACGCGAAATTTTAAGTGTTAACCTTTTCTGTATCAAATTTAACACTTCTTTTATAAAATGCAGTATTAATTTGCATTGCATATCTAATATTTATTGAGACGTTAAACGTCATACGAACGATTAATGTTTACTGAATATTGAAGTTAGAGTACAATAGTTCACAAAGAAAATACGTGCAATCTTAAAATAGAACATGTAAATTAACTTAGAAATTTTCCTTGAAAGAAACCGGCTATTGTTATCAATATATTTTTATATAAGATGATAGCTTACAGTATTGTTTACTAACGTCTTGTTACCTTGAATAGCAAAGTTATTATATTTTATATTTTCAAGGACGCTAACAAAACATCTGGTTTTAATTTATTAAGGGGGGGGTAAGTTTTTAACTTTCTTTTAAATTTTTTTTTTTTATTTATATTATTGTACACCATATTAAGTTTATTGTGTAAAAATTTGAAATCGGTTGGAGTAAAACTGTCGGAGATATAGAGTTTTAAGTCTTCATCCCTCTAGTCTGCTTTCGTGTTACTTTGAAACTTTTAAATGCGGTTTCTCACACATAGCTTTTTTAGAGTCGGTGCCCTCTCTAGCTCAAAATCTACTGGACCGAGTCTCTTGAAATATTTGCGCACTCTTTCTTTACATAAATGCTGAGATAACGCTGTCGAGTTTTTTTTTATTTCTTAATTTTAACGTATTTTAAAATAACAAAGTTTCTGATTCGGACTTGAATGTGTGTAACCCCTTAAAGAATAAATGCATAGCAACAAATTAGTTCTAAGTGAATATCAATATCTACTTGATGAGACAAGTTATCTTAAAAGAAAAACAACAAGCATTTAAAAAGTGTATTCCATATAAATCAATTGGTACTTATAAACTAATAATAATCTATTTAAAAATGTATCTGATATGCACAGAGGTGGATTAGGTCAAATAAGCCTAGATGGTAAAATGTACACATCAATTCATTTTTCAAGTTGAGATCATATTACTGATTTGTCTTGAGTTAAAGGAAGAATGGGCTTGTGTCCTCATTTTTTAGTGGTCGATTTTTCAATTGTTGATTCAAATTGATGTTAATAAATGTGTATTGGCGTGTCTATTTTATTAAATATCTAAATGTTGACGGAGATATAGCAATTAAAAATTTGAATTGTAGTTTTAGCGCTAGAAATGGTCGGCAATATCTGTATGACGTGAAATATGTATTAAATTTAATTTTTTATGGATTTTCTATGGATAAATGCGGCCCTGTGTAAACCCCATTTAGTATCAAATCACATTCCATAGACAATTTCAACATGAATTGAAGCATGAATTAATCAAAACTCATCAATTTATAATCAAAGCATGATCACAAACGTAAATTAAATATGAATCTACATCCTTGTACTCCCCCCACCCCTGACCCCGGGGGTAACGAGACTGTGCAAGCACTGTGGCAGTCGTAGCACCACCAGACTTCAATCATACGAAACACTTGACAATTGAATCCCAGTTATTGACGATATTGTAATTGAATCTTTAAGTAAGTACAGTCCGAACAAATGATATATTGTAGTATTAATGGTGTGGTAATGAGCCTTCTTTTAAGAGCGGTCAATTTAAAGGTGTTTTAAATGTAATGTTTTGTAGTTGTTGGTAGTCGAAATATTCAAGTCAAGTCAAAGAATAATTACGGCCCTGTTACTGCAGACATAATATAGAAATTTGATTGTTCCTTGAAATAGCTGTAAATAGTATTTGATATTTTGATATACAAATACATATAGCAGAGATTTATGAGTTGTAAGGTTCGCAGTGGTCACATGCATTTGGAATGTGTACAACGTTGAATCCCTTTAATAATTAAAGAGAAAAAATGACTTTTTTAATTGTTAATATCTCCTGAAATATAAGGAGTTATTAAAAAATAATTGAACATTTGAGGTTCTAGTAACTCACTTTATCAATATATAATACACTTTTATAGAAATTAAGACATAGGACACAAGCCCATTTATACTTATAATGTCCGCAATGTATAATTAGACCTGCCAAAAGAGACGTTAAAAAATCATGAAATGAATGTGGTTTAATTTTTTGAATTCGACGATTATGGCACTAAAATTTCCCAAACCATGCTTAAAGTGACATATTAATTAATTAGGTTAATTTTGAATTATATATCAATGATTTCAGTCCACGATAATTTTAAAACAAACATACAACACTACATCTTAAAATCTCAATAAAGCACGTTCTTCCGATGTCAGCTTAAAGCCCTAAGTGCCTTTCAGAAATGAGTGGCTTCCACGTGCCAGAACCTAATGCAACTTAATATCAAATAGAAGAGCTCTCTACTTCTCTAGGACGACGTGTCTAGGTTACAATGCTGTCAGATTGCAGCCTTTGTTCTTGAAGGCGCATTGCAATGTCGCAGTCTCTCAAGGGTATAAAAGTAAGACATATATACTACCGTATATAAACAAGTGCACATACTGCAACTTACTTTAAATCAAGATTTCATATTATATCTTGGACACGATCAGTAAAATGAACTTACTGATTCTTATTTTAGATAGACATGAATATATTAGTTTGCATGTTACGTAAATGGATATACCTATGTTATTTACATGTTACCTAAAATATTTGATACACTTTACAAGTGTATTACACATTTCAATTAATATTTTTTTTAAAAGTATTTTATAGTTTTTAGAATGAAATTGGAAATGTATACTTTTTTAACAATTTTTTTAAACCTACACTATTCTTCAGACGTGTGACGTAATTTATGGATAGCAAGTGCAGTTTTTAATTACACTTTCTATTAGCATGAAACTGAACCAGTTTTTTTACCTTATTATTTATTGCTTTTAGTGGGGCAGCTTAACACAAATAAATGCACTTCTGCGGCTACTAGCATGAAACTTGGCACATTTATTATTTATGATGTAGTTAATGAAAAAATACCGGGACACAAATTGTTATTCTGTGTATAATTATTTTTAAATCAGTCACAATATTATGGAAGATATTAATAAATAAAAATGCACAAACAACACATTATTTTTAAATCGGTTGATGTCATGGTCCCATCAACCAAGGTTAAACTTTAGTTAACTGAGCATTGAAAAACGGCGCATAGTATAATTTAAACCAGAGTACGGTCCCCAAAGTACGGTTTGAGACTAGTAGCACAGTTCCCAGAGCAAAAAAAGGCCCTTACCTTACATGAGGGCCGGTAGTTGTAATTTTTGGATACGTTTTGTGTCTTATGCGCCATCTTGAAAAGATGGCGGCCAAAAATGATTTTTTGTCATTATCTCCCTACGATAAAAATAGTTATTATCAAACTTACAGAGAACCTAATTTCCTACAAGTTTTGGTACAATATTTTTTTGTGTGTCTTACAGGGACGGAGTTACGTCACTGCAAAGTAGGGCACTTCAATTAAAATTTCAAATATTTCAGTTTTGAGCTCAATGTTTTAACATTACGACGTAATATTTAAATAACCAAAAGTTAAAGAACCTGAACATGCATCCTGCTCAACTTATGCTAAATTTGTTTATACGTTTTCAAGAGAACCAGACAACTCAGATTGTAACTAAACCTAACAGTTCAAATATTGCCCGTAACACACAAGCACCCATATGTTTATCTCCCTCTCTTCACTAAATTCCATCCCGTAAAACACCACGGGCAATGTTGAACTCGGTGACCTATCTATTTCTACATAAGTAAAATTAAGGAATGCGTGAAAAGTGACTAAATAGAACAAATGTATAAAGGAAGTCTATTAATAGAAACAAATAGTTTTATGTTATATAGTATGAAAAATCTGTTTATCAATATGAATCCACAAAAATTACGGCAATTAATTTGATTGTGTCAAAAAAAAGATAACCTCACTTTTTAAGATAATAATTTGACTTGATTTTTGATTTTGTGTCTGCCATATTACAAACTGACAAACAGAGAGGTGTCATGTATCTAGATAATTTAAGTAGTATCTAAATACAACTTAACAAATTGATAATAAAAAACATTAAACTAACAACCTACTTTAACCTACAGACAGGTCATTATTAATTTATATCTGTGATTGAATTGTTAATGTATTTATTTTTAAAAATCTAATTATAAATTTGTTTTAGTGGTACCACTGTTGTTAACAAATCTTGTTAGTTATTTTTACGTGGTTTTCCAAAACAACAACAAAAAGAACACTTGTTTTATTAATTATAAGCGAAAGAAACCTTATTAAGATCTCTAAATTTAAAATATTGATTAACAATTGATACTAACGTATATATCATTTATTAATATTTTGATTTAGTTTAATATATTTAGCACTTTCGACAGTTAGACAAAATTGAATGTGGCATAATTAAAATTGCTGTTTTTAATAACAATTAGTAATAGAAATTGTTTTTACTTCTATATTTTTGACAATCTGACAGTGAACTTCTTTTAAAAATAAATAGCTACGCACATACCATTGCGTATAAATTTAAATTAAAAACAAAATTAAAACAGCCACTCCAAACCAATCTTTAACAAATTTATACTGAGCAGAAATAAACCTGTGATGATTAGAAAATGATAGAATTAAAAATGGAATCTGAAAGAAATTTACGCTGTATAAAAGAGAATCTGAATTTGGCAAAAATTTCATCACGGAAAGATTCTACAAATTTAAAAATCTATGATATATTCGCACTGGATGAAGTTGAACATATTTTCTGAATAGAATATAACTTTTAATTTTTTTAAAATTGAGTTTTTGCTCACATTTCTTTATTTTAATACACACAGCATCATTTCATCGGAGTCGGATATATTTTTACCGACTCCGCAGCCAATGATTGACATGTGGACATTGCTCAACATCCGCATCAGCTCCAATCTGCTAGATCACTTTGGATACCATGATAAATCTATTATCACATTTTGAAAAACAGTGCATAATTATTTTAAAACAAAACAGAATTATTGTTTTAAACTTTGTATAGAATTAAATGTCATGTTATTAATTAGTAACGGAAACGGATATTCCACAAAACAAATACAACCACAACGCTACAGTTATTACCTTTTGAATAATTTAATTAAACAGATGGCTGATTATACATTTAACTTTTCTAGAATATAATTATTTGTTATTTTACAGTTATAACTATTTTGATAAAATACTCATTTCATTGAATAGAATTAGTATGGTATGAAAACGAATATTCCAGGGTTTGTTTATTTTCTTACGTGTTGGTACTCAAATTTGTATGGTGGCTCGAAAACTGCTCCACCAATTTTTTCGGAAAATGCTATTTTGTAGAGGAAGAATTTCTAAGATTCTTAAACTTTTCAGGTACATTTATAACAATGAAACCTTAATACATATTAATTATGTATATAAACATACATATACATATATGTAAATTTATCAGGAAGATGTATATATATAAAACAAGCTTTGCTTGATAGCTTAGGACGATATATCAATACACATAATATGTTATAATAAAATTTAAAAAAATAATAAAATAACTGTTTTTTATTTAAATTATTTTCTCAAGGTTAAGAAGACGTAATAAACAACAACAAATTAGAAAGATTCTGAAACTGTTAGTAATTCTTAGCCATTAACTAAAGTGATATTCTTTTACTAAAACTAAAACGTGAAAGCATTAAATATCATTTCAACCTACTAAGTTATAGATTTAATTTTATGTTTTAACCTTAAAAGTAAGTTTTACCTATTTATGTTTTTCGTCAGTAGCCTTTATTTAATAATAATTACTAACTTTATTTAATATAAATTATTATATTAAATATAATTATTTCTTTCTTTATACTCGTATTTCACAGGTTGAAACTTAAATTTAAGATTAAAACTAAAACTCGGTAGCTCGGAATGGGGTTTTACTAAAACAAATTAGATAATTTAAAATCTGTAAAGCTATGACATTAAAAAGTTCGATTCTTTTGGGAGTTATGTTATGTACAAGTTCTACAAACATACTAGGTTTTTAAAATTAATTCTTTCCTTGTTTTCTGTTATGTAATCTATAATTTTTAATAATATGTATGCTTTGCTCACGCACATTAAAGTACTTAGTTTTATGCAGGACCGAATTAACAAACAAGTTTAATAAGCTACGGCTTGGACCGATCTCAAGCGATACACGGTAACTAGAGATAATTTTGATTAGTAAAAGTAAATAATTTTCGGTAAGTAGCCCCATAAATTTTGTCCACGCTAAATCTGACTCTGGTTCTATGACCTTAATGTTTTATTATTGTTAACAAATGTTCCTTATTTAGGAACCACTGCCCTCGACACTTGCTTTAAAACCTGAATTGAAATGATTAGCTTGTTCACACAACTCAGATTAAAATCCATGATGAAACTTAGAAACATAATCGATAAGTGTTGAATAAAATGATTATTTATTTGCTCTAAATGAATTTGCACTCCATCAAATGTGATAGAAAAGTAACCTGATATCTGTATTTATTTTTCTTTCGACTTTTCAACTTTACTAATTATTAACTTAAACTAATTAATAATCATTAATAATTTCAGCAATATATGTTACTTCCGTATGCTATGATAGATGAGATCTAATATGTGGCAGATTTAAGATTCAAATCACATGTTTCTTTTTTATCTAATAGCGAAAAAGGGACTGCAGTCTTGGAAGTTATACCGGAAAGCATATTGCAAATTTATTTATTTATTTTCATTAAAAATAACAGTAATATAATAAAAACAGCAGAAACATATTATATTTTGATTTTTGATTGAAGAAAAACGCCCATATTCTAATATTACTGCTATTTTAATATATTATATTACAATATAGTTGTATTAAGTGAAAATATTTCTGACTCATTTCTTTTCTAAATATACATGATTATATATTTTACTTTCTCAAACAGTATTGAGACACAAATAAATCAAAAACAACAATTTTATAACAGAGACTTTTAAAAGAAATTAAAAATACATTATATGTTAAGTTATCATAATCAATGAGATTGCATTTTGAATATTATTACATATGTTTAATAAAAATCTTTATCTTAATGGACAAGAGTTGTTTATAAGTGAAATTATATTTTCAATGTCTTATATATTAATAAATATCAATTCATATAAACTTACATAGAGTAACAATTGTATGTGTATTGATTTTTGTACCACTGAATATCCTAGATACACTTTACATTTTATGATATTTATATAAATTTATTGAACCATTCAGAATGTTTACACTATCATATAATAATATTTAAATTATTAAATGATTCAATCAGGATAACGTTCTATTTATTAGTTTTATCAATGTTATTATAATATATTGACTAGATTTTACTGCAGACTATATTTTATTGTATCACATGAAACTCAGGCTAGCGCGCGGCGCACCTCATAGCGAGAGACGGACACTTGAGAAAGCAAAGCAAAGCGACGCGAACAGTGAAATAGTCAGTCCCACTAGCCCACAGCCCAGCTGTTTGTGTTTCCCTATATATATTTTGTATATATTATATTATAATAGTTATATGCGCACATCAACTCGAATAGTCTGGTGCACTCGCACTCGACTAACAGAGTAACGGAGGACGGAGAAATCAACATTCAACAACCCAATATACAAGTCAATCTCATGTACCACATGTAGTTTGCCTCCATGCTCGGTTCCGTTCGATAGCAGTCGTTTTTGACAGGAAGGAATTTATAATATAAAGCGAATCAATGAGGGGAAGATAATTGTGATGATGGTTACATTTACATCGCTATTCTATCATCACAATAACTACAAAAGTCTAAGCCTTTCCTATATTTAGTCTATTATTGATGCAGTTACGTGTCCTATAGGTTACTATGTCGTTTATTTCTATATTTGTTAAACTACCCTAAGAAAATACTGCAGTCTGCAGAGTAGGATCGTGTCAATTTAAAATTGGACCATATATTGTTAAAGTTCACCTGTTCCTATTCGATTTTATTTTCATACAGTGTAAATGGGCTTGTGTCCAATGTCTTAATTTCTATAAAACTTTCCTATATATTGATAAAGTGGGTTACTAGAACCTCAAATATTCAATTATTTTTTAATAACTCCTTATATTTCAAGAGATATTTACAATTAAAAAAGTCATTTTGTCTCTTTAATCATTAAAGGGATTCAATGCTGTACAACATTTCAACTGCATGTGACATCACTACCGCTAGTTGCTATCTCTTTTATACAACAGAGCTTAAAAGAGATACATTCTTGACAGAAGTCTGACAAGTTTACAGTTTATCAACCTTACAGCTCATAAATCTCTGCTATATGTATTTATATATCAAAATATCAAATATTATTTACAGCTATTTCAAGGAACAATAAAATTTCAATATTATGTCAGCCGTAACAGGGTTAAATAAAATAAAAACTTATTATTCTTTGACTTGACTTGATTGAAGTGATTTACCAAGTTCTGTTCTGGTCGTACCAGCACAAGTATCGTCACAAAGAAGTCGTCACGTCAATGATAATCGATAACGTAGTATGTTTTCCTCTTTCTCTCTTCAAAGTTTCGGAGTTAACACCCGTTTATATTACTATGACGTATCATGTAATTATTTACCTGAAATGCTTTTATTTGTCTCACTATAGCCATTGTAGTGTAATAAATATAGCGCCTTTGGATTGCACTTCCGTCTTTTCCACTTAAACAAAAACACAAATTGTATACATGCATTTGATTTGAATTGATTATTTCTGGAATCGTAATTAGCCACCACTATTGTAAAACTATTTTAGAAGATTTTGGAAACACAGATTTATAACATTTTAAAATAATTGGTTACGTTGCATAATATTTTCAATAATTAAAACATTTAATATTTACAGTTATTCCATATTCTAAGAGTGCTTATTGGTGCTTATTAAATATTTTATTCTATTTTTGCAATTAGAGAAATAATTTTTGATTTAGCAAATGTCGGTTTTAAAGTTTACACCATTAGCAAGGTGAGAGTCTTCACTAAATTTAAATCAAAATTATAATAGTTAACATAAATTAAAAATATTATAGAACATTTAGAATATAAAAGGACAATTTACTCATTACTCATGACGGATTAAGGTAAGGACTACTTCTTCAGTAAACCATGACACTCAGCTTTAAGCATTCTGAAAAAACTTGAAAAGATAATTTACCGTAGGAGTAAGAAAATAAAAGGTAATTTAGGACAAGGATTAAAGTAATAGAAAGGACCTCATAGTATTCGTATTTAGGCCAAGACAATTAGTATGTTAACATTTTAAAATCAGGGGAAATTCCTAATACTATAATAAGTTGTTATAATAGTTGCATTTAAATTCGAACAGGCGGAAAGTTATTTACACTGTCTGAGAAACTAAATTCTATATAAAATAGAAATCACATTTTTCCAATCTATTTTATGCAATCGATTCATGTGTGTTTGTTGTACTTATTTTATAAACCTGTTGTCTAATCATTGCTAGTAATGTAGATGTAGTAAAATATGGAAAATCCAACACGGAATTAAAATATGTTGATTAACCTGAAACTGGTTGTGAGTAATACTTTATATTCATAAATATCTTAAATAAATTTATAAACGATCAACAAAAGCAATATTAATACTTAAAACGCAACAACTATTGTATATGTAAATAGTCATGAAGGCCGACTGTGTGCTTAGTTGCAGCGGAGTGGTATGTCTTTGGGTTCGATTACTGAGCCAGCGTTATATTTTCTATGTTTCACACTACATTTATGAGCCCTTGACACCATAAAATCTACAAACAAAGAAAGAGGTGGTCGATAATAGGATATACATCGGAAATAGGCAGACGTTAAATAAATTAAATTAAAAGAATATATATTCTTTAAAATAATAATAATAAATAATTTAAATTTATATCTGCTATTCTTAATATTAATTATGCTACTACATAATACTAATTACAACCAGTAAAAATGATTGTTGGTTATTGAAAAATTACATTCACTAAATTAAGAATCTTAAAGTTATAGATTCTGAACGTCGTCCAATTGTAGGTATAATGTATATTTATTTACAGTAAGGTCAATTGATCCGAGACATAACATGACTTATGCAGCGGATGACTCATGTCAGAAATGTCTAAATAAATAAACTACCTATCTCTAAACAAACTGGAATATACATTAATCACTGATATTACTTACTTTATATTCTTTACATTAATCAGCCTCAGTTGTGCTTTTTAACATAAGCAAAGACCTTCTGAATTTTCATAAATACGTTAGACGTTATAATTATAACCTATAATTCTGTGTCGTGTTATATTTCTTATAAAAAAAACATTTAAAATGAGTAATGTAGATTTAAAAGTGGTCCTGCTTGGAAGTGAAAATGTTGGCAAAACAAGTTTGGCAGAACGTTTTGTACATAATCGTTTTAGTTGCACAAATTATCAAAATGTAAGTAAAATTTCTTTTATTTTTAGATACACGAAGTTTATAACTTGCTTCAAATTTAGAATTGTTTCTTTTTTAGACAATTGGTGCAGCGTTTTCAGCTAAACAAGTAAAATCTAATGATGTGGAATTATTAATAGGAATATGGGATACTGCTGGCAGTGAAAGGTTTGAAACTACTTCGCAGATTTTTTCGTTATATTTCAAGTACTAAATTTGTGTATATCTCTAGGTATGAGGCGATGAGCAGAGTGTATTACAGAGGAGCAAAAGCAGCTATAATTTGCTACGATATTCATAATAAAGCATCATGGGATAGAGCAAAGTTCTGGATAAATGAAGTGCGAACTATCGAAGAGGTAAGCATTTTGTTTGAACAAACATATAAGCTAATATATTTTGTCAAAATTATTTATTTCATTTACAGGATTGCAAAATTTATATTTGTGCTACTAAAGTAGATTCCATTGACTTAGCGGAAACAGCAGCTGTAGATAGAATGAATTCAATTAGATATGCTAATGGTAAATATTATTATACATTATTACAATTCAATCACTTAACTTATATACTCATTATTAATTATGTATTTCAGGATTACAGTATTGTTTTATGGAAACATCAAGTAAATCTGGTGATAATGTTTGTAAGTACCACATTATTAACTAACTGCAGATATTAAATAACAAATCTTTTAATTATTATTTGTAATATTAGGTACATTATTTCAACGGATTGCGGATGACTGGACCAAAGACCCAAAAAATTTACAGCAAATGCGTGATACAATAAAATTAACTAAAATAAAGCCAACTAAGAGCTGTTGCAGTTAAGTATGCATCATTCATTAAAAAAGTCATCGAATATCTATTAATAGAGTAACTTAAAACTAAATACAATTCACACTTCATAGAGATTTTTTATAAACTCTACGGTCTCTCCTCATGTGATAATGTTAAAAACTAAAGATTTTTATTAATAAGATTTATTATTTTGTAATTATTTAAGTTTTATAGGTAGTTGTTAAATATTAAATGTTTTGCTATGTTTGTCTAAAAAGAACAATATAACAAATAAATATATAACTTAACCAGTAAGAATTTATGAGTAAGATAATATTATAATATAAAAACATTATTAATAATATTTCGTAATAGTATTTGGAATATATAAATATATGTATATATATAATTATGTATGTATTAAGATAAGATATGACTGATAATCGATGTTTTTTAATAAATAAGTATTTTTTTAAATTTATTTACCTTTTTGAATCAACCCTCTCTAAGCTCTTAAGTTGAAAAGTATATATTTTTACAATTCAAATGTACTGAACGGAGATACTTAAAAAAGAACATGAATGCCATCTTAAGATCCGTATAGATTGGTGCGACTTAAACATGTGACATAAAAAATTTTTTGGAAGAAGTTGTACAACACGTCACACTAAAACGACATGCAACTTAATACGTCGGAAGCTTTCATATCTTGAACGAATTCCTTCAACCTGCTTTAGAAAAAAAAAAAGTAATAAAACTCAGTTATTTAACAAGGTCTTTGCTAACTCGTGATTACATTAAATAGATCACAAAACATATCATTGTTTATGTACGATTAGTAAATAAGAATCTTTTTATATGTTTTTATATTTATTTTCTAGTAATTTTATATTTATAACTTGTTTTATTTCAACCATGAACTATACATATATTTAGAGACATATATTTAATAATTTTTTTAGAGACATCAATTTTGTGACTCCTCCGAGCGCTCATTTTGCTTTTCCTTGAGCTGCTACCGCTTCCATTGCTTTCTTGACAGTTTCCTCATCTCCCAGGAATTTCATTGATACGACTGGCTTTAAATCTTCATCCAATTCGTATACAAAAGGTATTCCAGTGGGCAGATTTAGCGACATAATAGCTTCATCAGAAAGTTCTGTAATTATTAAAATGAAATATCGGTTAAAGTAAATATTTATATAAGTCTTTTAATATTATTTGAGAATTACTCACGATCCAAATGTTTAACGATTCCCCGAAGACTATTTCCATGAGCAGCAATTATGATCTGTTTGCCTGCTCTTATTTGCGGAATTATAACGTTATTCCAATATGGTAATGTTCTTGCAATTGTAAGTTTTAAGGATTCGAACATAGGAAATTCGTCACCTGTTGGTTCTTTTGCATAGCGCGAATCCTTAACAATATTTTCATAGTAAGTATGGCCTGGTTCCATAGGTGGTGGAGGAACATCAAAGCTTCGTCGCCAAATTTGAACCTATCATAACAAGGAGGGCTTAACCAAACATTGAAATGATACTAAATAATATTAGAAATGTATTATTCGTACTTGATCTTCACCATATTTGGCTGCTGTTTCTGCTTTATTTAAGCCTGTTAATCCTCCATAGTGTCTGGAACATTTTTATGAACAATTTATATTTTTATAATATATAAAGCACAGTAACAAATGTAAGTAATGAAAGCAAACCGTTCATTAAGACGCCAGGTCTTCTCGATCGGAATATCTTCCTGCCCAATCTCACCAAGAATTGTAGCTAATGTTTTTTGAGCTCTTGTTAATACAGATGTATGTGCAATATCAAACTTGTACCCCGCTTCTTTTAAAGCTTTTCCAGCTGCAAAAGCCTCATCTATTCCTGTGTGGTTTATTAAATATTTGTAAAAATTTCACCTTAAAATCTTACTGGATATATATAATTACTTGTAACTTGTACCTTTGCTACTAAGATTTGCGTCGAACCATCCGCAAAACAAATTTTTTTGATTCCACTCACTTTCACCATGTCTCACCATAACAATTTTATATTTTGCTGGCATATTTATATTAAATTCCTAATAAAATGTTTCTTAACCTATTAATACAAAGTAAACTAGAGCAATGACAATTTGTGTAAGGTGTCGATATTGTCTCACCGTAACCTCAGAGTCAGGAAGGTCATTACAAGGACAATGTAAGGCTATATCCCAATTGGTATATCCATGAATGCAACATACATTAAGTGTATTTAGATTCATTAAGTTTATTTGCATATTACATGATACAAGCAAATTTCTATTAATAAAATAACTCATTAATTTTTTTGAGGCACGCGTCCTATTTAAGATGATCATCTCAAAATAATCGATCTTTTTTTTAACCTGCGAGAAATCATTTGTATGTAGTCAAAACATTCTAGATTCATAATCAGAACATTCTCTAGATTCTAGAATCTAGATCTAGAATTCGCATTCGACATTGAATCTATTTGCTATTGTATTCAGTCACAATATGGGCTTGTGTACACATTTTTTAGCGGTCGATTTTATAATTGTTGATTGAAATTGATACTAATAAATGTATATTGGTGTTTTTATGTTATTAAATATCTAAATGTTGATGGAGATATAGAAATTAAAAATTCGAATTGCAGTTTTAGCAATCACAGATCCTCAATTGTTTAATTATTTTTTAATAACTCGCTTTAGGATATTAAAAATTAAAATACCATTAAAGGGATCCAACGTTATATATAATTCCAATGCATGGGTCGTCACATTCTGCATATTTGCCATCTCTTTTATACAACAGAATCGCTTAGAGACGGCTTTAATAATATTTGAATACCGAAGACGCAAATGTTTCACATTCTTAACGAAGTTCACCACTTTATATATTATACGTTGGTATTATACTTGGTATAATACCAACCTAAACAACTAAACAAATGTCAGCCTTCGTTAATGTAGATAACTGTAGATAAGTGATTCCTGAGCGCAGACATTTTATTTTTACATATTAAAGCGTGATTTTCAGCCATCTATAAATATTGCCTAAAGTGGCGCAATAATTCTGTTTAAATAAAAAAATTACTGTGTATAAAAATATATATTTCACGATTATTAATAAAATGCTAACTGGTATGTGCGTAATTCTATTGGGAGTTTGTTGTTTATAAATTACTCGTCTAAAAATGTATTCCTATGTGCCGTTAATGAATGTACTGTTTTGAAATTTTATACATTCTTCAAAAGTGATATTAAAATATAAGTGTTAACAGGTTTATTAAAATAAAGACAAAAACATAAGTATTCGCTTTGATCTACAATTGAGAGGTTAAATCTGTCTCATTAAATATTATTAAATCACAATGTTTGGGGGCTCTAAACCTGCATTTGGTTCTACACCCAGCCCAGCTGGGTTTGGTGCTTTTGGGAATGCGACAGCCACTCCTTTTGGACAATCTACGTTTGGCAAACCAGCCACCACTGGATTCGGAGCTGCTGCTCCAGCATTTGGCAATCAAAATACTTCATTGTTCGGAGCATCCACGCAACCTTCAACAGGATTATTTGGGGCACCAGCCGCAACTCCAGCATTTGGACAAACGGCTACAACACAAAGCTATGGTAGGTGTTTCTTTATTTTTATTAGTTTGTAATGAAATGAGGATGCAACTTCATTAAATATGTTGCTTTGTTTTATTGGATTCTACTTTTAATATTTTTTACATGGTTTTCAAAATAACGTTATTGTTATTTGTTTAAAGAATGATAAATGAAGATAATACTTTGTGATAATAATTTGTAGATAATTTTTAAGTGTCATAATAACTGGTATCTATTAAGCAATAAAATATATTTCAGATGTTTATAAATGATTTGAAATAATTATTAGGTTATATTATATTATCTTAGGTTTTGGTCAAACTACAAATAGTTCATCTTTATTCGGAGGAAATGCTGCTCCAGTGGCCTCATCGTCACTTTTTGGTGCACCAACAACATCATCAGCTTTTGGACAGCCTGCAAAGGCTTCCACATTCGGATTTGGATCGGCACAACAAATAGGATCAACTGGAGGAGGACTATTTGGACAATCCGCTTCCACACAACCAACAACAGGCGCTGGCTTATTTGGACAGAATGCAGCTGGTACTAGTGGTGGACTATTTGGTAGTAATGGAGGTGTGTAATGAAAGTTACAAGCTCAAATCATGTTATTGGTTTCTAGTATTTCATATTTCACTCCTTTTAAGGCTTTGGAAATACAGGAGGAGTTACGAATGGAACCGTCGTCAAATTTAATGCAATTACCGGTACTGATACTATGGTTAAAAACGGACAAAGTAACACGATAAATACGAAGCACCATTGTATAACTTGCATGAAGGTAATATCAATATATTTCGTTTCCGTTTCTTTTTTTTTTTTTTTTAAATATTAACACACCACAAGTAAGGTAATCTATAAATCCTATTGTAGGAATATGAAACTAAATCACTTGAAGAATTACGTCTTGAGGATTACATGGCAAACCGTAAAGGACCTCAGGCTGGTACTTCTAGCGCCGCTGGAGGTATGTTTGGCGCTCCACAACAAACAGCAGGAGGCCTTTTTGGTTCTCAACAACCTGCTACCGCGACTGGTGGAATGTTTGGTCAACAAGAAAATAAACCTCTATTTGGAACTACCACAACTATGGGTTAATGATTATTTATAATTATATTAAATTATACAAAATTATATACGTTTAATTACTTCACGTGTTCTTTTCTTTTGAAATAGGCGGTTTTGGAAGTACAACTCCTGCTTTTGGTACAACGAGTCAGGCAGGAGCCAGTGGGTTATTTGGAAAACCTTTAACTGGATTTGGAGCTCAGCCTGCGACAACAACGTCAGCTTTTACATTTAATACAAACACAACAGCAAACCCGTTTGGAGCTGGGTAAATTATACTTCATGTGATGTTTTAAATGGGTGTTCAAAACATCACATGCTTATTCATCATATTTTTATTACAGAAATAAACCCTTTGGAGCTGTTGCACCTCAAACAAGTCTCTTTGGCCAGCCAGCGACTTCGACAGCATTTGGTGCTCCGACAACTGGCTTTGGTTTTGGAACAGCTACAACGCAGGTAATTTTTACGGGAAGCATATACTTCTCCAAGTGCTACTTAACCGATAATATAATATATATATTTAATAGGCCGCTGCTCCTTTATTTGGAGCTCAAAAACCAGCCACCCCTTTCAACATGCCAACGGCAACAAATACAGGGTTTGGAGGTTTTGGAGCAGCTACTACAACAACGTCATCTGCAAATTTATTTGGAACAAAACCAGCAACTACTGGATTTGGAGCTCCTACAACAGGCAAGAATAATTATGTTTAATATAAGAATTATGATATATTTTGTATGTAATATAACAATAATTATTATATACCAAAATGCAGGTTTTGGTGCACCTGCAGCAAGTACGGGATTTGGAAGTTTTGGACAGACTCCTGCTGGGGGCTCTTTGTTCAACAATACATTTAATAAACCAGCAACCTCAACTTCATTTGGAGGTTTTGGTGCAACTGCAGGGAACACAACTCTGGGTGGTACGGGGCTATCGCTTGGTGGTACAGGTGGATCACTTTTTGGTAACACAGCTGCAAAGCCAGGTGGACTTTTTGGTAGTACAGCGACTCCTTCTACCGGATTGTTTGGTAACACGGGAACACAGTTTGGAGCAACAGGTGGACTTAGTCTTGGCACATTGGGAAGGTATGTACTATGAACTGCAAACATTTTTCATATTGTTTTTTCCTAATAATGTTTCCTTTCAGTTCTACATTAGGGGGGCAACAAGCACAACAAGCTTCTGTTCCAATTCATCAACAGATGATGTTGATGTCACAACCGTTTGGTGATTCTCCATTATTTAAAAACCTTGCACCAGCTAGCGGTAAGTTCAATAATATTTTGATTAACATAAAATAAATAATTATAACTCACTTTATTTCATTTTTAGGCAAATTAGAAGAACTATTGAAACCTACAAATCCAGCTGCTCAAAAAGCTGTAATGGATTCTGCTAAATTTAAAATGTCGCCAGCGTCCCGCCAAGTTAAAATTAAAGTAAAACCTATAAGTCTTGCTTCAAATCCAAAGGTATCATATTATAATCTTTGCACTTGCTTTACTTTTATTAAAAATGTATTAATATAATATTTCATGCTATTTTTTGTTACAGAAATGTTTATTTGATGGTTTGGAAGAAGTTGATACCTCTGTCGAGGAGGCTTTTACGTTAAAACCAAGTTCAAAACGTTTGGTTTTGAAACCTAAGAAGTTAGCAAACACATCTGATCAACCAGACAATAATGACACACAAGATAGACTCAATAATACAGGCAATGCTGATTTACAATTTAATAATAGTATAAGCAATGAACCTGACATTACAACTGAAGTGCCAGCCAGAAGAGTATCATGGTGTGTATTTATAGTTAATGATTTAAGTCAAGACTTAATGCTTTAAAAATATTTAAATATTCTTATTTGCAAACAATTTATTCAAATGCAGGTTAAATACATCGGCTCTAAATAGAGAAAAAAATCGTGACTCTCAAGATCGTCAGATTGCTGGAGATCAAACTGTTTTAGAAAATACAGTTACAGAATTCCGCACAACACATTCAGTGACACCCAAGCAGCCAGTTACTCCAAATATAACTACAGAAAAGCGGTCAGTGCATACAGTTATTGAACATCAAAAACTAAGTAGCTCCAGTAATCCACAAGTATCTGTAAGAAATGATGAAGACAAGGAAAATATTAGCAATAGTTCTGGTAAACGATTTTTCAATCTAATTTTGTATATATTTGTATTAAATATATACATTATATTTAATAGTATTTTAATTAATTCTAGAATCTAATCAATCGGTTGAAGAACAACCTGCTACAGAAAACAAACCAAGGCATCCTACTGGCATAGTATTAACCCGCGCTGGTTATTATACAATTCCCGCATTGGATGATCTAATACCTTTTTTGAGTTCTGATAAAACTTGTATTGTATCTAATTTCACTGTTGGGCGAGAAGGTTATGGCAATGTTTATTTCAATGATTCGTTTGACATTGCTAATTTAAATTTAGATGAGATTGGTAAGTTTTATTATTTATAATGAATAATAATACAACATTATGGCATTTTAAAACAATATTGTTTTTATTCATTTTAGTACATTTTCGCCACAAGGAGGTTGTAATATACCCAGATGATGACAATAAACCCGTTATTGGTCAAGGTCTTAACCGAAGAGCCCAAGTGACTTTAGATCGTGTTTGGCCGCATGATAAAACGCGACATGAGCCCATTACTGATGCAGAACGACTTGCCGAGATGGATTATGAAGGCAAATTGCGTCGCGTTTGTGCTAAACATGATACACGCTTTCTAGAGTATAGGCCGCAAACGGGTAGCTGGGTCTTCAAGGTATTTCCCCTCTCAAATATTATCTTATTTAATTATTGCATTATATAACGTTAAATTCTTTGAACAGGTGGACCATTTTTCTAAGTATGGTTTAAGTGATTCTGAGGATGAAGACGATTTACCTGTTGATCCAAAAAAAGTAGGTATTAAAAAACCTGTGGAACAGATGCCACTAAAGACTTTAAAACAAGGTCTTGGGGGAGCAAGGGATGCCGTAATTCTCAAGAAGAATCTTCAAGATGTAAATATGGCGGCAAAAACATTACAAACAGGCGAAGCTGTTAACGGTCAACTGAATGGACATTACCATGTAATTTTAATAATTAATATCAGATATACATATAAATAATAATTGTGTGATATTTACTTATCAATAATGAATTTATTATTTTATATAAACAGAAAGAGTATATGAATGGATATGATGATATGGATGCTCATGCTAATAAATACGATACTGTCTTTAATTGTGATGAAGAGGACGATGACGTAGGTACAACTTGGATGGACTACAACGTAGATAACGAAATAGATGGTGCTTTGAGTCCCTCAGCAGATCTTGCCCGCCAAGCTGGTACCAATAACTATAAAGTGCAATTAATGAAAGCATCATTTTTTATCAGGGATGACGATGATTTAAAATCTAGTAAGTAGCACAATTAGATACATACACCGCGATTTAAGAAATATGACTCTATGAAACTGATTATTAGCTTCAGATATCATGGAAATCGGAGGTCGTGACACACCAGATCAGATCGTGCCTAAAGGGAATTTATTTCGACCTAATTTGCAAGGCATGGAACAGACCTTCAACGCACCAGTGCATCATATGATAGGTAAGATTAAATGTTACTTTTGATTTAAATTTGGTTGGATATCCATATCTAAAATGGTTGATGTTTGGGATGTTGCCAATTATACAAAATGTAACCTACACTTTTTTTTACGGCTAAAAATATTGTATATTTTTTAGACACCCCCCAAATTACACCAGCATCTACACCTTACTTGAAAATTGATTCATATAATGGACCTCGAGCTGCCCCTCTTGTTGTACATCCGACCACAGTTATTCTTAAGAACCCAGGACAAGTTATACCATATGAAGTAAAGTTTTAATTTGTTTAATTGCATTGGTAGTTAATTTGGGATTACAGTTATATTATTTATTATATTATTTCTAGGATACAATTATGGGAAAATTTAATTCAAGGTGTTTGTCAGATGCCGCTATTTTTAATGGGCGTCGTTTTCGAGTTGGTTGGGCTCTTAATAATACTTTTGTTAGTTTGACAACACAAAATACGTCTTTATCACTACCGCCAGGTAATTATTGTTAAGCAAAAACTAAATATATTAGTTTGAATTTGTTAAAAATTGACTTTTCATATTTTTAATTTTAACGTTCCATCGGTTTTTTTTTATATGCAGTTTCTGACTTGGATGATTTAAGCTGCTATTTACAGGGCAGAGATGCAAAAGATCATTCAGCTTCTGTAATTCAAATCTTAAAACTAGCAGACAGTAATTGTGATGAATTCAGGGTAAGATATACAAGTACTGATTCAACATAATAATTTCATTTTTATTAAAAAAAATTATTTTTAGGAAAGTGTTGAGGGTCATTTGGAGATACAACTTAAGCATTCTAAATTTTCATTTATACCTGGATCTTGTCCCCAAATTACACCACAGTTGGGGTCATTAGAAGAACATTGTGAAATGGCACGAGCATTAAATATATTTGAAGAGGGTTCAGAAACCATACGACGGGCTCAATATGCTGCGCAAGTTTGGGATCTTTTGGTAGCTTTATGGGGTCATTTAGAAACTGTGGACGGTTACGGTAAGTAATGATATACTTTTGCTACCTTTTTTAACGAACAAATAAAATAAATATTTGTTTGAATGTAGATGCTGATTCCCATCTTGCCGTGATTTGTCGACGAGCAGCATTTTCACAGTGGTTGGAGACGTGGACTAATTCCGAAGAAAATTCTACTGAACAACTTACTTCTGAAGAACATCTTGGTGAAATTTTGAATCTACTTGCTAGACATAAGGTTGCAGAAGCCTGCAATATTGCCCAAGATCATGGAGACCACTTTTTATCATTATTATTATCGCAAGTATCAGGTAAAAATGAATTTATTTAAAAAAAAAATAGGAAAATAAGAAGGAATGATTAAAAATACAAATATTCTTGCAGGAGGCCCATTGTTACGCCAACTAGTTCAACAACAATTATCTTCGTGGCAAGAAGTAGATGCTGATGCCTTCATTAATAAAAATAGACTTCAAATACTCATGCTAGTAGCAGGTGTAACACTTTTAACATCTTCTCATGGAACATTAAATGTGTGTGAAGGACTTGATTGGAAACGTGCGTTAGGCATACATTTATGGTACATATGCCAACCAACAGCTTCTATCACAGATTCTTTGATATTGTACGAAAATGCATTTTCTAATACTGATAATGAGTATGCATATGCTCCCGAACCACCATATTCTAATTTTTATTTACCTGAATCTACGGAACATCCCGTACGAGACTTATGTTTTCATTTACTAAAACTATACAGCTCAAAATCTTATCCTCTTGAAGCATTACTAAATCCTGCGACACATACACAAGACTTATTGGACTACAGATTAAGGTTTTTATATTTTACATTTATATGTATTTGGAATTGTTAATAGCTATTTTCAAATATATTAATTTTAATTATATTTCTCAGTTGGCTGTTACAACAAACACTAGAGTCTTTAGGATATTCTCACAGTTCAGAGTTGTCAAGTTGTATAATTCATACTTCTTTTGCATCGCAGTTGGAAGCCCATGGAATGTGGAACTGGGCTGTATTCGTTTTAATGCACATTTCCAATAAACAAAGGTATCGTCGTTAATATGTTCTCGTTAATTTGTATTAACTATTATTTTATTACAACATAAAACAATTTGATTTTTATTAGGCGTGAAGCGTCAATACTTGAAGTTATTGGTCGTCATATTTCATTTAATGGCGACCCTGAAGACCTGGAACAAGAAACCTTTATTTTGGATAGTTTACATATTCCTGTAGAATGGGTTCATCGAGCAAAAGCTATACGCGCTGGATCTGAACGTAACTTTGAAGCCCAAGCACGACATCTTATTGACGCTGGAATGTGGAATGAGGCTCACCAGATTATAATGGAATATTTGGCAACAGAAGCTGTAATTAATGGTCAACATGAGTATTTGATTGAATTTTTGGAACCACTCACTGTTCCTGACCATTGTGCAAAGATATCTAATTGGTCAAATCAAGGGCAACTCTTGTGGGATTATATTACAATAGATACAGAGGTAAGTTTCTTAAAAATAATTAACAAACGTAGTTGTAAAAGACAATAACACATCTTTTTTTGGTAGATTCAAAAGTTGATAGTTAACCCAACAAATAATATCGGGTACCATTTGGAACAACTGCAGCCTCAAATATCTTCGCTATGCAGTAGGGTTAAACTTTTTCCATGTCCTACCCCGAAACATGTATTGTGTCAGTGTGAGTTAGCTAAAAGGACGGCCACAATAGCTCGAGGGCTTTTAATGCAATCTGGTAGAGAAGATGTTAGAGCCATTTCAAGGTTAATCACGCAGTTACCCCTTCCTGAAGATTATGCCCAACAAGAATTACGACTTGTGGTCGATGGTTGTTTAGTAGGGTTCTAAAAATATTCCTGTACAAACATGTAAAATTAAAAATAAATTAAGTGAAAATCCTTGAAAATATTTGGACGAAAAATCTGTGAATGGTTTTCAAGAAGATTATTTTTTATTGTTATATAGAAAACACAAAATAATGTTAAGTTATTCAATTGAATTTGTTATTAATCACAAATATCTTTGTCCGTTTGATTTATAAAAGATATTAATGATGTAATTAAAAACTTGGCCATACATTTCTTAATCAGTTTTCATACTATTTTAGGATTGTTTAATTTTTTTAAATAAGATTATTTTAAACTTAGCCTATTTTAAATTAGAATTTTTATACAATTAAGTTGCAAAGATATTGTAAAATGATAATAGTTAATCTAATAAAAATAATTATACCAATTAACTGAGTATGTAGGACATATATATATATATATATATATATATATATATATATTCACATTTTTATTTTTTATAAAATCTCTTACCCCGATCTCACACTGGAACACTAATTTTTGAGAAACATACAAAACTTGCGCTGTGTTTATATCATGGACAGTGGATCGTTGAGAGGAGGAAAGAATACTTTTTACTTATACACTAATTTATTTCTAAGCTATTCTTAGTCTAAGGTCCTTAGTCTGAAGCATTTTTCTACAGTGTGTATAATTCAGTTCATTCAATTTATATTGAATGGAGTTTTGGTCATTATTAAAAGTACTTTTACTTTCATGACAAAGTGTGTTAATTCAAAACAACTCCAATACACCCTACCGAAAAAGTCAGTTTCAGTTTAAGAGTACACTTACAATACTGATAATTTATACAGTGTCAAGTTCTCATGATTAGTATTAGTTGAACGGAATTACAATCAAGTCCACAAAATATATCACAGGTCCGGAAATCGAACCGAAGACACAAATAACCACCACTCAACTCGTCTCGTGAGAACGCTGCTTTAGTGAGTTTTATTGTTTGAGGACACCCATCAAAAGACGTTGAATATTAGCAATTAATTAAACTCAATAGAAATTACCATTTACAATTTAATTTTTTTATAAATATATACAATAAAATAGTAAAATATTTCAATTTGTTGTAAAGTTATTTAAACATAAAATAGAGATCAGGGCAAGTTTTACCGTATAGTAATTAAAGCTTCTCACCGATTGATTGTATTTACACAATTTTAATTTTCAAGAATATAATATCATTTAATGAAGATAAATCTGCATTACTAGTTATCAAAAATATAGTTTCTTTTAAAAGTTGTAATATCAATGTTATTTGAGTCAGTTCTACTCTTCTTGGTCAGTTGGTCTACGCCTGCCCCAACATCTGCGGTTGGAAGGTTCTGGAGATACAAACACGCTGTCGCTTCCTCGCCTTAAATTCATTCGTGATATGAGAGGAGTACGTTCATTAACTTCTCTGGGTGGTGGCGGAAATGAAGACCGACCTCTAGCGTGACGCCATTGAAACCAAATTCCAGTCGCAACTAAAAATCCCCAAGCTAAGACAAGGCATATATCTGAAACAAATTAAAATAAGATATATTTTATCTAGTCTAGGATTGATTTAGTTTTTAGGTCGTTGAGAATTTTACCTTTAATTTGAAACGGCATATCAATTACAGCTTGGTTAAATCCTTTAATAGTAGCTCTACGAATATTGTTGATAATAATATATTTTAGATGCCCTCCTAAGTAATAATCTATTGCAACTACGACTCCATAAGATCCAAGAATAGTAGAACAAATTATACTTGCCCAATGATAAATTAAAAGTAGTCCTATTGGAACTATTACAATAAATAAAACAAACATGGGCCAAAAATTTAAATCAGATTCGAAGAAATTTCCATCTGTAAGCAAATATATTAATTAGATATATGTTAAATTAAGGTGTATATTACCAAATTTAAATACAAGTAAATTTAAATATGTTTATAAACGAATATGTACCAGGTAAGGTAATAAATATGATACAAGCAACTAAGTAGCCAAGAGCTAGAGTTGGACCTAAAATAGAAATGAAAGGAGATCCTACAGCTCCCCAAAGACCCAACCATGCCAGTCCCAAACAAAGAGCGCCAAAAAATGAAGTAGTTACTGCTCCTAAAATAAAACAAGATAAACTAATTGAAGATGTTATAATAATTAGTTTAATAAATTTAATAGTTAATTTTAATACCTTCAAAATTTATACTCGTTAAAGAACCTAATATATAACCAAGGAGTCCACCACATGCTGCTCCAGCGAAAAACATTTGAGCCACAAAATAGCGATGACCGAAATAACACATAAAAAGTCCCAAAAATATAGATGCTGCACAAAGTACTCTGGAGAAAGTTGTTGCTAAAAATATTTACATATAATTTTAGATTATAATTTGTAGAATTTTTCGTTTAATTGGAAACTTACTAAGGACATCACAAGAATTTTCCCAGAATATTGTACTACATGAATATGTAACAGCTGGGATATACAAAGCGGGCGCAAGTCCTGGTTTTAATTCCGTTGTAACTATATAAACAGATCCTGTTCCTGGGTAGGAACTATATATACGTCTTAAAGGTGGACCTAACAACCTAGTATAGCTCTGAAAAACTTTATAATTAAACAGGGAACAGAATCGAATTGAAATAATTGAACGAAATAAACAAATTCATTTTTATTAACACATTTTACAAGTATGAAAGAATACAAACCTCAGTAGCAAATGCTTTAATGTTTTCAATGATTAACATGCTTTTAATTGCATCGAAGTATGAACGACTTGTAAAATCCCGAGATTTAAAATAATAATGATACATTCTGTAAGTAAACTTTTCAATTCCACACGGAATATTTGCGTTGCTTGAAGCAGGAGACGCTTCTACAACAACATAACCATTTTGTGGATCTACAGATAAATATGGTGCTATTTCTGTAGGAAACTCCATGTTGCAACCCCCAGGTATGGGAACTGTAAATCACAACAAAAATAAATGGGTATCTCTATTTAGTATGTGATCAAACATATACAGAGAGGTTGTTAATATTACCATCAGAACCATACACTAAAGCAACAATTAAAATTTCAATATCTGTATTTATTCCATTATTCATTATATATAACAAGCCATCACTTTTCATAATTAATCCTACATTTGTTCCTTGCTTGTAGTAATTAGGAACTAATGTTTGATTGTAAGATATTGTAATGTTATACTGGTGTGCATGAACTTGTATGACAGTAAATTGTTTATTCAAAGGAAAATTAATTATATTCAGAATTAGTAATTCAGATTTCCGCAATATTAGTTCATGCTCAAAAACGAGTTCGTTTGTTGTATTTGGATTTTGTAGTGTAATATTAACTAAAAATAAGAATATACGCATTAGTATTCATAGAGAAAATCTGTACTATTGCTAAATGATTAATAATTACCATTATTTACATATGCATTAATTTTTATTGCAGCTCTATTTAAATCAACACATGTAAAAATTATTGTAAATATAATGTATAAACTAACTGAGTCTTTCATTATTCTTTATTAGTCTTTATCTTTACAGACAAAAATATATTTTAAAAGTTTTGTTTAAATGATGTCAACAAAGATAATAGATGTTAATTTCAAAGTGTAACATGGCTTCAAATACAAACACATCTGTCAAAGTTTAAATAAGTGAAAAAATATTAGGAGTCATCCAAGACACAAACCAAAAAATATAGATTCCTATATTTCTCAAAGATTAAGGCTCAGTTACCTCTTTAGATAGTTAAAAGTTAGTTAATTAATGACCTGACTGAAATGAAATGAATAATTAGTCAAAGTTGAATAACATTTTAAGAGAAACAATAGAAATTTGTTCTGCGGGGTATCGAATGTATCGAGCTATTTACTTTTTTTCTCATGATAACTATGAGTTCGGCAACCAGCCAATAGATTGTTAAATCAGGCCTACTTATGAAATTGGTCTATATCGTAGTAGCCAATTCCGACTGAATACAATTGATTTCACCGAAAGGCAATTGCGACTAGAAACAATTAAATTCAGCATACAGCTTGGTACAGCTTTACTCTAACTGGAGTCATTTTGTTTTATTTTGACTTGCAACTTGTTTCTCTTAAAATCATAAAAGTGAACCTTTTCATCATTTTTAACAAGATTATAGTCTTCTTTCGTTGCAGAAACTCAGAAAATTCTATTTTTAATAAATTTTTATCAATTTTAAGAAGATTATAGCCTTCTTTCATCTCAAGAAAAGCAGAGAATTTCATTTTTACAGCGCCTGATCCGCATGCTTCTATAATAGCATGTACAAAACACTTAAAGAGAAATACAGAAAATTCTATTTTAGTTAAAATTAGAAATATTAAATTCTTATTAATTTTAAGAAGATCTTCTTTCATTGCAGAATCTGAAAATATTGCATTGCTCTTAAAATCATAAAAGTGAACCTTTTCATCATTTTTAACAAGATTATAGTCTTCTTTCATTGCATACTCCGATAAAGAGATTTAATATATTGATATTTTTTTTCTAAAATTTCTTTTTGGATTTCTTGAAATTTTTTAATGCAGTTATGTTCGTTAGGTTTTAAATTTAAGAACTGCATCATTAGATTTTAAATATCTACGCGATTCTGACTTTTATGCGATCTTTTTTAAATTCATGGACTTTTATTTTCTAAAATTTTTTTTTGGATTTCTTGAAATTTTTTGATGCAGTTATATTCGTTAGGCTTTAAATTTAAGAACTGCTTCATTAGATTTTAAATATCTACGCGATTCTGACTTTTATGCTACCTTTTTTAAATTCATGGACTTTTTTTTTCTAAAATTTTTTTGTGGATTTCTTGAAATTTTTTGATGCAGTTATATTCGTTAGTCTTTAAATTTAAGAACTGCTTCATTAGATTTTAAATATCTACGCGATTCCTGGCTTTTATACGACCTTTTTTAAATTCATGGACTTTTTTTTTCTAAAATTTTTTTTTGGATTTCTTGAAATTTTTTGATGCAGTTATATTCGTTAGGCTTTAAATTTAAGAACTGCTTCATTAGATTTTAAATATCTACGCGATTCCTGGCTTTTATACGACCTTTTTTAAATTCATGGACTTTTATTTTCTAAAATTTTTTTTTGGATTTCTTGAAATTTTTTGATGCAGTTATATTCGTTAGGCTTTAAATTTAAGAACTGCTTCATTAGATTTTAAATATCTACGCGATTCTGACTTTTATGCGACCTTTTTTAAATTCATGGACTTTTTTTTTCTAAAATTTTTTTTTGGATTTCTTGAAATTTTTTGATGCAGTTATATTCGTTAGCCTTTAAATTTAAGAACTGCTTCATTAGATTTTAAATATCTACGCGATTCCTGGCTTTTATACGACCTTTTTTAAATTCATGGACTTTTTTTTTCTAAATTTTTTTTCTTGATTTCTTGAAATTTTTTGATGCAGTTATGTTCGTTAGGCTTTAAAATAAAAAACTGCATCATTAGATTTTAAATATCTACGCAGATACTCAAGAAATTGCATTGCTCTTAAAATCATAAAAGTGAACCTTTTCATCATTTTTAACAAGATTATAGTCTTCTTTCTATATGGAGATTTAATATATTGATATATCATAAACTGAAATACATATTTAAAAATAAATAACAAATTTGAAATCAGCATTCAAAACTACGTTAAAAACCATTAAAAAATAAACAAATTATTTTTTTCAATTTTCATGAAAAGTAAGAAGAGTATAACCTTCTTACTTTTGTTAAAAAAATCAAAATTTATTTTGACGTATGATACATGTGTTCAAACGTAGTTTTGTATGCTGATTCAAAAATTGAAATCCATTTTTAATTACCTCTTGCGGTTAATGAGTAATCGGCGTTTAAAGTTTTATTTTATTTCGATTTTCATAAGAAGTAACAAGAGCATAACCTTCTTACTTTTCATAAAAATTTAAGAAATAAATATGTCATTTTATAATGGATTTTAACTTAATTTTGAATGCTGATTTCAAATTTATAATTCATTTTTAAATAAGTATTTTAGTTTATGATATATCAATATATTAAATCTCTATATAGAAAGAAGACTATAATCTTGTTAAAAATGATGAAAAGGTTCACTTTTATGATTTTAAGAGCAATGCAATTTTTTGAGTATCTGCGTAGATATTTAAAATCTAATGAAGCAGTTCTTAAATTTAAAGCCTAACGAACATAACTGCATCAAAAAATTTCAAGAAATCCAAAAAAAAATTTTAGAAAAAAATGTCCATGAATTTAAAAAAGGTCGCATAAAAGTCAGAATCGCGTAGATATTTAAAATCTAATGATGCAGTTCTTAAATTTAAAGCCTAACGAACATAACTGCATCAAAAAATTTCAAGAAATCAAAAAAAAAATTTAGAAAAAAAAGTCCATGAATTTAAAAAAGATCCCATAAAAGTCAGAATCGCCTAGATATTTAAATTCTAATGAAGCAATTCTTAAATTTAAAGCCTAACGAACATAACTGCATCAAAAAATTTCAAGAAATCCAAAAAAAAATTTTAGAAAAAAAAGTCCATGAATTTAAAAAAGATCGCATAAAAGTCAGAATCGCGTAGATATTTAAAACCTAATGAAGCAGTTTTTAAATTTAAAGCCTAATGAACATAACTGCATCAAAAAATTTCAAGAAATCCAAAAAAAAAATTTAGAGAAAAAAGTCCATGAATTTAAAAAAGGTCGCATAAAAGTCAGAGTCGCGTAGATATTTAAAATCTAATGAAGCAGTTTTTAAATTTAAAGCCTAACGAACATAACTGCATCAAAAAATTTCAAGAAATCAAAAAAAAAATTTAGAAAAAAATGTCCATGAATTTAAAAAAGGTCGCATAAAAGCCAGAATCGTGTAGATATTTAAAATCTAATGAAGCAGTTCTTAAATTTAAAGCCTAACGAACATAACTGCATCAAAAAATTTCAAGAAATCCAAAAAAAAAATTTAGAAAAAAAAGTCCATGAATATAAAAAAGGTCGCATAAAAGTCAGAATCGCGTAGATATTTAAATCTAATGAAGCAGTTTTTAAATTTAAAGCCTAATGAACATAACTGCATCAAAAAATTTCAAGAAATCCAAAAAAAATTTTAGAAAGAAAAGTCCATGAATTTAAAAAAGGTCGCATAAAAGTTAGAGTGGTCATAAAAGTGAACCTTTTCATCATTTTTAACAAGATTATAGCCTTCTTTCATTGCAGAAACTAAGAAAATTCTATTTTTCTTAAAATTAGAAATATTAAATTTTTTATCAATTTTAAGAAGATTATAGTCTTCTTTCATTGCAGAATCTGAGAATATTGCATTTCTTTTAAATTCATAAAAGTGAAGCTATTCATCATTTTTGTCTGCTATTCTAGAATGTTGTAGATAAAAATCTCATGAAAGACTTTATATTTTTAAACTTTAAATCAATCAATTCTTTCACATTTGATCATTGAAAAATTATCTTGTTAAAATTGAGAACAATACAATACAAAAATTTTAATTATAGCTAACAATTATAGTTTACTTTATATTTAATAATCACGTTTTCTACCAAGATAATTAATACATAGGAATAAATCATTTTAACAAAAAAGAAAATCTGGAACAAGCCGGTTTTGAATATGTGTATTAGTAGTTGCATATAGATCAGGAGCTAAGGTAAATTATGAGTGCATTGCCATCTGTTAAACAAATATGTAACTACTTCATTAATATCTACTTTCTAATAGATGGCGCATTTGGTTTAAGTTTATGCTAATACACAATTACTTTTCAATTATTATTATTCAAGTTTCAAACAATAAAACACTAAATTTATTTATAAAAATGAAAAATTTATTTAATAATATCAACTTTAAAATATAATTCCTATTAATAAATATTTCTATAAGTAGTCGATTACAAATAGGGTCCCCATCCAATATACATCTGACACAAATTTTGAACACTTGTAGCTTCCAAAATTAAATTATTTGCTTGACCTTCTGGAGAAAGCGTGGTTGTTAATTGTTTTCCTTTTGAACGAACCTTAAACAAATTTTAAAGACCAATTAATATATTAAAAACCATTTTAAAAATAACTGAATAATAGAAACAACTTACAACGCCTTTTAATCTTTGCTCGATGTGTTGTACATGTTGAATGCTTTCTTTATCAGTTCTCTCTGCCAAATCTAATTTTGATTGTGGTTTCGACCCCGACATAAGAGGATCGTATACAAAGGGTCGTACCACAGACATAAGGGTATCTGTTTGTGATCTTAAAACCCTAAGAGTAACCTCACAGGAATGCCTGTAATTATAGCAAAGGAAATGTTTGTTATTATTAAGGAATAGTTGGATATGTTATTATATGTAGAGATAATATTACCGAAAAATGCCCTCCACACCCAGAGGCCCCATGGCACGAACCATATTGTGAGTCAATCTAAAGGGTACCCTTTCTGGGTACTCAAATACTTCGCCTCTGTTAAACAAACAATTAAAATCCACATGTACTGTATCTGCATTTGTTGAATCGAATAAAATGTTTTCACCATGACGATCGCCCAAGCCTGGAAAAAGAACACATGAAAAATGATGTCTAATTATTTACATGACTGAAATTTAATTACATACCTAATATGTATCCCACCATGGATATCACAGCCGTTGTTTGAGTATACGCACATTTTCCACACATTTCCAGGAACTTGAATTATACCACAACATCACTGTCCATGATAGTATGCCTGCCTAACCTCCAGGCGATATTCCAGCTATATCCAGTGGGATAGCCTCTACCGCAGCTTTGATCATATTTCTGTAAAAAAAAAATACATTTATTGTTAAATGTGTTATATGTAAAAGTTGGAAAATGCCAGAGCTGTAATTATCGTTACCTAGGATACTCAAAATGAGCATTAGAGTATGCCAAACGGAGGCTTCCATTGTTGACTGAAGTTACAGAGTAGTGTGATATTAGGTTTAGCTGTAGTTTAAATTTAGAAATGGAAAAAAGACTATAACCTTCTTTAAAATCAAGAAAAGTTGAATTTTTAAAAGTTGCTGAACTCATATTTATTAATTATCTAGATGGAAAGAAGACTACCATTGTAGTATAAAAACATATCACATATCATGTAAAAGGAATTTTAATATTCTACAATTTTAAGTAAATATATTTATAATAATTGTACCTAGGACTATTATTAAATAAAAAATAAATTTGGATAACCAAAATGGCGGTATGAAAAATATACATAAATAATTTCCTAAAATATTTATATATAGTAATTGGATATCGGAAAAAGGCACCACCTGCAAGAAAACACAGAATAAAGATGTGCTTACTACAGAGAATAGGATTTTCCAAGTTCGATGTGTGCGTTTTTAATATGGTGTGGATGCATTTTTTGTTTTTAGTGGCACATTTTTCGGTTACCAAAGCAATTACCTATATTTTATACATTTGTATTATTCTATGTGTTTTACCACGGTCACAAAAATATTTTGGTAAATGGTCTTACACAGGTTTTGATTGCGTGGTTTATGTTTCCATCGGCTAGGATCATGATGATCTAGCTCACTTTTCGCACATAGTGCAAATGATTTCTACTTTCTTATTTTTAGTAAATTTGTCGGAAAGTTAAATCCTTCTTATAATATATTTATAAATATACGTATTTTTGCCTTGAAAAAGGTACCCTCATTGCCTGACCTGCGTATTCAAACGCGGTTCCTATATAGGTATATATTCTTACATCGATAATATACATGTTGGTACTGGTCTTTTAAACACTGTTACACATTAATGAGTTTTCTAATAAAGTCACTTATTCTCACACTGGTCCTCACTATTTCAATGTCGCACCATAACTGTTATTCCAGCCCAGTGCTTCATACACAAATTTTTGCCTTGATCGAAGCGCTATTTTCATTTCTTTTGAAAATGGATCAAAAACTATATTTCTTCTTTTTCTTCTATATATTCCTTCTTTTCTAGTTATTGCACAAGCTAGTAGTTCCTACAATAAAATATCTTACTTTATTTCTTATATTAAAATAATAAATTGTTTCAAATAGTAAAATAGTTTTGAATACAATCATACATGGTCTTGATTATTCATAGCCTTAAATCAGAGTTTTGATAAAATCATTAAAAAGAAAATAAAGGGATGTAAGAAGGAAACTGAGAAAAGGGAACATTATGAAGGAAGAGAGCCGGCAGTGGAGGAGACTAAAATAATAGAGAAGGTACAGAAATAGGGAAGTAAGGATATAGTTCAAATTACGAGAGTTCGGCGGCGACTCATACTTAAAACAAGTTGTGGGGTATAAACTGTCGATATAACTATAAAGCACTGACTCACTGATTTTTCTATAATGTATATAGAAATGAATAAGATAAAATTCAATATCGTATTATAGATTTATACCGCTCTTATAACCTCTTTTAAGTATAAGTCGCCGTCGAACTCTCGCGATTTGGACTATATCTGAATGATAGTGAGGTTATTAGAAGGAGGAGAGGTAGACTTAAATCTAATTAGTCATCTATAGGTTCTACAATTGTTTTTGATTGACAAAAACTTGAATTTGATTTGCAAAAACTATAAAATAAATAAATAAACTTACTTCATTTATAGGAATTTCCAAAAAATGGATGATACCTCGTAATGCTCCTTCTACATCCTTGACTAGTTTTTCGTAAAATATTACGTGCACGCCGCCTTCAAAATATTTTCCCCAATCTATATTGACAGACTCCCATGTTCTTAATTTATCCGAGACAAATTGTTGCCAGTCTAAAACATTAAAAAATATTGAATTAATTTTAAAAACTATTGTTATTGCGTTGATACAAAAGTAATTTGGGTATAAATAAATAGTAATCTGATGGATAAATGGTGCAAGATTAGGATTATGTAAGGGATGCGACAAAACTTCGCAGCAAAGCTCCAATAATTTTCCAAGAGTTATAAAACTGTGTTAGGATTTGCAGTTTTATAATGGAATACCATTCTTGCCAGTTGTGGCCATCTTTATTTCATTCCTTCATAATTCATAAAATCATACGCAACTTCAATATGATGGCAAAGTGACTCCAAAATGTTTACTGAGATATGATTGTGAAGGAGGATATATATATATATATATATATATATATATATATATATATATATATATATATATATATATATATATATATATATATATATATATAAGTAGTATATAAAAGAGGGGACCTAACCCAAACTCAGATTTGATTGATTTGACACCTAAAATTTACCAAATTGTTATATATAACCAAATATTTTGAAAATATTAAATATTTATAAAAAATTGCAAAAATTGTTATATATAACCAAATATTTTAAAAATATTAAATATTTTTTAAAAATTACAATAATTAATAATATTTATCAAAATATTGACATATATTTAGACTTCTAGAGAGTCTGCATTATAGTGCTCCAAAAGTGATAATATATCATGTTTTACCATATTCACAAAATACTGAATAATTTTTTTTCTATTAAATGGAAAATAGAAAATGCTCAACATGTAAACAAACCTTATCTTTGGATAATTTTTATTCAAATAAAAGTAAAAAAGATAATTTAAGTAATATATGTAAAAATTGTGATTTAAATTATAAAAAACAAACTATTTTTTGTGAATGTGGTAAAATAATTTCAAAATATTTTCATAAAAAACATTTAAAGACAATTTATCATCGATTAAGACTTAATAAAGCTAGAAAATGTTCTTCTTGTCAAATTGAAAAACCATATGAAGAATTTAATAAAAATCAAAGTGATGCATTAGGATATTCTTATACTTGTAAAGAATGTGTTAAAAATTAATTTAAAAAAAGAGCAAAAGTATCTTATGTTACTTTACTAATCAATTATTTATACACAAATCTGTCTTCACAGTATTACGAAGGAGATTCAATGTATTTACTCAAACTCTTTCACGAACATACTATCCAGTTTATTAGAATTCGTTCTATTGAGTTTACGCCATCACGACATTTACATCTTTTTACAGACACGTCGAGTCTTTAATTCGGCTTTGTAATACTCCTTTGGAGCACTGCTAAGCAGATACAATGAATCATCTCCTTCAGAACACAACAAATCAGATTTTTACATATAAATAATAAGAGAAGAAATCAATATCATAAGATACTTTTGAGATTTAATACGACCAGTCTACCAATGATACTGACTTTGATCTGCACTAATATAAGATGTGCACCTCTTATAAAACGCATGCTCAAAACCATAATATCATAGTTATCCCAACATATGAAAAATTAAAACTTGTATATATAGTCCACAATTACAGTGTACAATACTACTGAGAGCTAAGACGTGAATCATTCCATACAAATGAGATTTCGTTAATTAGTGTCACCATCTATTATTAATTATTATATGCAAAACTCTGAAAGAGAAATAAAAAAAAAGATTTGTCACATGTGGGATTCGAACGCATGCTCAACATATTAATTAAGTTCAAAACTATTTTGTAGTACGAGTTTCTTTAATAAAATTTTTAGCTGTTCTAAAATTGTCATATTTGGACAGGGTATATCAAACATTGATAAGTCTTTTTTACCTGATCTAATTAATGAATTTGAAAACTCACTATACTCATAAAAATTATTATTATGAAAAAAATATAATAGTCCATTTATATATCTAAATACATTAGAAACGTTCAATGGTATCCCCGGAAATAAGTCTGATAAGAGACCATGACGTTTTGGAGATAACGAACACTCATTTAGTTCTATATAAAGGTTATCATAAAAAACATATGTTTGACCAGTATATGAGTTAAAAATACTTGTAATCATTTTATTTTGCGGAATGCCTAATCTTTGTAAAGGAACTCCATTGTAATTATTATTTACTTCAAAACTAGGATAACTCATTATGTAAAATAACTCATCAACAATTATTAATATTTCACCTGAAGGTCTTTGATATATATGAGATATTTTTTCTATATCTTTAGGTAAAAATTTTAAATAATCTGTTATCAGTTCCGGTTCCTGATATATCTTATCACCAATTTTTATTCTCCACACATACTTGTTATAGAAAATATAGAGATTATGATTCACAATTAAAAACGTATCTATATTTTTATATACATTACAAAGAATAGGTTTATTGGTTGGAGCGTTTGAAATAGTTGTTGGAATACTAGTTGGAATAGTAGTTGGAATTATTGGAGTTATTGGAGGACCATATAACCTCTGAACTGCATAAATATCATCTTGACTGAGATTATTCTTTCTTCTATAATAAGGAAACATTATTGCTTCTTTATGTGCAGAATGTTCAATACCTAACGTATGTCCAATTTCATGTATTAATACAGAATACAAACTAGTTTTCTCAGTGTCTCCTTCGGAGCGCTCTGAAAGAGTATCATTATCATACAAATCCCAATCTTCAGACCTATCTAAATGAATTTCTAAACAACTATTATTTGTATTAGGATACGTTGCATGTGCTAATACTGTTCCTTCGCCATCAAAATCCCAATTACAAAAACCTTTTGTACATCGAGCATTATTTTTATGTTTATGTATATCGCTTGCAAACGAAATTAATATATCAGGCTTATAAATATTATTATAAAAAGTAAGACCACTTACTATCGACCAAACATTAAAAGCTTTTTGAGTAATTTCTTTGTGTATTGATTGAGCTAAAGCAAAATGCCAATACAATGTTTTTCTATCCCATTTCGTTGTATGAATTCTATATTGTAAAGGATTATCTTCATTTCCACATCTTGGTGTTTTAATTAACTTTAATGCTTTATCAATAGGTAAATTATAATATTCTTGAAAAAGTATTAAAGAGCCTTCAGAGTCTTTAGTACTCTCCGGAGCGCTACTATTAGAAGTTGAGAAACCAAAATGATTTAAATATTTTTCAATGTTTTTATCGGAGTCTTCGTTTGTTGAAAATATTGGTAAAAGAAATAAAAAGTAAAAAATATATTTCATTTATATATAATATTATTTTCTATTGTTAAATAGTCTCCTCAAATTTATTTAAAACCATATCAAATTTATTTTTAATATGAGATAACAACATAATATAACAACAAGTATCATTTTCAACTTTCTTATCAAGATCAACATGTAAAAATATTGTTTTATTTGAAATTTCTGTATCTGTTGGTTGACAAGTTAAATCAACTAAATAAACAGGTCCAAGTTCTTTATAACTTTTTATATCATAGAACATATTTTTATCTGTTATAGAAAATATTTTTTTATAAGACTGATATGTCATATATGCAATATTATATTTATCTTTATCAAAATCTAAATTTTGACTTTCTTCTGGATATCTATTTCCATTAATAGTGAAATAATAATTTTTAACATATTTATGATTAAACTCACTCATATCTTTCAATTGATTATTAGATTTATTTACTTGGAAAGCGAATATTCCAAATAACGGTTGTTTGTGGCTTCTGTAATCTGTAGTAATATCAAGTTTCAATGATTTTCCAGACATACTCTCATTCAATATTTTAATACATTGCCATCTATAATAATTCAAAATATAATTTCCTTCTTCACTTAGAGTTTTTAATTCATCAAGTAACATTGTACAACCAATAGTATCATATTCAAGCAATGGAGTATATAAATAAATATCAGTAATTATAATTTTACCCTCAGCAACATCATTCGCTCTATAAATTGCATCATTATCATGATTCATTGTAAATATAAATTCATCAGCACTACCCCAAATTATATTATCAGTATCACATATTCCTAATCCTAAATCAGATAAAGGTACTAATGCTGTAAAAATACCACCATGTTCAAAATTTGAAATAAATCCAGTATTTAAATTATTTGTATCAGTTTTTGTTTTTGTAATTACTCCCTTCATTGTACTTGCAACTCCAACATTTTCAATTAGATCAATTTTGTAATTATGTTTTTTATATTCAATGGTTTTAAATTTATGTGCTACAAAATTATTTATTAATTTAACTACAGTTTCATTACCATAATTTTTTTCATCTGTTTGTTTATATTCTCCCTCAATATAAATATGAATATTTTTTAAATTTAGAAAGCAGTTATTATTATAATCAAGTTTAAAAGATATTGCTGCATTTTCTTTATTTATATCTCGTCTATCAAATTTTGGATAAAATTTCTTGTATTCATTACGAATTAAATATTTGTTATATTTATCAAAAACTTCGGCCATTTATTAGAATAAAAAAGATTCTCCTTCGGAGAGCTCTGAAAGAGATTATGCTTTGGAGAGCTCTGAAGGCTCCGAAAGTTCTTTAAGTAAAATAAACAGAGATGTCCACAAATTGGTGGATCATTATATTGTTGAATTCGTGTATCATTATAAAATATCTCCGAAGGTTGTGAGAAATACTTTACTAATTCTTTAGGTGGTTTAGCGTTACCATAAGAATCAAAATAATATATTTTATTATTCTTTTTATAATAAGCAGTCCAATGACTTCCAATCTGATATGAATTTTGTAAATTTATAATTCCACATTCAATATTATTTGGTTTATCAGGCAATTCATCTTTCATAAACACACCTCTAAAATTTTTAATTTTTAATTTTTCAACTAAATTTTCAATATCTATGTTCGACAATGGCTGTAACTCCTTTGGAGCGCTAAATCTTTTTTTTTTAAACCACTTCCTTTTTTATCCATGGAAAGGCTTCGTCCTGTCTTCTCCTTAGAAAGGAGTGATAGGCTTCGGCCTGTCTTCTCCATTGCTAAATCATGTCTTTTTTGTTCTTCAAGTTCTTTATCTTTAGCTGATTTATTTATAACTGAATTAGTAATTGCAGATGCTCCACCAATTAATGATCCTAAAGCTGCTAATCCAGCAAATACTAATGGAAGAAATCCACCCTCATGATTTTTTTTCAGAGCCTCGAAGGAGATTTTTATTCTACAACCTGTTTTCTCTTTTATTGCCTTCTTAATTCTATTTGATAATCTTTTTGTTAATAATATTTTATTTTCACCACCACTAATTAATTGATCATATTTTAAGTGAATTAAAATATCTTTTTTATCCTTATAGGCTTTATTAATATTACTAGTTTGATGTTTTGTTAAATTTGTTTGGAATGTTTCCATTTATTACTAAAATAAAGTATCTCTCCTTTTTATGCTAATCCAAAACCAATTTTATGTTTTAATTTCATTCCTGTTGTAACAAGCCATGCATTTGTTTTTTCACCAATACCACTATCAGAACTCTTAACTCTATTCCAAGCTTTCTGTTCTAAAACTTTATCAGCTTCATGTCTCTTTTCCAAGTCTTTATTTTCACTATAAGCAATATCATGTTCTTTACAAGCTTCGTCTAAACCATTAATTCCTTTATCACCTCTTGCTAATCTATCATGTAATTTAGTACCGGGACCACAATAATTATATCCAGGAAGATGCATTTCAAATGGGAGTGTATTTATAATTGTATTTAGTATACCTGATCCTCTTATAATTTTCTTTGGTAATGATGTTGCAATTTTTATTAAATATTCACACCCTTTTGGAGTATCTAATATTTTTTCAATTTCATTATTAAAAAATTTTAACACTCCTAATTTTTCATTATGAAAATTATTATTTCCTGCATTTTCTTGTGCATTAATAAATTGTAAACGATTTATTAATTGATTCAAATTTGAAATATATTGAACTTCTATTTTATTATCATTGTATTCTCTCCATTGAAAGCGCTCTGAAGGCTCCGAAGGAGATTCTTTCCATTGAGAGACACCAGAACCTTCTTTCTCTTCTTTAAAATTACTATCTCCTTCGGAGCGCTCTGAAAGAGTATCATAATATAAATCTTGTTTCATACCTGTTTTAATATAATCATGTATATATTTTATCATTGTAGTCCATTTAATTGTTGGTGATGAAAGAGGTTTATTAATTTTGTTTTTTAAAGCATTAGAATTTATTATAATATCTCTATAAGCTATATAGTCATCTTTTGTAAAAAATTGTGGATCAGGTTTACCACCATAAGTTAGTAAATACCATAATCCAACAGTTCCATTATAGGTTTTTTTACCATCAATAGTAATTCCATCATCTTTATCAAGTTCCATTTTACTACTACCTATTTTTAATTCGTTATTAACAGATTTTGGTCCAAATATTTTATCAAACTTGTAATCTTTATCCATACTAAGTTGCAAATATGTTGATGCGTTTGTTCCATATATTTTTATTTTTGAAAAATCAAACTTTCTTGGAGTAACAGGTTCTGTTAATTCTTTTTTACTTGGTGTAACAGGTTCTGATATAGTAAAATATGGTTGTAATTGTTTAGTTTCTCCTTCAGATCTTTTAATAATATCTTCATCTATTTTTCCAAGCGCTGATAATAATGGAGCATATTCTTTTTCTTTAGTGGTCTTATATTTTAAATTTTGTAATTCAATTTTTTTATATTTCTCATATAATTTATTTCTAATCTCATCTGCTTTTTCTGCTTCTAATAATTTATCTGATTTCGATCGTGACAGCGTTTTCTTTTTTTCCTCAGAGATTTGTATAGATCCTTTTTTATATGTTTTAATTAATTTATCTCGCATTTTATCTATTTTTTTAGCTTCGGAAACGGTTAAGATGTCTCCTTCCATTTATTAATAAAATAATGCATCGTTCCTTTTCAAAGAGCATCGACACTCTTAATATATCCATCAACGTCTTTAAACATATAACGTTCATTAATGTTATCTTTTTCACGATTGATACATAAGAAACCATATTTTATTTTCCAACATTTATTACATAACTCTTTAAATTTATTTAAATCCATATCAGCACCGACAATTGTTTTATGAATCTCTTGAATACTATATAAATCCTGTTTAAACAATATAAGTAAATTACAATTATTTCTAATCAAATTCTTATTTGTTTCAAGAAAACTTTGACTAAGATAAAAACAAGATAATTTTTTATGTCTTCCACTATAAAAATATTTTTTAAACATATCTTGATCTTCTACTAAACAATCATCAAACACAACAACACTATCAGTTATACAATCTTCAACAGGAATAATATTTTCACAATTATTAAAATGCGAATCCACTGTATCTATCTCACTAAAAATTCTTTCTAATGCTTTATATATTTTTTGATTTAATGTTGTTGTATAAATATATAGACCTTTAAATTCTATAAAAGGTTGTGTAAGAAAATTAAATAATAACCATGTTTTACCACAATTTGATGGACCACATAATAAACATCTTAATGGTTTTGGAAATATTCTTTTTGTGTTTTTCTGTTCTTCAAATATATAATCTTTTATTTGGAAGGAGGAGAATCTGTTAGTCATTTATTAAACAACAAAAATGTAAATATGTTATAATTTTACTAAATATTTGACACTCATTTCCTTCTAAGTCATAAATGTTTAAAATAATTTCTTGAAATTTATCAATTCGATCTGATATATCAATATAAATAATTTCATTAGGATTTATAAATGTTGAATGGGTATCTCCATTCGGAGCGCTACTTTTAGTAGTATCTAATTTAAATACATAAAGTAAATTATCATCTTTATGTGAATGTGGATGATTATCATGATTTGAATGACTTGATTCTACAATATTACAATGTATTTCATATAATTTATTATTAATAATTCTTTTTTCTTTAGGTAATATAAGAGGACCTTCTATAATTTTATTTTGTGGAATAATTCCAACTCCAATTATATTATTATTTCCAAATCCTATTATATTATTAATTTCCTTTGAAAATATTAATTTAACTGGACTATTAATTTTCACTTTATTTTGATTAATAACATCCATTACAAATGAACCATGATCGAAAAATGTTTGAGTACTATGAAAACTTTTTCCTTTTGGTATTTCTCCTTCTGGTATAAAAGTTATATAATTTAAAAAATCATCAGCATTTTTATTAGAAAAATCAAATACATGTTGATTATTTTTAATTTTAAATTCTTTAGTTTTTATTATAAAACTCATACGAGTTAAATATTGTATAATTTTTGTTTCTAAATCATTAATAGAATATATATTTGCATTTATATTACATGTTAATGAATAATATCCATATGTAGTTTCCCAAATAATATCTATACTAAATTTTGGAAATTTGAACTTTGTAAAATTATTTATATCAATTAAATCATATTTAAAACCAGATACTCCAATTTTATATCTTTTCTGTGGATCAAGATTAATTGGATTTTCAAATCTCAATTTGTTTCCAATAATTTTAATAAATTTCCCCATTATTTATTTATAAAAAAAGAAAGCCTTCGCAGTCTTTAGCAAATCTTACATTTTTGAAGTTCTTTATTATAAAATCCACCAATGACTTCTTCACCATTTAAATCTTTTATTTTATATGTTATTGGATTGGTATATAAAATTTTATGAATTTTAAATATTTCATTTGTCCAATTAGTTTCATATTTATTTGAAAATGTTGATTTGAATTTTGTTATTCTAACTTTATCACCAATTTTGAATTTTGAGATATTTTCATAAAATCTATCCCTATTGGGAGAGTATACAGTATTCAAAATATATTTTTCATTATCTTTATTAACTTCAAAGGGTTTCATTTTAATAGTTCGATGATAATCTTTATAATTATACTCTTTTATTAAAGTATCTAATATATTTATCCATTTAAAATTATTATTTGCTGTAAAATAGGGTTTCATCTTACGATTCAAAGTACCATTAAATCTTTCAATAATTGTAGATTTTTCTTCATTTTCAGTGTGATACATTTTTATATTATATTTATCCAAAATTTTTATAAAATCTTTATTAACAAATTCTAAGCCTTTATCAACATGTAATAATTTTGGTTTTCTATTATGTAATAATGATTCAAAAGCTTTAGCAACTGATTTTCCTGTTTTATATTTTAATGGTTTAGACCAAACAAATTTTGAAAAAGTATCAATAACATTTAATATATATTTATAACCATTATTATCATCAGCATATTTTCTCATTATAACTAAATCTGCAGCCCATAAATCATCTATTCCAAGTGTTATAACTTTTCTTCGTCTAAATTTTTTAATAACTGGTTTATGTAATTCAATTGCTTCTTTTAAAAGAACTTCAGAGTTTTTTTTTTTGTAGGGCTCTGAAAGATATTCTGTTTTGCAGAGCTCCGAAGGAGATTCTTAATAAATTGACTTTTATTACTATTACAAATTTTACATTTTGCTGATAATCTGTATTTATTATTTTCTGTTTTAATTGTTTTAATATCAATATTATCTGTTTTCTTTTTGCATTTTACACAATATACTCGTTCTGAGATATCCATTTATTACAATAAATAAATGCTCTCCGAAGGAGATTCTTTCTGAAAAAGCGCTGCGAAGCAGATTCTCTCTGAAAGAGCTTCTATTTTAAAGATGGTATTCCATTTATATTTGCTTTCTTTAAATATTTATCCAATGGAAAAAATTTAAGATTTTCAATAAATTCTGCTTCTTTAATATAAACATCATTTTCATTTATTATATTTGCTTTTATTTGTGTTAACATTTGATTATAAAATTTATAGGCCACTTTATACTCAGACATTTTTTCCTTAATTTGAATTTTTTTATCTAAAATTTCAATTATTACTCCACCTAAACCTAATGCTGCTAATGGTATTAAAATTAAATCTGGTAATCCACTTGGTAGTGCTCCGAAGGAGAATCCAGATGCACTAAATAATACTTTACTAATTGTTAAACCAATATCAATTTTTTGATAATAATTATAACTTTTTCTATATACATACATTCGTTTTTCAATATATGTTTTGGAGGAGATAATCTCCTTTGGAGAGATCTGAAAGAGATTCATTTATTATAAAAAATATTTTTTTTTATTGACTAAAAGTAATGTTATGTTTTTCGTATTTATCATTCATAGTAGTTTTACCTTTGTATATTATTTTCAATAATTTTAAATCATCTGGATTATCAATTATTTTATTATATTTTTCTGGTAAACTTAATTTCTTCTTATTTTCAAGAGTTAAAATTATTCTATCTCCATATTTTGATGTTATCATTTTTGCATTCATAATGAGATATGGTATATTTAATTCTAACTCTAACAAATTTATGAAATTATTATAAAGATTATTAATGTTATTCAATTTGTTTATTAATTCTTCTCTGGAGAGCTTTGAAAGAGATTCTATTTTGGAGAGCTTTAAAAGGGATTCTGTTTTACAAAGCTCTGAAAAAATATCTCCTTCGGAGCGTTGTGAAACAATATCTGCATTGCAGCGCTCTAAAAGAGTATCTCCTTCGGACGAATATGTATCTATTTTGGAGAGCTTTGAAAGAGAGACGTTCATTTATTATAGAAAAATTCATCAATATTTTTATGACCATATGATAGTCTATTAAATTTATCAATTAAATATTTTTTATCATCATAAGGACTTAATCCAATTTTTTCTTCTTGAATAGTATATAATTGTAGCTTAAATGATCTTATACTATAACTAGATTCAATTGTCCTTTTTTGTTCAAATAGACAATCTTTATATTTATCAAATGTCATTTTCATAATATTAACTTTTTTAATTCCTTTACATATTTTCTTCTCATGATTATCAGTTCTAAACGCATACATTTTTGATCGTAATCCACAATATTCTCTAATTGGAATACCATTATATTCATCTTTAAATAATCCTGGAATTTTTTTATTTTTTTGAGGTATATTATTAGGATGTTCATCTGGATAATCACTTGTATCAAAATATTCAATATTATTTTTTATATCTTCATAAAAATCGTCTGTTTCTACATGTATGATAAAGGAATCTGTGTCAGTGCTTAATAGTTTAACTTTATCACCATATTTAGGTTTTAAATAGTTATAATAAAATTTATACATTAATAATTTTGATAGTTCAAGTATAGTAAATCCACCAAATATAGGTTTATTTAATTTAACATAAACTTTTTTTCCATACATGAGGACAGTATCTTCATTTAATATACTTCTATCTTGATAATGATTTGAATTTATCATTTTTTGCATAGCTTCTTCAGATTTAATTAATTTTACATTTAATCTATTTCTAACGTTTTCCATTTGTTTTCCATATACACTATTATTCATTAATTTAAAGAAATCTTTTTCAAAATCATTTTTAGCATTTTGTCGTAATTTAGTATTTTTATCAATATATGGTTTTAACCAAGCTTTTTGTATATATTTAATACCTTTATTAATATTAAATAATTTAGCACCTTGTCTTATATATTCTTTTAATATTCTATAATCTATAATATAATTTTTTTTATTGTATAATGTGCACATTAATTTTTTATTCTCTTTTGATGGTTTTGATCCTAATCCAATATCAATCATTTGTTTTTGATATTCTGATAATTCATCATATTTTGGAGAATAGTGTTCTGGAGCTAATGCATAATCATCAAATTTATCATGTAATTCTTTTGGAATTCCTAAATTAACATCTAATATATATCCTATGTCCCCCTCATCATCGATGCTCATTATATTTTTATTTTTTTTTAAATCTTGAATTTCTTCGTTTGACAGCCATTCATGATTAGATACTGGTAGTTTTTGAGACATTGCCCAACCATATAAATTATTAGCATCTAAATACATTATATAACTTAAATTTTTTTTTGAATTATATATACCCTTTTCTTCAGCTTTTTCTTTTGATAATTTGATAACTTTCTCATACTTTTCATCATAGAAATAACAATTATTTGATAAAGCATAATTATTTGATATCATACTAATTCCACCGCGAATACCTTTTTCAGTAAATTCATACATTTCTTGATCTTGATATAATTCTAATGTTTGTTTGGTATATTTTAATGAAGCTGAGTTAGCTAAATGTGGAGCACTCATAAAATAAACTGGATCTAATTGATATTCCTTATAACACATATCTCTAAAATTATTAAATACATCATATAATAATATACTATCTAATCTTAAATATCTATCATGATATTCACCAAAAGTATCAATATTAAAATGTTTCCAAAAGTCTTTGGCAAATTTATATTGTTTATCAGTTATTGTTTTACAATTTAAATTGGAATAAAATTCTTTAATATCTGGTAAATTTAATGCATCGAACTTTTTATAATCATCAACCCATTCATATGGATAAACTCCTTTTTGTAATAAGAAAGCTTTTCCTTCTAATGAATAATTTTTATATCTTTCATTAAAATATTTAAAAGAACTATAATCACATATTTTTTCAATTTTAGTATTACAATATTCACAATCATCATATGCTATTATATTGCTTTTTGAAGCATTTGGGGTCTCTGGAGTCTCTGGAGCCTCTGGAGTCTTGCAAAGCAGTATAGGATTTTTTAATTCTCGTTGTTTCTTACATTTATAACAATATCCAGAGTTAATATTTAATAAATTTTTAATTGCTTTATCTAATGAAACACCCATAAATGCTAATGTATCAATAAATCTTATTTCCATAAAACTTTGTATTATTGTTCCTTTTGGTGTTATTCTAAGTTTTTCCCATTTATATGTGCAACTATCATTTTTACATTCTATAGGAGATTCTTCTTCAAAGAGCTCTGTAAGAGATTTTCCTTCAAAGAGTTTTATAAGAGATTCTCCTTCGGAGAGATCTATAAGAGATTCTGTTTCTGATTCGCAGAGTTGCTTAGCAGTTTTATAGATATTTAGACATTTTAAACATTTTATTTTATTTTCTCCACACACTTCAAGTTTTGTTATACCTTCACATTTAGTACATTTTTCAAATAGGTTTTCACCTTTTCTTGATATTTTACAATTTGAGCAATATATTGAATCTTGTTTTGTTTCATATTCATTTACCAAAACTCGTTTTGATAAATATTTATAATTTTCAGTTGTATCAGCAAGTATTTTAATATTTTCAGCTTCTTTGCTCAATTTTAAAATCCATTCAATAAATATTTTTGAATCATATTTTATATTATGTATTCCAATGGGTACAAAATTGGGTAATTTTAAATTTAAATTACAAGATTTATGTGCGGCACCTCTAAATTTACCAGTTATGTGATCATGATCCCAAACTTTATTAGAAGGAAGACCTTCAAAATCTTTACCACAAATATGACAATTTGTTTGTGATTCAAATAATTTTATATCTTCTTCATTCCATTTCATAGGTTCATTTATTTTCTTTATTTTGTAATAATTTTTTGCCAAATCTGTTAAATCGTTATTAAATGTTTTCATTAATATATTAGAGTCTTTTTCTCTTCTCAAAATAGTTTTTTCATTTGTAGTAAAACAATAACTATTTGGAATGTGTTTAGAAATAATTTTTTTATTATTTATTTTATCTGAGGGAAAATCTTTAGATAATGTACATTCAAAATCTAATGTTGTAAAATAAGGGTGATATATTTCTGCTCCATTAGATTTATAAAATAATTTGTAGGTTTTTTCAGCTGGCATAATTATATTGCTAGTTGAGATTCCACAAATTTTTGTATGAGTATTATATTGTATAACAGTTTTAAATCTCTTACTACATTTATTACAAATATAAAAACGAATATTACAATGATGAATTTTACCTTTTATTAAACTACTTAAATTTTTTATACCAACAAAATGATAAGTTAAATCACCATCATCATTAATCAATTCACTAAGGACTAATAAATTAACATGTGTTTTATCATTAGAAATATTCTTACTTCTATAGCCTAATATTATTTGTTCTTCTTTTTCTATTCCCATTTTTATTAATTCATATAAATTAATTGAAATATTTAAAAATTGTTCATATTTTTCAATAATGTCTTGAGATAAAGCAAGGGGATATTCCATTTCTAATTCCTCATATCTTGTTATATTATATTTTGATGGTCTATCATTATGTCTATCTACTGGATTTAGTATACTTTCTAAAGCATACTCAAAACATCTATTATCTTCCATTTCCTTGCACTTAAATTGTCTAGTTCTAATATTTTTTACATTTATACAACATTTTTTATTTTTAATATATTGTGGTAAATCAATATATGATCCACCTTTTATTGGTTGAAATTTATCTCTATATAAAACAGAATATTTTACTTGTTTAAATCTATATTTAGAGTTCTTTTCAGTCCATTGATCAAATTTATTGTCAATTATATCTTCAATAACTTTAATTAATTTATGAATATCTTTTACATAACTTGAAATTTCTATAATGTCAGTACTAAATTTATTTGTATGTGTATTTACTTCTTCTCCATCTTGATTTAATTCTACATACTCAATAAAAGTAGAAAGTTTAAACTTTAAATATTTATATTTTTCAATTTGAAATTTTATATAATTCGTTAATGGTTTTCTAATTTCTTCAAAATGTATATTAATATCTTCATTATTTTTTGAAATAAAATATTTATCACTTATTATTCCATTAAACGCTCTATTTGGTTTTAATTCTAATTCTTTAATCAATCTCTTCCTTTCTAAATTCTTTTCAAAATCTGTTGGTTTGGGAAATATATCTTCATCATCCTCTTTGATACTTCGAAATGGGGGTAAATATGGTTTTTCTATTGTAAATGGGATATCAACATTTTGGAATGGTGGTATATACTCTTCTGTTCTAGTATTATTAATATATCTCATTATTGTATTAATTAATTGTGCTTTTCTTAACTGAGATACTCCTCGAATTTTATTATCTCTACAATATTGTTTTAATTGGATCATAGTTTGAGTTTGAAATTGGTTTCTTATATAATCCATTTAATAGAAAAAAAATTATTCAGTATTTTGTGAATATGGTAAAACATGATATATTATCACTTTTGGAGCACTATAATGCAGACTCTCTAGAAGTCTAAATATATGTCAATATTTTGATAAATATTATTAATTATTGTAATTTTTAAAAAATATTTAATATTTTTAAAATATTTGGTTATATATAACAATTTTTGCAATTTTTTATAAATATTTAATATTTTCAAAATATTTGGTTATATATAACAATTTGGTAAATTTTAGGTGTCAAATCAATCAAATCTGAGTTTGGGTTAGGTCCCCTCTTTTATATACTACTTATATATATATATAAGAAATTCGGAAAAACAGCATTCTATACATTATAACACATGTACTAAAAGTGAAAAGTGTATTTACATTTTCCTTTTGTTCTTTTATATCTTTGCAGTGATGCAAAACCAACATGACCGCCACTTTGACGATTAAATTCCGCCTGTAAAATAAATTGCAATTAAAAAGTTGGCTTTCATTTAAAGCGCTAACACAGTGGAGACACGACTGTTTTAAATCAATTTTGTCTTTGTTTTAACACTCTGACATATTTTGTATTAAGACAGATTCAATATCAGCTGCTGTCAGCTGCTGTAAACAAATGGGTTGACTGTTGGTTGATTCTGACATTTGTTATAGTGATTGAGTTCAGTGCTACCACCTTACGGAAGAAATTATAAAATAATTATTAATATAAACATTGCTTATAAAATTAACATATGACAACCCTTATAAACCCTTTATAGGCTTAAGAACTCATTTTTATTGGTTATTTTTTCTAATTTTAGATTGAAATCAATTGAAATTATGTTCGTATAATGGGGTTTATATTTGTCTAAATATTCAAAGGTTGACGGAGATATATAGATGACTATTTCAAGTTTGAATTTCTAGGTTGCCGCTTGTACAGTCTACAAAATAGGTTAATGTTTTACCTGAATAGCTTCTGCAGGAGCTCTAACTAATAATATCGCTTTAGAAAATGCTCTTCTTGGTATCGGGCCCCACTCATGAGTCTTAACAACTAGGACAGATCCATTAGTCACGTATTCAGCAGGGAATCCATTTTTTAGTAGGCCTTTATCGTTGTATACAGAGCCGGTTAGGATACCAGTGGCCTGCTGCAATAGATACCTCAACCAAGTGTTCCCACTTCCAGGAAATGATGCCAATGCCACACTGCCTCTTGCTAAATGTGTTTGGTCCATATAGTGCAATGGAGAACACCAGTGTATGATTCCACCTCCGATGGGTTGGATTTGACGCAACCCTGTCCTTACTTGGCGGACGTCTATGTTCTTTGGAACCTAAAAAAGAAAAATTCCCTAAATGGGTTGCTGACCATATCTTAATTTCTATAAAACTGCGCTATTACAATCATCTACATTATTATAAATACGAGAATGATAGGAAGTGAAATTCTTAAAAAAATTATCTTACTATCATAGTTTTCGGAGCATTTCTTGTATCTTTCAAAGTGAGTGTTGCTAGAAAAATGATAAGAGTGAAGTAGACTCCTAGTCCAACTCCGAGACCCGTCAGTCTACATTGGCAGAAACATGGAGCCATGACAAAGATTCCAGGAGCTCAACATGCCGATGCCTATGGTCCTTATGTTTTGCCTGAAATAGAAGATATATTTAGCATCTTGTGAATATCTTAAGTCCAAAATGAACTAAAATGACTTATAGATATAGAGCCATGGTTAAAGAGCAGGTTACAGTGAAAATTTCACTGCAGCGACATAAAAGTTAAAGATGTTTTGACTTTGCAAAATTGTTGAAATCATTTTCAACATAAATCATCAATTTCTTTCATAATAATGTTATTTATTTTTCCATAATCATTTATTTACAAAAAACACATTTGAAAATATTTACTTTAGTTCTTTTTCACTCCAAAATGTAAAGCGAAATTAACGAGTGAGAGAGAAACAAGATATGGTGGATATATTTTTCTCTGTTGCACTTGTAATTTGTATGCTATTTCATTTAAGGTGAAACGATACTTGGCCATTTTTTCACGCGAAATATAGATGGCGATACTATACAGCAAGTAAAATATTATCAAAAAAAAACCATGTTTTTTTATGTTTAAATCGTTTTATGTAAGTAACTATAAACGCGAATCAAAATCTAAAGCTGCAATTAGTTGAATGTAGATGAATTAGTAGATGAATAACGTATCTACATTTTAAGCTTTCTTCCACTGACTTTTAATGAGTTGAAACCACAAAAATAACTTTTGAAAATGAATATTGCTATATTTTCTAGTTAAATTCCAATTTTTATATGACTGGTAACATGTCTAAGGGTTTGTCATAAATTTTATAACCTTTATTTATGACAAACCCAAATCGAATGCACCCCTAAGTAAGAAGCAAGCACTTCTGTATGCATAGCATGAGAACAAGCGAGACAGGTATATAATCTTAATTATTCGAGTTGATATTAATTACTTAATTACAGTGTCAATTTTAACTTGTAAAGGTTTTAACATTTTAAATTATTAACAGAAAAAACGATGCAGTTTTGTTACTGTTCTTATTATTCAACTAATAAGAGTTTTGACGTTTTGTGAATAATAATAACGATGTAATTTATATTAAGATTTTAATAATTAGAAGTTAGGAGTTAAAATAATCGAATGCAGTGAATGGTTTCATAACACGCCCACAGTAAACGAGGGTACAGTGTGGTACAGATTTACAAACACATTTGTGTTATTGATTTTTACTGACTCACTTAAGCACTTTGAGCTAAAATCTTGGTTCCATTGCACGTTTTTGTATTTACGTATCCACTTCAATACTGAAAAGAACTTGCTGGAAAATCGTATACTTAAAAATGGAGAAGCGCTTCGCCCCGTCGCAAGCGAACGTGTATATAACATGTGTGTTTTGATTAAAAATTATTGTTTAAGGTTGTAATAATCTCTTAATTTCTTATTGATTGAATTAAAAAAGCCATTTTATCGCTTTAATTATTAAAGGGATTAAACGTTATACAACATGCCGAGATATGTGACGTCACATGTGGCAAATACGTCATCTCTTTTATGCAACAGAGAAATTCAAATTTGATATAGCCATAATTCTGTAGACATTTGAATATTTAAAAAAATAAAAGCGCCAGTATACATTTATTACAATCGAAAATTAAAAAATCGTCCCCTAAAAATTAACTTTGACCTTGATCGTCGTTATAGCACACGTGGCAATGAGATGTTTACTTTATTATCCTTTACGTTGTAAGAAAGAGATAAAGTTATTTAACTCTTTACAGAAAAGAAAGAGATGGAAATCTATTTTTAAATTGAAATATTTAACTTGAATATTTAAGGCTAGACTACGGAATTTTAATTTTGTATACTAAGGCCGTCCTCATACGGGTCATCATGAGCAGAGATGTGCACAAATATTATTCAAAAGTATTTAAATGCATACATACATACAAATACGACACAATAAAATCCCTATTATTAAAAATTCTATAGAGTCACGAAACACGGCTCGGCCTTAAACTTAACTAGCACACACTGCGGATAAATTCATCTGAGTTTATATGCAGTACTTGACTCGGCTAAGAACTGTTTTTATTGTCTTGTGTTTATATACCTAGTTATGTTAATGGATGTTCAAAGAGATGAAACGATAAATGCATACTGCTCTAAAAAGAGATACGCCGATAACAGCATATGGGTTTTGCAGAATTAATTCCGTAATGTGTGTGTCCATATTCAGCTGTATGATCCACAAAAATAAGATAACGAAAAAACCTGTAAGTGCCACGGTGATTTTTGTAGAAAACTACTTTTTTTTTGGCGTAGAATTAAAACAGGTGTGTGCATATTTATATGATTCCATGTGTTACAGATTTCGCGTTTTTTTCGGTTTCGGACTCGCGTTGCAAACTAGTCGACCCGTGTGCGGACGGGCTGATTCAATTGAAATACTTATTTAAATTTTCCACTAACAATCCACAGAGAATTCTAGTTGAAACAGGCAAACAACAACAGATATTTCACGAAATGGTTTATGGGGTAGCCGCACGCGATTATTCGTTTCTTATTATATGTAGGCATGTGTATGGTACATTCAACGGTAAGCGGTATCCTTTGCTATTAGTACTATGTAATGGCAGTCACAGCGTATTGATCTAGTTTATGTAAAATTTTCAACAAATAAACAAATTCCTGAAGTTAAAAGTTAATTATCATCAAACTTATAACCGGTTCATGGTACCGATTCTAATCAGGGCTGCTTATTCAATAAAATGACATCCGACTCCGATCATTTTACGGTATGTGTAATATAAAAAGGACAAATGTATATAAAGAAATGATGTTCTTTAAAATTCATATTCAATGGGCTTGTGTCCTATGTCTTAATTTCTATAAAAGTGTACTATATATTGATAAAGTGGGTTACTAGAACCTCAAATGTCCAATTATTTTTTAATAACTCCTTATATGTTAAGAGATATTAACAATTGAAAAAGTCATTTTGTCTCTTTAATTATTAAAGGGATTCAACGTTGTACACATTCCAAGTGCATGTGACATCACAATCCTTAATCCTTATTATTTCCTTTGAACGACTGAATAGAAAACGAACACGTTCCAGACAAAAAATTCATGATACGTAATAAAAATTAAGTAGAATTTACTCCAAAATGTTTACTGGGTTGTGTAAGGTTACCAACCTTACAGCTCATAAATCTCTGCTATATGTTTTTATATATCAAAATATCAAATATTATTTACAGCTATTTCAAGGAACAATCAAATTTCAATATTATGTCTGCCTTAGCAGGGTTAAATAAAATAAAAACTTATAATTCTTTGACTTGACTTTATTATTTGACTACCAACAGCTACAGAACATTATCACAGCACTGACCTACTCAACAAATAACTGACGTTAAAATGCATATCACATCATGCAAATATGGCCGACCATTTCTAGCGCTAAAACTACAATTCAAACTTTTAATTGCTATATCTCCGTCAATATTTAGATATTAATTAAAATAGACACGCCAATATACATTTATTAACATTAATTTCAATCAACAATTAAAAAATCGACCACTAAAAATGAGGACACAAGCCCATTATAAATATCTCGATCCACAATCAATGAAAAATTTCATATTTTTTTTAACAAATTAAATACACCTAGATTAACATTACATTTTAATTTTATCATATTCTTAAGAAAAGTGGGTTTAATCATATAAGACTGTAACAGTACAGACTGTATTACAGTAATGCAATGTGTTCTTACACGTCCTAATTCAGAATTTATATAAAACTTTATTATTATAAAAATTCGTAATAAAAGAAGTACAAAAAAGCTTTTAACAAATTTATTACAATCATATTTTTAACATGGCACTACTCCGACAATTCAAATTTAAATACAGATTTGACCTTTTAATATGACGAAATAAGAAAATTGCTGCCTATTGCAAAAGGCCTTGACTAATGAGAACATCTTTTAAGATTGAAGTGTACATTCTTGTAATATTTGTATTTCAGTTAAATATTACAAATAAATACTAAAATAATATATTTTAATTTACAATTTCAAAATAAAATCACGAATTATTTTAATAAATTTCAATCTACGAAAAATATATTAATAACATACTCGCCGATCCATATTTCCGTTGTTAATTATCAGTCGAATTAAAATGTTAGGTGATACAAAAGAATCTATCTCACCGATGTCTCAGATTTACCATGAATCGAGCAGGACAGAAGTACATTACATTGTCAGATATTAATTTATTTTTTCAGAAAATCATTGATATACATCTCAGTCTAGCTCAGAAAAACAACCACTGTTCGTTTAACGGTGTTATAACATAGGTAAAACTTAAGATGAAAATATAAAATTAATTTTGTTATAAGCAAATTAGCATCCTAATATATATACTTCTATATATACATATTCTTTATATTTATTTACTTCTGTGAATATATATGATGCAGTCAAATATATTTTGAACTATTTAATAAAGGCCATACGAGTATATAATATAAAGTAAAGTGCCAATAAATAATAAACTTTTAATATCGATACAGCTACTCGTATAATATTATGCATCACTACTTAATACTTACTTAAATGTTAATTTCCATAAATTTGATTTAAAATTTCACTTTTTCAAACAAACAAATCTTTCAGATTCACAAAATGGTAATAAAAACTATTATTGGTCTAATCACAATACAATATTACTTCATATAACATAACTTAATCTATTTCCAATGCAAAACAAACGTTAAAATGCATTTTTGTCTATTAAGTTAGGTCGTGTGTTAAATTCGTTGAAGATATCAGAAATCACAGCACTTGCTTGCTTCGGTGTGTTTAGTTACCCTACTGAACAAATTCGACCGATCAGATTCATTGAGACGCTGCCCGAGACGTACACCGATGCAAAGCGTCGGGACGCTGATGGGCGTGGCCATCACGACGCTCGGGATAAAACAATCGGGATGAATACTGTAGTGTAGTAGCGAGAGGATTTTATTTAGGATTCGGACACTTCAAACCAATTTGAAAAATAAATATATATTGTGCTGCTAAAATAAAATATTAAAACCTGTGGTAATTAGTAAAAATAAAATTAAAACTATATATATCGCTTGTTTGTTCTTCTAAGTACTTCTCGCTTACTCTTTCATAGATGTTAACCAGTCTTACATTAAAATTATTTGAGAAACTCTTTTTTAAATATAAATTTGAGCTCACATTGTGCAGTAACTTTTTCTTTTCTCTTATATTCACCGATGTTTTTCGAAGTTAAAAATAATTATTCTTATAATTACAACTGTTTATTAATAATAGAGTGCATTATTAATGCATATTAGTGCATAATAAAAACTTATTATTCTTTGACTTGACTTGATTATTTCGACTACAAACAGCTACAAAACATTTCCATAGCACTGATCTACTCAACAAATAACTGACGTTAAAATGCATTTCACGTCATACAAATATGGCCGACCATTTCTAGCGCTAAAATTACAATTCAAATTTTTAACATCAATTTCAATCAGCAATTGAAAAATCGACCACTAAAAAATGAGGACACAAGCCCATTCAGCTTAGGTGGTTCAAGTGTATGGTAATGTTAAAGCTGGAATCCATGGGGGTTTAACAATAAATAAATAAGCAAATAAATAAACAATTAAATAAATAAATACATTTTCTGTACGACCTACCGTTCTCCAGATATACCAGTTTTAAGTGCGGCAGCACTGTCGATCCGTTTTAAAAGTTTATCCGTTTCAATGGTGTGCAGGGCACTGGCCTATTCATCCATTTCAATGGTTAAAATTTTTAGCTTTTGATGTATTCCAATTTTGGTACCTAATTTACAAATCAAATAAAAAAACATAAGTTTCGTTATAGACTTGGACAAAATATTAAGCACAAAAATATACAAAAAAATAATATTATTAAAAATATAATTTCAGTTGATCTTACATTAAATGAATAATCTCTAGTTGCTCTACATTCTAACCGTAGTTAATGTCTTCGATCCATAAAATATCACAATTTAATATTTTACTTTTACAAATGATTTCACAAACATACTCTTAATATGTAAAACTTTTACACAATTTGTTTGCTAGTCTTCAATATACACTAATACTTTAATCTTAAAACGTATTTACACATGTATTTTACTTTATTCTAAGTTATATTTTTTTCGTTGTTGTGTCGAAGTAATTTTTATTTTCGTTTTCGCAGCACCTTTTTCCGACATTGTATCTGTTGATTCTTCAATATTTTGATTAACCATATACATCGTCCTATTCGTATTATTAACCAACAGTTTATAAGTGCTGGAGCACTGTGAGTCAGCTACACTTCTGCCATCACCTTCATCACGACGAGACATCTCGCTGAACGGACTAATTGTTCGAGTTTGCTGCTCCAGCACAGTTTCCGGTTCTGAATTTCTGATGTCGTATTCACAACCTTTATTCGAATACGTCGTTTCCGAATTTACTTGTTTCATTTTATGTTGTCTTTCAAGTATATCCGCTGTAGTCAAATCGCTTCCTTTGACAATGTTAGTATTCAGAGCCGTTCCACTTAACCACGGCTTGGTTGCTAAAGTTTTCTTTTTGGAACACAAACAAACAGTATTTGTTTCAGTAATCCTGTTACAAATCTCACATCTGGAAGATTCCTTTTCTTGTACATTTTCTTCTAGAATATTTAGTTTAATTTTTTCTAAACCAGTTATTATGTTTTCGTTGCTAGGGACACCCAAGCTTTGGTTATTCAATAACAATTTGGAGAGGGGTGGTGCCAGTCCTAATCCAATGTTTCTCTCATGATAGACGTCTGATATCGTTGGAGTCAATTCCCTGTTAATGTGTCGCAGTTGCGAAGCGAGAATTGTGTCCTGAATAGTGCCGCTGGAAGGCGTTCCACTAGATTCCTTCTTAGTTTTATTCTCTTTCACCTTCTCTGGAGATTTGATTGTCGTTTGTTCCGCCGCGTTCTGCTCGGTAGGTGAGAAATATAAGTTGCTACTCGTGCTCATGATTTCTTCATTCGGAAGTGTCAATGGTTTTCTATTTGTATGGGGTTGCATGCTGATAGGCGTAATTTCAGTTCTAACGCTTAATCTATCAATAGCAACAATAGGTGCTTGGGTAATTTTCCTTTGTACAGCATTTGTTTTATACATTGGTTTATTATTTCTCTGTTCGAAACTTCTTTCAAAGTCTGAATCAGAACTAGTCGACTCAAAAGCTCCTCCAAGATTACTTAAGTTGTTATATACTGGTGGCAATGGATGAAGATCTTCAACCAGTGGTCCTGAAGCGCCGTGTAATACTTGACGTGGTGGTGGAAGCGGTGGCATTTGGTGGCTGGAATAGGAAGTTCTTCGTAGGACTGTAGCATGGCCTGAACTCTCCCAATCGGTAGCGGAACTAGCTGAACTGGAACTATCAGGTCGGAGTCCTTTGCCAATTACACGATCATGCCCATTATCAGAATCTAGCATCACATTCTGATTCATATTGTTATGGTACAAGCTGCGTATCCTTGTTTGGTGTGCTAAAGCAAGAGTTACGTTAGAATTTGGGATAAGATCCATGTTTTGTACTGGAGGACTTGGTGTGAATGCAGCGTCGCTTTCTCCACCACCTCCTGGGCGTGATACTTTTACTGGAGGTCGTTGAAGGCCAAATTTGCTGAGATTCTGGGAAGTAGCAGCTCTTGTTAGGGATACGCTTGCGTTGTTTACATTTACATTAAGGTTGTATCCTCCGTTATCGGATAAATCGGAGTCCGTGGTGGTTGCCAAACTATGGTTGTTTGATGTTATATTCGCTGGAAGTGTTCGAGTGTCTGTGGGATTCTCAGTGCGTCCATCTGGTTCGCCACGGCGTCGAACATAAGATGTGAAGGCACCACCAGAAGTTAAACGTCCCCCTGGCAGTAGAATCGACCGACTAAATGGCAGTGGCGGTGGGGGTAATGCCATTGCCACAGATTGAGCTAAAAACATTTAAATATATAAATCTGGCATATGAATTGATCCACTTGTGCGTATATTACTTACCTATATTTGGAGAGCTGGTTGACCTCTGTAAACTTGCTGCTGGTGCGTTTGATTCATTTTCTTCAGATGCTAAACTTTCTAGACTGCTACTAGAATCTAAACTTAAGCTTCTTGGTGCTTCTTGCGTATCTAACAAAATACATAATTTATAAATATTTTAAAGTAATAACAACTACATAAATGTTACGTTATGGGTATTTGTATAAAAGGCTATTACCGAATAATGCAAGTAAAGCCTGTAGAACGAATTGAACATGGCGTCTGTTAGCTTGTTTTCCGGTACGTAATGTGACTTCGTCCTGACCAACTTCCATTAGGTCAAACCCTAGTGATGCTAAAAGTTCATGACATCCAGCAACGCGCCATAATCTGCAAGATTAATTAGTACATCAATTAATAAATGATTCATGTAGTTAGAAAATTGTATGAAAACATAGATAACTTACCTAACACTTAAGGCTGTCTCAATGCTCTCTGTTTCAATGTTTTTCAATGAGAATTGTGCAATGACAGCTCGTACAACTGCGATTATATCTTCAGCAACATCAACGTTGGTTATTAACTTGGATAACGCGTTCAAGGAAGTTGTGGTTAATCCTAAAAGTAGCGTGAGGTTTATAGTTAGAATATAAATATAGTTAGTTATATATATAATATATATTCATATTACCCAGCAATGCTTGTAAACTGGCGGAGCACTGTGTCAATCTATCCTCGGGATCACTTTGCGGGAAGAATACACTAGAGGGAATACCATTGGCAGCTGGCTCAAACCTGACATAAATACAATGTTCTTTATTAAAATGAATGTAAACGTAAATATTAGTTAAAATGATAATGGAATGTATGTAACATTATTGCAAAAATGAAAATACAATAAAAGTTTCAATGCCTACCGAAAACCAACCGACATCAACAGTTCTTTCCACCCAGGCACAGCTCCAACCTTGTTTTCTATCGATTTCTGCGTTGTGTACATGGCATTTTTCTGTCCACGATGGATTCGTTGCAAACTCTTTTCCACGAGGTGTAAAGACACCCGCAAAGCGTCCCGACATTTATCAGGGACACGTAATAATTCACAAAGGGCTTGTCCCATTAATGCAACCTAAACACAAAAACATGGGATGTTATTTTTTTAGTTACACAGTCAATATATCAACGACACTTTATAATAATAAATTACCTTGTTTGATAAACGAACATTAGCTCCAATTAATAAAAATCCCGCCCAATTTGCTGGATGTGCAAAGTGTTTCGTGTGTTGAACGGTCTGCATGGCTTCTGCAAGTGCCCTGGCAGCTCTAGCACCTTGTAGCATTGCAGAGTAGAAAGCCTTCAGCAAGATCCTTGTCGCAGTGTCTGGAACTGGCCATAACGACAACAACACTGCTTGCACTCCAGAAGCAAGAAGGGCTCCAACTAAACCAATTAATCCAGAACCACTGGCCCAATTGTGTGGGTCCCTCGATGGAGGTGCACTAATCACCACCTAGTTAAATAATTTTAAAACATTAAAATTGTAAAACCGAGCACGTAAACAGTATTTATATAAAATAATGAATCGTAGTTATCTTACCAGTCTTGCTTGCAATTTAAGACCCAAAAGATCATTTGCACTTAACAAAAAGTCAGACAGTGGAGGAAGACATGGCTCTAAATTTCCTGTTGATAATTCACTTGATTCTTCTTCACATTCTCCTAAACCTTCAGCTCCGCCAAAGAAACGTTTGCCCTACAATAGTTTTGGGAAATCTTATTTTAACCATGTTTCATTTGAATTCGTGGGACAATTTTTTGGGCTATTTATAGCAACAAATTCACTTACTTGAGATTGAGAGTCCAACATCTCTCCGGGACTTAGAACAACTGCAGACAATTTCCAAGAGACGTGCGTAGCCAGATGAATGCATTCGGCAGAGCATAATTGAGATAGTACAGATTCTTTGGTTGCCTATTCGATAAAAGAATATTAAGTTAACATTTATGAAAAAATTAATCTAGCACAAAAACATGGAATTTGAGAAATTTAAAGAATTCATAGTGATAGAGCATATTGAAAGACGGTTATATTCTGCAGTAAGTGGTGCTGATCAGTACGGTACGCAATTATACCTGCGCTCCCATAAGTGCTTTCGAGTGTAACATCTCAGCAACCATTGCAGCCTCTTGCAGAGCTGTAGGAATATCACCCCAACCCCAGTGTTCAGTAACAGCCGCTGGAATTCTCGGAGAACCCACCACTAAGGCACTAACACCATCTGAATGCAAAGAATCAATAAGCATTTCACAAAATTTATAACATGGAAATAGCATTAGCTGCGCTCATACCATTAGATTCATTTTTAACTTTCACACTCTTAGTTGAACGCAATGTTCCTAAGCTTGGTACAGCTAGCAAACAAAACCTTTCACTAAGATACTCGCAGCTCTGTATTCCACCTTCTTGATTTGCTCGGAGAACTGGATATGGCACCAGGTAGAGATCACCATCAAGAACTAAAATAAGTTCTCTGCGACCGGTGTTTAATTTGTTGTTTTGGCCTGCAATAAAGCATAGTAAGAAAAATCTAATTGCTTAAGTGTTTTACTTAATATTATATATTTACATGAATTTTGTGAATTTGGCAGCAAATCTTCAAATGGTGCGATCAGCATAGCGTACAGAGCGTTTAAACAAGCAGGGCCCTGCCAAGATGGCTGAGTAGCTCGTCGGGATCTCGTTGAACCTTGTAAACTTGCGCTGGACCTGCTAAGTACATAGTTATTTTAAAAACATCTTGTAAAATATTATTTCAAAAGAAATTACTGATCTCATAATATGACTTGTATTTGATTTGATCTTACCTAGTTGACCCTTGAAGACTTGCAACTGATCCACCGACCGATCCTAAGCTGAACAAAGAGCTGAGAGAATAATTACTCGAGTTCAACAGATGATTACGATTTACCTGAAATTTGAACATTGCTTGTTAACCCATTATTAAAAAATTACTTTGTAGGGCCCAATAATTGATATATGTTCTTAGACATATAAGAAATATATTCTATATATCGCCGACAGTTTTACTCCAATCGACTTCAATATGTTGTACAATAATATGGATAAATAAAAATAAAAATAGTTGAAACCTCTCCTCCCCTTGATAAATTTGTAAAATTCTTTGTTTATACCCCACTAATTTGTAAGGTGTTTTTAGAATTGCCGTTGTTTATACATCATATATATGTAATAATAATAATAATATTACAATACCATTCGTAAAAATCCAGCGCGCTCATTGGACATGTCTTCCATATGTCCCCAAGCATCATCTGTTTCTCGGTTATCTCTAGGAGTCGATAATTCAATGCCCAAGCTGTCACGTACTGACTGAATGTAATGTTCAAGTAATGATCCTAAAGGAATGAAACAATATTTAGCAAAATGTTACAATAAACATGCGAACCTTGAGTTAATTAAAAAAAACGCCATTTAAAAATGAGGTTCACAATCCCATTACTAAAATAAACCAAGACGGCATACTTTACCTGAAGATTTATCATCTCCATGTCCTTCGTGTACTAACAAAGTTTCGTGGAACCGAACTACTCCTTTTGTAGGTACTAATAGCCAGGAGTAGAGGCTGGTGCCAGCTAAACTGTAGTACAACACTGACGCCTTTTGGCGGTTCACTGTTTCCAACAAATTGCCTATAAATTGAAATAAAAAATAAGTGAAAATAAATAAAAAGTATTCAATAATATTCCATGGATACTTGCTTATAGTTATTGACGTGCATTCCTCAATTCGGGACGTGGCACTAACTCTTGTCTGTCGTAGCGAATCAACATGTCCTTGTCTCTCAAGTAGGAGGTCCACTAATGCCCTTGTACGACTTTGTTCCGCAATAACTAGAGCATCTTCATGCCGCCCAAGAGCTGAATTGGAAAATATATTTTATTTTCCATACTACTAATAGAAACTAATGATAATACATATCCCACAGGACTTAAAATCAACAATCCCGTGTAAGAGTAGTTGCCTATTTTTTATGCAAAAAATTATCTTAAATTAGGTCTAGTTTAGCGGAGAAAACAACCGCGCCGATAGATTAAAAAAAGTTCTATATATTTCAACAATTCTAAATACTAACCAACTAAAACTCTTTGCACAGACTGATAACATGAAGACTGCAGTTCATACAATGCAGTTCTGTGCTCCGTTGGTGATTTCGGATCACGACGAAGACCTTCTAATAATGAACAAGCAGCTCCAAGATGTTTCTGAGCTCCATCCAAATCACCGCCAGACCATAATGACAAACCAAGTCGATGTCGTATACGGGCTTCTTCTTCACGTTTCCCAAGAGCTTCGGCTATGGCTAAACCTTGTGCTAAATATCCTACAGCTTGTTGAGAATTGCCCATGGCATGAAGAACTCTTCCTAAAGAGCTGCATGCTAGAGCTTTTCCTAATTTGTCGCCAGTATTTATTGCAATTTGAAGATGTTGTTCGAGGAATCGTACAGCTTCGGAAAAGTTTCCAAGAGATTCGTGAACAGAGCCAAGATTTCCACATGCACGGCCCTTAAATAAAAATACAAGACGATGGAAACATGTACCACATACAAATTAATTGCAACGCAAATAAATTGATTAAATATCAACTTCTTTTCTGTTACAGATATTCACATACTTGTAACGACGTGAGACCAAGTTCAGTAACTCGTTCCAAATCTGATTGATGAAGTCGTAATGCAACTGGAAGGTCCCCAAGAAGTTGATGGACAATACCTAAGCCACTAACGGCGTCAGATTCCCCAATGCAGTCATTCAACTCTCTAAAACATAAATAAAAATCATTAGTCTAAAGTTTATTTCAATTGATTATATTTTCTTTATTTGTACCTTGCAATTTCTTTCTGGTGTTCTAAGCATGATACAGCTTGTTCTAAATTTCCCAGAGTGCTATGAATGGCTCCTAAATCGCCATATGCAGCGCCTTTAGCTTCTGGACTTCCTAGTTCATGGGCTACTACTAACCGCTTCTCCAAACATACCAGTGCTTGTTGAAGATTTCCAAGTGACCTAGATTATGAAAAGAAATAACATCGAATATTAAAATTAAATATTTATAGAACATTTATAAGACTCCCTCTGAAGAAAAACAAGTTATACCAATGTAAATAAATTTAAGTGATGTATTTACTCGAAACTTTCACATATAAAGATAGTAAAACAAAAGTACCTGTGTGTATGGCCTAAACCACGATACGCTCGTTCTTGATCTCGATAACTTTTTAGTTTTAACGATAGTGTAAGGTGTTGCTCATGGCATTTGAGAGCTTCTTCATGGTCCCCTAGAGAATCGTAACAATCTCCTAATGATCCAAAAGCTCTAGCACGATCTAGTTGTGCCGTTGGAGAACTAAGTTGTTCTAGAGTTCCTAATTGCTATAAAAACATTTTATTTGTCATTCTAAGTTCAGTTTATATATAGAAAGCCAGCAAAATTAAAATTCTTATACATTTCTGACATAAAATAGTTAGGATTCACATAAAATAAATGTAATATATTAAATACTTTCTCAGTTTAGCAGGCTGGCGCTAAATACTATTGAGGATGATAAATATTTAGCAATAGAATATATTAATTATTATTTCATGAAGACTTTCCATAAATAGAAAGCACTTTTTTAAATAATAAATTAATAATAAACAACGAAAAGCAAATATATATACAATGATTTTTAAAATCAAAATTACCTCCTAATACACTAAATTCTTTAGCTGTTATGAATACAGTAGTGACAGTAATATATCGTGTTCAACATGGCCGACATTTCTATTTGTTTCTATTGTTTTGTTCGGTTTTGTTCGTTGTTAAAAGAAGTTGAAACACGCAATTCTCATGACTCTTGATTTGTAAATATATGACGATATTTAGCTAACATTATTAATTTATCATAAGGCAAAAATTAGGATTATTATATTACCGAAGGAATTTCAATTTTAGTCTGATTATTTTAGATTAATATTTTACGTGGTATGCAATTTCAAGCAAGTAAAAGATTTTCGAGGTTATAATTTTTGAGAATGTCGAACGAAAACTCTAAATTTGAGCAATGGTGCGACGAAGTTAGAAATATGAATTGTATTTATAATCTAGATTTACTTAACATAAATGACATTTTTCAAGCAGATGAATATTCTGAATATAAATATGATAAAGTTGCTACAGGTACTAGGATACATGGGATTTCTCTCTTTCTGCTATGCATTATAATATCATATGTTTATCACCATATTTTAGAAAAAGGAAGAGGACGAGGAATTTCAAATGAAAGCCATAATAGAGCTGTCGGTAACGCAAGAATTAACAACTTATTGATTATGAATGGATACGAGCCATATCAGTTTGATGAGAATGATCTATACGAGCCGGACAACCCAAGTGATTTTGAACAAGCTTATCGACAAGCTATGGAGGATGCGGGATATAAACATTTTGAAAACGGCTTAAATTTAAATAATTGTGATTCTTCATATGGATATTACGATGTAATAGAGGAACTAGATACTAAGAGTGATTTTAGAAAAGGCATTGAAGAATTAGGAATACAATATTCTGCAAATAAAAGAAATAATATTAATGGTTTGCAATTACAACATCTAGAAAACTTTGCATCTGAAACTGATCGTAATGAACAACATGGAGTTAAGAGCGATTTTCGAAAAGGCCTGGAAGAAATAAATAAACGAAAACTTAAAGGTCCACAATCAGTACATATTAAGTCGGAATTATCTGGATCTGAATATAATTGTGGTGAAGCAATTAGACAACTAAACAGTTCTAAAAAGAAGAAAAGAAAAAAACATAAGCAAATAAATCTTCAAAACCAAAGTAACTTCACACAAAGTGAATGTTGCTTTAAAGAAGCAATTAACAATCTTGAGAAGAAAGATTCTACACGTAGTGACTTATCCACAGATCAGTTTGATTACGAAAACAATATTTCATTAGATTTTCAAAAAACATTAAAAAGAACTGTTGAAGAATTGGAAAAGAACTCTAAAAACTGTCAGAAGAAACAGGATCATCGAACATTTAACAACATTATTAAAAAGTCTGGTGACCCAGGTAATTTTGCAGAAGCTTTAAAAGAAGTTTTAAAGGACAAAACTACAGAACTAGATAAGAGCGGTTCACCGGAGAGAGAACCTTACTACGATTTTGAACTTAATTACACGTCTGAAGAATTTCGAAATTTAATTCGCCAGTTAGATCTTCTTAACGAAGCTGAAAACGCTAAATCTTCACCTGTATCTGAACCTGATAACACTACCGATATCAGCACTTCCGGCACAGCTTCTGTTAAAAATATTGTGATTAATACCACTAATGATTATGGTCAACCTAATAGTAACTTGTCTGAATCAAATGAAGAGAGTGATATCATTGGCAGATTTATTGACGATGAACTTGACTATTTCGGACTTCAAAAAAAAGCTATTTCTAAATCGAGAAGTTGTTCTTATTTTGATATAGGGAATGTATCGACAACATCTACTACATATTCAAAATCTACATATGAACCAGCTTCTTTTAGTGACTCTGAAGAAGAGTTTTGTATGGATGATCAACATTTTCCCGCATTAGAATCTAAAGGTAATATAACAACGAAATAAGCTTAATAACCATATTTGATAACTTAACTATATTCATTTTATTTTTACAAATTTTACAAAATGAAATAAAATTCCGTTTATTTTCTAACTCTTCAACTATAAAAAAAGGTTATTTACTATTTTAATTAAATGTATGTCTTTTTCAGGCAGACGTAATACAGATAATGGTCAGCACGACCTCTCAAATCAAAGTAGTAAAAAGAAGACCAAAACTAAACAAAAACCAGTAAAGATGAATTTAAGTGACTTTTTAAAAACCGAAGGTATATAAATTAGCAAGCGAATACTCTATATAAGGCATTGTTTTGTGCAAAGTGCAAAAATGTTAACAAACTCGAAATTAAACACAGTTTGCTAGCGTTAGTTGAGTAATGTTTAAGAACAATATCTTTCTAGGGGTTAACTTATGAATTTTTTTCAGAAAGACCTACAAGACCGGATAATCGTAATGATGGCATTGAGTTATCCAGAGTGTACAATCATTTCGCGTTCGATATGACTCTTGAAGATATGAATAACTCAAATTTTCAATGTAGAATGAACAGATACGACGTCGATCAAGAAATTCCAATTAGAGGTACAACTTCTAGTAGTATGCGAAGAGGAACGAGCATGCGAAGGGGTACTACTAGGAAGTAGAAAATCAAAATGATTGAATCAATGAATATTTTTTAAAAATATTTTTATTTTGCGATACTGTATACGTGCTAGTATAAATTGTTAGTGACTATCTTTATTAAAATTTTATACGTAATTATAAATAGTTAATTGATCTTTGTTATGTTTTATACACACTTTAATTGTTGCTTTAGAAATTACTTTTTTAAAAATAAAATTGAAAATTATGTGATGCAAAGTATTAATAAAGTATAAATTATTTAAATATTTCATGTTTTATATGAACCAAATTACGTATACATTACACAGTACACAGTATCATTTGCGTGGGATAACGAAACTAAAGAGACACTGTAGTTCTTTAAGGTCCCACCCGAAATCTAATCATAATTGAACCGATGAGGCGGGGCTTGGGACGGAAGGGTTCAAGTAATGCAGAAATAAACTTGTTATTTAACAAAAAATAAACAGTACCTGCTCTAAGTATCCAATTGCATCTTCATAGTGACCCATATTTAGTCTAGCTATTCCAAGATTTCCAAAGGCTTGTGCTTCGACACCACAGTCTTGCAACTCTTGAGCTCGTTCTAATTGTTCCTAAAATTGTCATTGTTTAAAATATATAAGACGTTTCGATTTCACTCGTGTGTCAATATGTGATGTCCATATTTTATTTAAGAAATATTTCCTGTCTCCTTTACACATACCTGATAACATTTAACAGCGTGTGTATAATTTCCTAGGGACATGTGTACCGCACCAAGATGTCCATGTGCTCTGCATTCACCTGACAAATCAGCCATTTCTTGTCGTAAAGTCAATTCCTGTGTGTGATAACCTAACGCCTTGTCAAACCTTCGAAGTAAGCGATTCGCTAAACCTAGAGCACCACATGCTGCAGCTTCTAGTCCACGTTCTCGAGCCTTAAAAAAAAAATGATTATGAATACAAAAAACAATTATTAATGAAATAGTTGATTGTAAACTAGAACTACATTAAAAGAAACAATTCTTTCGCATACAAATATATACCACAATAATTATTATTCAGTAAGCATGAATGTATCACATACAAGTAAATGATACATAATTCCTACATAAATGTGTATTGGCAATATTATTTCAATTTTATTCAAGTTCACAACCAGTCACGGATTGAGATACTAGGTAGCATTCTCTTTTTAGTAGGTGTTATGAAACTTCATAACAAAGTATTTTCGTTCTAAGTTCTCGTGTGTATTTTATAATACAAGAAGTATATTACCTGTCTGGCGAACCCTAACTGCCTGTGGTACATTTTTACAGCCTCTTCGACATCTCCAGTTTTTATGAGGACATCTCCAATGTTACCAAGAGCTCGAAATTTACCAGGTAAATGTTGTGTCATGTGCGCTATAGCAAGAAAATATTTCTGACATTCCAAAGCTATGTCTAATTGACCAAGAGCTATATGTGCTAATCCTAAGTTGCAATAAGCTCGGCCCATATTCATTTTATCTTGAAGGTCTTTGGCTAACGCTAGATCTTGATCATAATACCTGTAGAAAGAACACGGTTTTTATTAGTTTCTTCTTTAATAACGTTAATTAATGAAGCTTGTAAAATATAGTGGTTTGAAAAAGTATTTTGGTTTCAAATAGTTAGTTTTACTTCGCCTAAATTATTGGCAATAAATAAACCACCATATTGTATTCCGAGAATAGAGATTTAAGGCTATTATATTATATTAAAACTGTATATATAATACATCATGCATGTATTGACGTTTTAATAAGGTTTATAAATTTAATTTAATTATAATAGAAACAAGAACATCTATAAAATAATGTCATGATTTTAATGTTTTGTAACAATAATATTTCGCTTTAAATGCACTCAATGAAAAACAAATATGTACTGATTAGAATGGAGTCAACAAGTTTTTGGATAGGATACACTAGAAATCTGAAATTTTGCAACAGTTAAATGTATTTCTGGTAATAACAGCTTCTTATTAAAAGTCAAAAATAGATGTGATTTACCTAACTGCTTCTCGGTAGTTTCCAATACAATAATGTGCATATCCCAGGAAATGGCAAGCTTTTCCTTCGGCTGCGACGTCTCCTAATTCCTGTGACAACATTAAATGTTGCTCATAGTAAGGAACAGCTTGAGCGAACTCTGACCTTGAGCTGAGACAATTTCCTAAGTTTAGGAGAGCACATGCCTCTCCAGCAGTATCCTTAAGTTCACGAGCTATACCTACAATATATCGACCATATTAGGACAATGTTTCACAGAATAAAGTCTTAGAAATTTTAAAATTACAAGTACCTAAATGAGCTCTGTAATGCATCAACGCCATATCGTGGGCACCTAGTGCCTGATAAGCCACTGCAAGATTGCCATGAGTTGAAGCTTCTGATGGTCTGTCATGAACTTCTTTACTTATTGTTAATTCCTGTTTGTGATATTTTATAGCTGACTCATAAAAACCTGCTGCAGAGTATGCGTTGCCTATATTCCCATATGCTCTGCCCATTCCAGCTCGATCCTGTGGTACAAATCAACAAAAATTAAGAAGTATTTGTAGGGGTATTTTCATTTTGTAAAGTAATAGAGTTTAGATTCGTAGCATTTTTTGCAGTTATTATTCAATAATCAAGACCAACAATTTAAGTGAAAAAATGAATTTATTATTTAAGTTTACCTGCAAATTTCTTGCAATAGTTAAATGGGCTTGATGTAGTTTTAAAGCGGCATCATGTTCTCCTAGAAGTTGGTATACAATTCCCAAGTTACTGCACGCTCGACCTTCTCCAACCTATAATATACCAGACTTGTAATTATACCGTTGAATTGAATATTCGTAAGTTTGAAACGGTGCAATGAAATTAAAAGAATTGAGCGCACCTTATCTCTAGCTGCCAGTGCCATGTCCAACTGTCGCTCATGCCACCGTTTGGCGTGAACATAATCTCCAGCACATCTTGCCGCGTGTCCTAATCCAGCATAAGCCCGAGCTTCTACAGCTCTATCCCCTAACGACTGAGCTATTCGTAAAACATTTTCATGAAAAGCAATGGCTTGTGAAAAATTTCTTCTATAATGATGTGATGACCCTAAATTGCTATAAGCTCTGGCTTCTTCCACTTGATTACCAAGACGTTTCGCTAATCGAAGATGCTGTGTATGGCAATCAACGGCTGAATCAAATTCACCCATTGCTAAGTAAACAGCTCCTACATTTCCAATTTCTCGCGCTTCTTGGAGTCGATCTCCCATTTGTTTAACTAGTTGTACGCATTGCTTATGACTGGCTAATGCATTTGGGTAATCACCCACCGCTGTGTAAACGTGTCCTAAAGATGTTAGAGCAGCTGCAGCAGCTTGGGTATCCTGTAAGAATAAACAATACATGACTTAGACAATGCCAATACTTAGACTTCATTTTTATTTAAATAATATAAATAAAATAATTACTTTTTTTTTACTTTTCACTTACTTTACATTTCATGGCAAGGACTAGTTGATATCTATGAGCAGTGAGAGCTTCTTTAAAAGATCCTTGACTAAAATACGCTGATCCTAAATTACCATGAGCTCGACATTCACCAGCAGTATCTCCAAGACTTTTGGCAACAGCTAAATCCTGTTGCATGTATCCGATAGCTTTATCTAATTGACTAAGAGCCCAATGAGCGGAACTAAGTGCACTGAAGACTGATCCTCTGGAAACAGAATTACTAATTAAATTGGAGCCATATTTAAATGAATCCAAGAACTTACAAATTATAACATTTATAATATATTTTCGTATTTTAAAGTCTTATAACATCTTGGGTTCGTGATATAAGAGAATATAATACGATGAATTATTTTGATAGTTCACCTTAATTTAAGAGAACATGATCCAATTCTAAGAGCTGATTCTAATACTGTAACGGCAGCGTTGTAATGACCGGCGCCAAGGAGTTCTTGACCGACGACCTGAAACAAAATCAAATAATTATATTGCTTCTATGAGATTCACTTCTAAAGAGTTCTTATATAGCTCCAATAGAAAATCTATTGGAAGAATTCATACAGGATCTCGTGTTGACGAGAAACGGTGAATCCTCGTATTGACACAGGGCTTAAATTCATATGGAGAGCACAATGAATACACTATTGATTCAAAAAACAACCCTACATCTACATTTCGTTTTATGATTCAATGTTTAGGGATTCAATACTAACCGATATAACAACAAATGGACTTTGGTCTAATTTCATGGTTTGCAGTTGTTGGAATGTAGGTTCTAACGTCGCTCGAAGAGGGCTTTTTACAGAGGCCTCCACTAAGCCTGCTAACAGTTGTCTGGAACTGGGGTCTTGTGCTAAGCCAGAACTGAAGGCAGCTAAAGCTTCTCCATGTCTCCCTAGACATTGTAACGCCACACCTATAAAGATTTTAAAGAAAATTAATTTTGTAGATTCATGCTTTTCGTTCGTAATATTCTGTATTCATATATCAGTGTTGTACACTGATTGTAATGCTAATTATAACTAGGTACCTTGTCTGTAGTAGGCTTTCGGCCATGTTGGACAAAGCTCTCTAGCTCGCGTGGCGTCCTGGAGGGCTAAGGAGAAGTGTCCTTGCTTCAAACGAGCCGCCGACCGATTACTGTACAGGATGTGGTTACTTGGGTCTAAACTAAGGGCGTCTGTATACGAAGACACAGCAGTCGCGAAGTCACCACTTTGACAAGCCGCGTTCGATTGCCGGACCTGAAATAGTGAGATTTATTTCAATAACTATAACGGATTATTTTATTTATCTAGTGTATTTCACTGCTGCACAATAATGGATGGTCCGTATGTAATGTTATTATTTTTAACACAAGAAATTGATAAACAGCAAAGAAGTAGATTGTTCTTATTATAAAGCGTGCTAATGTGAATAGGAATTAATACAACTAGTCTGTTCCAGTATGAGAGCAGCATAAGTTTTGAGAACAAAGTATGTAAATGTTTAAAAACTGAGCATCATCAAAGAGTTTGTGCATCAATGGTTCACGTATAGAGATAAGTAAAATATGTTTTAATATTTACCTTTTCCAAAAATAACGCCCGGCTGGCTGCAGGCAATTCCGATGTCCCCTCGGGCTCGACCTATTAAAATAATAAAAATCTTAATAAATCTATCATTAATAGACAAAACATAATCAAGTTGATATCTTTATCACGGATTAAAACTTGTAATTGACTTTAGTATTTTCTCATGTAAGATATTTACACGTATTTGTTGGGTATGTATACGATTATCGGAATACAGTACAGATACTGATCTCATGTTTAGGTGAACGGAGATTCAAAGTGAAACAGGGAAACGAACACTCTGAAGAAAACAATATTAGGACTGGTGTTCCACAAGAAAGTGTGCTATAACTACTACAGAAGGAACAACAATGGGCTTGTGTCCTATGTTTTAATTTCTATAAAAGTGTACTATTACTATATATTGATAAAGTGGGTAATTAGAACCTCAAATGTTCAAATATTTTTGAATAACTCCTTATATGTTAAGAAATATTAACAATTAAAAAAGTCATTTTGTCTCTTTAATTATTAAAGTGATTCAACGTTGTACACATTCCAAATGCATGTGACATCACAACCTCTGCTAACCTTACGGCTTATAAATCTGTATATGTATTTATATATCAAAATATCAAATATTATTTACAGCTATTTCAAGGAACAATAAAATTTCAATATTATGTCTGCTTTAGCAGGGTTAAATAAAATAAAAACTTATTATTCTTTGACTTGACTTGATTATTTGACTACCAACAGCTACAAAACATTACCACAACACTGACCTAATCAACAAATAACTGACGTTAAAATGCATTTCACGTCATACAAATATGACCGACCATTTCTAGCGCTAAAACTACAATTCAAACTTTTAATTGCTATATCTCCCTCAACATTTAGATATTTAATAAAATAGATAGGCCAATACACATTTATTAACATCAATTTCAATCAACAATTGAAAAATCGACCACTAAAAAATGAGGACACAAGCCCATTGCTACATTTGCAGATGATACTGCAAAATTGACAGTGGGTGATACTGTAAAGACATCGACGGATACACTGCAGAAAGATATAAACAAAAGTAACAGCTGTACTGAATCATGGAGAATAGCACTAAATGAAAGTAAATCAAATCACATTAACTTCACAAACAAAAATGTTGAAAACCTGCCAGTTAATCTTAATGGAAAAATAGTACCGTATGCTAGCATAGCAAAGTATCTTGGCATGACATTAGATACAAAATTAAGGTGGAAAACTCTTATTAAGGAGAGAAGGGATTAATTACATATTATACTATTTATTCTCTACCATAAATGTCAACTTTTCTTAAATGACGTAGGTCTAGGGGCTTTGTGATTTTACTCTAATACTGCAATGTATTTCTCATCATACTTTTTGTACTTTCTCTATTTATTATCTCGAAACAACTTGTACATTTTGAACTTCCAAGTAAATCTCTGTGCGTGCTAACATTTTGTTTAATGTGTACTCGTACAAGTGTATACTTGCAAATACATAAATATTATGTAATATATTGACCTCTGACCTTTTTAAACATTTTCCTACTATAATCAAATGAAATATCAGTTTCCCACGCTTCTAGTGTTGGTCCGTTGCATTTCTTTGCATTGCAAGTACTGACACCAACAAACATTCATTACATGTTTATCTTTTAAGTTTAACAGATGTATTCCTTTTCGTACAAAAGTACTAAGATGACCGCAACACGCAAGTAATAACGAGAAGAATATTTAAAAAAAAAAAACAATAATAATCAGTTCTGTAGTAATTTAAAATATTGTAGTTAAGTCGACTAAAAAAAATATGAAACGGTTTATTTTATATGCACGTATGAAGTAGATGCAACAATTAATATTTGTGTTCTTGCATTTTATTGTGATTCATTATCCTGACAAACAAGAATTAGATGTTATAGATGACCCTCTTCTAAAAATACCAAGTAAGGCCTGTCGCATACTGCAAGTGTATTGAAACAACTGTAAATGTAATGTACCTCCAACACTGCAAGCGTATCTTAGCAATCTCGTATCAGAGAGCGGTTAGACAGTAGTCAAACAGTGTTCGGGAGAACATATGTTAGTACTGTGGTAGTACTGGGTAGTAGCACGACTTGCACCTCGGCAAACCTCGTTTGGAAAGTATTAGGAAGGCAATCAGAGGGGGTACGGAGCGTTCCGGCCGGTTCAGACATGCTGTCCAAAGCTTCATGTAATGTCACACTAATGTCTAATAGGATTCCAATCACCATTCAGAGTGATACGATTCACATCTAATTGGATTCCGATCAAAATTGTTTGTAGGGGACAAAGTTATGTAGCTCTCACGTTGGAACCGAATTTCAGCGAATTTTAACCAAGCGTTTACATGCTACAAAACTAAACCTATCACTACTTTGTAAATGCCACCAGCCGTCTCACACTGGAAGAGAACAGTGGTGTATCGATAAAAATTAAAGTAAAAGTTTGCTCTCATGATAAATTTGTGTAAAACAACTTCAATACACAAGTTTAACGTGGCGTACTGTAGTATCGGTACGTGGTTTGTATGTATTGTGACACAACACATGCAAAGAACACACGAGTCGGCTTGACCAAGTCGCCGATTTACGTCTGAATTCGCCGTCGCTTAATTACGCTTGCAGTGTGCGACAGGCTTAACAAAGAGTGACGCACATAACGTTTTTTCAATGTATTTTCAGACATCGTAAAATTGCTTAATTTTTAGTTGAAGTTTACTGGCCTACTCTGCTCACGAGAGATGTAAAAATTATGATTGTCACGTACAGAGGTGGTGACTTGTGTACCGCACTTAATACTGTGTAGTATGTAAAATGGTGAGGACCAGGCCATGATGTCCAGATTACACTTTTACATGGCGACGTCATTTTGGAGCCAAAAACCATTGATCGATTGGAGTAAAACTGTCTAAAACTCTATATAAGATATAGAGTTTAAAGTCCTTATTTCTCTGATCTGGTTTCGTATTACTTTGAAACTTTTAAATGCGTTTTTCTCACACATAGCTTTTTCAGAGTCGGTGCCCTCTGCAGCTAAAAATCTAGTGGTCCGATTCTTTTAAAATTTTGCACACTCTTTCTTTACATACATGCCGAGGTAACGCTATCGAATTTCTTTATTTTTTTTTAATTTTAACGTATTTTAAAATAACAAAGTTTCTGATTTTTATCATGAAAAATCGGTATTTTGACTTTTTGAAGTGCTGTAAAAAATTGAAAAATCGACAGCGTTACCTACAGAAATTTATCAACTAATGAAATCATTTTGGTTTTTTGATTTCAGAAAATCGAGTGATGAGTTATAAGTGGTACCGCAGTATTACTTTTTTTTGTGACGTCTGCGGAGATTCGCTGTCAATGCCTCATTTCTTCACATTTATTAATGAAAATTTCATAAGGTATTCGTTAAATGCCATTTTATCATGTAGTAATTATAGAAATAATTATATATTAACTGTGTCGTCAAGAAACATTATCGAAAATATGCTTTTATTATCGTTTTTACCTTACCCCCCCTTAAAATCTTTAATGATCTAGAAGGTAATAACGAAATGCTAAATTTAAACGTTTAACAATTCTTCTAATTCTATTCTTAAGAAGTGAAGCCATTCTTATTTCTTTCATTATTTTTTATTATAATACATACAATTTTATAATCCCTGTAATAAAATCTTAGAAACAAATTTACAATAGAACAATTTTTTATAGTTGTACGAGTAGTATTCATGTAGTTTCAACAATAGCCGAATAGCGTGATCATATTTTGACGTACTTCTCGCTGCTTGTGTGGTGTCGAATGTCGACGTCGATGGTGTCTTATACCGATAGCGACGGTCTGTCAGTCAGTCAGTCAGTCAGGTTGCTACTCAGAAACAATAAGTCCAGCGCGCACTGCTGAACAAATTCGACGGTTTTTTTCATGTGAATTTAAAATCACAAGTGCGTGTATGTTCATATGATTCAATGTGTTACAGAATTTGCGTTTTGTATCCGTAGTGAGCGCTATGCTTTACATTCGTATCAATAAGAGGCAGCGAAATTGAATTCATTGTAACAATTGCTAATCTACTACTGATCTGTCAAAAAACTAAATGTCAAAACTGTCATGTTATTAGTCTTGCCCCTATTGAAAAACAAAGGCATATAAAATAAATAAAAATGAGCAGTTTATTTGAAAGTGCTATAACTCCATTAAAAATTAGGTTATAGACTTAGCATAGAAAAATTCGCTAAGTTTCCAGTTGCGACAGGTACTGGGGGGAATATCATTTCTTAAACACATCAATTTCATTTAATCGAATACAAAAAATCTTATAGAGCAAGATCGTTAACGTTATAAAACAGTTGTCTCGCTAACATATATAAAAATGGACCATCAGACCATAAGTGAGCTTAAGTAATTTTTTTGTCAGCTTTAAAGCGTCTTCAAGGTAATACAAGGTATTACAAGACAACTGTTGTAAAACGTTTTACAAGAGGACAGGCCGATTCAAGGTGTCAAACATCCCCTAGACCCAATTTTAATTCCGCTTTGAGTAGGAGCGAGAGGGCATTATCCGTGCACATGAGAGTGAGTGAGACATAAATCTTGATTACCTGATACTTGGAAAATGGCCGCCTGGTCAAGTTAGCATACGATCATTGTACATACTAATACTACTCAATCTTAAACATGTTGTTTATCAGAAAATAAGTTATGTCTGGCGGCCTTGGGATCTTGGACTATTACAAAAAGACACAATAAACAAAATCGGCACAAAATACAAAGCTATACAAAATAACTTATAACATAAAAAGATAATGGAATTCTATATTCCCATTATAAAATTGAACCAAAAAGTTAATAACACTAAGAATAAATATACTTCTTCAACACCCTGTGTTTGTGGAGCCGACTGCCCTTAGTTCATAACCTTATAATTATAATTTTGGGCTGTATGTAAACCCTAATTACATGAACTCAATAAACGGCGGATGTTACGTGAAAGCCTCAAACAATGTTAGCATTATCGTAAAAAGGGTACAAAGTATGCTTGTGTTTTAAGAACTGACTGGAGTCATCAGAGGTACATCTGCTTTTATTAAAACTATAGATACTTAACCAGGGGTTTAAAACCTGTTCACCTGGTGCTTAAAACAGATCTAAACATGTCGTTGTTAATTAAATTTTCATGTCACATCCTTTTACTATCGATGTTTTGAGAAACTAATTTTTACTCATCAATATTCAATTGTATCCAGTCAATACTCAGTACTTCTTCTTAAAAACGCTTTAGGCTTGCAACTAAAAATACATTACTGCCGTTAATGCAAAAGAGAACATCTTCTAAACGATGATACCAACAACAATTTATTTAATAACATGTTTCAAAATTAATAATTATTCAATATTTAAAAAAAAAATCGATTTATATATTCTTACAGGTAAATAGCTGTAAAGAAATCAGAACCAACAAATAAATAAATCAATGAAACCAGTTAGGAATACCCATAGCACTGAAGAAGAATGTAATTGAACAATCCCAGCGCAGTGGTCCAAACCCATTAACCATCAACTCTTACGACTGGGCTGGGGAATAGGTGAAAGTTACCTTTATTTATAAATGTGACTTTTTTCTAAAAGATGTTTTGCAAAATCGATCATAACATGTTTTAATATATTTATAATGATTTTACTTTCATATTAACTTGCAAACTAATGAAGCGTAGTGAATTTAAACTCTGGAGCAATATATTTTATAATAAAAAGTACAATACTCCGTCTAATTATTTCTGAATCTAATGCATTAGGTGTTATTAATCCTCGAGTTGGGTTATTCAATTGGAAATGTGTGACTAGACATTATTAATTAGTTACGATGGCAATGGGCTTGTGTCCTGTCTCTTGATTTCTACAAAAGTGTACTATATATTGATAAAGTTGGTTACTAGAACCTCAAATGTCCAATTATTTTTTAATAACTCCTTATATGTTAAGAGATATTAACAATTAAAAAAGTCATTTTGTCTCTTTATTTGTTAAAGGGATTCAACGTTGTACACATTCCAAGTGCATGTGACATCACAATCCTTGTGTAAGGTTACCAACCTTAAAGCTCATAAATCTCTGCTATATGTATTTATATATCAAAATATCAAATATTATTTAAAGCTATTTTAGGAACAATAAAATTCTAATATTATGTCTGCCTTAGCAGGGTTAAATAAAATAAAAACTTATTATTCTTTGACTTGACTTGATTATTTCGACTACCAACAGCTACAGAACATTACCACAGCACTGACCTACTCAACAAATAACTGACGTTAACATGCATTTCACGTCATAAAAATATGGCCGACCATTTCTAGCGCTAAAACTATAATTCAAACTTTTAATTGCTATATCTCCGTCTCCGTATTTAATAAAATAGACACGCCAATATACATTTATTAACATCAATTTCAATCAACAATTGAAAAATCGACACTTTTATAGAAATTAAGACATAGGACAGAAGCCCATTGCTCATTGTTATTGCTGAAACAAACGAGAAAAGTGGTAGTTTCACAGATAAAATAAATTTAGATTAGTTAAGATAGTTTATAACTGCAATGCTAAAAAAGTATTATCAAACCATCTGTTGTAGAAGATTAAAGATTCCATGACATAATTCATTTAAATTCTTACGTAATTAACAATCTGTGGAATTTTAAGTGGTTCCGATCAGCTTGAATGGAAACTAATTATTAGTATAGTATAAGAAATCATAACGATATCATACACGGAACCATTTACGAGAGCCTACAATTGTTGGACTGTACAGTCTGCAGTGTGTACACTGTACAGGTATGTTACTTCAGGGGGCAGCACAGCCACGAACCTCGACTATACCATAGACTATCCGCCATTAATAGCAGTGGATATGTAAAATACATTAGATTTTTTCATCGTTAACGGATGCAATTTTCATTCCGTTTATTTTTAGGCTTCAACATTCTTGTTTTTACTGAATTCTACAATGTGCATTCTACATTAGAACTATGACTTAAGGGGCCACTCCTCTAATTTAACATAAATGCCTTTAAATAATAATAAGTATCAATCCGATGAGTTTTGGCCACATATCACCACAATTGGGTTGTGAACTCATTTTTTTAAAATTCAATATTTAAATATTACTTAATAAACGTATTGGCGTTTTTATTTTATTAAATATTCAAAAATTGACGGAAATATATCTATTTAAAGTTTGAATTTGTTTTTCTGCGTAATAATCCGCTTGTTATCTTAGTAGTTGATGACGTCATAAATTGAAAAGGACATCATAAGCAATGAATTTAATTTTTCGTTTTACTCACACTATTACTTTGAAATATTATGGGTCGGCGCAACAGCTGTTATAGCTTTGACGTTTAATTCTGCATATCTTTTGCACTTCTCTTGTTCAACTGTGATGGTAAAGGTTAACAAATGATAGTGGGGAAGTAGGTGCGTATCCCTTTAATTATTGAAGGAAAAAATGACTATTTCAATCGTTGATATCTTCTATAATATTGCGAATTGAATAAAAATAATTGGATATTTGAGGTTTTGATAACTAATTTTATCAATATTTCACAACCCATTTATGGTATACTATTAAATTTGTAATTGCCTTAGACCCCCAAAAGCGTGGTGTGGAAAGTAGAATTATGATGAAGTCTAGGTACAATTGCTTTGTGTGAGATTTAAGTGGGGACAGTGGTCTAGAATTTTCAAAAAATCAATTTTGTTTTTTTTTTATATTTTGAAAGTATAGTCTTTTAAGAATATACTGTTAAATTTTTGTAAGGATATTGTCAATAGTTTCGTTTCTACAGCCGTTTTAGCATATATCAATAGTCATGTAGCCATAGCATATTTAAAACTTTAATCTCATTTATTTCAAAATTACTTTTTTCGGCATGGTGTTGCAGAAAAAAAAACTATTCATCCGAATCGTCGTGAATTTTAATATGTTATTCAGAACATCACAATAGCTATCGTTGGAACTAGATTTTTTTTATTTCATTTTCAAGTCTAAAATGTTAAAATATCGTTTTTCATTAAACCTTATTATACACCCTTAATTTTTGGGCATAACTAGAGGTAAGTCCCCATATTGAATGCATCCATGATCTCCATTGCTCTTGGTACGCACGGGGGGATATATTGTATAATTAATACTATAAATTGGAATCCTTAATAAACTTTCTAGTGCACGAGGTCTCTTATTTTACTACTAAAAAGTAACTAAGAATTTTTTTTAGAGTATTACTTTTAAAATATTAAAAAGATTATAACAAAAGTAAAATAGTTGCGTGCGTTCTTAAAATACGCCATACCTGTTTTAATGCATAATTATATAGCAAAATTAACACTGAATTATATGGTATAGTTATATAGTACATAACTTCCAATGTAATCTCAAATTATTAATCTATGATTTTGCATCGAGTCCGAGTATTAAAACAAATTATTTATCCTATCAAAATGGCGAGCTGCGCTAAGCGTTGTTGTGAGCTTTTTTGCTAATGGAAAGTACTAAGTACTTGTACGGCAAAGAACAGTAAAGCAATGTAAAGGGTGTATCCAAAGTTCTGTTGCATGTAATGAGTATTAGAATAAAATACAAGATGATTCTATTTTCTCTTCGAGATAAAGGTTATAATGATATCCTTACTAATTAAGAAACTTTTGTTATTTTTGTTTCAGATGAATAGAAGTGATGACTGTAACCGTGTTAACCAGGACACCCCTATTTTGTACCTCTCCATTTCACCAGCCTGTACCTTGGTGAATTTTTAATTTATTTATTTTGATAATTTTTCTGCGGATTCTTTAAACATGAATAAATGAATGCTAAAAGAATGGATTGTAAAAATATTTATTGATTTTTTGTTATCGAGATTGAAAAAACGTCCTAAATTCATTTCTGTAGACTAGAATACAGGGGGTTCTCCCGTGCGATGAGTTCAAAAACAAATTTTGCTTAAATTTATTCCTTAAAATTTGTAGAATATGCTGGTAAAGTGATATTTTTAAATTCAAAATAGTTATAAAGATATAGCCGATAAAACAAGCAGATGTTCGGAGCGCGTAGTTGAGTGGTAGGAACTTTAAACGCGTTTTTCTGAAAACTGTGTTTTTCAAAGTTTCTTTCATCATATATCGAGAACGGTTTGACCGATTCACTTAACATTTATAGGATAGACTCAACACATGTAGACGCACGGAATGAACTAAAATCTTCCAAAAATTCTGAGTATTTCTAATTATTTCGAAACGGACAAGTGAAAAAAAGTCATGAAACTTGAAACTTTTTTTTTCAGAAGTCTGCCAAAAATCCAATTTTTAATATTTTCAAATGATTCTAGTTCATTCCATGCATTTGGGTCTATAGATAAAACGCTGTTTCTTTTCTTTCTTTCTGATAAGCCAATCAGCCCAAATCGTGGAGGAAGTCGGCGCTCCTTTTTTTGAGGCAGGTTACTTCAGAGTGGTACAGCATACGTTCTAATGAAAATTTTTACATACAATATTTTACATACTTTTGAAATAGTAATAAATAACTGATAAAAATCTCGAAGTTATATCTTTTCATTGGACGTCAACAAAGATTAACAAAAAATGCCCAAAAAACAGGCCGTCACGCGGGAGAACCCCCTTAATTTGAAAAATTAGCGACTGAAAATGGTTTCTGGCGATATCTCCTTACCAGAGATTTTTTATCAATCTGATAAATACTACGTTTCCTACAATTTGTGCGTCCAACATTTTTTTGTTGCATCTTTAAGTAGTAATGATTCAAAACAGCGGATGATGTCCATGCGCTTACACTTTTACCCATTTCTTTAAACCATTATAGTACGTAGCAGGACTGCGGAGTCGCATAAAACATCCGACACCGAATAATTCTATTCATTCGGCTCCGACTCTCCTGCTCGTGTGAAGTCCCTTAACACAGCGGTTCTCAAACTTTTTACTCCGAGCCCCCTTGCATAATCCAGCTGTAAGCCGGGCCCCCCTACATGTAAGCGTACTATTTATTATAAGGGAGTCGCATTTTAACATTTTACAGTCAATTTTTATTTAGTTAAGTTTTGCACATTCTATGCATACTCTAATGGGGCAATATGTTTAATCGTACTCAAACAACAAATTCTATACAAACAATTACAATTTATTTAGGTATTTTAGCTACTATAATACATAAATGTTATTTGTAACTCAAAGCAATAATAATAAAAAGAGCTTCAGTGTGAAGGATGTGCTTGTTTTTTTCTGCGCATAGTTTCTTGAAACGCGGTGTCAGTTCTGATAACGCTAAAGTCTGAGTTCCTTGGTCACATCCAGTCTTGAGCGATATTTACTCTTCATGGCAGCTAGAGCAGAAAACCCAGTTTCACAAGAGTGAGTGAGTATTGCGAATGGAGTGAGTATTTTCAATGCCCTTTCACTCAAAATTGGATGTTCCTTTTGTACACCAATCCAGAACGATGTGAGAGAAGATTCTTAAAACTTCATTTTCAGCCCAGTGTCACCTTGGAGGTCAATGAGATTTTCTTTTTCCTTCATGTTGAGGGAGACACTCATCAACTGATGGTTTGAACGGGTTTTGAATCCATGCCAAACCGTCCAAGTTCTCATTAAAATATTTTTGCAAACAAGATTTGAGGATTTCTAAGTGTTTAAGAAAGCATAGTTGGAAGTAAAATAAATTTAATTAATTTATTAACCAAGCTTTGGGCCCCCCCTGAGCCTTCATTGCGCCCCCCTTAGGGGTCGCGCCCCACACTTTGAGAACCGCTGCCTTAACAGATAGGCAAAAAATCAAATCTGTATGATAGCTATTAAAAAACAAATACCGCTTCCGTCTGGGTAGGGTTATAGGCCATTATCGATATTTAATAACTACTAAAAAATAAATTAAGTAAATAAAACAAGAAATAAAAAATACGTTTGTATAAATACTTAATATGTATTCATAATTTATGTTTCCGGGAATAAAAAAACTTTAATTCCTTCTCATGACTATTGTGCAGATACTCATAAGTAAACAAGGCAGCACTGGTCGGCATCCATGCTTGATGTACTTTACGCACAAAATGCAGATGCACTCGTATTTCAGACGGCAATAATTTTTTGGGTAAATGATAAAGTTGTCTATCAGAACACATGTTTTTATTTAGACACAATATCGTTATTTAATAGCCTCGTATTATACCGTTGACAAAGGCTCTTCTAATGGACTGAATTATTAAATAAAATTACGTAAAATAAGAAGTTGGTTGGATACACCATTAAAATATCGAAACCGAAAAATAATATTACATTATTTAAAAAAAACTAATAATTGCTTGTGCGGTTATGCGGTGGTACCGGTGGTCGTTGCCTGCTAATCACGTGCTTCCTACGCGCATGTCCGTTAAAAAGAGTTTTATTTCTAAAAATCCGAAGAAGCAGTAACTATGAATATCTAGTTTCACCCGGCATTGAATGGGCTTGTGCCCTGTGTCTTAATTTCTATAAAAGTGTACTATATATTGATAAAGTGGGTTACTAGACCCTCAAATGTTCAATTATTTTTTAATAACTTCTTATATTTCAGGAGATATTAACAATTGAAAAAGTCATTTTGTCTCTTTAATTATTAAAGGGATTCAACGTTGTACACATTCCAACTGCATGTGACATCACAGCAGCTTTACAGGTTACCCACCTTACAGCTCATAAATCTCTGCTACATGTATTTATATATCAAATATTATTTATAGCTATTTCAAGGAACAATAAAATTTCAATATTATATCTGCCGTAACAGGGTTAAATAAAATAAAAACTTATTATTCTTAGACTTGACTTGATTATTTCGACTACCAACAGCTACAAAACATTACCACAGTAAAGTATCAAATATTTTCCAAACTATATCCTGCTACATTTAATTAAATTGAATTCTTCTTTTTTTTTGACTGTACATTATAATATATATTTAATAATTTGTATTCAAGTTTCTTAGAAACAGCAAGGGTTTGTCCATTTGTGTAAGCCCAATTGTTCTATGTGTTATTGTGTTTTATCAGAAGAGGCCAATCTTTTGTTATCAATATCACGAAGGAACGCACAACATTTTAAAATATCATCCAATCATCATAGAACAATGACCCAAGTCCCGTTTTAATCTTAATTGTATATACCAAGCACGTGTAACACTTGTTGTGCTACTCTGATGTTTTTAAGGGTAAAGGTACGAGCAGCAACAGAACTTGGTCAAAAGATTCGAAACGAGATACATTTCAAAGATTAAAATTAAAATAATATTTTTGTATTCACAGAATACTTGTATTATTTCATTATACATATACATATGCATACCCGTATACTATACTCGCAGTATTGTAATGTGAGTCATACTTTTTTTATCACTGTAATCTTCTTTTCAACAATGATACAAAGAAATGAAACAAATTTCCGTTTTTATTTTTCTCTTCATTTATTTTTATTATTATGTTTTTTTTTTTTAAATTAAAATTATTAATTTGATTTACAATGATGTGGTCATAAAATAATAATTTTCTATCAATCTCATCGTAATGAAATATTATATTGTTAGAACATATGTAAATCTATTGATCACGCTATTAGAAATGGAATTAGAAATAAAAATTGAAATTCCAGAACCGGGATTTAGTTATATAGTATATGAGTATATTTATTTGTGTTTTGCATTGTGGCTACAATCGTTAAGTTTGTGATACTTGAATAATTTGGAATATAACATTCTTAAGGGCCCGAAATATTATGGACAAACAGGGCACTGGCGTAGCTAGGTATGGGCCAGTCGGTGCTGGGCACCGGGGCCCTCAAGCTCAGGGGGCCCTCGGACCCTGACCAGCAAACCTCGTATTGAACTAGCTAAAAATTATCCCAACTTTGGAATGTAAATAAAATAGGTTGCAACACGACTTTAAGGTAGTACTGTCGTCAGAGAGTTACCGTTTAATATTTTCTAAAATTTTGCACATTAGTAGATTATAATAAGATAATGATCTCATTAAATTTTAGAAATACTGCAGAGAACCAGTAAAAATATATTGAACTTACGTCAGATACAGTTGTCTCGAGTAACACACACAGTGTATAAAGATGGTAAACAAATATAAATAAAATCGACAGAATTTGAAATTTTAAATAAAAAAACTAATCCATAATACAATAATTGGTTTTTTTTAAACCGGCTTTTAAAAACAAGCGAAACCGTAGCTACATATAAATTATATTTAAACATTTTTAACAAGCGGTAAATAAACGAAAATTAAATTTCTGGTTTGTTAATATTCACGTAGTTCGGTTGGCTGCTTAATTAGTTGAAATTCTTACGCTGACCTCTAGAGGTCGACAGTATGCAGTATAATTCTGCATTTACAATTATCAGAAACCGTGTAAGTCGAGTTGACCGTAATGAGAAAGGAATTTCAGAGACAAAGCGTTTACCGTGTGGATGAAAAGGAAATAAGAGCAGCTAGAGATGTGCAACGGAAACTATGCTTTTCTGAAATTAGGGGCCTCGATACTCCAAAGTAATTCGAACGAGAACTTGTTGTTGCCACTGGTTGTGAACAATATCTTATATTCTAGATATGTATATTATATTTACTGGTAAAGTTAACTAAAAGAACAACAAAATAACACTAAATCACAATACCATTAAAGATATAAACAATTAAAAAAGTCATTATAGAATCAGGATAATTAAAGAGACAAAACTATACAAAAACGGAAAAAAAATGTTTGATGTCATGTCTATCCTTAAGATCATTCCCACTCACTGCTTTAAATTTATTTTTTATTAATTTAAATTGTTTAGCATATGGCAATACGCGTAGTCATTCACAGTACCATTTTTAATTTAATATATTTTTTAAGTTTTCTTAGTTTTTTTAGAACCTTATAAGGTCTAATGTCTTAAATTAAAAATGTTAAATTAAGAAAAACTATACTATACTATAACCTTCAAAATGTGACAATCTGTCAAAATGCAGTTGGATTTACTTTTAAAAGAAGTTTAATGTCAGTTTTTGAAAAATATAGAAGAGAAAACAATTTCTATTACTAATTGGTATTAAAAATAGCAATTTTAATTATTTGACATACAATTTTGACTAGCTGTCAAAATTTATATTATTAACGATACATACGCACCAACTAAATTAACTAAACTTAAATTAAAACACAAATGTGAAAAGGAATGCTTAAACGAAAACCTGAAATCTAGATTATAATATTAAATAAAAACAGTAAATTAAATATCAAAACAGTGAGTGGGAATGAGGCTTTACACTCTACACTTTAGTTAATTATTATCTTATTTATATTAAATATTTTCATAAAGGCAATAGAAATTTAATTTCTCCAGTGTATGGAGTTCAAGCAGGAGTCGGTACATTTATTCCATTTTTTCCAACTCCTACTTAGCAGCCCTGATTTTAAGACTATTTTGACTATGTCCTAGAAACATTGATGTAACAGAGACAACGCTAAAAATTTTCTCTTAATAATAAATCGGTTTTAATATAAGAGTACTAAGCCGACCCTGGTATCAAGTTAAATCGGTTACATTATAAGTATAAACACATTAAAGACAGGCCGTTTTAAAGCTACACGGTTTACAAACTTTGAAAACACAAATCTATTATAAACCTGACAATTTGACATTACTTTGATTAACAAGTAATAATTAATAATAATTATTAACTTGTGATTAGAAAAATAAATATATAATGCAGTATAACCTCTAACAGTATTCAGAATTTAGTTTGATGAACGGGAAGAGAACAGTCTCTGATAAATACTGGCTCGTAAGTTTGCATCTACAACATACAGCGGTACAGCGTACATAGCGGTAAAGATGATGATAATAACATTGTTGTGAATTGGAAATTATGAAAACAATACATGCAAGTATCTCTCAAATGAATACAATAAACACAAAGCCTCACATAGAAAACATGAGGTTTTACTTGAGCTGAGGTACCCTAAACAATTCCCTTAAAAGTAATCTACCCCTGTCAAACATTCTGAGGACGCCCATGTATTATCTTCGATATATATATATAATTAATGACTAAAAATAATTGTAAATCGTATATAAGAGAAGCAATTAAAATTTTATGAAAAACCTAGAAATAATTACAAATAGAATAAGTAATTAAAACAGTTATTACTGCTTGCGATACCAGGAGGTCTGAGATCTGATCCTCTGCTGGTCCACAGAGGTAACATATTATAAAATCACTAATAAAATAATAATGCTCTATAAATCCATTTGCAGTAATTAAAAAAATTGAGTCAGAAGAATAACAATAACAAAACTCATTTAGATAGTTATTATATTTTTATTGAGCTGAGCGAGCAACCGTGCTTGTGAAATTAATGCTATTCGCTAGGTCAGTGGTTGTTAACCTTTTCGAAACAACAACATGTCAATTAGGCTTTGGTAATTTGTGCAAAAGTTCGGTAATAATACTGCATCTCTACATCGGCACGTTATAAAGCATAGGATATTTAAAGTAAACATGTCCAAAGCTTGTTTCTTACGTTAAATAATTAAAATTAGAAATAGATATGAGCAACAACTATGCTTTCATGATTACTAAGATCTTTAATTAAATTGAAGTATGACAGTATTTGAAATCGTTTTTTGCAATGAAAACTCATCTTCAAAGAGTTGATTATACTATAAAATATAATGTAGCACATAAATATAATATGTATATATAAATAATGTATAACATTATTTCAATGTTGTTGTGAATAGTTATTTTGAAAGTATATACTTGCCGCTAAACATACAAAATTTATAATAAAAATTAATTAATTATTTTCTTTCTGTAAATCTTTAATTATATTTATTAATACAATAATACTTCTTATTTAAAATACACATGCGTTTGTTAAGTTTGATGAAGGAAATAATTAAAAAAGGCATTTATGGTTTTATCAAAATTTGTAAACATTTATGTTATCGTCTACTACTGCCGGTGTAATTTTCGATTGCAATTATGTTGATTCTGCAAATACCTTTCTTTATAAAAACTGCTAAAACTATAATAAATTTAAGATAATAATTTGAAAGAGTTCAATACAAGAGAATTGGAATATAATTGTTATGGACTGCAATATTGTTAATTGAAATGAATAACTGTGTAAACAATTAGATATTTTACAGGTAATGTAATGTGCAAAGCTGAAATAAAAGGTTAAAAAATACAAAAAGGAATTAAAAAAAACAAAATACCTCGGAGAAATCGCGCTGGGACATATTTCAGAAAGTAAGAATCGTTCATAATCCAAACAAAACCATAAAATGAAATAAAAACATCACTGACAACACAACTTAAAACTACAACACATGGGTTCAACAACAAACACAACACATTAGTTACAAAATCACATATTTAAAGCAAAAAATATAACCACAAAATATCAATTAAAACTTATAAAGTAACACATAAATTAACGGCACATACACACAACAATATAAGTTATAAGTAATTAGTAATAGTTCTTAATTCATACACTTAAAATACTTTAGAATATTGTTATTAAATAATATTATTGTTTATTTCTGAGGTTCAAAAAGATAGAACAACTCTTAGTTCATTCCGCTGTAGTATTATAACTTGTATTGGAAATGTGGTTAGAGCACTGCATTCCTATAGCCGCCATTTTGGAATGTGACCCCAGACCTAACCTTGAATTTTATTTGACAGACATATACTAAGACGTTCGTACTCTAGGTATTCTGTTCACCCAGGACGAAGGTAACGTGAATGTCCAGTCTGGCTCCTGGCGGCATCCTGACGGACACAAAGGACCTTTCTTAGCTAAATAATAAAACCTGTATCTATTGTCTTATGTTTAAAATATCTATTGTATTTTATTTACCTTATTATTAACATATACTTTTAAAGTGTTAATTTAATTATTATTTATTTTAAACCATAGGAGCATATCAATATTGTTATAATAATTGGTTCTATGTCTGAAGCTAGGTCTGATGAATGACTTAAATAATATTTTTATTGCACATCTATATAAGATAATTAAATCAAGGTAAACCAATAAATTATTCCATTTTGAAGATAAATTATTGCAAAAAAGAAGATAAAGTTGACAGTGGAACATTGAAACCTCAGACTTCTTTTCATGAAAGAGTCACACTTCCTTTTAAGATTATAAAATTATACACTGGATATAATCGAAAATTATTTTACCTGGTAACAAATTTATTTGCAGGAGTGCTACCGTGACCATTTTGTAGATTTTAATAATCTGGAAAGGTATATTTATGATTCTGTTAATAAAAAAAATATAATTCTTTTATATTACGCAAATAATGCAACAGGTTGTTATAAATATATTTACGTAAAAGATAACTTGTTTTGATTAAATAAATCTTACGCAAACCAATTTTGCTAATATTTTTGTATAATAGAAACGAATTTGGCGCCTAAATCTTATCTCCACTTAATCCACAGTGTCTTATTATCAGATAAGCAGTTTAAATAATAAATTTAGAAACATTTCTGACTAACGCAGGTGTAAGGTATAACCTGTAGCATGTATACGTCTCCCTCTCTTTAGGTTTACCTGTCAGGTACAAAACCACAATAAAGTATTGAAATAATTAGTATATAATATTAAACGATTTAAAATTATCATACTTTGTTGTTCGGTTGTTGGTTCGGCGCCCAGCTAAGTCAATTAAGAGGTGTGAATTCAAGATAAGGCAATGGAGGAATGACCTATCAACCATACAATACAATCATATTTCTAATGGTAATATTAAAGTCTGTTCGAAATATAAATTTTAAGATAAATAATTGTTATATAACTATAAACAACTTCAAAGCTGTACAAAAGTTAGAAGTTAGAAGTTAGAAATGCAGAAACAATTAAATAAATAGTAGATATAAATAAATTGTAGAATATATTTCAATGTGTATAACTCATAGGATTGTGTTCAATTTTATTAATATTGATTACTGACTGATTATCAATTTAAAAGGCAGTTCAATAAAAAAATATTTATTTCAACAAAGGTAGTCATAAAACCTGTTTGGAGAAGTGATGAAGTGACCCCCTATAAAATGAATTTCTCTTCAGTTTTATGAACTGAATCTTTTAAGTCTATATATAATAAAATAACTTTACGAGTTGTGAAAGTAAGTATACTGGTTTACGTAATTTCGAATACAGCTTATTTATTTTATTCCTTGTCAATAATAATTAATGTCAAATTTATCTTTCTAAAAAGAAATATTGAATAGAAGCAGAATAAGAAATCATTATTTATACGTTAATTAAAATTGAATAAACTAGAAATGAAAATAGAAAAACGAAAATTAGCTTTCCCAAAGATACGACTAACTTTCCCCAGGTAATATATGATTTATTAATGTTTAATATTTTTATTAGAATTGCTGCTGTTTATTGGAGAAAACGGGGCAAAAAGACATCTTTGTCCACCATCTTAAATTTCTATAAAACTGTATTAGGCCTGTCGCACGCTGCAAGCGTATTTAAGCGAATTTTGATCGGACGTATACGCACTACTACGCTTTACCTATCTGAACCCTCGCACACTGCAAACGGCAATGCCGTCCGAATACGGGCTCTCAGGTTACGTAGCTCTCACATTGGAATCGAATTTTAACCAAGCGAATACAAGCTACAACGCTAAACCTATCCGAACGTTGTAAATGTAATCAGTCTTAGACTGGAAGGAAACAGTGGTGTAGCGATAAAAATTAAAGTAAAAGTTTGCTCTCATGATAAATTATGTTAGTGCAAAACAACTCCAATACACCCTACAGTACACAAGTTTGACTTCGCGTACTGTCGTATCGGTACGTGGTATGTATGTATTTCACTAGTTGGTAATTCGGCTAGAATCGGAAACAGGCGAAGTTTAATTAAATAAATTTTAAAATAATAGGTCTATGACGACAAGAGACTACCTTCTCACATTTCTCTTTTCTGACCGATTAATTCATGTTATCAATCAAGGATTAAGTCTTCAGTGGACTCTATTGATAAAAAATAAAAGAATGTAATAAAAAAACAATTCTAGTATCAGTTACAATTATGTTGTCAGCCTATCTGAAATATGTTTTATTTTGATTTGCTCACACGCGAAATCAATTTTACTTAAACACAATTATATGACACCAAATCAATTATATCTAGTCACAATCTTAGCTCCTCCAAATTATGTACCCTGGACATTTGTCTAACTTCTGTATTAGATAATCACGATTGTTGAGAATGGGCTTGTGTCCTCATTTTTTAGTGGTCGATTTTTCAATTGTTGATTGAAATTGATGTTAATAAATGTGTATTAACTGCTATAATTAATTGCTATATCCCCGTCAACTAATAAAAGCAATAATAATAAAAAAAAGCTTCAGTGTGAAGGATGTGCTTCTTTTCTTCTGCGCATAGTTTCTTGAAGCGCGGTGTCAGTTCTGATAACGCTACTCTGAATTCCTTGGTCACATCCAGTCTTGAGCGATATTTACTCTTCATGGCAGCTATTGCAGAAAACCCAGTTTCACAAGAGTGAGTGAGTATTGCGAATGGAGTGAGTATTTTCAATGCCCTTTCACTCAAAATTGGATGTTCCTTTTGTACACCAATCCCGAAGGATGTAAGAGAAGATTCTTTAAATTTCATTTCAAGCCCTGTGTCACCTTGGAGGTCAATGAGATTTTATTTTTCCTTCATGTTGAGGGAGCACTCATCGACTGATGGTTTGAACGGGTTTTGAATCCATGCCAACCATCCAAGTTCTCATTAAAATATTTTTCAAAACAAGATTTAAGGATTTCTAAGTGTTTAAAAAAACATTTCTTTACATTGGTTGGAATAGTTTTGAGATCCATTTCTTCAATCATAATTTTAAGATTAGGAAATAGCTCCAAACTGTCACTTTTCAGATCGCCCACATACAAACTTACCTTCATTACAAAGCTTTTCACCTTTTCAGCCCACTGCAGAATGTTTGCATCTTTTTTCAGATAAACTAAAAAAAATAAAATCTTCGGCACTCTTACGACGTTGACTAAAAATTATACACTTATTGTAATTTTAAAAATAAAAAGTTTGCTTTATTATTTTGTAAGTAAATTTAATTAATTTTTCAACCAAGCTTTGGGCCCCCCCTGGGCCTTCATTGCGCCCCCCTTAGGGGTCGCGCCCCACACTTTGAGAACCGCTGCTCTAAGCCATTCTAGGTAGTGATAACGTCTCAACGCAGATCAGAAGAGAATTTAAATTATACCGCAATCTGTATGCAAGTAAATACGCAATGCGTAAATGCATATCGTATCACGTGTTTTAGTTATTTAGTCCGACAAATTTGAACAGAAATGTTTATCAATAATGTGAATTTCATTGCTATTGTTAATTTGATAAACAAATAAATTGGCAAGTGTGCAACCGTGACGTTGACGTTGACGTTTCACGTTCGCGTTAGTACAGTAACCTTGAAACTGTTTCCAGCTTCGTGATATTACATTACAAAACATATGTGCCTTACTATGTAATTATCATAATATTATTAAAAATTTATGATGAAATTATAAAATATATACCTAACCTCAAATATAAATATACCTGATTACGAGTAAATTTGATAAAACGAAATCAATATTAATAAATTTACAAGTTTTTTATAAAGAAGTATGCCATGACATGCTTATTTACAATAGATTTCAAGTGAGTCATTAATTTGTGAGTGAAATAATGAACAAGAAATACTAACACAGTCAACTCGTAACATACCTGGATCAGCTATTGATAAAAATGCAAGCTGATTACGGTCTTATCGTTATCAAACATGATAACGACGTGAAGTTACTTATATTTTGTTAATAATCTATTTTTATATTTGTACAGACCTAAATATAATTAATAGTTCATAAAATTATAGTTTTAAAAAGTTAATTGTGTTTTTAAATCCGTGTATATTTCCGTGATCGTTTCTATAACAGTTATAAAGTTTCATTTGATTTTGTGATTAAATTAGTGGCATCCATCTTGGAAACAATAAAAACTATTATTTATAAAATAAGTGAATATTAAATATACAAAATATGTTTTTTTATATTATTTACATTATATATTTTTGATATATATATATTAAACACAAAAAGTGTAAGTGTTATAAAATTAATCAAAAATGAATTCCTTTAATAAAAAAGACTTAAAACCAATAAATAATTTAAGTAATAGTGATTCTTCGCATTTAGTTAATTCAAATCTTGTCGCTAGTAATATAAAAACAATTAACAAAAGACCATCTATTAAAAACAATATACAGAGTCCTACAACCAGTTGTTTTCCAGCAAAACATCCAACAGCTACTGTCAAACGTAGCAAGAGTTTAAATTATAATTTCTTAAAACTTTCTGCGCCTGAAGTAAGAGCAACCTCAAAAGCACAAACTCTTAAAACGACTACAACAATTACACAGGAAATAAATACTTTAAATAATTCTTCAAGCGATGTAAAAACTCCAAGTGATACTAAGTCATCTAAAGGTAAATTTAGTTTTATGTTTAAAAAGAAATCCAAAAATGAGGAAAGTAAAACACCAAAGAAAAGTGACTCTGATAATGAACCTGTTAAGAAACCAAAACCGGAAGTACCTAGAAAACATAAAAAGAGTGAAACCGAAGAACCTATTTTTAGCAAAGACGGTTCGCCTAAATTAAATAAGAACGATATTGAAAGGATCTTACTTTCAAAAGCGGAGGACGTTCGAAATAGGCGCGATGTGACGAAAAGGAATTCGATGAACTTTGGTTTTGAAAATGTGTTGAGTGAATTAAAAGTGAATCAAGAGAAGATAGTGCTTCGAAAGAAAGATGAAGAGATTAGACACCAGGAACGAATTTCCAAGATCGAACACAACATGGATACTTTCATGCGGATACCTGAGCGGTAACTATTGCCATAACATCCTCCTATCGCTACCCCACTCTTCCTCCACCTCACCGTCTTCTGTTATACTAATTATAAGTGGTCAGTGGAGACAGAGCAGCAGAGCATGTTGGATTTGCAGAGTCAGTCATTAGGCGGATTAATTATCTAATAATAAAATGATACGTACATACTTTATATGTAGTACTAGCTTTTACCCCCGTCGCAAGCGACGTCTGTTTTTTGTGAGTGGCTTGAATTTCATGTCAAAATTTAATTCCATTTTTAAAATGAAATAATAAATAAACTCGTCCTATATTGATTTTACATTTAATAACAATTAATTTTTTATACAAACTGACTAAGAAAATACATTTTTTATATCAAAATAAAAAATATTTTGAATTTATGCGTTATTTGAACAACTTTTTTTCAAAATTTGGGAATTTTTTTTCGATTCGTAAATAAGTTGCCAAGGTTAGCCTATATACAAAATTTCAACTTTCTAGCACAATTTTTACTCTCGGCATAGAGTGCCCTCGTGCCCCGCAATAAAATTTTGAAATTTTGAATTCTTTTTTTATTAATAATATACTTAATTATTCTAGAATATAGAATATTAACTTTCTCCAAAGTTCCCTACCGTGCCCCCGAATTTCTTTAACCCCCCCTTTTTCACTTTTTGAATTTCTAATTTTTGAGAATTGTCAGCATTGAATACCTTAATACACATGCAAAATTTCAACTTTCTATCTTTTACAAATTAAAAGTAATACAGCAAAAAAGGGATCACTTTTTTTCCAGTTTTTCCAAAATTACGGGTTTCCAGAAAATTCAGGGAAAAATCCGGGGACCCCAAAAGTCTTAGAATTTTTTTCTCTACGAAATAGAAAACTTTTAAAAACTTCCCTGGAGCCGTTTTCGAGATGCCATACAAAATTCGAACCAAACATATAAACACATAAACATATAAGAATATAAATATACACTTGGGACATTATAATATACTTTAGTTTACCCCCGTCGCAATGCAACGTCTTTTTGGCGTGTATCATTTGAATCCAATAAAATAATTCGTAATTAAATTTCATATTTTACTGTTCTATTTTTAAATTGAAATAATAAATAAACTCGCACATATACATTCACACATATAAATTGACTAAAAAAATATATTTTTTTAATGAAAATAAAAAATATTTTCAATTTATGTGTTATTTGACCAACTTTTTTTCAAAATTTGGGATTTTTTTTTTCGATTCGTAAATAAGTTACCAAGGTTAGCCTATATACAAAATTTCAACTTTCTAGCACAATTTTTACTGTCGGCAAATACTGCCCCCGTGCCCCTCAATAAAATTTTGAAATTTTGAATTTTTTTTTATTAATAATATACTTAATTATTCTAGAATCCAGAATATAAACTTTCTCCAAAGTTCCCTACCGGGCCCCCGAATTTCCTCAACCCCCCCTTTTTTACTTTTTGAATTTCTAATTTTTGAGAAATGTCAGCATTAAATACCTTCATACACATGCAAAATTTCAACTTTCTTTCTTTTACGAATTAAAAGTAATACAGCAAAAAAGGGTTCACTTTTTTTCCAGTTTTTCCTAAATTACGGGTTTCCAGGAAATTCAGGGGAAAATCCGGGGACGCCAAAAGTCTTAGAATTTTTTTCTCTACGAAATAGGAAATTTTTAAAAACTTCCATGGAGCCGTTTTCGAGCTACCATACGAATCGCGTAAACATATAAGAATATAAACATATAAGAATATAAACATATAAGAAAATAAACATACACCTCGGACATTATAATATAAGATACTCACATATGTATAAGCGGCTGTTAAATAACGAGACTGACGTTGTAAAATATTTTATTTTCAGTTGCATTGTTCGAAGCAGTGCACATGGTACACATCGTTACACTTTGCTGGAAATTGTCAGAATTGTCGGTAACATTCTTATGTAAATTTTATCGAACGGATTCTTTATCAATTCCTACAGTTTCATTTGTTTGATATTGTCTTGGAAGGGCGACCCGGGCGTGAATCATCTTGAACGTCTTTCCCACCATTTGGCAAACGCTTAAATCACTTGCGAGATAAACAATCATTGTCATACACTTCTTTCAATAAATTATAAGTTTCAGTAGCGGTTCTATCAACTTTCATGTGAAATTTCACACCAATTCGTGGCTCTATTGTTACACTTAGCATTTGTCCTGCAAAACAAGAATGCGAATGAATGCACTGTATTGGAAAGAGACGATAGCTTCACGATAAACAGTTGTCGGTCGCTGGCGTTTGACGTATACACACTTCTTCTGTAGCAGCATCAGTCTCGTTATTTAATAGTGCTGAAAGTAGTGGAAAGCCGCTCCTTATCTAGGGCTAAGTAATAGGCCGTCTTACACTGCAATTGTTTTCTTGTGACTTGCGATTTCAGTAGGGTCTTGAATGTTTATTATTACACCACTGCAGGTATTTCTTACATCCGAATTCGTAATATGGTTTAGACATGAAAGAAAGTCAAGAGTCGTACAGTTCCGAAAGTAAAAACAATTTTAAAAAATGTTTTCCTTATTAAGAGATGATTAACTGTTTTTTTTATTTTGATGTGTTAAGGTAGTTTCCAAAAAATGTTGATTTGAATAAAGTTAGACAACTTTTGGCTTATTCAACTACTCGACAGTCTTAAAACTTTCAACCATTTTTTTTCAACATACAAAATATAAAGTGTAAACTAGTATTATTTAATCTAAAAAGGTATAAATTTAGCGTAATACCGAAATATAACTATATTTAAGGCTTTTTTAAAATTTATTTCTTCTTAAAAATTCTCCGTGAGAAGTTTATTTTTTAAAATGCAATGAAATAGGTCACAAAACGTTGTATATTAGATAACATCGATACCTGCATAACATGCATATCGTAACACATGCAGTTCCCGTATCACTGATAAAATGATAACAGCGAATCTGTCTTGTTACTCTTGAGCTTGAAAGTATGTTGTCACTGATTATAGGTGTATTTCATTTGTACAAAGACATATGGTGATATTTTTAAATATAGCTCTTTTATATGCTACATTTTCTATGATTATTAGATTCCAAACAATCGTTGGCGATTTGTTATTCCTACAGACATGCAGAGGCGAATGGAATTTAAAACAAACGTGTCAGTGGCCTGTGTCACTTATGCTATCGAAAATCATGCAATTGTATGATCACTAATATATTTAAATAGTGTGATATACATATAGTGTTATTATCGTTGCATAACATTCAGGCTTATTTTCTTTTAACTATTTTACTATATTTACAGGACGTACTAGTTGATAGTATGTCAATCTTTTACTCTTCCGTGCGTTCCGACTGAGTCGGAAGAGAGAATGTAGGCTTTGATATCGCGCCTTTTCTGCTTAGGTGGGCCTAGAAGCCATTCAAACTATTTGAAAGAATATGAAGAATTGAACCAAGTATATTTAGTTCTCTTTGTTACCTGTAGATATGTTTTATATATTTGTAAAACACTATCAAGGTGCGCGCTATTAGTAGTTCTATATCCATTCCCCAAGCACAATTATCAGTTGATTAACAAATCCGCAGTCGTATACTCGTACATATCTATGTACTAGTATGTATTAGTCGTACGTAAACTAGTCGATGGACATGTAATCATACAATTATATCAAATAAAACAGCGTAATGTTTACAGGCAAAGTGATGAGGACGGCAACGACAAACGTCAGCGGATGCGGAACCGCAGGAGTCGGTCTATGGACGATATGAGAGTTTATCCATTTAAAACATTTCAAAGTGAACTAATGGACGTGTTAAAAAAACGTAATAATATTCCAAATAATAACTCGAAGGAGCCCATCACGGCGAAGGCCTTCTTCACGGACCATGTAGTGGTAAGTCGCTTGTTTTTTATTGTCTCTATTTTTGAATTAAGTCGTATCATATTTTGTTGATAATTAAATAAAATAACGCTATATGATTTCATCTAAACAGTAACTGAGAGAGTGAATTTTGTGTAACTTTAATATAATATAAAACTACCCTTTGTGCAACAAGTAGTATTAAGTTTATTGTTATGGCCATATATGTGTGTTCGATTATTCCTGATGTTTGCCGATTATTCGAGGATTAATGGGTGTGCACGATCATTCGACAAACCACATGGAAAATAGTCAACATTCAATATATTAAATAAGAATAACATAACAATATAATATAACGATAATATTAATAGTAATAGTATGTAAATATAAATATACAAAAATATCTTTCCCTAAGAAGCCTTTTTGTCTGTTACAACAATTTTTGTATGCATATAACAGTATAATAATTAAAATATTACCCATAATTAATGTCAGATTTATATTAATTCAATTCAAATTCAAATTAAGTATCTATAAAAAAGTAATAATAAATTTGACAACGTTGTCAAAAGAAATGTATGATTTATTCATTTCTTGGAGTATAATCTCGTTTTAATTTGAATTTCCCTCTCGATTTGCCATTTGCAACGTTGCCGGCTCATAACCCACATTTTCTGTTCTTTACTGCTTTTATTTAATTATTTTTAATAATATTTATTAATCAATAGTTTCAAAAAAGATATTTTATATACACGTAGTTTTTGACAATCGTGTCACCATTTTTTCATGGTTAAAAGTTAGATTATGTAGTGAAATTGAGCTAAAAGTTATTATACATATGGAAATTGATTGTTTTTAATCATTTAAAAGAAACTATGAACCCTAGGAAACGAGACAGCATGTATTTTAACCATTTTTATCGATCCTCTAAATTTCACGACATTTCTATTTTTTACGTAAAGGTCTTGTACCTCCTCTCAATTTATAAAGCGTGTGGCCCGTTCCTGTGCACGAATTTTTGTCTTATCATCGAGTTTATCATCGACCAATCACAGTAATCACTAGATAGGAAGTAGCTAAGACTGAACTTACATTAGAACTACAGCGGTTCTCAAACTTTTTACTTCGAGCCCCCCTGTATAATCCAGCTGTAAGCCGGGCCCCCCTACATGTAACCGTACTATATATTATAAGGAAGTCGCATTTGACATTTTACAGTCAATTTTTATTTAGTTAAGTTTTGCACATTCTATGCATACTCTAATGGGGCTAATAATACTCTAATAGGTTTAATCGTAATCAAACAACAAATTCTATACAAAGAACTACTGTTTATTTAATTATTTTAGCTACTATAGTACATAATTGTTATTTGTAACTAACTCAAAGCAATAATAATAAAAAGAGCGTTTTTACAAGAATAAGTGGTGGCGAATGGAGTGAGTCACCAATCCAGAAGGATGTGAGAGAAGATTCTTTAAACTTCATTTCAAGCTTAGTGTCACCTTGGGGAGGGAGCACTCATCGAATGATGGTTTGAACGGGTTTTGAATCCATGCCAAACCATCCAAGTTCCCATTAAAATATTTTTCAAAACGAGATCTGAGGATTTCTGAGTGTTTAAGAAAGCATTTCTTTGCATTGGTTGGAATAGTTTCTTTAATCATAATTTTAAGAATAGGAAATAGCTCCAAATTGTCACTTTACAGACCGCCTTCGTACAAACTTAGTTTCCTTACACAGATTTTCACCTTTTCAGTCCATTGCAGAAGGTTTGCATCTTTTTTCTGTATTTTCAGATAAAAAATGTTAGGCACTCTTACGTCGTTGACTTAAAATTATACACTTGTTGTAATTTTAAAAATAAAAAGTTTGCTTTATTATTTTGTAAGTAAATTTAATTAATTTTTCAACCAAGCATTGGCCCCCCCCTGAGCCTTCATTGCGCCCCCCTTGGGGGTCGCGCCCCACACTTTGAGAACCGCTGATGTACGGGCCTATACGGTTTCTCAGACGACTACATCGGTTCTTTTCTGACATCTATTCGAGACAGAATAGACTACTATTTTTTACTAATATTTTCTTAATTAATCTTAACAAGAGAAGTACAAATATTGGTTTTCCAATAAGAGATATTTTGCTACGTATATTTCTTGGCTAAATGTTATTTTCTAAAGTATCGTTTGAAATATAATTGGTATGGTTATCTTAAGATTCCTTTGAACTGTAAGTCCATATGTATTCACATATTTGCTTTTTAGATATTTTAATTAATGCAAAACAATGAACTCTTTGATCTAAGTATCTCAACAAATTCGCCATTGCGTCGCGAGAACAGTGATGGAAATCGTCAGGATGTTGCATTTACTTAAAGCGCATTTAAAGTCAGAGGCGCCTCGTCATATAAAAAAAGAAATCTTTCAAATATCAAGAATAATTATGATTAATAATTACAAATCATAAACCGTTTATAATATTGGACCAATATTATCTAATAACAAATATAGTAACTGTTTTACATTTTACGCTCCTCTTGCTGTTCCGAAAAATAATCTGAGAATAATCTATAACTTCAATAATTAGGCTTCTATCTTGAAAAAATAGCGGTCAAGGACAGTCTTCTTGCAATATCTACATACCAGTGGATCCAATGTTATAATGGACATACAGCTAATTCTGTGTTAAGGACTGTGTTATATACAGTTAGAATTTTCAAAAAATCGTATTTTTTATTTCATTTTCGTAATGTACATATATTTAAGTACACACACAGCAAATTTTAAATCAATCTAGCAATTATTTTAGGTTATGTAACTTGAAAAACAAACATTTTTTTACTCTATATAAAGTGCTTTTGCAACTTTAAACACGTTTTTCTAAAAACTGTGTTTTTAAAGTCGGTTACCAACATTTCTCGGAAACGGCTGAACCGATCAGTCTCAAATTTTAACACAAGCTTCTTAAGTATATTTTTTAGTAATTAATCCAACCTTTTTTATCACCGATAAATATATATTTTTTCATAAACAATTTAAGTTCAAAATTTTGGTCAAATATTAATTTTTTTTTGACAAGCTGCCATTTTGTCAAAAAAATTAATTTTGCTTATTCTTTCCATTAATTATAAGATTATACATTTCTTTAACGAAATCCGTTTGGTTTTTACATTTTACATGATGCAGTCCAGAAATATCACGGTCACCGCAAGATGCCTTTTTTGAGAGGAACTCCTGGAGATCAGCTATAGCAGCTTTCAAAATTATTATTTTACAAATATAAAAATGTTAAAATACAGTTAAAAGTCACCATAATATGTGTACAAATTTTTACATTAATACTTTGAAAAGTCTTCTCAGGAAAAATTCTTGAAAATTCGCGTTTTTTTTTGAGACTCCTGTCTCGTATATAACCTCTTAAAGATTGTTATCAAGAGTGTACCGCATGTAAATACCAAGAAATTAAAAAACTTATTAAATATAAACTCAAAGTAGTAATGTCATTTTAGTAATTATATCATAATTGTGACTATGTTTATGAATGGACCCTTTAGAATGGATGTATCATAAATGTTATTAATTACTTTCATTCCTGGTCGATTGAAAATGACTCACCCTACACTGACATGCACGCTGGCTCCCGCCTCTGTTCTAACGCGGGTTGCGGGCTTACGCGGACTGACCTATGACATCTCTTTAATATCACTTTAAAAGACACTACTTCAGTTAAATTCACAATTGAAATTTCCAATCACAAATATTTTAACTATTTGACTATTAAGCCTCATTCCCACTTATTGTTTTGATATTTAATTTACTGTTTTTATCTAATATTGTAATTTAGATTTCAAGTTTTCGTTAAAGCATTTCTTTTCACATTTGTGTTTTAATTTAAATTTAGTTAATTTAGTTGGTGCGTATGCATCGTTAGTAATAATATAAATTTTGACAGTTGGACAAAATTGTATGTGAAATAATTAATATTGCTATTTTTAATAACAATTATTCATAGAAATTGTTTTCACTTCTATATTTTTCAAAAACTGACATTAAACTTCTTTTAAAAGTAAATCCTACTGCATTTTGACAGAGTGTCACATTTTAGAGATTAGAATATAATATAGATTTTCTTTATTTAATATTTTTAATTTAAGACATTGGAAGGTTCCAATAAAATTTAAATAAAATTAAAGCAATGAGTGGGAATGATACTTTATAAGCAGTAATTTTATTTTTAATTTCTTTTAAAACCGAAGACATAGTAGTTAAGGTCAAGCATCAATGTTCTCGACTGTGTCATCGCAAATTAACTTTGCATATGCCCCGCATTTTTTCAGGCCGGATCTGTATATAAATATGTATGTTTTATTTCAAACAAACATGCAAGCAAACAAAACAATATCATTATCATGTAGTTATTTCGTTAAAAACATAATGTGACTCATGTCTGTGACAATAATATAATTAAAATAACATTTTTAATAATTGTGTTCAATGTTTTAACCTATAAGTTACTATTTTAGTTACAAAAATATAAATGAAAGTGATTGTGAATCAATCTTTTGTTTATCCTTTTAATCTGATATCAACAGGCAGGCGTATTGTCTCGTGCAGCCATCAGCAGCTGAACTCGCTCATTTCTAAGACAAGAAGTCAAGTGTTCTAAACTAGAGTCAACAGAATCAATTCCCGCAACTCCCCCTCGTTAACTTAGTGTATTACACATCGTCCTCTATCCCTTCCCCTCATACTACAGCCTAGAAACCGACACTAAATTGTATGGTCTATATGATCGATGACGTAAACTGGACGAGCAACAGTTTTGCTTTATGGAAGAAAATCTGAATCTAAAATTGTGAGATGTTAAAAAAGCTAGACTTCAAATTTGAGTTTCGATACAAAAAAAGCATATTTTCGATTATGTTTTTTGACGACACAGATAATATATAATTAATTCTATAATTACTACATGATAAAATAACATTTAAAGAATACTTTGTGAAATTTTCATAAATAAATATCATGAAATGAGTTAATGGCAGTGAATCTCCGCAGACGTTACAAAAGAAGTCTCATTACGGTGCAACTCATAACTCATCACTGCATTTTTGAAATTAAAAAACCAAAATGATTTCATTAGTTGATAAGTTTCTGCAGGTAACCCTGTCGAGTTTTTTTTAAATTTATTTTTAAATTTTTTACAGCATTTAGAAATCAAAATACAGATTTTCATGAAAAAAATCAGAAACTTTGTTATTTTAAAATACGTAAAAATAAGAAAACTCGACAGCGTAATATTTTAAAAAGAACAGTGCGCAAGATTTTGAGCTAGAGTGGACACCGACTCTGAAAAAGCAAAGTGTGAGAAAAACGCGTTACAAAATTAAACCAGGCCAGACTTAAAACTCTATATCTCTGACAGTTTTACTCCAATCGACTTCAAATTTTTACACATTAAACTTAATATGTTCTACATTAATATAAATAGCAACACCCCCCCCTCCCTTTAAAAAGGAAATTACCGCACACCCCATCATTTAATTTTAACAGTTTTTGAAAAGTTTGTATTTTGTAGAAAAAATTTTCGAATTTTTTCCTGAATTTTCTAGGAATAATATTAACAACTAAATAGAAAAATTAGATCCAATGAGGAGAGTTATTGGGGCAATTTGGGGAGTTCAGAGCAGGACAGAAGACAATGAATTAAATAAATTATAATATTTAAAATGTATTAAAAATAAAAGTAAGCAGATATGACTAGTATTGGGTTTGTACAAGTGCCTGTTTATATTATTTTGTCTCACAAACGTTGTACGAGTTATTTCTAATTAAAGCGCTAAGGTATTTAGTTAAAAACACAGATAAATCATAATTGGCATTTACAAATAGAAGTACTTCCACTTCCTCCACCCCCGCTCGTGTTACAGATAAATAACAAAACACATCAAAATAAAACAATTGTACTTTTAAGATTGAGTGTACATTACACATGTCCAGTTGAATGAATACAAAATGACTGTTTTTGTACAATCAACAAGTCACACACACACACACACTGACGACTGACACATCACCAACACATATAAAATGAGTTATGCTCGTATATAGACTATAAACCCATATGTCCTACGTATCTGATGATATTAATTCATTAAAATAGAGAAATTTCAAATGTTCATTAAACTTAATTCGTTTCCTTCTCGTCAAGTTGTCCAGTATAGCTTTATGAAGGAGTCTCAGAGTGAACTGTATTCAATATCAGTCGCTACAAGTGGCCAGCACAAAGTATTGCACCAGAGTGCGGTCAGCGGTGTCTGAATAATTGCAAGTGACGTAAATTATTCGGAAATAATTTTGTTATTAGTCGTACTTTGTTAGAAGTGATGATTGATAATGATATACATGTTAAAATAAAACAAAGTGAATTTATTTCTTTATTAATATACAGTGTTAAAATAAGTAGTAAATTTGTGATAAAATATAAAAGTGATCTTAAATTAAAATAGTGTTTAAATGATATTTATTTTGAAAAACGAAAATATGTTTAACGGAAATAGCGGTCGTAAGTCAAGTAATATTCTTATGTTATGTATTGAAATTAAACACTTTAGTATTCTTTAAATTCGCTTGTAGTAAGCTAGTAAGTTTGAAACTATACTGCGTTACCATTTGTTATGTGAGAGGTAAAATATAAACCTTAGAATTCGATTGTAGCAAGCTAGTACGTTTGAAATTGTACTATAAGACAATTTTCTACCTGGGCATTTACAAAATTTTAGAAATGTGCAGGTTTAATCTTAAATTGAACGCATCAAGAATTTAGGCGGAACATAAATTTGAGTCTCCTTATTCTAAATTTTATGTAATTCTCTCAAATCAATACATATATTAATTAACAAATATACTGAGCAAGAATTAAGTAAAAATTTGGTGTCTGAACTTCAGGTGATAAATATTTAAATAAAATTGTCTTCAGCCTATGACATCCGGTGGTTTTGACTATCACAGAAAATTCGTATTCGAAACTAATGTATGCATGGTACAGACAGATGCGGCATCCAACATTTGTTGTAGGAAGTTGTACAACACATCCACACTAGTGCGACATGCAACTTAATACGTCGGAAGCTTTCATATTTTGGACGAATTCCTTCACTCTACGTCAGAAAAAAAGTAATAAAACTCAGCTATTTAACAAGGTGTCTGACATTATATATTTATTTACTAAACACAACTAAAAAAACGTCATTGCACACAGAGATTATACCGTTATTTCTTTATAATTTCCGACTTATGATTGAAACATTTTTGTTTCATAAAAAGAATTTTTTAAAATAGCTTAAGTAAGGGTTTTATTTGTGTCGCATGTTTATGTCGAGCCTACATAATATTTAACGTATATTTTATATAAACTTTCTTGTCTAAATAAAGCAAAAATGTTATGTCAGTAAGTAACCCCACAATTGAATTGAAGTTTTCTGAATATTCCGATGTTTTTTTTAAGAATTCTTAATATACAAGATAAAGTGGTGACTATATTCTAAATGAATGTTTACGATGTTATGTGTGGATGCATGTACTTATCAAAATAACTCTTGTCAACTCGGCGAGTGTCAACTCCTCCTCCACCTTCGTCTCCGCCTCCTGCAGCAACTCCAGCACCAGCATACTGCAATAAATGTTTTAGTTATCAACTACCAGTGCCTGAACCGTACTCGCGTCCCATCTGACATTTATCAGAGTCACGTAACCTCGTACTCCACGAGAACACGACTGGCTAATCTTTAGCATACTTAAAAAAGCTACAATGATTAGCGTAATGAAATGTTCGACACATATTCATTATAGTTTGACAAATTCTAGTTTTCATTAATTCAATCTAATGCCGGTTTCACACTAGAGAGACAGGTTAATAAAACACGAACAAAAACACCAACGCTTACACCAAAGAGACAGTTTTGTCTTTAAAAACTGTTTTAGTAAACAAAACACATTCCCATCTGGAGTCGGTAAGATCAAAGGAAAACACGTTTGTTGTTGTTTTTTAGTCTGCTTGGTTTGAACACGCTGTTTTGTTTTTTGTGAACATTTGCGCTTGTCAGTTCTTGTTTATCATGTTTATAATTTTTATAGGACACACAGAAAAACAATAAAAACAAAACCAGTCTGTCAGCAGTCAAAAAACAGAGCTGTTTTAAAATAAAACAAAACATGATTTTGTTTTGTTTTTTGACAACAAAACTGTTTTCAAAATTGTCTCTCAAAAAGTGAGGTGAAGTGATACGCCAATGTCAAGTTCTTACTCCGATTCGAAATAATCTTAGATGCGGTACTGCTCTAATTCTATTCTAATACTTTCCTTTTTAATTAACAATTGAACATCAAAAAATACTGGCGAAACTTTTTATAAGCAAGTGCCAAAAGTGCCGCGTATATACATATAGTCCAAGATCCCAGGACTGGCAGACATCACTTATTTTCTGATGAACAAAATGTGTAAGATTGAGTAGTGTTAGTATGCACAATAATCGTACGCCTACCTGCTAACTTGACCAGGCGGCCATTTTCCAGGTATCATGTAATCAAGGTTTATGTCACTCACTCTCATGTGCACGGACAATGCCCTCTCGCTCCTACTCATAGCGGAATTAAAATTGGGTCTAGGGGATGTGCCGGCTCTGGGATCTCACTCTAATAATATTTTTGCCACAAACGCTTTTACATAGACCTTTTTTTGCCTATCTTAAAAAATCCTCATTCTACCTTAGAATAGTCTTCTGTGTAATTAAATTGTGGTACCCACACCTTCTTTGCCGTTTGGCGCCCCCTTTGTCGTGGCGCACAATGGAAACGCTTCGCACGGGCTGCTCTTGGACAATAGCAAGCGATACATGCACTTCAGTTTTAAAACCCTTAAAAAAATTGATCTTTCAAAAAATGAATGTAAAAGACATTGTTATTATGTTATTACATGGACTGATAAATATTTGCGATTCTTGATTTCATGTTTGTTACAAACAAATAACCCAAATTGATGTTAAAGGCTTGCTTTTTGGTTGGACATACGCGTAGCAGGAAGGAAATGGTAAGCGAGCAGATAACCGATGGATTAGATTATAATTATCTGTGCTCGAATTGCACGCGCATTTTCAACGGGGCGAAAAGCTACTTATGATATACATAAGCCGTGAATTTAATACATTTGTTCGATACATATACGGGCATACTGGCATACTAGAAACACATCTTAATGACCTTGCCCTATAAACTCTAGAACACATCTTGATTAGATAACATATTTTGTTATTGCCATGGGTTGAGGCCATTTGCATTTATTTTCTATGTTGGTTAATCAACATGGTTTTTTAACTGTTTATAAATATGGTGATTATCTGCAAATGCATATGAACTACGATAGTACCATATGAAAAGTCGTCGCGAATTCGGGCAATGAATGAACCTTGCAAAAAGAGTTTTTGCTAGACTATTTAATTGGTTTTGGCCTCCTGCATTACTATTTTCAAGGTACAACAAGGTGTACAATATTAATTTACTAATACCTCATATAAATAGAATGTTTTTATTAGGTTAGATATTTCTAACTATTTTAATTCATCTGTTTTTTATTGTTTCTCAATTATTAGGTAAATTCTTAGAACATATATATATGGAGTGTGAATAGCCTATATTTCCTATAGATTAAGTGTGTCCAAAATGTGTGCGAGAGAGAAAGGTATATGTTCATATTTGTTCTCTATGCGCATGCGTCGAAAGTGACAGCTGTCTAGATATAATAAATATTAATATTCTATTAAGATATAATAAATAAAATATATGTACAGAAATTATACTTCATTAGTTGGTACAAAGCTCGCCTGTCAGTAAAACAGTGACCGTTCAGAGAAAACATATACTCATGAACGCCATAGATGTCGCAGTAGGGATAACCGCTAACGGCGTTCACGTTTTTAGTTATATTTATACATATCTACATTATTCTACATAAATATAATGTCAAATTTAACAACTGTCACGTATTATATCTAGACAGCTCTGACTTGACAACTGTTACTTTCGACGCTTGCGCATGGAGAACAAATAGGAACATATACCTTTCTCTCTCGCACACATTTTGGACACACTTTCAGGTCCAGCATCGCTCTCCATATAATATATGCTCTAAGGGTAAAACACACTTCCGTCGTTGGACGCCCACATGAATTAAAAATACAAATACAGCGTTTTAGGTTATGTTGAATTTAAAATAAAATGATATTTAACGATATAATAGTTACGTTATTCTTATTTTTTCCTTACAAAGTAGTCAGCAGCGATAAGAAATTTCACGGAATTATTGTTTTCAATAGAAACCATTATTTGATGGTAAAATACCAAACATATTTACTAACAGAAATAAGTCTTAGTTATTAGTGTCAAAAATAAAATACACTAATGCGTAATTAAACATACACAAGTACAACTAAATGTCAGTGATAGAGATAAAGTAACGACCATAAAAACATATTAGTCATTAGTGACCGCACCTCCGCTTCCGGCAACCGATTAAAGCAAATATAATTCTAGTGATACCAACCAAGTAAATATTAAAAAGTGCCATAATGAGTTTGAGATCCAAAGCGTCAACAAACTGGTACGATACTCTAGACTGTCAAAAACAATCCAACCAAATCAAGTGCCCTCCTAAACGAAGTGCAACTAGTGAAGATGTGTCTAATCACTTCAAGTGCTATTGTGAACGGGATAGAACCTCACTGTCAAGTTACAAACACGTGTGCTGTTGTAGGACACAGAAATTAGTTGATTTTGAATTTACTAGTTCAAGTGAAGAGAATTTAACGAACTATAATCAATTTGCACCTAATATTCGCTTCAGTGAATGTGATAGTGTCAATCAAAATATATACATTTCAAATCGAAACTCTAACGTAAGAAGTAGTTCTGATTCTATCGCTATCGACGAAAAGTGTGATAAGATAAGCAATATACCTAGAGCAGACTTGCACTGTTTGGACAGTTGGCTTACTTGTACTAGATCCACATATGAAAGCTACGAGGAAGGTGAGATATTATTCAATAAGTCACTTCCATCGTTGTCAGTCAATGCTAAAGACCCTAACATTGACAACAAAGATTCTGACGGAAATTTAGATAGTTTGGATCTAATCCTAAGAGATCTTGGTGAAGCTATATCCTGGCTAGAGCCCAGAAAGGAAACTGAAAATGAATTTTCCACAAGTTTACTAAGTATTTTTGACGATTTTCTTAGAGAAAACAAAGGTATAATGTCTTCTACAAGCAGAAATTTTAACGAAAACAACTTTAAAAATGAGGAAAAAATATACAGGAATACAGCGAATCTTAATCTGAATATAACAGGATTAAACAGAATTCCAAGCTACGGTAACATTTCTATGTTGTCCGATGATGTGTTCCTGACGCCAAGGAAGGATTCGTTCAGTTCTATCAGCAACAGCGTGCAATACTCAAGCACTGAGGAAGATTTAGTTGAATTTAGGAGCAAATCTACTAGAAGTTCAAAACATTGTGTCAGTTTTGATATCAACTTAATATTTGATCACGGAAATAATTTAGGAAAACCTATTCCACCGAAACGTCGAAAGCATAAAAAGATAGCGTCGTTACATGAAGACCACATCACGAAATTTTCAATCAGTGACGAAATATCTGATAATCGAAGTGTTGCTTCATGTGAAGAAGATTATCACCCCATTTGGAAGTGTACCACGAGCCATCAAGTACCTGAAATTAAATGCCAAAGAGCCAGTGAGTCTGAAGTACCACAAGTGTTGAAAAGACACCAATTTCAAGATTATTTACGATTCGGCGAAGAAAGAGTTCCAAGCGCATATTTCGAATCTATCTCCGATATTCCTGCTTTAATTCTAGACAGACCTATGACACATAAGTTCCAGATTAAGGAAGATTATAATAGAAAACATTCGGAAGAGAAATATCAGGGTTATTCAGGCCAAGGCAGTGCCATTTTGGATTACTGCACGAACAACCATTTGAACATGCAGTTTAATTACGAAAAAAGAAAGAAATTAGAGGCGTCGAATCATTTAAGGTCTTACTCTGAATGTGATATGGTGAAATGTAGTTCGCAGTGTGATTTGGAATCCTGCGGACACTGCCAAACCTCAGACCACACGATTTCCGATGAAATAATTCAAATAAAAAATAAATACAACGATGAAAATGTAAATGAATTTTTAAATAATTTTAAAACTAATAATCTCACTTATTTTAATAACAATAATTCTAAAGCTGTGTTTTGTAACGTGTTTTTGTGGAAAAAAATGTTGCTCCAGCCTGATTTCAATGAGGACGAAGAAGACGTGGTAATGCTTTCATTTATTTACGTTTGATTGATTTGCTAGAAATGTCTAGTTATCTTATCAGCATTCTTTTTGTAGAATTGTTATATATTGTTTTCTTTCAATATCATGTATCTAACGTGACTTCAGTATCTAAGTGTCTTGCCAAACATACGACTATGTGCAAGAATAACTACATCTAAAATGCACACACGATAACTGCAATTAAATACTTTAGCGCAATAGTTTTCCTGCATTTTAAAACATAAGTAGACTCTTGTTAAATTTTAAAAGACATGCACATTTCTTTATAGTTCTAAAGAGCAGTGGCGGTTTTAGGGAATGGCAAACAGGGCAATCATCGTCTTGCATCTTCTATAAGTTCCGGACCGAGTGTGGTTCAAATTACACACAAAGAATTCTTTTAATAGCACAACAAGCCTTAGATAATGAGTCGGCTGTATGTTATAATGTTACAATTTCAAAGCGCCGCTATGGTGATATATATTGTATGTGCAAAGGTCGTAGCCCAGTAAACATTTGGTGAAGTGTCCTATTTTGTGACGTTTCTATCACTATTTCACTTCAATTATAGTTCGCAACAACTTTATCTTCATTTGTATTCCGACAGATGGAGTGGTTCCGTCATCTGTAGCCGATAAAACAGACATTTCATATGAAGAATTGTGAGAAACTGAACTATAAATGAACTCTTTCATGACAAAAAAATCATACGCATCTCCAATATGATGTCAAAGTGATTCCAAAATGCTCCAAAATGTTTACTGGGAGAGATGGCGTTACTGTATTAAAAATCAACAATTTTATCCTTAATGGGCGTAAGTGCTCTCTAACACCGGAACCGACTTTCTCAAGACGGTATTAGCACAATTTATCATGAGGAAAGTTTCTATTTTAATGTTTATCAATACACCACTGTTGCAAAGAAGTGTGTATTCCATACACCCATCTTCATTTTATGGATTTCATATATTTTAATCAAAGTGCCGCCTTCTTTTATACGGGTGTTGCAAGAATCCGATCATAGCTGGGAAATACATAATACCCGTATAATAACACTTTGATCAACATACGTACAAACCATAAAATGTATACGGACGTTTGAACTGTAGATTATTTCAAAACGATGGTGTATTGATGTTGACCTATGAAAATAGTCAACCTACTGAAAATAGATTATTTTCTTTTTAGTTCTTTTGCCGTCCATGTTTTGGACAAACTGGACAATATCACATAGCTTTAACAAAAAACTATTTAACTAACAATGTTTCTTTTTTGCAGTGGCAACAGGTAGATCCCGAACTGAAGAACCCGGAATCAGGAACAAAAATCCTTCACGTGCCGTATATCAAAGTCGAGCATGAATCATCCAGCAGTTCATTGGAGAACAAACCACTCACGGAGACAAGTGGCCAAAATTTGTCGAGGTTCAGCGAAAAATCACGTGAGTTGACAACAAATATTGGAGATTTTTATAAAAACGACCCAGTAAACATTTTGGAGTCACTTTGCTATCATATTGAAGATGCGTATGATTTTTTTGTCATGAAAGAGTTCATTTAAAGTTCAGTTTCACTCCACCTGTCGCAATACAAATAAAGATAAAGTTGATGCGAACTATAATTGAAGTGCAATAGTGATAGAAACGTCACAAAATAGGACACTTTACCAAATTGCTCATTGCGGAATTTTTTGGTTAGATTTATTAACTGTACCTTTACAAATATTTTAAATTTTCTAATGGTAATAACAATTTGAAGTGCGGTGGTTTATATGAACGATGTGTCAAAAAGATACAGGTTTTCCAATTACGGCACAAGAGGGCATAATGCGACATTATGCTATGCATTGAATGTTCCAACTCCAATTGAGCGACACAGTTGATACCAACCAATTAGCATAAAATTTTAATTTTTTTGATATCATTGACATTTACTATTTCCAATACCATTGGATGAACTGACTTAATACCTTTGCTAATATTTTTTAAAATTTAATTAATTGTTCCAATTAAGGAGGTACAGGAGGTTAACGTAAATGATGAAAACGTTGTGAAAACGCTGTCTCAAAATTTTAGAGACCTAGGGTTCATAGTTTTCTTTTTATACATGATTAAAAATAGTCATTTTCCATACAAATCATAATTTTTAGCTCAATTTAACCACATAATATAACTTTTAACTATAAAAAAATGGTGACACGGCTTTCAAAAACTAGGTCTATATAAAATAATCTTTTCTGTAACTATTGCAAAAAGAAATTTATCAAAAAGATACCTATTTACGAAAATATTTAATAAAACCTTTAAAAAACAGTAAATGTAAGTTATAAGCCGGCAACGTTGCAAATGCCAATTTGAGCGGGAAATTCAAAATCGAAATAAATGTTATATAAAATATAACAATTTATTGGTCAAAGAACCAAATCACGCATGCGTCAACACACGTAAATTTACAGCGTTGCCAAATTTTTTGTTAATTTTTCAAAATATTTAATTTGAATTTAAATTGAATTAATATAAATTTGATATTAATTATAGGTAATTTTTAATTTAATAAACTATTATATGCATAAAAAAATTATTTTTACAAGCAAAAAGTAGTTTAATAGGGAATTGAAAAATTCATTTTCAAAGGTACAGTCCCAATATTTGCTCGTCCCTCATGTACTTCGTATTTTGCATTTCGTATTACCGAGAGATAAACTTTTTGCATTGACGGTACGTCCTGTACCTCCTTAAACATCCGCACTGTGCTCTGTAGTTGGAAACACCCAAATTCTTATGATACTACTTTTTCCGAGCTCCAGGGTGGACTAACCGCTTAAATATATGAGTAATTAACTAATTACATTATTAATTAATATTTAATTTTATTTCAGTTGGCAGTACCGAAAATGTGGAACTCCGAGGCTCTGGAAAATCCAGAAAAGTTGTTAATTCCTACACACCACCGCAAACTAGGTATTAGATCATTAGCAAAATTGTTGCACTAATAGTTTAGCCTATTAAAGACAGTTTAGATACTAATTAACAGCAGTTTCTTGCATTACAGTGGCAACAGCGCCAAGCGAAAGACTACGGCAGGAGATCTGTTTGAGGAGGTACAAGAAATCTCTTTCTACTTATTAATGCTTATACTTATTTTTCAAAATAATATTAATTTTTTATTATGCAGGAAAATATATACAGTGGAATGTTCAAAGTTAAAATAATAGAAAAAAATAAAGTCGGAAAAAGTTGGAAAAAATATTATTTATTACTGACCAAACATAGTCTGCATATTTATAATGTGAAAGATGAAGAAGCCTTCATAGCGATAGTAAGTAAATAAATAGTTTATATGATAGATACCCAAGCTGCCAACAAATTGCCACATATTACATCGTGTTTTGAACAGCAGAAGTAACGGATGATTGTGATGATATTTTTTCAAAAATATCAATTACTTTGAAAAATTGAAAAATGTCAATTACTTTTGTTATTTCTTCGGAAACATACTATTTTTAATATTTTAATCGAAAGCTTGTTTTCCATTAGATACTTACATGAAACTTTCAATCAAATGCACAAGTTAATCAAATAATTCCCCATATACTTGTACGTGAAATTTCCATTTTTGAAACTAATTATTTCATTAAGAGTTTCGGAAAGCTACCCTTATTTAATTTTTTTTTATTAATTATTAACTATCGTAGAACAAATTTACAAACTTTCACCAAGTTCTTTATTATTCTTTACTACTTCACGAGGATCTCCTTTACTCAATGGGCTTGTGCCGTATGTCTTAATATCTATAAAAGTGTACTATATATTGATAAAGTAGGTTACTAGAACCTCAAATGTTCAATTATTTTTTAATAACTCCTTATATGTTAGGAGATATTAACAATTAAAAAAGTCATTTTGTCTCTTTAATTATTAAAGGGATTCAACGTTGTACACATTCCAAGTGCATGTGACATCACAATCCTTGTGTAAGGTTACCAACCTTACAGCTCATAAATCTCTGCTATATATCAAAATATCAAATATTATTTACAGCTATTTCAAGGAACAATAAAATTCCAATATTATATCTGCCTTAGCAGAGTTAAATAAAATAAAAACTTATTATTCTTTGATTTGACTTGATTATTTCGACTACCAACAGATACAGTACATTACCACAGCACTGATCTACTCAACAAATAACTGACGTTAAAATGCATTTCACGTCATAAAAATATGGCCGACCATTTCTATTGCTAAAACTACAATTCAAACTTTTAATTGCTATATCTCCGTCAACATTTAGATATTTAATAAAATAGGCACGCGAATACACATTTATTAACATCAATTTCAATGAACAATTGAAAAATCGACGCCTAAAAAATGAGGACACATGCCCATTGTTATGATTCGCTTCTCTATTATATTTTTATTTATTCTAATATTGATCGATCTTTTTGTTCACAGAGAAACGATGGTAAAAAGAAGGCTGAACTGACTTTAGTTTTAAGGAATGTAAATGACGTCAGTTGTGTGTTACCATCATCATCCTCAAAGTCTGAAAGAGTTTACCAGCTGGCCTCCACCGACCCGCCCGCTAGGATACATGTGACGCATGACGACAAAGAAAAAATTACGTCAATGATTCAGAAAATCTGTAAAGAAACTGGACTCGCTGATGTAAGTAAGCTGAAGACGGTGATATTTAAAAATGTCCCACAGAGATTTTAAATCACGATTAAGTAGATGATCAATAAATTCAAGTTATTGCGAGTTTAAATCGCACAAAGATTGAAATGGGCCATGCTAATAAAATTGACTTACCCCTGTTTTTGTTGAGCCATGTCTCCAGGTTTTGTTGGGGAGGAGGAACCTGCGAATAAAAGAATACCACATCTATTTACTCAATTTTTAATATTACTCTATGGTCTACTCTTGGTGACTTACAAAAAGACGTTTTCTTCAGATATATTACTATGGTAAAGTTTTTCTGAACTTCACTAAGTTTCCTTAATTAAGGAAAATGTTCATATGAATATTTCGAAAACAAATACAGTTTTCATAACAGCATAATCTAAAGCCTCATTCCCACTTACTGTTTTGATATTTAATTTACGTTTCCATTTAATATTTTAATCTAGATCCCATTAGATTTTTAATTAAATTTAGTTAATTCAGTTAATGCGCATGCGTCGTTAATAATATACATTTTGACAGTACGACAGTTCGACAAAATTGAAAGTGAAATAATTAAAATTGCTGTTTTTAAAAAGCAATTAGTAATAGAAAATGTATTTATTTCTTTATTTTTGACAAACTGACATTGAACTTCTTTTAAAAATAAATCCTATTGTATTTTGACAGATTGTTACATTTTTGAGGTTATAATATGTGACAGTTTTTTTAATTTAGAAACAATGGACTTTGTAATACAATATTAAAACAATGTGTGTGAATAATACTTAATAAATAGTTCCTTTTAAACTGTTTCATCATTTCATTTTAAATATTGACAATGGCGTCATAAACTTAATGTATTTCAGCAGCCATCGATAGCTGTTGAGAAATTGACTCCTGTTGCTCCACCGAAACTAGTCAGAGGTATGTAACCAAATGCAAACTTAATTAGACTTTTATAAAATTAAAGATTAAGAACGAGCGCACACTGGAGATAAGACTGTCTTTACAGAGTTCTAATGCGCTCGCCCTATTAAATAGAAAATATTTATTGATTGCTTTTAATTTATTTTCATTTAATTTTATTCCAGAAAGGACAAAGATACTTGGAAGCTCAGAAAATTTAAATGAATCGGAGAAAAAATCGGCAACAATATCGAAATTGAAAAGTTTCTTTGTAACTAGACAAGGTAAAGATTCGTTGGTGAAGAAGGGCATCCTTAAAGGTAAGATGCTTTCAAATCAGAGCATGGTAGTTAAGTCTATAGATAAAATGAATCGGCAATCGGCAATCACCATGCGCGTGGAGAAACATTCCATTTGTTCTATTGAGTTTCTCCATCCACGAAACTATTTTCTAAGATCTTTGAAACCCTACACTACGAACGGGAACGGGAACGGGATTATTTTCACAGGAATTTTTATTGAGTTAGAAGAATTGGTGGAAGTGTTGGGGGTGGTGGGCGTTATTGAAAGAGAAAGAGAAGAAAATACTTCTATTAGATATAAGTCTGGATAAAATTACTGAAAACATTTCCATTGTTTGCAGTAATTATATTTGACTTTTTAAAATTAGTTTTATATCTGAATTACACACACAGTTTTTTACGCTTGTCCTAAGTATTAGAGGTTAACATTTATTGATTATTTGCTATTATGTATAAATAAAACTTAATTCGTTTTGTGTGCAATAGTGATGTGAACTCGTCTGTGATTTTTATTTAATGCTCCTTAAAGACATTTCGTTTTTAGTTAAGGCTTCACACGAGTCGAGATAAGGCGAGAGTTTCAAAAATCTCGTTCTCCTCTAGTAATCGTTTGTCTCTTCACATCTCTATTGTGAGAACTTACTCCTAAGATAGTCCTAAACAAAGTAATTCATTTTATTAAAAGTAATAAATGCATTAGTATAATTATAAATATAATTGTTTCTACACAGTTGACCAACTGGTTCAATTTCACTTAATGCACCATCACTTTCATCTACTCTCGGCTTTTTGTCAGGTTGACACTACTAACATTTTTGCTTCAAACAATCGCATTATAAATAATGGGCTTGTGTCCTATGTCTTAATTTCTATAAAAGTGTACTATGTATTGGTAAAGTTGGTTACTAGAACCTTAAATGTCTAATTATTTTTTAATAACTCTTTATATGTTAAGAGATATTAACAATTAAAAAAGTCATTTTGTCTCTTTAATTATTAAAGAGATTCAACGTTGTACACATTCCAAATGCATGTGACATCATAACCGCTACTAACCTTACAGCTCATAAATCTCTGCTGTATGTATTTATATATCAAAATATCAAATATTATTTACAGCTATTTCAAGGAACAATAACATTCCAATATTATGTCTGCCTTAGCAGGGTTAAATAAAATAAAAACTTATTATTCTTTGACTTGACTTGATTATTATGACTACCAACAGCTACAAAACATTACCAAAGACCTACTCAACAAATAACTGACGTTAAAATGCATTTCACGTCATACAAATATGGCCGACCATTTCTAGCGCTAAAACTACAATTTAAATTTTTAATTGATATATCTCCGTCAATATTTAGATATTTAATAAAATAGACACGCCAATATACATTTATTAACATCAATCAACAATAGAAAAATCGACCACAAAAAAATGAGGACACAAGCCCATTTATATCCATATTTATTTTTCCTTAACACATTCGTTTCCGTTCGGCTACAAAATGTTGTAAAAGACAAAATTATAATATAAAATATTTAACAGATATTTTTTACCAGATTCTATATTTCGTAAATGTACGACCTAACCTTTTTTGTAATAAAAAAGGTTTTCTAGCAAGAAGCAAGACGAGAAGCGAAACGAAACGAGAAAGTACTCGTGTGATGCACTATTTTTAGTTAGGATAAGCCCTTGTGAAAGAAATAAGCTTATATTGATTTGTTTTGTGCCATGTTTGTACTACGTACTTATTAAATGTTTGTTTTGGATGCAGTGAAATTTTATTTGCAAGTTATAGCTAATCAAATATTTAGATTCGAACCCGGCCTGAGCATCGGAATATTAAGCCGTGTAACGCAATGTACTTGCAGATGCAATTTTACGATTTTGAGCTTTATTAGGATATTGTACTTTCATTGTTACGGGTATTAATAAAGACTAACTTTTTTGTAGTGAATGTATTTGGAGGATCACTGGAGAGCCTGTGCACGAAGGAGAGTCCACGGATTCCGCCGTTTGTGGCAACTTGCACGAAAGCTATAGAAAAGGATCCAGCATTCTTGATTGCAGATGGTTTATACAGAGCATCAGCAAATTTGAGTCAAATACAGAAACTGAGACTTAAGGTGAGATGCTTGTACAACGAGATTATGAGGATCGCTTCAATCTTATGCTTTTTAACATTACTTTGATTTCATTCAACAGATCGACCAGAACAACTTGATGGCCGTCGAAGAAGAAACGGATCCTCACGTCCTCGCTGGAACGTTGAAGTTATTCTTTAGAGAATTGCCAAAACCACTCATTCCTTGTGAAAATTTTACAGAATTTTTAGAAGCCAGTAGTAAGTAGTAAATCATGACACTAAGACTAAAAGATAAGCTCAGTTAAAGGGCTAATTTTATTTGAGATGCAAACGATGTTAGAATGTACAAAAAAGTAGATTAAGAAGCATATTTCGATAGTGTTTTTTGACGACACATTTAATATAAAATTATTTCTATAATAACTACATGATAACATAACATCATAAATAAATATCAAGAAATGTGGCATTGACAGCGAAAAAGTAACATTGCGATGCCACTCATAACTCATCACTGGAAATCGAAAATCCAAAATGATTTCATTAGTTGATAAGTTTCTGCAGGTAACGCTGTTGAGTTTTTTCTTTTTTATTAATTTTTCAGTTTTTTACAGCACTTAAAAGTCAAAATACTGATTTTTCGTGAAAAAAATTAGAAACTTTGTTATTTTAAAATAAGTTAAAATTAAAAAAAGGAGCTCGACAGCGTTACCTCGGCATTTATGTAAAGAAAGAGTGTGCAAAATTTCAAAAGAATCGGTCCAGTAGATTTTGAGCTAGAGAGGACACCGACTCAGAAAAAGCTAAGTGTGAGAAACCGCATTTAAAAGTTTCAATGTAAGACGAAACCAAATCAGAGAGGTGAAGACTTAAAACTCTATATCTCCGACAGTTTTACTCCAATCGACCTTAAATTTTCACACAATAAACATAATATGTTGTACATTAATATAAATAATTTAAAAAAAAAGTTGAAACCTTAAGAAAAGTTGTCCCATTTGGAAATTGAACATTTAAAAATGATATTGTAACAATCTGATAACGCTTTTCCTTATATTTTCAGATAGTGTCATAAAACTCCGCGGCTTAGTACAGCGCCTCCCAGAATGCAACCGTGACACCCTGCATCACCTCGTCAAACATCTAGTGAAAGTAACAGAAAAACATCTTGAAAACCGAATGGATAATAGTAATCTGGCAACAGTCTGGGGCCCTACATTGATGTGGCCTCCAGAGCCCGAGCCATCCTCACCCTCAAAGTCATCTCTGAATGACTCAGGACCTGGAAGTCCCAACACCGTCTTCAACATGGCCATCCACTGTGTCCAACAAAACAGAACAGTTGAAGCGCTACTTAGTCACCACAAAGATATTTTTTCATAAGATTCTAAAATATTTATATTTCATAAGTTAAAAATTGTATTACTTAATTTTTGTTTAATTTTAATTAATAAATTTTATAGATTTTTTATATAAAATATATATTTTAAATCATCAATGATTTAGTACTGTGATTAGTAAATAATTGTGATGCCCTATGGAAGGTTCATCCAGATAGTGTTTCTATTCTAAATAGAATTTAGATGAATATTACAATTTCATTATTTTAAAAGATTTTTCAGTTGCATGTGTGAGTATTGTTGCATAATATTCAGGAGTTATTGCAATCTGTGAGGTAAAAATCACATACAGAATATACACTTACAAACCACTCGTTGGTTGTTGTTTTAAAAATGGGAGGAACAAAGAGGGATGAGTAAAGAGATGTAGATAGTTTAGTAAACCTTTTTACTAATTTGTTTTATCTAAAAATAATTGAAAATGACTTGAAGTTTCATGATTTAATTCATAGAGTATCTAAAGTATCTAGAGAACTAAAAGTATCTAGATATTTAATGTAACTCTATTCCCTACAAGTATGTTCTATATGTGATTTGATTACTAAAGTCTAGTGAAAATTATAATGAGAGTAATAGAATTAGAAATAATATATAATAAGAATCGAAAAGACATTACCAACAGAATTTAATTTACCTGTTGTTTCACTATAATGTGCAATTTCTAAATCGTTGCCAATTATATAGTAATAAATAAATGAAAATGAATTAATTATTATAAATATTTATATAAGATAGAAATAAACTAATGTGTTATACATTATGAAAATAAATTTGCATATTTCATGCGAAAGAGAATTGGTACAAAATTAAATATTTATTTATTTATTAACAAATTCTAAAATCTACGACCAAATAAATATTTTTTAAATGAAAACAGATGGTTATAACTTTAATATTTTTATAGCGTTTATCCCGTTGCAAAGCGATGTCTGTTTCATATGTATAATCTAAATTCAATAAAATAATTCCAAATTTTAATTTTACTTTTAATATCGAATATATATTTGAAGAGGTGTTCAATATTGAAAATATTTTATTCCTTTCACAAATATAACCCCAGCAAAATAAAATTGTTAAAATTAATTTTAATTTATTAATTAGATATCAATTATTCAAAATTTGAATTGAAAGTTCCATACAGAAGAGTTTTGTAATTTTCATATAAAAGCTCTGTTAATTAGATCACAGTTATTATAATTAATTTTCTAAAAGTAATTGATTAGCAATAATTTAAATATAAAATGTGCCATCTATTGAACAAGAGATATTACAGATAAAGTTAATCATTTGCTTCATAGATAGCACTGATGGTTTATAAATTACAACGCCTGATTAGTAAGCAACCACATATACTTTTATTTATGTATATATGCATGCTGATTAGGCGTTGAAAATAAAAGTTTTATGTTATTAATTTTAGCAAAAGTAAGACATTCTGCATTTCTAGATATAACATTCATGGAATAGGAATGAATAGGTACAATAGGTTGTCAATGTTAAAATTCTCATTGTTATTACAATGTTATAGTTAGAAGAAAACATCGAAACAATTTTATTGATACAATATTTGATCGTAATCTGCAAACGTACAATGAAAAGCAAGGTACGACGAGTGATAAAAACAGAAAAATCATTCAAACAAATATGTGAGGAGTCAGGAGTCAGCTTTCAATCGAAATATTAATAATGTCACATAAACATGCAATGTAAACCTTAAGGTTGCTCTTGTTGACTTTGTTTTAGTTATTTGTTGTACTGAACATAAACATACACGTACTCCATTGTCGATCGTTCAGATTTATTTTGTTTATGGACTTGTTGTTGGCAATACTTGAAAAATTACTGAGGTGGAATGGTTCTTCAAGGAATTTATTTGAAGCCTTCTCTGTTTATTTGTGAAGGGGGGGGGGGGGGCTAATGTTTATGCGAGTATCTTTTAATTAAACAAAAAATAAATCCTATATTAAATTGCAGCTCTGATCCATGGTACACTGTAAAACAATATATTATTTAAATATAAAAAATCTAATATTGATTGTAAATTAGCAACAAATCTTCTTGTTTATTATCTACACTTAACAAATTTATTACAATGTTATAATATAAAATAACAATTAATATATTAAGTACAATATGTATAACATTACTTTTATATCAAAACACATACTCAGTTTAGCAAATATATTTAATCATTTTTATTCACAGTGTATTTAATTAACAATTATTATAAATCGTGGTTAGTCGTATTAGTTTTACATCTTACAATATACAGCAAGCAGGTGCTTTAGCTTCATAAATAATATCATCGTAATAAGCTTTATTTAGTCGTAAGGGATATATTTATTTTAGAAGCCTTAATCTCGTACCCAGACATCCTTAATTCTAATTAAAAGTCATCCATAAATTACGTCACACAAATTTCACGTCTTTTCACACATTGTCACATCCCCTTTTATGACGTCAATAAAAATGTATTTAATCTTGATTTGCAGTCGAATTAGATTAGATGTAACGTTGCGAAATTTATTACTATAGTCCTGTTAAACCTCACCAACGTTTGCGTGTGACGTAATTAATGAATGGTCTCTTATCAACGGTTATTTACATTTGAAATTAAAACGTTTCCCTTCACGTTACGTAAAAATGTTTACATTTTTTTACATATATATTAGTAGATTTCTTTTTACACATAATGAAACATCCTTATTGGTACAATATTCAACATTTTAATGTAAGTTTAACATAAAATTGAGGTTTGTGTGTGTAAAAATGTGGCTTGAGACGTATTTATGACACACAGAACAAATATATTTTTATTTTTATTAAATCGAAAGAAAAAGATGACACCAGTGGAGATTGATAACTTCTTATCGAAATAGATTCTTTTGTAACTTTTGAACAACATGCTTTAACATTAGACGAGTTGTCAAAAGTTGACCAAATTTGGCTGGTTATGTAGCGCAATCTTGTCAAAATTAGCATAATCGTCTAATGCATTTGATAGAAGTATTTTTTCTTATTGATTTCTACATCAAAATCCATTTTGAACTACTCGTCCTGCTACGTCATATGCAGTGGAGACTGCCGACTGTTGCTAATTTGTATTCCGTACAATTTTGTTTTGTTAGTGGTCCCAGATTTGTAAATTTCTTTTCAAGTAATTTTAACAGAATATGTCATTTATTATTAAATTAGAATTTTAAATTTATTTCAATTTATATCCCCAAGCAAACAAGCGCATTTGTTTTTTTTATATATTAACACCATGTATTTTGGTAGACAACAGTTTTTTTTCTCCTCATGTAAGAAAGTCAAACGAGGAATTAAATTTGAATGTTTGTTGTGAATAACGTCCACATCAGGCCGTCATCTTGAAAACAAAGTTGTAATCATTTTTTGTTGTTTATCTTCCAAACTATAACCTATAAAACTACATTCATTCAAACTCAAAACCAGGTTTGACCATTTTACATGATAAAACCAGAAAATTGGTTCCTACCAAAAATCGCGGTTGTGCATATTTGAACGACGGATTTTCCGCACTATTTCTTATTGTAACATTTAAATATTGGTAAATAATTGCGTGTAATTACAAAAGCTACATCCTACGTCCAGATTTATTTCAAAAACCATACCAACTATGCAATCTAAAAAGTATTCAGTTTGGTAAATATTTTACTTAGTATATATGGTATAAAGTGACAAATCAGTTTTATAAAGTAGACTTAACTAGTTAGTAGTTACATTTAAATTGAAGCTCGACAAGATTAAGCAAGCTTTAAAAGCTCTAAAGTGATTGTTATTCATTTGGTAAGAAATATTTCCTGTATCACTCCATTAAAATATTAAATCATAACAGAGGCTAGAGGCTAGGTTAATACTCGTTAGTATTAACAAGACAGCGGTGAAAAATAATGAAATTTTAATATTTAATGAATACCGAAATAAACACTTTTACATCAATTACAAAAACTTAAATAAATAAAAAGTCGTTAATGGAAAGGTAATAATTTAAACGTGTTTTACGACTAGAATCGATAATAATTAAACCACCCCAAAGCCACGCAAGGGTGTAATTACATACGTCAATTTGTCGACACAAACTATTTATTGATGGATATCAAATAAATTCTGGGGGTGGTTCGACATCCACCCCTTATCACGCTCATGTTAATAGATCTAAATGAGTTAAATTTATCAAAGCGCTACGTTGTTTTTAACGTCGTATTTTTATTTGGGCAGTGCCAGTTATAAAACATGCAAAGCATGAACTGGTGGTTCCTTGCGTGGCGTATCATTAGTTAAGGACTACTGAGGTGTACTATTGTAATCATATATTCTGTTTGGAACACTGGCCTATTTATTATTAATGCGGAATCCATTTTTAGTGTAGTTAGAAGTAGACGCATGTCCAACAAACAACAAAAGGAAAAATATTACATAACCAAAAAGAAAAGACGTTTCAACTGCACTCACACTGGATCAGACAACGCCCGACTCTGCTCGCATAACTAGGCCGGTCCCTTTTTGATCATAGAGATATCAGAATAGAGTGCGCAAGAAGCTGAATGCTGTAATAAAGGAAAAGAGAAAGATAACCGCAAAAGTTCTCTGTGTCTCTTTCGAGTCGAGTACTGTGATTGATTGCCGCGCTAACGAAAATATAGCTATACTAGAGCCATGTTGCGTCAGAGTGGGGGGCTGTTGGTGCCTTTATTCATTTTATAATTTACTATATGTAGCATATAGTAATATATATAGTAATAGTGAGTGTAGCACTCACTATTACAAATATTTTTATTTTAACTACCCAGTAAACATTTTGGAATCATTTTGACATCATATTGAAGATGCGTCATGATTTTTTTGTCATTAAAGAGTTCATTTATAGTTCAGTTTCTCACATTTTTTCATATAAAATGTCTACTTTATCGGCTAGAACAATTTTGGTGAAGTGCCCTATTTAGTGACGTTTCTATCACTATTTCACTTCAATTATAGTTCGCATCAACTTTATCTTCATTTGTATTCCGACAGGTGGAGTAATTTCGCCATTTGTAGCCGATAAAGTAGACATTTTATATGAAAAAATGTGAGAAACTGAACTATAAATTAACTCTTTTATGACAAAAAATCATGACGCATCTTCAATATGATGTCAAAGTGACTCCAAAATGTTTACTGGGGTGGTTCGGCTAGGAAGAAACAGATAGGACTCTCGGTAGGCTATCTCTCTCTATGCCTCTATCGCTTCCTCTTACACGCTACAGAACACTGCGTACTCTATTCTTATATCTCTATGCTTTTGATAGTTTGAATTGGAAAAGGACTTACATAATTCATTACATGTATTAGCACCACTGCGTACAACATTTCACATCCGTGTGAATGTAATCAGCGGTCTCACAATGCAAGCGATAAACCCTTGCGACTAATTTTTAGTTATGAATGTTTGTGCACCCTACTGAACAAACCAACACCAGAAGTTTTAGTAGACGTGAACCAGCATTGTGAGAGCTGTAGGCAACGTTAGTCAACGGTCGTACGTAGTCTATTCCAGCGTGAAAGACTTTAATGAAGAAGCACCGCCTTGGCGTTGAACTTGACTACAAAACGCACTTAATGAATGCAAAATACAAAGTGCAATTGCACAATAATTGAATTTAATAAATGTCACATAATTGCTGCATCCATTCAATCGTCCATATCTTAAAACACGTAGATTAAGGCCGTCCGCACAGGGGCCGACTGATTGCAAACTAGCCGAGCAACGATGTTTCCAACGAAAACGAAAAACGAGCCAAGTCGAGCTGTGTTTCGTGACTCTATAGAATTTTTAACAATAGCATAATAGGGGATTTTATTGTGTCGTATTTCAATACTTTTGAAAAGTATTTGTGCACATCTCTGCTCATGATATCACCAAGAAACATAGTCGCTCAAAACAAATATCAAATTAGTTTAGTTCGTGCCGTGTGTGTTCTCTCACTAACAACACAGTTGCATTCTGATTTGGTTCGGGCAGATTCGGGGTTCGCGTTTGCAATCAGTCGACTCATGTGCGGACGGTCTAATATGCAACTTATATAAATATAGTGAGCTTCTTTATACAAAATAAAGTAGAATACATTTCAAGCGTACAACACAATTCTTAATTATTTCTTAAATACAAGTACATTATTTTCTACATGTATAAAATTTATAAAAATTTGTGGAAACCTGTAGTGGATGTTCACGTTAGTTTATTTATCATCTTGCGATCGTGAAAATGAATGTGGCAAAATGTATTGATTGTGGTACTCTGTATACCTTAAGGAGGTACTAGACGTAAAAAGTTTATCTCTCTTAAAACATGAATTTTTCAATTCCCAATTAAATGTCTTTTTGTCTGTTAAAATGATTTTTTTATGCATATAATAGTTTAATAATTAAAATATTACCCATAATTAATGTCAAATTTATATTAATTCAATTCAAATTCAAATTACGTATTTGTAAAAACGTGATAATAAATTTGACAACGTTGTTAAAAGAAATGTATGATTTATTCATTTCTTGAAGTATAATCTCGTTTTAATTTGAATTTCCCGCTCGATTTGCTATTTGCAACGTTGCCGGGTCATAACCCACATTAACTGTTTCTTACTAGTTTTATTTAATTATTTTCGTAAATAGGTATCCTTTTGACAATTTTCTTTTTTCAATAGTTCAAAAAAGGATTTTTTTATATACACGTAGTTTTTGAAAACTGTGTCACTATTTTTCATAGTTAAAAGTTATGTTATGTGGTGAAATTGAGCTAAAAATTATGTTTTAATCATTTAAAAGAAAAGAAAACTATGAATCCTAGGTCACTAAAGTTTTGAATCATCTATTTTTATCGATCCTCCAAATTTCACGACATTTTTATCATTTACGTAAAATTCTTGCACTTCCTTAACGTGAAAATCATCATTAGCGTGGAAACCAGACAGACAGGCAGATAATGGGGTAATAAATTTATCAGGCAATCTATGGAACTACGGCATGCCATCAAAATATGATCTGACGATGATGTTGGTTAACGTTAACAAAATGTCTACGTGACAAGAACAATAAGCTGACGTGCCTCTAAGCCTGTAAGGTTGTAAACCAATCCCCGTATTCTCCTTTTAATTATCACTCAGCGCTAGCTACGAGTACCACTTTCACACCCTTATTTTGGCATCCCTTGAGACATACTAACCCTTATGTACACCTGACACTGAAACCACACCTGGTTGCACATATGTCGTTAGCTGTTTGAAATGATTTGTGAAAATTTGAGGTTATGGTAGCCAACTTTATCAATATATAGCACAGTTTTAAGAAAGATCACAAGACTTTAAATAAACTTTATTGTTAACAGTGTAACTACGAGTATAATCGAGTCTTATACAATATTTATCTTATCAACGCCCATCAAGCAACAGTTCTAGTCTTCACTTAACATGATTAAATCATTAGTACCAATTTTTCTTACAATCTAAAACTTTTTTACAATATACAATAGCTTACAAACATCTTTGTTTCTTTACTGTGTATAGAAATATCTTAAACATTAACAAGAATAAAAAATTTATATTTATAATACAAGCTGTATAACTAACTTATTATCATAAAAAATGTCTTCGTGTGTCCAAAACCTGAAATAAAGAACAGAACATTTAATATTTTGTTTCAAAATGATTTTAAAGCTATAACTTGGGAAAATTTCAATTTAGGGAAAACTCTATTTTAATTTCAATAATCCTACTATAACAAGGTGTTTATAATTGATTAGTTTGTGGCCCCCTGTTGATGAGACCCACAAACTAAAATTATGTATTTCGCTACAACCACAATTATATTCATGTAATATTTTACTTAGTCGAAACTTAGTCGAAGTGGGGCTGTTAAATAACGAGACTGACGTTGCTGCAGAAGAAGTGTGTAGCCCTGTTTTTTTGTTTCGCCAGAAAAATGTTAAGTGTAACAATAGAGCAACAAATTGTAAAATTTGACATGGAAACTTGAAAAAAACCGCTACTGAAACTTATAATTTATTGAAAGAAGTGGATGATGGCAATGATTGTTTATCGCGTGCACGTGTTTTTAAGTGGTTTAACGATGGCTGAAAAGACATTCAAGATGATTCACGTTCGGGTCGCTCTTCCACGTCAAAAACGCATGACAATATCAAAAAAAAATAGGTAATCTGATTTAGGCCCTCCGCACACGACTGGTTGCAAACCTTAGTCCCGAATCTGCCCGAAACGAATGTGTGCAACTGTGTTGTTAGTGAGAGAACGAACGTGTATACGTTTAATATTTAACATTCTTTAAATACATGTGACTGTGTTTAACGGTTATTTCTTTGACTTATAAGAAACCAAACCCGTTCAAGGGGCCTTTTTTATTTGAAGCGCGCAGGGCCCTCCGCCACTATAAGTATAAATATAACCTCGTAATATATATTTATATATTCGAGTTCGAAATTCGAGTTTATTGTATTTAATTTGTACAATCAGTGTCGTTCAGTAATCGAGCACTTATTGTAGGTCACTACGCCAGGCGAGTGTTTACTTTTACTCCCATGTTACGCCCAGGTGACGTGTCGTACAAGCGATACGTGTACCCGAGGATAATGTAATCAATAAATCGATAACTGTACAAGACATACACACTGTACCTGTAATAAACTCTCAGAGAAGTAGTCCATGTGTTATTTGTTTGGAAAGTTTTTAACAGAGACTAATTTTAATGGATTATTCAGTTGTTTCCCAAGTTACTTGTCTGTCGAATGAAAAGAATAGATACTAAAGAAATCACATAGTAACAAGTAAATATGTACAAAGAAATAAAATATTTAAAACACGCAAAATCAATGTTTGTTTTCAAGGTCAATTCATAATTATATCATCATTAGTTGTCGATTAAGCTCTACAAAACATAACTCATTTAATACTTTAAAAATATATAAATTATATTATACGAGTATAGCGGCGAATTTTATATTAACTTTACATTTTTTTAATGACTTTGGTTTGGCACAATTATCTTTACATTCAACTTTACAAAGAATGTAATTAATTGTGATTATTTGGCCCGATTTATACAAAGGTTAGTTATTAAATAACGAGACTGACGGTGTAAAACATTTTATTTCTTTCGCATTCCTGTTCTTTTTGGGCACATGTTAAAGTTGTTATGTAAAATTTACCATATGGATTCTTTATCAATCTCTACAGTTTTAGCAATCGCACGAATACTTTACCGGCGGTCATTATACTTTTAGGTTAACACTTGTATAAAAGAGAGAGCAACTAGCGGTTGTGATGTCACATGCAGTTGAAATGATGTACAACGTTGAATCCCTTTAACAATTAAAGAGAAAAAAATGACTTTTTTAACTGTTAATATCTCCTGAAATATAAGGAGTTATTAACAAATTATTGGACATTTGAGGTTCTAGAAATTAAGACATAGGACACAAGCCCATTGAAATCTCATTTAAATGCAAAACAACATTTTGTTTCATGAAACCAAATACAATGTTAAATGTAGCGACACATAGTTGTAATGTAGGAACTTTCTGAACGTGAAACTAAGTGCTAGAAGAGAGAACATCTCGAAAATCGTTAAAATACATTTTAGCAATCAGAATTAATATACGATATTTGGATTTTAACAAATATTCGTATTTTAATGGATTTATGTTGTCCAATTCACATTTAAATTAGGATTAATATTTATCTAACTAAAAATACAAAATATCATGAACTGATTATGCGGATGAAGCGTGCCACTGTCAGACAAGTCACGCAGCCACGCAACTAGTCAAGCGGCAGCATGTTGCGTCATGGATCCGGCGTTTCCACTTCCAAACGTTAAAGCATTTCAACTTTTTATTAAGCCCAAACGAGCGTTTACCAGAAATAATTATAGTGATCGCATATTAAAGATGGATACTACTATTAGAATAATTCAACTTTGGTTTTTGTGTATTTGAAACGGTATATTATTGCACGCAAGTTATCGCTAATGAAACTGTCTTTAATTGGAAATTGTGTAAACAAAGGAAACTACAATGACAGTTATCAGTTACGACAATGTTATCACTTAACTGATGAGACATGTCATCAGCAACAAATTGAAAGCAAATCATGAACGTCACGCGATTGTATTTAATGTACCTTTAAAGTGACGCACGTTGGAGCACTAGGACTCCTCCCCTTCAGAAGAACTCCTTATCGTGTTGTACTGCGCATTTCTCGAGCGCAGCATTCTTACGAACGACCCCAGAGCGAAGATGGCACTCCGATGTCGTCTGAAGATGCCTTCGTACAAGGCTTCTCTGAGTGCTTTTCTGTCCCCAGGGTCCACAGACCCCACGGCGCCCACCAATGCTAATGAAGCGCCCCCTGGATGACCCATGGCTGCAATGGAGGCCTGCTTCACGACCCCCCGAGGACGACTCGACTCTGAAGCCACTTTGGATGATTTGGGTAGATCCGCCGACTCAGTACCGTCCTCCTTTTGCTGAGAATCTCCGCCTTCTATAATTTTATGACCGATATTTTGTTTACTGTCACTTTTTTTAGTTTGAGACACAAAAAAATCAAATTTTTCGGTTATTTCAGGTCCAAAAATAGATTCTGTTAATTTTCTTTCTGTTTCTGGTGATTTTTTTTCTAAATCTGTTTTTTCTGAACTAAAAAAATCATTTACTTCATCAAATGATAAATTTTGACTAAATTTTGAATACAAACTTTCATCATCTGCTGTAAAACTATCGTTATACGTACCACGGCGGCGTTCTTCTAAAGAAAACTTTTTATTTAATTTCTTTTCGGATGATCTTACTCTCTGACGTTGCGCACTCTCTAAGTGCCCTTCCTGACTAAATGGATTCGTATCCTGGGCAGGCTGTACTTCCTGTATGGTGAGATCTACTCCTGTCGCACTAACTACTGACTCCTGCGTGTTGGGGCGGGATGTCGCCAGCATTATAGCTTACTATCAAGAAAAACGTCTTACTTCTAAACTAAATTACTAATAATCTACCTACTTCAAACCAACCCTAAGCGCACATATTTAACACACTGCACAAATACAACAGTTTCCTTTCCCTTCGTTATCAGTTATCAAGGTGGTCTCACTTCCGCTTCCGATTTAGCCACTCTAGGAACCTTTAAACTAGCTCTTTTTCCGCTGGTGTGATCTTTGCTCTTCCTGTCGCCAATGCAGCTGGCTTGCTTGTTATCAGAACAATCGCTAAACGTGATAACGGGCGTTAAACTTTTCTCCAACTTAATGTTATTTAAATCTTTAGTTATTTTGTCGATATTCTTGTTCGAGATGTTGTTGCACATGCTACCACTGTTACTCAAAACACTGTTGTTGATAATTTTGTCGTTTACATCCTGTGCTTCCGTATTGTTTATGTAATAATCACTGTAAATGGTTTCGTTGTCACTGGACGCCAGGTCCAACGAATCGCAGCACGATAAAGTTTTGCTGTAGATATCAATCTTTTCACTCTGACGATTGTGATTTAGACAGCGAGCGTGGTAGTTGGTGATCGATGTTTCTAAGATGTCAACGTGCTTCAGAAACAAGTTCTCGTAGATGTCCGATTCATAGTTCTTGGCGATACTAACTGACACTGACGGTCTTTTCTTAACAGTTTGAACTGGGTTATGATTGCCAACACTTATTGGATTAAGTTTTTGTAGAAGCCAATAAAAGTCCTGCAGTTGACGGGCTTCCCGAATGCATATTAATGTTGGATTTTCTATTCGACACTTTCTCGTAGCACACAATTTTTTATTCGTTCTCAAACTGTAGAAATAATTATCAAAAATTGCTGGGAACTGAATTCTAGAAGGCTTCAACTGTTCTCGTGGCACAGGCGGTGGTTTCTTAGGTTTATCAAACTTCTTCCCTTTGAATTTTTTAAATTTCCTAAATTTAAATTGATTGGATTCTACAGGTAACACTTGTTTTTTATGTTCGTTAATTCCGTTAACTAAATACGTTTTGTTCTGCGTGATTATTCTAGAAGTAACAGGTCTCTTGTTTAGCGTTAAATTCGCACCAATAAGAAGCAGTTCATTGGTTTTGTGAGTTACCATCTCTGAGATGGTCCTTGTCGTACGACTCCCGCGCTTCTAAATCTCCCGCTGCCATGTCGAACATTTTTAAACGCATCATGTTTGAATGACAGTCAATGTTTCGATTTTTGGTTTTCGGTATTTATTACAATATAAATTGCCTATTCAATTTGAATAAACAAGCAATCAAATATGTTATTTCGGTTGTTAAAGTAATTTATGTTTCAACTCTATCGATAACAGTACACGGTACCAGTCGGTAATTTAGGAATCTGTCATTTATATATATCATTTTTAAACTAAATATTATTTAGCATTTTATTTTATTTTTAATGATTCAACATGACGAATCAACAATGCGAACGTTATTTTGTACTCTTGTTTATTTTAATTTAAAAATAACATTTCATTCTACGTATTAAATGTTAAATGAAGTTGATTTATTTATAATATTCTATGATGCGCAAATTCAATCGAAAACAACATTATAAATAGAATTTAAATATTCCAGACGCATCCGGCGAAATAACTAAAGTCTATTTTAACGCGCAGTTGTAATCTAAAATACATATGGATTTAAAATAATCATTTGGCACTGAAAAACAAAAACAATTTACTCCAGATTTGAGGTTAGAATAGTTTGAACGTTATGAACAACACTGACAGCGAAGGCACTGCTTTTTATTGATTGATTTTAATTTATAAGGTAACTGGAGAATGTTACGGTTTGTTAAATTCGGAACTGATTGATTCAAAGTGCATACTGAATTATTAACACTCTATTTAATCATGACACTCGTTAAATAACTAACTAAAATCAATTATCAATTGAACACCTGTCCAGAATTATAGGTTATGATCAAATAGTTAGTTGTAACAACTATTGTTTAAATGACAAACACTTATTTTGTAAATTATTATTAACTATTGCGTTTAGATATGTATAACAACTGACACTTTCTTCATACAATTTTGTTTATGTTTTCACTTTGGCAGTTAATAGTCTACTGGCTGTCCATATGACGTTTTGATATACTTATTTATTTCTAAGTATATTCATTTCACTCTAACATATTGTATATTTTATATTTAAAAAGAGATAGAAGATAGAGATTTTATCACTTGAACATATGACTGGAAAACACCTATTCTGTGGTTCTCTACCATTCTCTACTCGAGGTAAACACAAAACAGTTCAGAACAAGGAACAAACGGAACAAACGTACAGTACGAGTACGTGGTACATGTTGCTGAGAACGGGACGGAACAGTCCGACTAAATAAAATATACGTTTAGAGGGCTTAGAGGGAGGACAAATCAATACAAGATGTACATTCACCCCATTATTTCAGAATCAGATACACAAATACACAGACACTCGAGTAATACGGCCCATTGCTCTAATATTCTACAGTTATGAATTAATTATTCAATGACAAATTGTTTCCACTGTGGCTATAAAAATTATATAATAGTAACTGCAATAAAATAATGCTAATAGTTAGGAAAATGTATAATAGGAAAATAATATACTTGTTCAGAAGAAATTGATTTAAGTGGGGGATAAGTTCAAAACGATAAAAAAGAAACATACTTTCGATAATGTTTTTTGACGACACAGTTAATATATAATTATTTCTATAATTACTACATGATAAAATGACATTTAAAGGATACTTTGTGAAATTTTCATAAATAAATATCACGAAATGAGGCATTGACAGCGAATCTCCGCAGACGTCACAAAAAAAGTAACATTGCGGTGCCACTCATAACTCATCACTGGATTTTCTGAAATCGAAAAACCAAAATGATTTCATTAGTTGATAAGTTTCTGCAGGTAAAGCTGTTGAGCTTTTATTCTTTTATCGATTTTTCAATTTGTTACTGCACTTAAAAGTCAAAATACCGATTTTTCATGAAAAAAATCAGAAACTTTGTTATTTTAAAATACGTTAAAATAAAAAAATTAAAAAAAACTCGACAGCGTTACCTCGGCATTAATGTAAAGAAAAAGTGTGCAAAATTTCAAAAGAATCGGTCCAGTAGATTTTGAGCTAAAGGGAACACCGACGCTGAAAAAGCTAAGTGTGAGAAACCGCATTTAAAAGTTTCAAAGTAACACGAAAGCAGACCAGAGAGCTGAAAACTTAAAACTCTATATCTCTGAGAGTTTTACTCCAATCGACTTCAAATTTTTACACAATAAGCTTAATATATTGTATATTAATACAAATAAATTTAAAAAAGAAAGTTAAAACCTTACCCCACTCTCTCCCTCATGTTGTAACCATTAAACCTCCCCATGAAAACACATTAAATTGAATTACTTAAGCGAGCGTACATTAAGGGAATGTTTTATTACCATACTTCATAGGTAAATTGGTATTATCGATTTCACCCTATCTTCGATATACCAATTACCGTCCGTATAGACGTCTGGTTACCTGTAAGACCACGTTACCAGGAAAATGTGGTTCTTGCACTCAAACAAATCAAACTCAACTAGTCCATTAACATTTAAACAACTAATAGTTCGTGTTTCTGCCACACTGACTTCCGGGGAGCTTTAATTATTAAAAGCTCGTTATAAAGCCCGCATGCCATGAGAGTTCAAATGGAATTTATATTTAAGTCAAACAAAATGTAGAATTGAAAAATGATTGTTAAAAATTCTGGGAATTCATGGTTTTAATTAGTTTGAACAAAGAGTCTCATATCTTTTTGTGTAATCTTAACCTGCGTTTGTGCTTTTGAAAGAACAAATGAGCAACGCTAGATAAGAACCTTCCGAAAACAGGAAATTTATAATTATTTACGATTACGTATTATACAAGAATAAGTTATTATTATTTACGTACATTTTACCACAATATTATTGTCTAAATCATAAGTAAAATAAACATAAAATGTTTACTGATATAAGTCAAAACATTTGCATATAATTTTTACCTAAAAATTCGCTCATGAAAAATATACGTAACTCTGTTTAAGGTGAAACGATACTTGGCCATTTTTGATTCGTGAGATATAGATGGCGATACTATACAGCAGGTTAAATATTATCAAAAAAACCATGTTTTTTTTATGTTTAAATCGTTTTATGTAAGTAACATCGTTTCACCTTAATGAAAATAATTATAGCAACTTAATATGTATCACAAAACATTATTTCATTTCTACATACAAATATAACCAAAGCTCTTTTTCGTTGTCAATCGCAAAGAATATCTCTAGTTAATGAAAAGGATATAGATTTGTAGGTATAATAGTAGGCATCCGGCGCGTCCACCAGTCGAAATTCTTAGCCAATATATACATATATATATATATATATATATATATATATATATATATATATATATATATATATATAATATATATATATGACATAATACATAATTATGTGACGTAATAATCATTTCATACGGCACGTGTCTAATAAGATGATTTGAAAAGCAATTTACAAGTATATAAATAAACAAGTTTATAAAAGTAATCAGCTTTTTCAATCTTCGTAAAATAAACTGTGCAAAAGTTTAGCATCCTACCCTTCCTCCCCCTCTTCCTCTTCCTCACCCGCACACCAATTTATCTAACCTTGTACTCTTATCATAATAAACACACAATTAAATAAACTTTATTAAGAGCGAGTGTTAGAAACATCTGTCGTCGTTACACAGCTTCTCTACGTTACCAATTTTGATAAACTCTTATCTCTCCGCGAAGTTGATATCACGTTTTATTTATACAATGGCTGTCACTGGAATAATGCGCTTCAAACGGAACTTTGTCATGAATTTAAAAATGTGGGAGTATTTTAGAAAAATGTATGATGAAATGAGAAGGTGCGGCTACACCGGCAACAAGTGTATGAAGAAAGTAATACACAAAAATATGTGGGTCTGCATCAATCAATGCAGTAGCTCAATCTATGACAGAACAGTAGAAGTAGTAGTACACTTATGTCGATACTGCGAGAGTAGTTCAAAACGATAAAAATAAAGCATATTTTCGAAAATATTTTTTGACGACACAGTTATTATATAATTATTTCTATAATTACTACATGATCAAATGACATTTGAAGAATACTTTGTGAAATTTTCATAAATAAATATCAAGAAATAAGGCATTGACGTCACAAAAAAAAATAACATTGCGGTGCCACTCATAACTCATCACTGGATTTTCTGAAATCGAAAAACCAAAATGATTTCATTAGTTAATAAGTTTCTGCAGGTAACGCTGTCGAGTTTTTCTTTTTATATTGATTTTTCAATATTTTACAGCACTTAAAAGTCAAAATACCGATTTTTCATGAAAGAAATCAAAAACCTTGTTATTTTAAAATAAGTTAAAATTAAAAAAAGGAACTCGACAGCGTTGCCTCAGTATTTATATAAAGAAACAGTGTGCAAAATTTCAAAAGAATCGGTGCAGTAGATTTTGAGCTAGAGAGGGCACCGACTCTGAAAAAGCTATGTGTGAGAAACCGCATTTAAAAGTTTCAAAGTAACACGAAACCAGACCGACAGTTTACTCCAATCGACTTCAAATTTTTACACAATAAACTTAATATGTTGTACAATAATATGAATAATAAAAAAAATTGAAACCTTCCCCCCCTTAAAGACATTATTCTATTTATATAATTGAATCAGTGTAAAATAAACGTTAAATTTTGATGTTCTGCTTCGGTGTGGACAAGACTTTAGAATGAGTCCATCCACATCTACGTCATCAGAAGGAAGCGTGTGGAAATGAAACTTCCAGAACTTCAAAGAACCTTGTTAACTCAAAATAGCACAGTTACCACTGTGTAAGGAGATGGTGTACACAGGGTACAGGCTACAGCGCATCTTTCGAATTCTCTATCTACGTCTTATCTTTGAGTTTCTGTTTTCAGTAATTTAAGACTTTTAATTGAAACGTAATATTTTTAATTAATTAAAAATGTTCATCTAACGTCACAAAATGAAATTAGATATTTAATTGCTTTTCTTTATCGAAATAAGAGAGATAACACTTTTAATGTAAAAACCAATTCCAATATATTGAGTCTGGCAATTAAGTGATGTCAAGTCTCTTAACCGATCTGTATGTGTCGATCGTCTTATGACGAATCCGTGGTTTTGTGTTGTCTAAACCAAAACCCTAAGCGTTCCTAAGCCTGCTCCAAACGATGCTACGAACACCTTCCAACGTTGGACGCATCGGGATTTTTCTGGGACTGTTCCTTTTTCATTTTAAAAGTTTTTACAGCTTCAAAAGCGTCTAGTATTTTTTTAAATAACGCAGATGCTTGAAACTTGGTTTATTAGTTTAGGTACACATCTGACAAACGCCAAAAAATTAAACAATTAACATACCAACTGAAATTGAGCCACTGTTGGCATTTAAATGTCAGTAATTAATTATGTTTTTAAAAAAAATAACATAAAAATAGCAGTAAATAATCAATAAGCAGACTTCGGCTAGGACATGTATGGCTCAAAATGTTCTAAATGGTGTCAACTATCATCCCCTTAAGGGAGGGGTTAGGGTTTCAGCGTAAAAAGCGTACACTTTTTTTGCGATTTTTTTTCTCAAGTATAGATTGAGCAATTTTATTCGAACCTTTTGTACATTATTGAGCATACTTTTGACTATGTTGTATAATTTTATCATGCATCAATATTGAAGCATAAGCCGGTAACAAAGCTTTCTCCAGAAGGTCTTGGGAAAAAGACAATTTGCGGTGTTCACTATAACTCGGCCGGAAATTATTTGAAAATGAAAAACTATTAAAATTTAGTTAAATTATAATCAAATCTCCCCCCCAACGGCCTCTGATAATTCTTTTTTTCATTTAAAATTTTTTGGCGGCCATCTAAAGTGTAAACTGTTATTTTGCACGAAAAATTCCGCCATTTTGTGGGTGGGACACCTTTAATGTAAAAAAATTGTTTTTATCTAAACGTTGGGGGGAGGTATTTTATATGTTCAAAATGTGTACGAAGTTTGAAATGAATCGGTCAATTAGTTTTTAAATGGCTGTGAACACGGACTTTGAAAAAGTAGTTTTGAGAAAAACGCGTCGGACTATAGCAATGAATAAACTACCTGATTAACATATAATACGATATAATATACCGGATTAATAAGACAATAACTTCAAGAATATTGCTTAGATCGGCTTAAAATTTTAAGGACATATTCTTGAAATATTAAACAATAAGATAACCCCTCCCTTAAGGCTTTGCACCTTGCTACCAAACACTCTTTATATACAAACGCCTCTGAACATAAATTTCCATAATAATCCACTTGGCAATGAAGACCACTGCCCATAACCTCCTCAGCACGCTATACATTCCCCTGCAGAGTTAACCTGCTGGCCCATCCCTTACGACTCGGTGTTGGCGTTAACACGCTGAAACAACAACCCCTACCCCATTCGGTATACGAGTATACTCTACGCCCTAGAAACCCCGTGCCGAAGTTACACTACTTGTTTAATCGATACTCTAGTACCGCAGAATCATGCAGCATGGTCAAATTGTGCGTCAAAATGTATGTACAGAAAAATAACAATGCAAAAAGAACAGGATCACCAGAAAATAGAAAATATTCGTTAAATTTATACGACAGGAACAAAGTGTCGCCTAGGAAAGTGTCAAAAAATAAATACAATAGTTATAAGTTGAATAATTGTGTTGTGGTCAGTAGATGTTCATCTCCTGTCAAACTGTGCAAGAAGATTCAGAATAACTGCTGTCTGTCCGAGAGTGAAACTGATGACGGACAGACGGGGTTTAAATTTGAAAGGTTTTGTGATCAGTTCCAAAGGCTGCATGTCAGCGAGGACGAGTATGATTTCGCTGATTGGAGATGCTGCGTTCCGGAACATGATAGGAAGATTATCAGTACGTACACTTAAGTTAACATTAAATATGGAAATTATTTTGAGGTTAGAATACTTAAAGATTACATTAAGTAAATACAACTTTTTATAGAAGATAATATTTTACATTTTTTGTTTAGCGAGTGAAATAGTTTTCAACCCTAAAAACAGAATGTTGTTTATAGTTGTCATAGATAAGTGGTAGTACATGTGTAGGATAATTTGTTTGTATATATGAATGTATTAATCCACTAAACACAGTGGCGTTGATTGAAGATTTATTAAACAAAAAAACATTACTTTAAAAATGTTTCAAAATATAAAGAATCATAAAATGTCCCGACTGCTGTGTCTTCGGGTTCGATCCCCGGACCAGATATATATTTTCTGGGTTTGGTTATTATGAACTTATATTGATTATGGTCATACATAATCATACAGTTATTAGGCAGTGGTGTAGCCCACATATATGAGGCCACGACACCATAAATACTGCCAACATTGAAGGAGGTCGTCGGTGATAGGACTCAGCATCGGAAATAGGCAGACGTTAAATAAAAAAAAAAAAAAATGTCCTATTCTAGAATAATTACTATTATTTTATTTAAATGTTTTTGCCATTTGGCACTACATTTCTGTGCTTTAACTCATTTAATTAGATGTCATTGTGCTTAATTCAATTTTGATTCTTATTAAATCTACACATTCTCACTCCTTCCAAACGAAAAATATATATAAAATTATCCTTATAAAAATAAAAACAAAACTGCTTCGCTCCTCCTGCTACTCTCCCTCATGTTCTACTCTGCCATTCCTTCTCTTTCCTCACTCCTTTTCTCTATCTCCTCCATCCATCTCTTCCTTTCACTACCTCCCTTTAATAACTGCCCAATATTCTTTTCGCTTATTACCTTTTTCTCACATGAAAACTTAATGTGCTCCAAAGTTTCTATCTCCTAGAATTCTAGAATAATGAAATCATACAACATCGTTTCCATACTATTAACAACAAATAAGATTAAGAGAAGATTAAAACCTTTTTAGATTAAATATTACTGAAATCGCCCAAATAAAAGGTTACATATATTTAAAATATCCATGTTTTGTAACTAGCACAAAGAGTGTTTGACAATTATTTTGTTTTCGCTAATTCTATAGGTAGGCTGGCTATGAAGCGAGCAAGAGTGCTCGCCGAAACTCAAGAAGCTATGATAGCGCGTGAACGATGGGAGAAAGAACGAGAGGATAGACAGAGAGTAAGTAAAAGAAAGTTTACGTTGTTAAATGGTCAAAAATGTTTATTCTAATAGTTAATACCTGACAGTATTCGAACTTATTAAGAAATAATTAGGCATATCAGCTTCTGATCCAGGCATGCCAGCTTTATCAATATATAGTACATTTTCCAGAAATGAAGCGATTGCTCGCAAACCCATGGGTTTTATCAGATCATGAAGGAGATCCTAGTACCACCGTAGTGTAAATAATTTCCGTAACAATATTATATTACTTGTTACTTTTTTCATGCAAATGAAATTTATAGATACGCTATAAATTTAATAAAAAATTTATAAACATTCGATTGACTAAAAAAAAATTAAAGTAGAGTATATAACCTGAAAACTTATACCTAATACCTTTCGAATATTCGCGGCTACTCATGCGGCTATTAGTAACGTTTCCAAATCTTACATCGTCAAAAACGTCATTATTTTTGTTATTTCTTCAGAAACATACTGTTTTTATTATTTTAATCGAAAGCTTGATGTTTTCTGAACGATATTCAATTGAAAAAATATATTTTTCCATTAGATACTTATATTAAATTTTCAATCAAATGCAAAAGTTAATGAATCCCCATATACTTGTATGTAAAACTAATTACTTCCTTAAAAGTTTCGGAAAAATACCATTATTTAATTTTTTTATTAATTATTGACTATCGTAGAAGAAACTTACAAAGTTCCAGCAAAGTTCTTTACTACTTCACGAGGATCTCCTTAAATAAACTTACTTGACTTTACTTGAAATACTACATTAGCTTCCAATTAAATACATATTCTGTGTTTCTGATTATGCGTTTACATTTAACAACCAAATTCTTAATGTATCTTTACCTCTATTAAAGAAGACACTGCGATTTATTTTCAGCTAATAAAAGAACACGAAGCGCAGTACAACGAATACCTCCAACTGAAGAGAAAACAAGACCACATTGAAACGTGGCGAAAAAATCAAATGAACAAAAAACAACAAAAATATCAACAAGTTCAACTAAAAACAAAAATTAAAGAAAAAATAAACAAAACCAACGAAATATTGAAAGATATAGAATTCCAAAAGGTAAGCAAAAGTTATCAAATGAATTGGGTAGTTTCTATGATGTTAAATTCTATGAAATTGAAACTTTTTTAATAACTATACATTAGCAACTAAAAAAAATAAAAGGGACACAAAAATTGGGGATGTTGTCAGTGATACAACATGATTTTAAATACGCTTGAAAAGCTGCGTTCATTCTTTTAGTTTTATCTTATATACTTTTATCTTCCAGCTGGCAATTGTTAGTTATAAAGAGCAAACTCTTACAAAATGTTTTATAACATCCAATAAGAAACTACCCAACTGTAATTATATGTGGAGTAATAATTTTAGGATTTAGAAATACTGGAACGAAAAGAAGAAGCAGCACGGCGTGCAGAAACTGCTGCTATTAATTTGCAATCAAAACAAGTGCAGGAGCGTGTTCGGAGATGCGAAATATTGGACAACTTGCAAAGTAGACTACATAGAGCTGAGCTACGAAGATCGGAATCATTGAGGGAGTACAAAAAGGTAGATATGATCAGAGACGTATTTAAGAAGGTGCTACATTTTGAACTCTTTAAATATTAGTGCATCAAAAATAACCATAGTAGTATAATATTGCTAATTGAATAAAAATAATTGGAGATTTGAGATTCTGATAGCCAACCTTATGAGTCGCAAAATTTTTCTAATATAATTCTATTTTAAAATTGAAATATTTAACTAGTTCAATAATAAAATAATTTGTCATATAAACTGACTAAAAAACAAAATATAAAATATTTTCAACCAACCTCGGTAAAAACCACCCACATGAACTCAATTAAAATTTTGAAATTTTTCTTATTAATTAGATAATCAATTATTACACAATCTAAAATTTAAACTTTCTCTAAAGATCACTGGCGGGCTCCCCAATTTTCTCAACGCCCCTTTTATCAATTTTTGAATTTCTAAAGTTTTAAATATGATAACATTAAATACCTTAATACACATGCAAAATTTCAACTTTCTATCTTTTACGATTCAAAAGTTATACAGCAAAAAGTAAAAGTTTTTTTTAGTTTTTCCAAAATTACGGGTTTCCAGGAAATTCAGGAGAAAATCCGAGGACGCCAAAAGTTTTAGAATTTTTTTCTCTACGAAGTAGGCAATTTTCAAGAAAATCCTCGCAGCCGTTTTCGAGCCACCATACAAATCGCGTAAACATATAAACAAATACACTTTCACTTGGAACGTTATATTATAGGCAGCTTATATAAATTTAGTTATGATCACAACCCAATTTATCAGTAGCTTCGTAAATGGATAATTTTAAAATAAGCACATTCTATTTTCATTTAACTCCGCATTGACCAGCATTCTCACAAGACTAATACATACATAGTTTATTTCAAGAATATTAATAAAACTGGAATTTTAATATCTAATTTTAATTGCGAATAACTTTTACCATTTTAAACAAATAAATAAATCTATAAATTTCATGTGACTCAGAGGATTGCGTCCGCGAACTCGTTGTCCGAGTCGCTGCACCGCTCCAGTCTGCAAGCCGCGCAATTCAACCAGGAGAGTCGAATGCAACGTCTGCGTGACGATATTGCACACCGAGATCGAAAGAGTTCACAGGTTAAACAGCGAAAGGACAGGTTCGTTAGCAACTCCAGACAGCAAGCCCAAAGAACAGCTGAACTACGGGAAAACATCAGGTAAACTAACATTAGGGCTTGGGTTATAAACCTAGTGTTATTTTTTACAAAATGGGCTTGAATCTTGTGTCCTATGTCTTAATTTCTATAAAACTGTACTATATATTGGTAAAGTTGGTTACTAGAACCTTAAATGTTCAATTATTTCTTAATAACTCCTCATATGTTAAGAGATATTAACAATTAAAAAAGTCATTTTGTCTCTTTAATTATTAAAGGGAGTCAACGTTAATATTTATTTTTATAATATTTATTGTTTGTTCATTAGTTAAAAAATAAACTTATTATTGGAAAATAAAATTGATCAGGTATTGATAGTTATGTTCTTTTTAGGAGGTCCTTAAGCCCGGATTCAACTCGGCAACAGAAACGAAGTATAAAAATTTGGAAGCCTCATAAGCACTAACAACTATTCCAGAAAGCTTTGTTGAGATAATCATATACTTTATTAGGCATTGGTGTAATTAATGCGAAACCAGTGCAATCAAAACTATTTAATTCCAGTAAAACACGTCCATTCAATGTACAAAGCAAATGTTATTACAAATTTAATATTGTTATTTAATTGATTTAATAAAGACTCTTCCGAATTAATATTTTCTTTTACCTTATATTTATCTTATTATCAAATGATTACAGCATACTATAGTAAAAATAGTTTTCAATCCCTGCTTTGAATTATCCACAAAGAGAGTTATTTTTAAGCTATATTTTTATTTACGTATTTCTGACCTACAAAGAGTTGTTGTTACAGCCAGTTTAAATAACAACATCCAAATATTTAAAATTGTTTCACAGATATACTTGTACGCAGCGAAAATACCACGCAGTTCATTTTATTATTAGTTTTACTTATATTTTTTTTTGTTATTATAAAAAAAAATTAATTGTAAATTTAATTTACAATGATTATATTATGATATTAATTTTTAGTCGTTGATCAATTAGAAATGAAGTGTGAAATATTTGTTAGCAGATTGTAAGTTCGTTAAGACGTCTACAATAAATATGTTCAATACAATACAAATTGTTACTTATATTTACACCCATTGTAGTAACCACCTGTCTCCTAAAAAACAGCTATTGTTTAGTTCTTAAACTTATACTTGTAAAACATCTTCCTTATCACCCAATGCCGATTTAAGTTTGTGGCAAAAATTTGCAGACATCGAGAATGTGCGTTTGCTATCCGTCGAAGTTGGTTTTACTGTGAAAAGCGCGTCATCAAGTTTTTCTAAGTTCAAGGTTCGTTTCTTTGTGTTTCTAAAAAGAACAGACTCCTGCTTAAACTTTCCAAAATCATCAGCCTCTATCAGAACAAGTTTTTGTGTATTTCTTAAAATTAAATTTAATTCTTCTCCAATTGTTAATTCTTTTTCATCATCATCGACCAATAACCATTTCTCCTAGTTATGTGTAGAATAGACTGCCAAGTCCGAGAAAAATCTACTCATTAGCTAGCACATGGGCTGAAAAGTCCCGGGCCTAACACATAGATGGCGCTAGTTTTATTGCAGTCACCTTCAAAAGGCAGCTGTTAAAATTTCATGATATTCTATTCAGTAGTTTGTGAGTTATTGTGCTAAGAGTGACGCTACTTTTGTTATTTTCAAAACAATGGATCAAAAACAATTTCGTGTTTTAATTTTACACTGCTTCTTGATGGGAAAAAATACCGTTCAAGCACAACCGTTTCTCAATGTTTTACAGTAATTCAGCCGCTATTTGACTTGTTAAATCTGCCATCCTTTCCTTCATAGAATTCAGTACGATGTCGGCTGAATATAGTATAGTAACTGCCAATTACGTAGGTTCAAGTTCATTCATTATGTTCAAAATCACTTCAGCACTTCCAAATCTATTAACGCGAGCATTTGTGGACAGTTTTATCTTACTGGATGATAAAAATACGTTTCTCCTTTTAAATATAGATATAATTTATTTCACAATATTTACGAAACTATTTAAATACGAAAATGTTTACATATATATTGATTAAAATATTAATTTCTTAATAATATATAATTTTAAGCAAAATACTTAATATATCTAATTAACATAATATCAAAAAAAACAAATTTGGTACAGTGATGTCTAGGTGACAGAAATAATCACCCAGTGTTTCTATTAGTAATACATAATACACACGAGTGCGTATTACGGTACGCGTCCACTGATCAGCATGGAAAGCAGTCGGCGCATTGGATTTAATAAAAGAAATGTGGAGAGAAGGAAAGCAGTGCCATCAGTACACATTTTTACAAGATATATTTCATTCAAAAATCTAATGCATTAACCGGTTTCCATATTGAACGCGTACGTTTATACATAATAAACGATGATACAAATATTAACAAAAAAAAAAAACATTAATTTTTTAAACAACTGACAAAACATGATATGTATTATATACATATGTGCATATATATACAATAATATCTTGATACATTTCTAATAGACACGAAATTTATTTATAAATATATTAATTTAACAGATGAAGAAGTAATGAACAAATATGAACTAGAAATAATTTATTTTCAAGTAACACAGTAAAAAAAAAACTTTACGACACCTCTTTCTTAGACTAGTGGTACACTGCAGAAAAATCGGATGAAATTACATTCGCAATTCTGTAACTGATTGCATTAAATAAGGTACCAGCACTGGTAATTCAAAAAGCTTATTTTATTTTTATTTTATATATTATTTTTATTAAATTTGGATTTAGGTCCGCGCGATTTTTATCGTAGTGCATCTTTATCCTAAGAAAGAGGGTCTAGTAATTTTTCAACAGATTTTTCTTACAATGTATACCTTGACGGAATATATTTACTCATATGAATATTTCATTTAATTAATTTACTATTATAATGCAGCAGTATATAACACATTTATTTTGGATTGTGCGGAATAAAAACCTATTCCAAATAATAATGAGCATCCCTCGACAAACATCTAAATGTGCAATATAAGACAAAATAAACAATGGGGTGAAAAGAAACTTGAAAGTTGTAGACACTTACGGTTATAAAATTAATCGATTAGGGTCGCGATTGTCTGATCCGAATAATGTGAATCACACATAATATTATTTCACATATATATTTCATCGCTATTATAAAAATAACATTTCTTAAATAATTTTCAATAAGGCTTAAGAGACATAGAAGACCAAATACTCGTACATAGTGTGCATAGCAGTATCCATTTATATTCTTTAAAAAACGTGAACCAATCGAGACTAGTTATTGAAAATATAAAATGCGAACGTGTACTGGAACACCACCAATAACGCGATCAACATCACATGTTGAAAAAATTACGTTGTAACAAATCATATAAACAATCTGATTTAAAAATATGTACATCGTAGATAAGCGTACGATTAGATTATATATGCAGGGGTCAGCACTCGAACTGTTACCAATTTCACTCTGCTGTAGCAACTAAACGGCTAATGACGGCGTGCTCATTTTTTGATAAGCGTTAAAATCGTTTTGTGTCGCAATAAATATTGCACTTCACCCAGAATGGAACAAAATACCATCAGACCACATTTTTTCAGGGTGTGAACATATTCTTTTTTAAATTTGAAATGTTTTTACCATATACTGAAGTTTTTAAATAAATAAAATCAAATTTGATAAAATTGGAGCATTTTGAATTGGTAACACTTCGAGCGGTAACCCCTACATACAAAGTGTGAGTAGGATTAAGGTTATTCTCTATTGATGTTGCTACTTCAGTTGGAAAAGGCGTCATATAGGAAGGCCTGCTGTATTGAACTTAAAAATATATGTGTGTGTCTTTTAACATTTAATATATATATGAATATATATTCACTATACACAGAACAAAAAAGTAAAACTAAAAAAATATATTATTACGATACGATATGAAAACAACGCAACAAAACATGATAGTTTGTACATGAAGTTTGATTCAATAGCTGATGGAAGTGCATGAGAAGATTAGTCAAATATTATTTTATACATTTTTATACTTAACATACTTTTTATATTATATTAATATATCTCTTAAAAGTAAGCGTACACAAGTACGCAACGTACGCATCGACGGAATCATATCAAATGGATTTTTGAATTCGTTGTCATTCCGGTGCGTTTACTAATCCTATTCGTTTGATACGATCTGTCTAATGCGGTCATTGCGGACCATGGACGTCTGCATTAAATAATTGTCTGGAAAATCGGCAAATATCGGATAAAAATTAAATATGTTCAAATAAAAAAGAATGTTTTCGTTGAAAACAAATTAACAATTCATTGACATAACTTAATTATAAAACATTAAATATAGAAAAGTAACAAAACAAAATAACTTGCTCAATATTTCATAGATTGATTAAGCAAGTAGCACTTATTATAATACATGGTAAGAGTTTGTAAAATAAAATTATAATACATGTTGTGTTTAGTTTCTACTATTTTTTGAATGATTTTTCTGTTTTTTAATATAATTTTTTAATATAATTACTTTATGAAAATTCCAGATATTAATGGCTTTCCTTTTTATACCTGGTGCCAAATGTGTGTTAATGCGTAACAGAAGCACGCCGTGTTTGAGTTCCTGAACTGTCGGATACCTCGCTACTTGAACTCCGCAAATCGCCTTCCATCTGAATTATTTCCAAATTATTAATATACTTAGAACATTTGAATATGAAAAAAAATCCGAATACACCTATTGTATCTGGGCTAAACATTAATTGTTAATTTATATGGTAAGGAATCTTATTTTTATATATTTTTATTATAAACTTTAGTAACTGATTGAATTTGTTGAAAATTAGAGTCTCTTTTGCGCCACTGCAGTTGCAGTTCGTTTTCTAATGTGTAGTAGCAAATATTTACGCAAATGATATTAAAATATTACACATATTCTATCACTAGAATTATTAGTGTACGGATTACCGAGGTTCTACAATTTTTGTAAATTTGTAATTGGTGATAACCCAATTATGTGCCTCCTGAATTTCAAATTTTGGAATATATTTTAGAAAACATTTATTTGACCATTACAAATCATGAAAACCGCTGTTTCGATCTTAAAAAAAAACATTTACTCTCAATACGAGCTATTTGTAGAAGTTTAAATTAACTATTGAGATAAAAATAAACCTACACGTGCAGTTCTTCATCACAACACTCTGCACGCGTTCTTTATATAAGTTTGTAAAATATTAAGGTCAATGAACTTTGTACTTACTGTCAATTTAGTAATTCCTAATTCATTGTTTAGATATAAATTAAATTATTTACCTGTCCAGCAGCTAAGGCTTTATAAGCGATTTGTAAAATTAAATAAGTCCAAGCAACGTGAAGACAAAGTAATAACACCAGGAGGCTGTTGAATATGTAGTATGCAGGGAACATGGGAACCAGTTGTGGTGCTCGTATAGAGGTGCTGAAACAATATTCTAACTGTTATACCAACATTAAAACCTATTTTCAATTAGAAGAATATTGTAGCAAGAAATACCTGTATATGATCCAAAATGGAAAGACTCCCAAGCGCGTAATAATCCAAACAACAGTGAAAATGCCAAATATGCAGTCGCAGACTTTTTGATAGTTAGCATATTTAGTAATTTTTGCTGCCTATAAGTAAATATATATCAAATTGTATAATATGACGCACTGTTACGTAAGATGAAAGCATTAAATAATATACCAGTATCAATTCTGTTTAAATAATACTGAATCATACCTCCAGGAAGGAATCTGCACAATCATGAACTACCAACACCAATGATCCAATACGATGAAGGTTACAAATCCAAGATAGAGTCAAAAGGGTGATTGTAGCAATGTGATGTACAAACATTTGCCAGAAATCTTTTCTTCTAACGTCAGAAAATTGACTTACAATCAAAGACCAATAGAAGCTTAAAGATATCATGTAGTGCCACCATATGTCTTTTGATACAGACTAAAATAATAAGAACCATTGTATTAAATATACAACATAAATTTATAAAATTACAGCGTGGGTATTTTACCTGATGAGGGTACCCAATCCAGCAGTTATCGATATCCCAGAAATATGACTTATCCCATAGAATTGTAATGCCAAATATGAAGCTGAATGAGTAATATAAACATCTCCACGAATTTTCACAAAACTTAACAAGAGTGGATGGTTTATCCTGGCCCCGCCTCAGCCTCCACCATCTTTCTACTTGTCGTTCAGTCCAATCCAACTGCTTGGACAAAGCAACTACCTGCAACAATCAAGTATTTTAAATATTGAACTTCACAAAAAGTAGGCTATATTTTGAAAACTATACAGCCATATCCCTACAAACACTATAGTTTGATCTAATGTATAAATTTCTTGTATTTATTATTCCTAAAAAAATATACCATTTATATTAGCATTTGTGATATTTGTAATTGTATAAATAGAGTTGCGTCAATTTGTCAAATTTTATATATAAATATATTAAACATATTTCAATAAATCTCATAATTATGTATATGAAATTTGATGCCTTAAGAAATAGAAATAAACCAGAAAAATAAAGAACTTAGCATTAACTTCCAAGTTTTATGAAATCTTTAACCAATGATATGATTTATGATTAAGTTTGCGAATTAAAACATGCATTGAAAAGATTTTTAAATATAGAATAGACATTTGGAAACTAATGCCTTCACCATAACAGTTCCCAATAAATAAATATTTTAATGAAAGAAATAAGTTTCAAACCTTTACTTATTTTCGTTTATTTGTTTCTTTGCTTAATCTATTTGGATGAATACATTTTAACTATCTATTTACATAAAACCAACGTAATTACAATTGTTTTAGTCTTTATTACATTTTGTTTGTTTTCAAATACATACATTTTGAATAACAAATACGTTTTAAGTAATAATATAAAATGTGTTCACCTGGTAAAATATTTAGTTAGCCACAAGGTCTTGTTCGTGACGAAATTTATTATATGATATAAAAAATAATTTTGTGTCATAAATGAATAAATTCTTCACTTCGATAATTTCTTCTGGAATTGAGAATTTATAATCTAACAATTTGTTTGTTTCTTTCCCCTTTTCCCACTTTTGATCAGGACAGTCTATTAATGCAAATAACCCAATTTTTTTTATTATTTTGATAATAAACTATCGAAGAGATAGCTCGAGAGAGACCCATTACTAATGAATACTAAAATGTATATTATTAAAACATACCACAAAAAAAATACGATTATTAAAAGTTAATGAAGAAGAAATTCTTATACAATAAAGTTAGTAGAGGAAAAAGCAAGTTAGTTTTTGGCTCTTATTTATTTGTACATACATCTGTAGCGGTCACGATGTCATAGGGCGGCTTAGGAGATCTACCAGAAGTTCGTCTTCCAAGATAAATAGAAATGTTCCAAACGCTTCTACGAGCGCAGGCTGATAGCGACCGCCCCAGAACTGACGGATGCTGGCCAAGAAACCAGACCGATCTTATTCAAAAGTTAATTATAACCTATATATTTTTTTTTTATTATAAATTTTTATTAATTTGCGTAACTTTTTATATTTATTAAAAATAGAATGAACTGATTTCTACATAACGATTAGGTATGTGATGAGAATATTATCTGTTTGTTATTTGATTCAATATAAGTAATGTAAGTCCAGTGATTATTTATAAGGTCACATACAATGCATTTTCAACACAGGACTATCTAATAATTATATATGTGCATATTAAACTAAAATGTTTTTTAATTATAGTACTATCAAAACTTGTGAAAGATAACATTTCTCAATAATAACTGTTGAAAGGCAACCTCAATAACACAAGAATTATTACTAATTTATTATTTGCAATGCAAGATAAGTTTTCGTCCTTAGATACAGTATTAAAATCAGAATCGGGACTTTCACACAATTGATTATCGAAACATTCGGTTATTTAGTTGAATATTACAACAAATATTTAAGCTCATAGGGGAAATAGAAGTTTTACAAGGGTCGGTAACAAATAAAATCTTAAAACGCCATCGTAAGGTGTTTTTCTAATGTGCAATGAAATATTATCGATTCCCCTTTTAAATGACCTGAACCGCAACTGGTGATTGTAGGTGCAAACATTTTGTAGCCGTAAACATTTTGCAATATATTTTAATCTTATCATATGTCCTCTTGAATATTTTGTAAACTGTATTTTACTTCGAAAAAAACAGTCGTGAAAAAGTGTAAAATCATCAACCGTTGCAAGTTGCAAGATATAAGTCGTTTACCAAAAATACTTTGTTAAATTACATAAAAATATATTATTACTTTTTCAGTAGTATACATATATAACAGATATTTGCAAGTTCATGAAAGCCATAAATCATACGATCTAAGATATGTATCTAAATTGATAACAAAACTACTCTATTAAGAACCTAATGTGCGTATTGCGTAGATTATTAAAAATTCATACAATCGTTACCATTTTTGTTTATAAAGAAAACATGTCTACTTTTCTATACCATTTTCTGATTAAATAAATCAATATTTCTGCTAATGTTGTATTAGTGTTAGTATTCGTATGTTAAATAGAAAAATATTTAATTAAGTAAACACGCAATCTGCCTGATTATTAGCTGACCTTTACAACTTCTAGAGAACGTGATTTTTAAAGTTTAACGATCAGGGTTTCAAAACCATCGTTACGTTACAACTGAAAGGGGAAAATCGCATTCATGTCGGGAAGCAATGTTAAATGCAAAAGATACAATTATATGTATAAAAGTATATATTAAAATATCATTCCCAGATATAATGCTAATGTTATTTTTTATTTTATTATGGTAATATACATAATCATTCACTGCACAAGTTTATATTTAGTTTAATTGACTTCGTTTGAGATGTATGCATACTCCATACCTTCTAAATTAAAAAATAAAACTTTATTCATCATGTATATAGTCTACATACATAAATACCATTTTTTTAATTATAACTTACAAAATGTAATTACTGCATTAAAAATGGTACAAGCAATGTATCAGAATAAATTAAAACAATATGTAAACGGTAATCATGGAAGTATACCATGGCAAGATATGTTGTTCATTTCCCACAAACAGAACTGTCAAAATATATATTACTGACGCATGAGCACCAAGTAATTAAAAATATAAATTAAAAGAAATCAAAACGAAGCAAGGGATATTTATTCTGAAACCATACAATTTAGGATTAAAACACTGAAATTAAAACAGAAGCTAGGAATAGAACCTAAAGTATAATTCCCACTCACTGATTTTAGTTTTAATTTTAGATTTCAACCTTAAGGGGTTACATGGGTTTCGTGTCTTCAAAATTTTTTTTTTTTTTTTTTTGGCTTATTAATTTCTACAACATCTCAAGAATATTATACTAAATATTCAAGTCGATCCGAATAATAGTTTCGGAGATACAGCCTTTGGAAGGTGTGCGCTCCAAGTCAGTTTCATTGTTACTCAAAAGTTTAAACGCGTTTTTCTGGGAACCGTGTTTTCAAAGTCGGTTGTCAAATTTTCTCGAAAACTACTCAACCGATCTTGATGAAATTTTACACAGGTGTTTAGTACAATTACTCGTGCTTGACGGAAGGATTTTTTTTTTTTCAATTGCAACTATTTTAGAAAAAACAAAATGTCAAGCAAATTTACCTAAATTTTCATTTTTTTGTAAAAATGTCTGCCAAAATTCCAATTTTTATTTTTTTTTTTTTTCCTTCCGTCAAGCACGAGTTTATGGTCTTACCTAAAACACTTATTTTTGTTTTTTCATTTTAGATAATTCTGTCACGAGTTATGCTGACAACGCACCTTTTTTTCGAGGCGTCACCGGAAATGATGTCACAATAGAAGAGTTTTAATTTTTTTTTTTTGAAAATTTCAGAAATTATTCTTTAAATATGTATCTATAAGACAGAAAAAAGTTTGAATTAAATAATTAATTTTTTACATAGAAAAAAAAATATTGAAAATAGGCCTTTTTTTACCCGACGAAACCCATGAAACCCATAATCCCTTAAATGTAAGATAAATGTTTAATGTTAATGTAATGTACTTGTAATATTGAACACTTAGTTTGAAACATTGACATAAATTGAATTATTATATTAACGGTGGATAGGATCAACACTCCGTAGAAGAATGTCTTTATCCTTGGTGAGTTAATATTGGTAAATGATCTTTATTACAAAATAATAGAAAATCATTTTCATTTTACCGAAGTAAAACAACGTTTCTTTACTTAGTAATCAGAAAAACTGTCCAAGGTCTATTATTATAACAAATTATAAAGCTAACAATAAATTGCATTATAGAAAACTTTACTAAGCAGTTCTATTGAAAACAATTTATAGATTCTTAAAAATGTCTATCAATAAAATATATACTTATACGCTTACCTGTTTGTGTTTGATCCTTGATTGTTTTTGGTATGCATTTTCTAAAATTGGATTTGTTTGTGCTTTCTTTGGACGACTATTTTTAATACCTAGTGAAATACCAATTGGCGCAAACCAAAATCTGAAAATATAAACCAAAATAATTAAATTTCATTTTTTTTGTTTATCTTATCTCAAATTCATTTTATTTATTATTAAAAAGGAATATATCCTAATAAAAATATCAGGTATTGGTAAAAATAACATTAGATTGATGTATAGGATTACCTTTTACTAGATGTCTGAACTATTGTTTATTTTAAGTAGGAAATCTATCTGGCTAAGTATAAAAGTGCGGGTGGTGTAGTAGGGTGCTCCATTAAATGACTCAACATCGGAAATAGACCGACGTTAAAAAAATTTATTTAAAAAAATGAAACAAGTAAATATAGAATCAGTTTCAACCAATTATTATGACGAAGTTTATTATTTTTTCGCTAGGTCATGTTACCTTCAGGAACTTAATTAAATGAAATAATAACATATGTTGTTGGACACATACTGAACAAGTTGAATTTTATTATTAAGATATTGTTCAATGTCTATATGATAATATATAAATTTAAAAGATAATAATAAAAAAAGTCATGTTTGAACAATTGTTAATAAAAATAAAATCTTGACATTTGAACTTTACTTTATTATTAGATAACATATGCAGATTCTTAATCCTTAATATCATTGAAATACACACACATTTTAGAAAAAATTAAAGATGTAATTGAAAATCACAGTCTCATTTAAAATACCTGTTATAAAATCAACAGCAGTCTTAAACTGGTGTTATAAATCGGTTTTATCAATACCTTGCAGCAAACTTGTTCTACCGTTTATATTAATTTAATAATATCAGTATGTTATGTAAACAAGGAAGAATTTAGAAATGTTAAACGCTATAGGTGGTGAATAGACAATTGTCCATTGGTAATTCATATTAAGATCACTAAATATTGCACGTTTATCAATTTCACTACTTTTTTTGATTTAGTATAGAACCTGTTATATTAATATATTTCATAAATATGGAATAAAATGTCCCGTGCGACTCATAAATTTCTTATACGTGCTTTAAGAGTATGTTGACATCAGCGTAACTTAAAGTTATGGTTATTATGCACGAAACATACTAAAAAGGTGTTCCAATAATCGTCACTTGATTGTTAAATAATTTCCTAATTTATTACCAAGTTGTGTTGAGTATTATTTGAATAGTTTATGCAGAGGTGCTATTAGCCCAAGCGCACACTGCGACAAAATTTTCTTTAAGCAGACTATTCTGCACGAGCATATCTTGATTAAGATTACCATGTAGTGCTCTGTTTTATAAGGGCATAAGTGCTTTTATTGAGTGTCTATTATTCATCAAATAAATTTATTCTTTTTTTAAATATAAATAGTCAATAAAGAGAAAACTATACTATAGATTAACTTATCTAAGCGTAGTCAATGGGTTTGTGTCCTCATTTCTTAGTGGTCGATTTTTCAATTGTTGATGGAAATTGATGTTAATAAATGTGTATTGGCGTGTCTATTTTATTAAATATCTAAATATTGACGGAGATACAGCAATTAAAAGTTTGAATTGTAGTTTTAGCGCTAGAAATGGTCGGCCATATTTGTATGACGTGAAATACATTTTAACGTAAGTTATTTCTTGAGTAGGTCATTGTTGTGATAATGTTCTGTAGCTGTTGGTAGTCAAATAATCAAGTCCAATCAAAGAATAATAAGTTTTTATTTTATTTAACCCTGTTAAGGCAGACATAATATTGAAATTTGAGTGTTCCTTGAAATAACTGTAAATAATATTTGATATTTTGATATATAAATACATATAGCAGAGATTTATGATCTGTAAGGTTGGTAACCTTACACAAGGATTGTGATGTCACATGCACTTGGAATGTGTACAACGTTGAATCCCATTAATAATTAAAGAGACAAAATTACTTTTTTAATTGTTAATATCTTTTAACATATAAGGAGTTATTAAAAAATAATTGAACATTTGAGCTTCTAATAACCCACTTTATCAATATATAGTACACTTTTATAGAAATCAACACCAATGATGCACATGATTTTTAGAAGATATTTTCCAAACTAATCCTATCGTGCACTGTGTTGTTACACTTGTATTTATAACGGTAAATAATTTCAAAATTTTTCTGTAATTTAAGAAGGTGTGAACAGAAATTAATTTTCATGCTAACCATTCTTTGGAAAACAATAGAAATGAATTTTCTTGTTTAAATAAAAAAGAATTATGCAAATAACAAGAAATGAATGTTTGCAATTTTATTCTAAATATTTTCTTTTCACAGAATTCTTGCAGTAATCAATAGGACAAGAATACACGTCGAAGACGACACAGAATTTTCTTTACAGCCTCGTTATTTCTATAAATCAATTGTGGCAAATTTCAATTTATATAATCTCCAAGTGAAACGAATTTTCCTCTGTACGCCATTAACTGGTTTCAACCTTTTTTTTAAAATCAATTTAAAAAAAACTCGACAGGGTTTCCTGCAGAAGCTTATCAACTAATGAAATCATTTTGGTTTTTTTGGTTTTAGATAGTCCAGTGATGAGTTATGAGAGACACCACAACGAAACTTTTCTTTGTGACGTCTGCGGAAATTCGCTGTCAATAACTCATTTTTTTATATTTATTTATAAAAATTTCACAAAGTATTCTCTAAATGTTGTTTTATCATGTAGTAATTATAGAAATAATTATATATTATCTGTGTCGTCAAAAAACATGATCGAAAATATGCTTTTTTGTATCGATTTCACCAAAGCTCATATTTAAATGGAGTGTGATGTAAATGGAAACAATTTACTTTTATATAATGGAATAGTTTTTGTACTTTAATTGAATTCAAAACTAGTATATGTACATCACCCAGAAGATAAATAAAAGAATATAAAGTGTAACAATACGTTCTTAATTTATTTTATACAATGCATATTATTTTATTCAATACGTTATGTATTGTACGCATATACGTATATATATATAATGTGAGTGAGTATTTGATAGTATGCCAAAAAGCGCCACCCATAACATTCATTTCAAGCCAGACAAATATTACTGATGAGCTTTTAACTGGCGCCATATGCACCCTTCGCTCACCCCAAGCCCAACATACATATATGACAAGTACCAGCATTATGTTTAATGTTAAATAAATTATGGCTTCAATATGTATCCAAATAGCATTCATTAAAATCAAATAAAATATATATATCTGAAGTTAAACTAGTTTTAACATTTCTATTAAATACAAGTAATATAACTCTGTTAATAATTAAACACTATTACTAACTGTTAATAATATAATATCATTAATTGGTCATATGAATTACGCATTTTGATTATTAGGAACACACTAATTAAAAAGATAATCATCTTAAAAATTATCAACACATAATAAAAATGTTTTATGCAAGTTAATTAAATCACTAAAAAAGCCCCTGATTATTAAATAACATAATGTAGCATTATGAATGTCATGTGTGAGCTAAGTAGCTCTGATATAATATGACGGTTCTGAAGCAATCATTTAAGCCATAACAATCAAGATAACACTATCAAACACATACATCTATGAGTAATAATTACCCGAAATGTGTTATATATAACGTATTATGACTATATAATCATTTGACCTGAAATTCTTTGATAATTTATTTTTGTTGTACAATCAGGAAAGAGACATGAGGAGTCATACTTGGAATACAAATTAGTAATTTTTGACATGGGCGTATGAACCAAATATTAACACTACAGAAAATAAATAAATTGAATATATGATAATAGGAACGATTTGCTTTATAAAATTAAAGACAACTTATTAAAACCCTAAAATACAGGGCGTTAACCTTACTTAACTTTTTTAAGGTTATGTATTTTAGTATCAATCTCAACGCCAATTAAGATTACCTAGAAATTAATTAAAATGCACCAACCTTTCTAATGTTTTCCTCAAAGCTAATAAAATAAATGCCAAAGGAATTGGGTAAATTAAGTCTCTGTAGTCGGCATGATCTATGATATCACTAGAATCAGGTGAAATATCACTCCATGTAGTATTTGGCGGTAACCAAACACTTTCTGACCAAAATATATCTAGAGCAGGTCTTATGAAATCCATTTTTAATTCTTAATTATATAAACTTTCACTAATTATTAAAGTCTTAACACTACAAACTGGAGACCAATCCCATTATTAACCACAAACTAAATTACCGACCGCTTGAACTGATCCTGATATAAACTCAAATGCAATGAACAGAATCAGCAATCAGTTTATATTTCTTGATTCTTATTAGCTGGACCAGAGACAATGTAAGAACGTTCAATTTAATTTGCTTATTATTTGGAAGAATACTTGGATAAAAATAATAATAATTGTACAACTTATTATTTAATTATTGATTTATAAAGTTAAGAGAGTTAGTATTATAGTTTGTGATATATATAATTAAATGTAAAACTTAAAACCATAGACAAAATATTTGAAAATAATGTTGGTAAAACAGGGCACTATATGTCTGCATATCCCATTTATTGGTGACAACTGTGTGAAGGGTCTGTTTCCATATTGTTATCGTTCGTTGGTTGTCATTTCTAACATAAATGTCAAACATGTTATGAACGTTATCTCCTACGATTATAATTACATTAGACCTAAGTTTTATCAGTTTATAACTTCTACATAAGCCAAATGTACTGGATTAATAGATAACATTCTAATATTATAACGAAGAATAGAAAAAACTGTGATCGATTTTAGGTTATGTTAATTTTATGTTATATTATAATTTTATAAGTTTATGTACCTGACTAATAATGTTTCTTTCATATTTTATGCATAATGTGCAAAGCAAATTTTTTGCAGTATTTTTCTTTAGCATGTTGTATATGACAGTAGCTGTTTCAAATGTCAGTGGTAAAGTGGAACCAGAAAACTCTGATCCCTCAGATCAAGTTGGCCAAATTTCAATGGATAGCAGCACACAACCTCAAGGCTCGAGCATTTCTGATGTCGGTTTTATACATGCTTTTGTTGCATCATTATCTGTGATTCTAGTGTCGGAGATTGGCGATAAAACATTTTTCATCGCTGCTATAATGGCTATGAAACACCCTAGAATGTTAATATTCGGTGGTGCCATTAGTGCATTAGCTTTAATGACTATTTTATCCGCTGTTTTTGGGATGGCTGCAACCGTAATCCCAAGAGCATATACGTACTACATAAGTACGGCATTATTCGCAATATTTGGTATTAAAATGTTAAGGGAAGGTTGGAAAATGGCACCATCAGAAGCTCAAGAAGAACTGGAGGAAGTACAAGCGGATATAAGAAAGAAAGAAGAGGAATATGAAAAAGAAACAGCAACAGCTTTAGTTGATCCTGAAAGTGGCACAACAAAAAAAAGAAAGAGCCTCGGATTAGTTTCTAGAGTGTTGCTTCAAGCTTTCACTATGACATTTCTAGCTGAATGGGGGGACCGATCTCAACTAACCACTATTATACTAGGAGCTCGAGAGAATGTTACAGGTGTTATAATCGGTGGAATTTTAGGACATTCGCTTTGTACCGGGGTAGCCGTCTTGGGGGGACGAATGATTGCACAGAAAATATCTGTACGAACTGTTACTATTATTGGCGGAATTGTGTTCCTTTTGTTCGCTGTGTCTGCGTTGTTCTTCGATCCAAACAAAGAATAATTTAAGTAAATTTTAACCGTAATATATTTTTGTAGAATTTTTTATTGTTTGTACATATATCTTTTTATATTTACTTAAATGCTTGATTTATCTTTATAATATAATTTTAATTATCGAATAAGATGTTTGAGAATTTTAAAAATATTGTATATTAATATGTATTTTAAATAAATAACCGACACATACTCGTATTATGTACGAGTATGCATGAAATGCATAACAATTAATTCAAGCATCTATTACAAATTCAGTATTTTGAAATATAATATTTATAAAAAGCATTAATTAATTCGTGCTCCTATGCACGTGCATACCACAGTGTTTATAAATATAGATTTATCAAGTAAATATAGAATTTAATTAGCATTTTTAGAACCACTATTATTTAAAGAAACCATTGTAAGATATACGCTGTATAGATGTGTCAATAAATATGTCCTTAAATATGAAATATGCTTTGTGTTTGATCCATAGGAAATAAATGTTTAATTAAAGCTATTAGATCATGATTCAAATTTGCTCTTCTTGAAATTAATACACAATTAACACATCTCAATAACTGCTCTCATATTCCGCTTCATGTAAAATTTAATTTTAAGTAATATTATTGACTTCTGTTTTTTTTAATTTAATATATTATTTAGTCCTATCACCGACAACCTTCTATTATCTTAGCAGTCGTGTCGCGGCCTCATATATGTGTACTACACACTGCGTTTATGAATATGGAAATCAGGAAAATATCCGGGAATCGAAACAGAAGACACAGCAGTTGTCCTCAGCAGCAATGCTCTTACCCACTGTGTCGTTATTGGCTTTTGTTAATATCACTACCTAGATTAATAATATAATTTTTTTTGTAAATGGCAAATCACTCTATGGTTGGATCTGTATTAGCAAAGAATCTAAATTAGCCTGCGAGCAGCATCTTTTTTAGAATTTTATTGCATACTTATTAGGCGTGTAGGAAAAATTAAAACATCGCTGAAGTTAGCGATGAGTTCGAAAATGAATCCTATACTACTTTTTCTTTTTAATAAATAAGTTATAATTTGCAAGTAGAAATTACAAAACACAAAGCATAAACTATAAATAACATAAATTCGATACAATATTAGACAGGAATGTACAAAATTTTGAATTACCGAAAAAACAATTATGATACAGAAACCTAATAATGTGATGAACTTAAGCATGTAGTCTATATTATAAGTAATTGAAATAAAAAATAATTAACCAGTTTATAGTTATTTGCGCGACTAATGTTCTCATTTTCTCAATTTTATTACAATTAAAACATTCATTTGTCATTCAGTCATTTTTTATGCTTTAATCATGAAAGCGATAAAAAGTTATTAAAAATAAATGCTCAGGTGAAGTCACTTCCGATTCCTACCCTCTTCTCTTACAACAGTTTCTCTTTACACAATAAAGTAAAATAAAAAACGATAGTCAAACCCTTGATAGTTAGGGTTGGTGCTTACCATCATTTAGATTTAGTCGTCTACATTAGCAGATTTTTGTACGCAATTCGATTATTTGCAAACTTGCAATTGTTGTAAACACCAAAGCCGTATACTGTAGTGCAAATAATTAATAAATAATATTATTGTATTTCATTGCAAATATAAATATTATGTTATTGTATTTCATATGTCTGCTGCATAAATTAATATATTCAATATTTACTTAATAATCTAAGAAAACAATTTGAGATTTTGTTAAAAACAAGTTCTTTACGTTAAGCTTGATTTAAAAGATTGTTGTTAATCTGAGAGATACTCTCAACTTGTAACAGTGTTCTTCAATTAGAAAAGTGTGATGTTATCATTAATTGCTTTAATATTAATTACGGGAGTCAACAGCCGTTGCCCGCCGCACAAAACCTATCCTGAAGATAACTTAGCGGTGAGTTACCAATTTAATAACAACACGTAATAATGGAAACATTAAATTCATACATTAAATACATTTTCGTAACATTAAATAATATCTATCAGTTCACATCTTCTGTACGATTGTGTTTTTACAGTGCAAATTGAATGGACCTTCAAACTACCCAGTCGTACAAACAAGCTATGGAGATATCGGTGGTAAATGCAGTTATAATGAAATAGCAGAAACGAAAGTATGTGATTATATTGGAATAGGTTATGCTAAACCACCAACAGGCTGTCGTCGATTCAGGGTGAGCAAAAGACATTTTATTCCAAATTTAACATGAACAGATATATTTTAAAGACATTTAATATTAATTTAATTACATACAGCCACCACAGAAATTGCCTGATTGGTCAGGAATTAACTGGGCCCTGGAGCATAAGCCCTGCTGCATGCAGATGGTGACAGTTAACAACTTCACCCAATCAGAAGATTGCCTGTACTTAAATGTCCACGTTCCAAGCAACTGCGTAAGATTGTCTTTTAAATTAAACATTTCTATAAAATTATCATTTCATGTTTGCGTGTCATTATGTTTCTCCTTGCAGACTCCAGCCAACCCTTGTGCTGTGATAATCTGGATACACAACGGAGGTTTTTCGCTGAGCTGCGGCCGTTTGTTTAAACCCGATTATTTTGTTTGAGAAAGAGTTATATTTGTGACGATCAACTTTCGGCTGGGACCACAAGGTATGATTATTTTTACCCCGGATCTAACTTCCAATTACAATGGAAAAATTTAAAAAATCCGAGAATAGGTCACAACGCGTTGTAAATTAAGTAAAACTGTTTACATGATGCTCTTAAGAAGTTTTAGGAATAACCTCTGGTTTCAATTAGCAACTTTATTGTTTCAGGATTTCTGAACGGTGGACACAAGGATGCTCCTGGCAACCAAGGATTGCTTGACCAAAGAGAAGCTATGAAATGGGTCAAGCAAAATATTCTTAAATTCGGTGGGAATCCACATTCTGTCAGTCTCTACGGTCATTCTACAGGAGCAGTTTCTATTTCTCTGCACTGCTTGAGTGAGCTAAGTAAAGGTAAGTTGGCATAGAACTTTGAATTTAATTAGAACGTTGGATTTAGACTAAGTCTGACACTGTCCCTAAGACAAGTCCTAGTTAAATATTGTCACATAAAGTTATTTCTAGTCAAACCACGAAATTGAGTTCTGAACAGTTTTTTTAAGGATCGATTATTTAATTCTTTATTGAAATATTAGTTCATTAGCGTTTTTATTTTATTAAATATCCAAAAATGGATGGAGTAGAGCGATTTAATACGTTTATCCTTTAAATTAGTACAGGGTTAAAAATGACTATTTCAGCTGTTAATAACTTCTTTAATATTAGCATATATATAAAAATAATTGAAAATTTGAGATTCTGATGGCCAATCTATATGCAGTAAAGTTTTATACAAGTTCAGTTATGGGTCACAACCTAATTATCACAGGTTAAACTATGATTACAAATATAAAATTTCAATTATTTTTAAGCATGTAAATGTTACAGGACTATTTAACAGATGCGAAATGCAAAGCGGTAATGCCCTAACTCAATGGGGTTTAACGAAAAATCCCAGTGTCATTTTCAATCTCTTTGTGCAGGAAGTGGGCTTAGTAGGAAATGACTCCAAAACAAGCCTCATAAAAAAATTACAAGATGTGCCTAGTACAGTGATTATGACTGCAGCTCTAAACGTTTATCACACGGTTGGTCTGGTTGACTTAAATAATTACAACATAGTCTTTTGTCACAATAAATCAAATAATATAACAACTTGTCAATAATGTTATAGTTAATAAAAACACAGAAAGGAACAATATGGGGTCCGACCCTGGATCCTACCAATGACCCACCATTCTTGTCGGATACTCCTCGTAATATCTGGAAAAATCGGAGAGCAAATAATGAAGATTTATGTTTTGGCGCCGATTTGTTGATTGGAAAAAACATAGATCAGGGTGCAGGTTTTTCAATAGGTAAGTTAGGGTTATTGTTAAAGAAAAATATTTACGGCTTTTGAACATTTTTTTACATTTGTAGTACTGCAAGTACAACCATCTCTTCTGCACGATATTGAAGCAAATCATGAATTATTAACTCCTGCAAGATGTGAATACACACTCGGATCGCCTGAGTCTATAGCTGCTGGTAACGCAATTTATAATAGATATTTTTCTGCATGCCCAACAGTACTGGAGTATATTCATGTACGTAATTCAATGTATCATCAAAGTTATATTCACTGTAAACAGTAAGAGCAGTCACATTAAACTTATTACATTTCTTAATGTTATGCTCTACTTCAACACATATCACATAAATGGTGGAAAATGCTCATGTAAAACGGTTTCATTTCAGTATTTGACTGGCTCTTTGTTCGTGGACGGCATGTACGAAACTATTGCGCTGCACGTGCTAGCTGGCAAAAAAGTGTTCTTGTACACCTATAGTCTTAAAGGCTCACGTGCAAGTTACTGGACAAATACTATTTTGGGCAACACATCTACACTAGGACGTAATGTTTAGGGATCTCTTACACTGCAACATGAACATGAATATCTTTAAAACGAAATATTTTATGATTTGCAGCTTCCCATGCAGATGAAGTTTTTATGGAATTTACTGGGGATACTAGATCTTTTAATGGATATACCGCAGTTACTACCGGACAAATCAATTTTGCTCCTGTTCCTGAACCGAGCGAAATAGACAAATGTTTCACCAGACGATTTGTGGGCGCTCTAACAAGCTACTCAAAAACAGGGTACGAAATACGGCGACTACTCCTTACTAACAGTAAATCAAATCATTTTTAAAAGAATTCGTGACTATTTTAATTAAACGAAAATAAATATTAAGTGAACTTTAATTCAAATGGAGTTTGTACCGAATTCATTAAAGAAACTGCGTATTTACTATTAATTTAATTAAACTTATATTTCAGAAATCCAGCGCCTGAATGGAAACCTGTTACTGACCTCTGTGATATCAAGTCATATAATTTTAATACAGAAGATTCATTCAAGACTGACCCTCACGCCGAGGATATGCGTTTCTGGGCTGAAATGTGTCCATTATAATTTTGGAAATATGTATTAAACTAAATATATATATATTTAATTTTAATTTTATATTTACTATGACTTACAAAATATAACTTAGATATATATATATATATTGCTTAGACTTTTCGCTGTTTTGTTCAATGTAACTTGGATTGCAATCTCTTTAGGCGCAGTGCTTTTTTAAAGTTACAATACATCCGAAATAGAATTGCAATAGTTAGTTATTTAGATTTTAAGGAACCTGTTAATTACTATGATAGAATCTAGAAAACTCGGATCCCTCAGATCACGTTGGCCAAATTTCAATTGATAGCAGCACACAACCTCAAGGCTCCAGCATTTCTGATGTCGGTTTTATACATGCTTTTGTTGCATCATTATCTGTGATTCTAGTGTCGGAGATTGGCGATAAAACATTTTTCATCGCTGCTATAATGGCTATGAAACACCCTAGAATGTTAATATTCGGTGGTGCCATTAGTGCGTTAGCTTTAATGACTATTTTATCCGCTGTTTTTGGGATGGCTGCAACCGTAATCCCAAGAGCATATACGTTTATAAATATAGATTTATCAAGTAAATATAGAATTAAATTAGCATTTTTAGAACCACTATTATTTAAAGAAATCATTGTAACATATACACTGTATAGATGTGTCAATAAATATGTCCTTAAATATGAAATATGCTTAGTGTTTGATGCATAGCAAATAAATGTTTAATTAAAGCTATCAGATCATGATTCAAATTTGCTCTTCTTGAAATTAATACACAATTAAAACATCTCAATAACTGCTCTCATATTCCGCTTCATATAAAATTTAATTTTAATTAATATTATTGACTTCAGTTTTTTTTAAATTTAATTTATTTAATGTCGGTCTATTTCCGCTGCTGAGTCCTATCACCGACAACTTTCTACTATCTTAGCAGTCATGTCGCGGTCTCATATATGTGTACTACACACTGCGTTTATGAATATGGAAACCTGAAAAATATCCGGGAATCGAACCAGAAGACACAACAATTAGCCTCAGCAGCAATGTTCTTGCCTACTGTGTCGTCATTGGCTTTTGTTAATAAGACTAACTAGATTAATAATATAATATTTTTTTGTAAATGGCAAATCACTGTATGGGTGGATCTGTATTAGCAAAGAATCTAAATTAGCCTGCGAGCAGCATCTTAATAAGAATTTTATTGCATACTTATTAGGCGTGTAGGATCAGCATAATTAAAAATTAAAGCATCGCTGAAGTTTGCGATAAGTTCGAAAATGAATCCTATACTACTACTTTTTCTTTTTAATAAATAAGTTATAATTTGCAAGTAGAAATTACAAAACACAAAGCATAAACTATAAATAACATAAATTCGATACAATATTAGACAGGAATGTACAAAATTTTGAATTACCGAAAAAACAATTATGATACAGAAACCTAATAATGTGATGAACTTAAGCATGTAGTCTATATTATAAGTAATTGAATTAAAAAATAATTAACCAGTTTATAGTTATTTGCGCGACTAGTGTTCCCATTTTCTCAATTTTATTACAATTAAAACATTGATTTGTCAATCATTCTTTATGCTTTAATCATGAAAGCGATAAAAAGTTATTAAAAATAAGTGTTCACGTGAAGTCACTTCCGATTCCCACCCTCTTCTCTTACAACAGTTTTTTTTGTACAATAGAGTAAAATAGAAACATAAAAAATGATAGTCAAACCCTTGATAGTAAGGGATGGTGCTTACAATCATTTAGATTTAGTCGTATACATTAGCAGATTTTTGTACGCAATTCGATTATTTGCAAACTTGCAATTGTTGTAAACATCAAAGCCGTATACTGTAGTGCAAATAATTAATAAATAATATTATTGTATTTCATTGCAAATATAAATATTATGTTATTGTATTTCATATGTCTGCTGCATAAATTAATATATTCAATATTTACTTAATAATCTAAATAAACAATTTGAGATTTTGTTAAAAACAAGTTCTTTACGTTAAGCTTGATTTAAAAGATTGTTGTTAATCTGAGAGATACTCTCAACTTGTAACAGTGTTCTTCAATTAGAAAAGTGTGATGTTATCATTAATTGCTTTAATATTAATTACGGGAGTCAACAGCCGTTGCCCGCCGCACAAAACCTATCCTGAAGATAACTTAGCGGTGAGTTACCAATTTAATAACAACACGTAATAATGGAAACATTAAATTCATACATTAAATACATTTTCGTAACATTAAATAATATCTATCAGTTCACATCTTCTGTACGATTGTGTTTTTACAGTGCAAATTGAATGGACCTTCAAACTACCCAGTCGTACAAACAAGCTATGGAGATATCGGTGGTAAATGCAGTTATAATGAAATAGCAGAAACGAAAGTATGTGATTATATTGGAATAGGTTATGCTAAACCACCAACAGGCTGTCGTCGATTCAGGGTGAGCAAAAGACATTTTATTCCAAATTTAACATGAACAGATATATTTTAAAGACATTTAATATTAATTTAATTACATACAGCCACCACAGAAATTGCCTGATTGGTCAGGAATTAACTGGGCCCTGGAGCATAAGCCCTGCTGCATGCAGATGGTGACAGTTAACAACTTCACCCAATCAGAAGATTGCCTGTACTTAAATGTCCACGTTCCAAGCCACTGCGTAAGATTGTCTTTTAAATTAAATATTTCTATAAAACTGAAATAGTGTCATTATGTTTCTTCTTGCAGACTCTAGCCAACCCTTGTGCTGTGGTAGTGTGGATACACCCCGGAGGTTTTGTGGTGAGCTGTGGCCGTTCGTTTAAACCTGATTATTTTGTACGAGATAAAGTCATATTTGTGTCAATCAACTTTCGGCTTGGAGCATTTGGTATGATTATTTTTCTTTAATATTTTACGTACATATATTTTATATAGTTTGTTTCATTATGTTCTGAACAGACACCGTAACTCATACTTCATAGATCTTAGAGAGCGTTTTAATTAGCAACTTTATTGCTTCAGGATTTCTGAACGGTGGACACAAGGATGCTTCTGGCAACCAAGGATTACTTGACCAAAGAGAAGCTTTGAAATGGGTCAATCAGAGTATTCTTAAATTCGGTGGGGATCCACATTCTGTTAGTCTCTACGGTCATTCTACAGGAGCAGTTTCCGTTGGTCTGCACTGCATGAGTGAGCTAAGTAAAGGTAAGTAAAGGTCAGTTTGTTTCAATATAATAGTAGAATATTGAGCTTTCTGATCTTTATATATTTGCGATAACATTTATGAATCGTTGTACATCGTGTCGTCACGTCATTATATGAAAACTTTATGGGTAACCTCAACATTTGCTAGCGCTGTTTTGTTTGCAAACATTAACTGCATCTCTTTTACGCTTCTCTAGCTTAACAGCGATGGCAATGGTAGGCAAATGGTAGTGGGGAAGACTTAAGAGAGGAAAAGAGTCGTTAATAGTTTGTAAATATATATCTCTTTAATTATCAAAGAGTCTAATTCATTTCAATAGTTAATAACTTATATAATACTAGCTGTCCCGGCCACGCGTTGTTGTGACTAACGTTTTTGTCATATTACATTACATAGCGCCATCTATTGAATATTTACTCAATCTAGTCAACAGAATATTTACTCAATCTATGTAATCCGCGGGACTTCATTACGCGGATTTATTTCAATTTCTTTCAATGTGGTTCCTCAAATTTAATATTATTAGATATATAAAAATATGCGAGTTTCATTATTTAAGTAACAAGCAAACACCCTAGCAACTTACGTAATGAACTCGCCCTAATCTTAAGACATACATGCGTTAATGAGATGGCACTACTAATTTCATAAGACAGAGTGAGAGGCATAACTGTACCCTAAAAGAGTCTAATTCCGAGAATCAACATATGAGTTTTTCTGAGCACAGAACAGAGGAGATAGCGATATAGCGTCTCTTGCGGATTCACTCATACTAATTAGGAACGATATATGTCGCCAAATTAGATTTTAGCGGGAGTCTGATTGGGTTTATCAACCGAGCTACATCTGGAAGCTTGTCGATTATCAGGTACTGAACTCCTGATCGTCGCGCGGCTTACCAACACGTTTTTATACAATATTGCGATAATTATACCAATAATATTAATTCGTGATAGTTATACTATAAGTCTAGTTTTGTTTTCAACCAATATAGAAGTTTGTCGATTATCAGGTACCGAATTCCTGAGTTTATCAAATACCGCGATTTTTCGTTAAACCATTACATCCGATTCGCGACTTTTACATAGTAGTGCCAGATCGCAACCGGGAATTATTATTCCTTTATAAATTTGATGGTTTTATATGTGTAATTAAGTAAATCAAGTATTGATACTGTTGTATGTAGTGTAAATACTCTTCCAGTTTATATCGATTTAAATATATATATATATATATATATATATATATATATATATGTAGGATCGTAAAAATACATCAAGCGTACAAAGTAGGCGTAACTATAACACCCGAGCTAGAAAAGTCGTAAAATAGTGTGATTAATGAGGGTATATATTTTAAGTAGAAACCAAGTGACAAGTTAAAAGCAATTATAATGTGTGGAACTTTAAACCACTGATTGAATACATGAGGGGATGTGTTATTGAAATTAACCAGGCGTATTCTTAGAATTAAAATAACAAACCTTTTAAGCCAAGCTGAAAAAACTAATGTAGGACCGAGTATATATTAGCTAGAATTTAAGGTTGTGTGTGCATTCATTGTTCTGTATTTGTAAAGTAAACATCAACGTTTATATTGTAACCTTATTGTATTAGCATTATTATTATCATTATTATTATCATCGTTATTATTTTATTCAATAAATGTATTAAACCAATTATGTGATTCTTTATCATCCTGACAAACTAACTAAGATATTACATAGTTGAATATTAATTGAATTGACATTTGCCCTAAATTAAATAAGAGTACCTTGATTCCACATCAGATTAGCGGATTGGTTATTGTTTTCCACATAAGAAGTTGGATAGTTCTCGTTTTCCACATCAGAGGTGGCATGGTACTCTCTCGTTTTCCACATCAGAAGTGCGGATTAGCAGCTCATAGCGAATTGAACTAAGTGCGCGAAGTGAATAATACAAAGAAGTGCGGATTAGTAACTCATAGCGAATTGAACTAAGTGCGGATTAGTTATCTACGAGTTATCCACAAGTGAATAATACGGAGAAGAATAATACAAGATAGTTTTCTACAAACAGTGCTTTCAAGTGATAGTTCATTAGCGGAATAGTCGAGAATTTATAAGACGGACTTTATAATAGGACTAGCAAGTGAATTGTATCAGAAAAGTGTGTAAACTGTTTTACGAGGAGAAAATTGAAAATGTCATATAACGTAAACATGAACGATACTACTGTGGAAGATAGTTTGTTAGCTGGACGCTCAGGTAACTCAACATCTAATGAAGATAGTTGGTTGGGAGTACAAGCAGAGCTGACGAGGCTTAGAACAGAACTATTGCAGTTGAGTATCGGGAATAGTACAATACAGGAACAGAGAATGAATCATCATGGGTTTATGCCGACACAGAACCTGGAATGTATACCTGTGTTTAACCCAGCAAGCACGGTATTGACGGCTACAGCTTGGGTGCGAAAATTGGAGGATATAGCAGACATTTATGGCTGGAGTGATAAAGTGAAGCTTCATCAAGGTGTCAACAAGCTGCAGTGTGCCGCGAAAAACTGGTTTGATGCTAGTTTGAACGTAGTCAAGGATTGGACGACGTTCAAATACGAATTAATCAGGAATTTTCCAGTGGAGTACGATGAATCTGACGTACACATGGAACTAATGAAGAGACAACGAGGAAAAAACGAAGCAATAGAAGATTATGTATACTCGGTGAAAGCGATCGCCAGTAAGAGTGATAATATTAGTGAAAAGGCCGTGATAAAGTACATAATAGCCGGACTAAACAACAAAGACTTGATAAGTGTGTTATCAATGTGTGACTTTAAAACAGTGCCCGATTTGTTGTTAAAAGTAAAACGGTATGATTCGACGCTATTGCAAGTGCAAGAAAGGAATCATTTTAGTGTACGTAAAGACAGACCAAAAGACTTAAACGCGATAAAATGTTTTAATTGTAATGAACTCGGACATAAAGCAAACGTGTGCCGAAAAAGTAACCAAGACAGTGAGAATAAAAGAGTCGAACCAAGTGAGAAAAACATTAAAAGTGAAAGTAAAATAAAGTGTTTCAAATGTCATGAAGAGGGACATATTTCGAGAAATTGTACCGCGAATAATACGAGTGATGCTTTGATAGTGAACACAAATAAAACAAGTGATATGACAAAAGACATGAGCATAGACAGTATCAGTTTTAAATGTCTGATTGATACCGGAAGTGATCAGAATTTGATTAGAGCTGACGATTATATTAAATTAAGTAATAAAGCGGTTGTGCGCGAAAACAATATTGTATTGACTGGAATCGGAGGATTTAAAATCAAAGTTTTGGGTGAATTTAGTGCTCAAGTGAAAGTAGACAATGAACAGTACTGTACTAACTTTTTAATAGTTCCATCAAGTACAACTAGACATAGTGTTGTAATCGGTAAACCTCTGCTAGACCAAGTAGAAACCATAATAAGTGTAGACGGTATTACCATGCGAAAAAAGTACGAGAAAAGTGAGCAGAATAAAATATTATGTGCAGCCGACGACGAAATCGTCATGGGTAACAACATTAGTCCAGGTGCCAGGGCTAAAGTTACGGAACTACTTAAAATTTATGAACCAAAAGTAACAAGGGTTACTGAAGCAGCAGAAATATACATGACCGATGAGGTTCCTGTTTTTCAAAATTCGCGACGTATGGCTTACTGCGAACAAGAAGAAGTTGAGAAACATGTAGAAACCTGGTTGAACGACGGCAAGGTCGAAGAGCAAGCATTAAACAAAACTTATCAGCGTAGCATAAATACTACACCGTTCAAGTTGTTAACAGGTGCGACAATGAAAACAGATGAGGAGACGCATATCTCTCAGCTGTTAGAAAAAGGTAATCGAGAAATGCGTGAGGACGACTTCCACGAGTTACGTGCTAACGACAAGAAACATATATTAAAACCACAGGAAGAGAATCGCAAGAATTTCAATAGAAATAGGAAAACAGCTAGGACATATAAAGTCGGAGACATTGTTGCCGTAAAAAGAACCCAGTTTGGTACTGGATTTAAATTATATAACAAATATTTAGGACCGTATCAGGTTACAGGAGTTGACCGAAATGAGCGGTATAGGGTAAGACGTATCGGTGAAGGGGAAGGTTCTTCTAATACACTTTCAAAGGCCGATCACATGAAACCATGGGACGTATTCTCAGACGACAGTGATTCTGAAACCGGAGATGTTATGGGTCAGGTGCCGAACAGCAAACAGATGACAGCAGTAACGTATCGTCTTTGGAGGCCAAAGCAAGGTCATATGGCCGTGTAGGATCGTAAAAATACATCAAGCGTACAAAGTAGGCGTAACTATAACACCCGAGCTAGAAAAGTCGTAAAATAGTGTGATTAATGAGGGTATATATTTTAAGTAGAAACCAAGTGACAAGTTAAAAGCAATTATAATGTGTGGAACTTTAAACCACTGATTGAATACATGAGGGGATGTGTTATTGAAATTAACCAGGCGTATTCTTAGAATTAAAATAACAAACCTTTTAAGCCAAGCTGAAAAAACTAATGTAGGACCGAGTATATATTAGCTAGAATTTAAGGTTGTGTGTGCATTCATTGTTCTGTATTTGTAAAGTAAACATCAACGTTTATATTGTAACCTTATTGTATTAGCATTATTATTATCATTATTATTATCATCGTTATTATTTTATTCAATAAATGTATTAAACCAATTATGTGATTCTTTATCATCCTGACAAACTAACTAAGATATTACATAGTTGAATATTAATTGAATTGACATTTGCCCTAAATTAAATAAGAGTACCTTGATTCCACATCAGATTAGCGGATTGGTTATTGTTTTCCACATAAGAAGTTGGATAGTTCTCGTTTTCCACATCAGAGGTGGCATGGTACTCTCTCGTTTTCCACATATATATATATATATATATATATATGTTATTAAACAAGTGTGTGTTTTCCTGTTATCTTTTGACCGGTTGATTTAAATTTCCCGTGGAATGCCCTTTGACTTAAACCGCTACCCGCTAAAGATTTGATTGTTTTAAGTGCTAAAATTATCGTTCCAACTGATTTAATTGACAATAGCCTAGCGCCGGTTACACGTAGTGACGGCGAGGGTTACATCTAGTCAACAGATGTCGCCATCATCGTCGCCAGATGTCATCGTTTGGAGCTAACATAATATAACATAACTAACATAATATTGCAACATAAATTGAGATGTAAGCTATCCTATCTTTCAAGTTGGATCAAACTGCACACGGTGTACAAATTTGATTAAAATCGGTTAAGTAGTTTAGGAGTCCATCGCGGACATACAACGTGACACATAATTTATATATATTAAGAAGATTAAGAAGATAAGAAGAAGATTGCGAATTGAATAAAATAATTGGACATTCGAGATTGAAGTTTTTTACCAATTCAGCTGGATATAAATATAACCTTTCAATTATTTACAAGTTTTTAAATATTACAGGACTATTTAACAGATGCGAAATGCAAAGTGGACATGCTCTAGGTCAGAGTGCAGTTGTAACAAATCCCAGTGTCATTTTCAGTCGCTTTGTTCAGGAAGTGGGTTTAAAAGAAAATGACTCCATAACAAGCCTCATAAAAAATTTACAGGAGAAGCCTAGTACAGTGATTAATAAGGCAGCTCTAAACGTTTATCACACGGTTGGTCTGATTGACTTAAATAATTACAACATAGTCTTTTGTCACAATAAATCAAATAATATAACAACTTGTTATTCATGTTATAGTTAATAAAAACCCAGAAAGGATCAATATGGGGTCCGACCCTGGATCCTACCAATGACCCACCATTCTTGTCGGATACTCCTCGTAATATCTGGAAAAATCGGAGAGCAAATAATGAAGATTTATGTTTTGGCGCCGATTTGTTGATTGGAAAAAACATAGATCAGGGTGCAGGTTTTTCAATAAGTAAGTTAGGGTTATTGTTAAAAAAAAATATTTACGGCTTTTGAACATTTTTTTACATTTGTAGTACTGCAAGTACAACCATCTCTTCTGCACGATATTGAAGCAAATCATGAATTATTAACTCCTGCAAGATGTGGATACACACTCGGATCGCCTGAGTCTATAGCTGCTGGTAACGCAGTTTATAATAGATATTTCTCTGGATGCCCAACAGTACTGAACCTTATTAATGTGCGTAATTCAATGTATCATCAAAGTTATATTCACTGTAAACATTAAGAGCAGGTATAGGAATGTCACATTAAACTTATTACATTTTCACTGGTGGAAAATGCTCATGTAAAACGGTTTCATTTCAGTATTGGACTGGCTCTGCATTCGTGGACGGCTTGTACGAAACTATTGCGCTGCACGTGCTAGCTGGCAAAAAAGTGTTCTTGTACACCTATAGTCTTAAAGGCTCACGTGCAAGTTACTGGACAAATACTATTTTGGGCAACACATCTACATTAGGACGTAATGTTTAGGGTTCTCTTACACTGCAACCGTTTTCTTACGACTTGCGATTTTATCAGTAGGGTGTAGTCACATTAATACACTTAGGAGTGTATTAAGATGAGCTGAATCGGCTAATTATATCATGATAACGTGCACTATCGAGAAATACTCAAATACACCCTACTCAAGAAACCGTTATCGCAAGTAGTAGGCTGCAGTGTGAGAGATAATTGAATAATTTCGTAACTAACATAAATATCTTTAAAACTAAATATTTTTTTATTTGCAGCTTCGCATACAGATGAACTTTTCATGGAATTTCCTGGCGATACTAGATCTTTTAATGGATATACCGCCGTTACTACCGGACAAATCAATTTTACTCCTGTTCCTGAACCGAGCGAAATAGAAAAATGTTTCACCAGACGATTTGTGGGCGCTTTAACACGCTACACAAAAACAGGGTACGAAATACGGAGACTTTTTCCTACTAACAGTAAATCAAATCATTTTTAAAAGAATATTAAGTGAACTTTAATTCATATGGAGTTTGTACCGAATTCATTAAAGAAACTGCGTATTTACTATTAATTTAATTAAACTTATATTTCAGAAATCCAGCGCCTGAATGGAAACCTGTTACTGACCTCTGCGACATCAAGTCATATAATTTTAATACAGAAGATTCATTCAAGACTGACCCTCACGCCGAGGATATGCGTTTCTGGGCTGAAATGTGTCCATTATAATTTTGGAAATATGTATTAAACTAAATATATATATTTAATTTTAATTTTATATTTACTATGACTTACAAAACATAATATATTGCTTAGACTTTTCGCTGTTTTGTTCAATGTAACTTGGATTGCAATCTCAAGGCTCCAGCATTTCTGATGTCGGTTTTATACATGCTTTTGTTGCATCATTATCTGTGATTCTAGTGTCGGAGATTGGCGATAAAACATTTTTCATCGCTGCTATAATGGCTATGAAACACCCTAGAATGTTAATATTCGGTGGTGCCATTAGTGCGTTAGCTTTAATGACTATTTTATCCGCTGTTTTTGGGATGGCTGCAACCGTAATCCCAAGAGCATATACGTACTACATAAGTACGGCATTATTCGCAATATTTGGTATAAATATGTTAAGGGAAGGTTGGAAAATGGCACCATCAGAAGCTCAAGAAGAACTGGAGGAAGTACAAGCGGATATAAGAAAGAAAGAAGAGGAATATGAAAAAGAAACGGCAACAGCTTTAGTTGATCCTGAAAGTGGCACAACGAAAAAAAGAAAGAGCCTCGGATTAGTTTCTAGAGTGTTGCTTCAAGCATTCACTATGACATTTCTAGCTGAATGGGGGGACCGATCTCAACTAACCACTATTATACTAGGAGCTCGAGAGAATGTTACAGGTGTTATAATCGGTGGAATTTTAGGACATTCGCTTTGTACCGGGGTAGCCGTCTTGGGGGGACGAATGATTGCACAGAAAATATCTGTACGAACTGTTACTATTATTGGCGGAATTGTGTTCCTTTTGTTCGCTGTGTCTGCGTTGTTCTTCGATCCAAACAAAGAATAATTTAAGTAAATTTTAACCGTAATATATTTTTGTAGAATTTTTTATTGTTTGTACATATATCTTTTTATATATACTTAAATGCTTGATTTATCTTTATAATATAATTTTAATTATCGAATAAGATGTTTGAGAATTTTAAAAATATTGTATATTAATATGTATTTTAAATAAATAACCGACACATACTCGTATTATGTACGAGTATGCATGAAATGCATAACAATTAATTCAAGCATCTATTACAAATTCAGTATTTTGAAATATAATATTTATAAAAAGCATTAATTAATTCGTGCTCCTATGCACGTGCATACCACAGTGTTTATAAATATAGATTTATCAAGTAAATATAGAATTTAATTAGCATTTTTAGAACCACTATTATTTAAAGAAACCATTGTAAGATATACGCTGTATAGATGTGTCAATAAATATGTCCTTAAATATGAAATATGCTTTGTGTTTGATCCATAGCAAATAAATGTTTAACTAAAGCCATTAGATCATGATTCAAATTTGCTTTTCTTGAAATTTATACACAATTAAAACATCTCAATATCTGCTCCCATATTCCTCTTCATATATAATTTAATTTTAAATAATATTATTGACTTCTGTTTTTTTTAAATTTAATTTATTTAATGTCGGTCTATTTCCGCTGCTGAGTCCTATCACTGACAACCTTCTACTATCCGGATATTATGGCATGCTATTTAAATGCAACACTTTACAGTAAGGGCTGATCATTATTATAATCATTTAAATTTAATAGTGTGTACTGATTTTTGTACGCAGTTCGATTATTTAAACACACAATTTTATTACAATTAAAACTGTCATTTTTTATCCTTTAATCATTGAAGCGATGAAAAGTTATTAAAAATAAGTGTTCACGTGAAGTCACTTCCGATTCCCACCCTCTTCTCTTACAACAGTTTTTTTTGTACAATAGAGTAAAATAGAAACATAAAAAATGATAGTCACACCCTTGATAGTTAGGGATGGTGCTTACAATCATTTAGATTTAGTCGTATACATTAGCAGATTTTTGTACGCAGGTCGATTATTTGCAAACTTGCAATTGTTGTAAACATCAAAGCCGTATACTGTAGTACAAATAATTAATAAATAATATTATTGTAATTCATTGCAAATATAAATATTATGTTATTGTATTTCATATGTCTGCTGCATAAATTAATATATTCAATATTTACTTAATAATCTAAGAAAACAATTTGAGATTTTGTTAAAAACAAGTTCTTTACGTTAAGCTTGATTTAAAAGATTGTTGTTAATCTGAGAGATACTCTCAACTTGTAACAGTGTTCTTCAATTAGAAAAGTGTGATGTTATCATTAATTGCTTTAATATTAATTACGGGAGTCAACAGCCGTTGCCCGCCGCACAAAACCTATCCTGAAGATAACTTAGCGGTCAGTTACCAATTTAATAACAACACGTAATAATGGAAACATTAAATTCATACATTAAATACATTTTCGTAACAATAAATAATATCTATCAGTTCACATCTTCTGTACGATTGTGTTTTTACAGTGCAAATCGAATGGACCTTCAAACTACCCAGTCGTACAAACAAGCTATGGAGATATCGGTGGTAAATGCAGTTATAATGAAATAGCAGAAACGAAAGTATGTGATTATATTGGAATAGGTTATGCTAAACCACCAACAGGCTGTCGTCGATTCAGGGTGAGCAAGAGACATTTTATTCAAAATTTAACATGAACAGATATATTTTAAAGACATTTAATATTAATTTAATTACATACAGCCGCCACAGAAATTGCCTGATTGGTCAGGAATTAACTGGGCCCTGGAGCATAAGCCCTGCTGCATGCAGATGGTGACAGTTAACAACTTCACCCAATCAGAAGATTGCCTGTACTTAAATGTCCACGTTCCAAGCAACTGCGTAAGATTGTCTTTTAAATTAAACATTTCTATAAAACTATCATTTCATGTTTGCGTGTCATTATGTTTCTCCTTGCAGACTCCAGCCAACCCTTGTGCTGTGATAATCTGGATACACAACGGAGGTTTTTCGCTGAGCTGCGGCCGTTTGTTTAGACCCGATTATTTTGTTCGAGAAAGAGTTATATTTGTGACGATCAACTTTCGGCTGGGACCACAAGGTATGATTATTTTTACCCCGGATCTAACTTCCAATTACAATGGAAAAATTTCAAAAATCCGAAAATAGGTCACAACGCGTTGTAAATTAAGTAAAACTGTTTACGTGATGCTCTTAAGAAGTTTTAGGAATATACTAATGCGCAAAAAGTAGATTTAAAAAAAACAGCAAAATAGGTCGCAATCACAAATCACAATTTGTGGTCGCAATACATTGCATATTAGGTAAAATCGTCTAAGTGTTATGTTAGGTACACCTTAAATATTGTGTTTAGCTGGAATATATTTTTTATACCTAAAAGTGTGTTTAGCTGGAATATATTTTTTATATTAAATACACCTCAAAATCAATCCCTGTTGGATTTAAATTTAGCGCCCTCTCGGTATTGACACTATTGTATCTTTCTTTCTACACACGGTAATACTGTAGTTAATACTATACTCTGTAATACCGTCCTACTATGTAATTCTATACTCTTTGACTCCATAACTCATGTGTACATCTAATTAAATATAATAAACCTGATTAATATAAATTAATAGTTTATCTCTGCTAAATATAACAATCCCGTACCTCTAGTTTCAATTAGTAACTTTATTGTTTCAGGATTTCTGAACGGTGGACACAAGGATGCTCCTGGCAACCAAGGATTACTTGACCAAAGAGAAGCTATGAAATGGGTCAAGCAAAATATTCTTAAATTCGGTGGGGATCCACATTCTGTCAGTCTCTACGGTCATCTTTCGGGAGCAGTTTCCGTTGGTCTGCACTGTATGAGTGAACTAAGTAAAGGTAAGTTGGCCTAGGACTTTGAATTTAATTAAAACGAATTAGAACGTTGGATTTAGACCAAGTCTGCCACTGTCCCAAAGACAAGTCCTAGTTAAATATTGTCACATAAAGTTATTTTTAGCCAAACCACGAAATTGGGTTGTGAACAATTTTTTTAAGGATCGAATATTTAATTTTTTATTGAAATATTAGTTCATTAGTGTATATTAGGGTTTTTATTTTATTAAATATCCAAAAATGGATGGAGTAGAGCGATTTAATACGTTTATCCTTTAAGTTAGTACAGGGTTAAAAATGACTATTTCAGCTGTTAATAACTTCTTTAATATTATATATAAAAATAATTGAAAATTTGAGATTCTGATGGCCAATCTATATGCAGTAAAGTTTTATGCAAATTGTTATGGGTCACAACCTAATTATCACAGGTTAAACTATGATTACAAATATAAAATTTTAATTATTTTTAAACATGTAAATGTTACAGGACTATTTAACAGATGCGAAATGCAAAGCGGTAATGCCCTAACTCAATGGGGTTTAACGAAAAATCCCATTGTCATTTTCAATCTCTTTGTGCAGGAAGTGGGCTTAGTAGGAAATGACTCCAAAACAAGCCTCATAAAAAAATTACAAGACGTGCCTAGTACAGTGATTATGACTGCAGCTCTAAACGTTTCTCTCACGGTTGGTCTGGTTGACTTAAATTATTACAACATAATCCTTTGCGACAATAAATCAAATATCATAACAACGCGTCACTAATTTTATAGTTAAGAAAAACACAGCCCGGATCAATATGGGGTCCGACCCTGGATTCAGCCAATGACCCACCATTCCTGACGGACACTCCTCGTAATATCTGGAAAAATCGGAGAACAAACAACGAACCTCTGTGTTTTGGCGCCGATTTGTTGATTGGAAAAAACATAGATCAGGGTGCAGGTTTCGCAATAAGTAAGTTAGGGTTATTATTAAAAAAATATATTTGCGGTATTGAAATATTTTTTTTACATTTGAAGGACTGCAAGTACAACCCAATCTTCTGCACGATATTGAAGCACATCATGAATTATTAACTCCTGCAAGATGTGGATACACACTCGGATCGCCTGAGTCTATAGCTGCTGGTAACGCAGTTTGGTAACGCATGCCCAACAGTACTCGAGTATATTCATGTACGTAATTCAATGTATCATCAAAGTTATATTCACTGTAAACATTAAGAGCAGGGATAGGAATGTCACATTAAACTTATTACATTTTTTAATGTTATGCTCTACTTTAACACATATCACATAAATGGTGGAAAATGCTCATATAAAACGGTTTCATTTCAGTATTTGACTGGCTCTTTGTTCGTGGACGGGCTGTACGAAACTATTGCGCTGCACGTGCTAGCTGGCAAAAAAGTGTTCTTGTACACCTATAGTCTTAAAGGCCCACGTGCAAGTTACTGGACAAATACTATTTTGGGCAACACATCTTCATTAGGACGTAATGTTTAGGGTTCTCTTACACTGCAACCGTTTTCTTACGACTTGCGATTTTATCAGTAGGGTGTAGCCACATTAATACACTTAGGAGTGTATTAAGTTGAGCTGAATCGGCTTATCATACCATGATAAGGTGCACTATCGAGAAAAACTCAAATACACTCTACTCAAGAAACCGTTATCGCAAGTAGTAGGCTGCAGTGTGAGAGATAATTGAATAATTTCGTAACTAACATGAATATCTTTAAAACGAAATATTTTATGATTTGCAGCTTCCCATGCAGATGAACTTTTCATGGAATTTCCTGGCGATACTAGATCTTTTAATGGACATACCGCAGTTACTACCGGACAAATCAATTTTACTCCTGTTCCTGAACCGAGCGAAATAGAAAAATGTTTCACCAGACGATTTGTAGGAGCTTTAACAAGCTACACAAAAACAGGGTACGAAATACGGAGACTGTTTCCTACTAACAGTAAATCAAATCATTTTTAAAAGAATATTAAGTGAACTTTAATTCATATGGAGTTTGTACCGAATTCATTAAAGAAACTGCGTATTTACTATTAATTTAATTAAACTTATATTTCAGAAATCCAGCGCCTGAATGGAAACCTGTTTCTGACCTCTGTGATATCAAGTCATATAATTTTAATACAGAAGATTCATTCAAGACTGACCCTCACGCCGAGGATATGCGTTTCTGGGCTGAAATGTGTCCATTATAATTTTGGAAATATGTATTAAACTAAATATATATATTTAATTTTAATTTTATATTTACTATGACTTACAAAATATAATATATTGCTTAGACTTTTCGCTGTTTTGTTCAATGTAACTTGGATTGCAATCTCAAGGCTCCAGCATTTCTGATGTCGGTTTTATACATGCTTTTGTTGCATCATTATCTGTGATTCTAGTGTCGGAGATGGGCGATAAAACATTTTTCATCGCTGCTATAATGGCTATGAAACATCCTAGAATGTTAATATTCGGTGGTGCCATTAGTGCGTTAGCTTTAATGACTATTTTATCCGCTGTTTTTGGAATGGCTGCAACCGTAATCCCAAGAGCATATACGTACTACATAAGTACGGCATTATTCGCAATATTTGGTATAAAAATGTTAAGGGAAGGTTGGAAAATGGCACCATCAGAAGCTCAAGAAGAACTGGAGGAAGTACAAGCGGATATAAGAAAGAAAGAAGAGGAATACGAAAAAGAAACAGCAACAGCTTTAGTTGATCCTGAAAGTGGCACAACAAAAAAAAGAAAGAGCCTCGTATTATATACGAGTATGCATGAAATGCATAACAATTAATTCAAGCATCTATTACAAATTCAGTATTTTGAAATATAATATTTATAAAAAGCATTAATTAATTCGTGCTCATATGCACGTGCATACCACAGTGTTTATAAATATAGAATTAAATTAGCATTTTTAGAACCACTATTATTTAAAGAAACCATTGTAAGATATACGCTGTATAGATGTGTCAATAAATATGTCCTTAAATATGAAATATGCTTTGTGTTTGATCCATAGGAAATAAATGTTTAATTAAAGCCATTAGATCATGATTCAAATTTGCTCTTCTTGAAATTAATACACAATTAAAACATCTCAATATCTGTTCTCATATTCCGCTTTATATAAAATTTAACTTTAAATAATATTATTGACTTCTGTTTCTTTTTTAATTTAATTTATTTAATGTCGGTCTATTTCCGCTGCTGAGTCCTATCACTGACAACCTACTACTATCTTAGCAGTCGTGTGGCGGTCTCATATATGTGTACTACACACTGCGTTTATGAATATGGAAACCTGGAAAATATCCGGGAATCGAACCAGAAGACACAGCAGTCGGCGTCAGCAGCAATGCTCTTGCCCACTGTGTCGTCACAGGCTTTTGTTAATATCACTAACTAGGTTAATAATATAATATTTTTTTGTAAATGGCAAATCACTGTATAGGTGGACCTGTATTAGCAAAGAATCTAAATTAGCCTGCGAGCAGCATCTTTTTTAGAATTTTATTGCATACTTATTAGGCGTGTAGGAAAAATTAAAACATCGCTGAAGTTAGCGATAAGTTCGAAAATGAATTCTATACTACTTTTTCTTTTTAATAAATATGTTATAATTTGCAAGTAGAAATTACAAAACACAAAGCATAAACTATAAATAACATAAATTCGATACAATATTAGACAGGAATGTACAAAATTTTGAATTACCGAAAAAACAATTATGATATAGAAACCTAATAATGTGATGAACCAGTTTATAGTTATTTGCGCGACTAGTGTTCTCATTTTCACAATTTTATTACAATTAAAACATTGATTTGTCAGTCATTTTTTATGCTTTAATCATGAAAGCGATAAAAAGTTATTAAAAATAAGTGCTCAGGTGAAGTCACTTCCGATTCCTATCCTCTTCTCTTCCAAGAGTTTCTGTTTACACAATAAAGTAAAATAGATGCATAAAATAAAAAATGATAGTCAAACCCTTGATAGTTAGGGTTGGTGCTTACCATCATTTAGATTTAGTCGTCTACATTAGCAGATTTTTGTACGCAGTTCGATTATTTGCAAACTTGCAATTGTTGTAAACACCAAAGCCGTATACTGTAGTGCAAATAATTAATAAATAATATTATTGTATTTCATTGCAAATATAAATATTATGTTATTGTATTTCATATGTCTGCTGCATAAATTAATATATTCAATATTTACTTAATAATCTAAGAAAACAATTTGAGGTTTTGTTAAAAACAAGTTCTTTACGTTAAGCTTGATTTAAAAGATTGTTGTTAATCTGAGAGATACTCTCAACTTGTAACAGTGTTCTTCAATTAGAAAAGTGTGATGTTATCATTAATTGCTTTAATATTAATTACGGGAGTCAACAGCCGTTGCCCGCCGCACAAAACCTATCCTGAAGATAACTTAGCGGTCAGTTACCAATTTAATAACAATAACGTAATAATGGAAGCGTTCTACTAAACCGTATTAAACCATCCCGTCTCCGTCTAGATGACTTCTATATTGCGCTTCTCTATTTTGATATACATATATACTTCTAAGAGCTAATATTAAGAGATAATATCTATCTGTTCACATCTTCTGTACGATTGTGTTTTTACAGTGCAAATCAAATGGACCTTCAAACTACCCAGTCGTACAAACAAGCTATGGAGATATCGGTGGTAAATGCAGTTATAATGAAATAGCAGAAACTAAAGTATGTGATTATATTGGAATAGGTTATGCTAAACCACCAACAGGCTGTCGTCGATTCAGGGTGAGCAAGAGACATTTTATTCAAAATTTAACATGAACAGATATATTTTAAAGACATTTAATATTAATTTAATTACATACAGCCGCCACAGAAATTGCCTGATTGGTCAGGAATTAACTGGGCCCTGGAGCATAAGCCCTGCTGCATGCAGATGGTGACAGTTAACAACTTCACCCAATCAGAAGATTGCCTGTACTTAAATGTCCACGTTCCAAGCCACTGCGTAAGATTGTCTTTTAAATTAAACATTTCTATAAAACTATCATTTCATGTTTGCGTGTCTCGCAGACTCCAGCCAACCCTTGTGCTGTGATAGTGTGGATACATTCTGGAGGTTTTCTGGTGAGCTGTGGCCGTTCGTTTGAACCTGATAATTTTGTACGAGATAAAGTCATATTTGTGTCAATCAACTTTCGGCTTGGAGCATTTGGTATGATTATTTTTCTTTAATATTTTACGTACATATATTTTATATAGTTTGGTTCATTATGTTGTGAATAGACACCGTAACTCATACTTCATAGATCTTAGAGAACGTTTTAATTAGCAACTTTATTGCTTCAGGATTTCTGAACGGTGGACACAAGGATGTTTCTGGCAACCAAGGATTGCTTGACCAAAGAGAAGCTATGAAATGGGTCAAGCAAAATATTAATGAATTCGGTGGGGATCCACATTCGGTTAGTCTCTACGGTCATTCTACAGGAGCAGCTTCCGTTGGTCTGCACTGCATGAGTGAGCTAAGTAAAGGTAAGTAAAGGTCAGTTTGCTTAAATATAATAGTAGAATATTGAGCTTTCTGATCTTTATATATTTGCGATCAAAATTTTAGACCAAGTCCGCCACTGTCCTGAAGATAACTCTAGTTGTAAATATATATTGGCACATAAAATTGTTTTTAGCGGAAATTTCGTTTCAACGCTGAATATTTGTAGACGTTATGAAGTCGGTAGAATATAATGACTAATAAAATTTATTAATCGTTGTACATCACGTCATTATATGAAAACTTTATGGTTTTGTTAGCGCTGTTTTGTTTACAAACATTAACTGCATCTCTTTTACGCTTCTCCAGCTTAACAGCGATGGCAATGGTAGGCAAATGGTAGTGGGGAAGAGGTAAGGAAGGAAAAGTGTTGTTAATAGTTTGTAAATTTATATCTCTTTAATTATCAAAGGGCATTATTCATTTCAATCGCTAATCTTCTTCTTCTTAATATATATAAATTACGTGTCACGTTGTTCCTCCGCGATGGACTCCTAAACTACTTAACCGATTTTAATCAAATTTGTACACCGTGTGCAGTTTGATCCAACTTGAAAGATAGGATAGCTTACATCTCAATTTATGATTGCAATATTATCTTATTGCAAATTATTTGTCTATTAATTATCTGTTAGCTCCAAACGATGACATCGGGCGACGATGATGGCGACATCTGTTGACTAGATTGAGTAAATATTCTGTTGACCAGATTGAGTAAATATTCAATAGATGGCGCTATGTAATGTAATATTGTAGTTATCTTAGACTACTATATTTATTAAAACAAATCAAGTGCGTTTTTAACAGAATGTAAAGTTTATATTATTTATTTAATGAAATGAATGATTATAACAAGTGCGATACAAAACTTATAGTTGTAAGTTTGGAACGTGTCGTTGTAATATGTAGGGGTCCGTGCTCGTTGCTAGTCGCTGTAATAATGAACGATTATACAGTTCTTAGTTATGTCGTCTATTCGCCTGTAGAGGCGTGACGGATGGCGCTGGGTCGCCACAATATGACAAAAACGTTAGTCACAGCAACGCGTGGCCGGGACAGCTAGTAACTTATATAATATTGCGAATTGAATGAAATTAATTGAATATTCGAGATTGAAGTTTTTTACAAATTCAGCTATGGATATAAATATAACCGTTCAATTATTTACAAGTTTTTAAATATTACAGGACTATTTAACAGATGCGAAATGCAAAGTGGACATGCTCTAAGTCAGAGTGCATTTGTACCAAATCCCAGTGTCATTTTCAGTCGCTTTGTTCAGGAAGTGGGTTTAAAAGAAAATGGCTCCATAACAAGCCTCATAAAAAATTTACAGGAGAAGCCTAGTACAGTGATTAATAAGGCAGCTCTAAACGTTTATCGCACGGTGGGTCTGGTTGACTTAAATAATTACAACATAGTCTTTTGTCACAATAAATCAAATAATATAACAACTTGTTATTCATGTTATAGTTAATAAAAACCCAGAAAGGATCAATATGGGGTCCGACCCTGGATCCTACCAATGACCCACCATTCTTGTCGGATACTCCTCGTAATATCTGGAAAAATCGGAGAGCAAATAATGAAGATTTATGTTTTGGCGCCGATTTGTTGATTGGAAAAAACATAGATCAGGGTGCAGGTTTTTCAATAAGTAAGTTAGGGTTATTGTAAAAAAAAAATATTTACGGCTTTTGAACATTTTTTTACATTTGTAGTACTGCAAGTACAACCATCTCTTCTGCACGATATTGAAGCGAATCATGAATTATTAACTCCTGCAAGATGTGGATACACACTCGGATCGCCTGAGTCTATAGCTGCTGGTAACGCAGTTTATAATAGATATTTTTCTGCATGCCCAACTATACTGAACCTTATTCATGTGCGTAATTCAATGTATCATCAAAGTTATATTCACTGTAAACATTAAGAGCAGGTATAGGAATGTCACATTAAACTTATTACATTTTTTAATGTTATGCTCTACTTCAACACATATCACATAAATGGTGGAAAATGCTCATATAAAACGGTTTCATTTCAGTATTGGACTGGCTCTATATTCGTGGACGGTATGTACGAAACTATTGCGCTGCACGTGCTAGCTGGTAAAAAAGTGTTCTTGTACACCTATAGTCTTAAAGGCTCACGTGCAAGTTACTGGACAAATACTATTTTGGGCAACACATCTACATTAGGACGTAATGTTTAGGGTTCTCTTACACTGCAACCGTTTTCTTACGACTTGCGATTTTATCAGTAGGGTGTAGTTACATTAATACACTTTCGCAAGTAGTAGACTGCAGTGTGAGAGATACTTTAGATATAAGTTTATGTATTTTATATAATTGAATAATTTCGTAACTTAACATAAACATCTTTAAAACGAAATATTTTATTATTTGTAGCTTCGCATGCAGATGATCTTTTCATGGAATTTCCTGGCGATACTAGATCTTTTAATGGATATACCGCACTTACTACCGGACAAATCAATTTTACTCCTGTTCCTGAACCGAGCGAAATAGAAAAATGTTTCACCAGACGATTTGTAGGAGCTTTAACAAGCTACACAAAAACAGGGTACGAAATACGGAGACTGTTTCCTACTAACAGTAAATCAAATCATTTTTAAAAGAATATTAAGTGAACTTTAATTCAAATGGAGTTTGTACCGAATTCATTAAAGGAACTGCGTATTTACTATTAATTTAATTAAACTTATATTTCAGAAATCCAGCGCCTGAATGGAAACCTGTTACTGACCTCTGTGATATCAAGTCATATAATTTTAATACAGAAGATTCATTCAAGACTGACCCTCACGCCGAGGATATGCGTTTCTGGCCTGAAATGTGTCCAATATAATTTTGGAAATATGTATTAAACTAAATATATATATTTAATTTTAATTTTATATTTACTATGACTTACAAAATATAATATATTGCTTAGACTTTTCGCTGTGTTGTTCAATGTAACTCGGATTGCAATCTCTTCAGGCGCAGTGCTTTTTTAAAGTTACAATACATCCGAAATGGAATTGCAATAGTTAGTTATTTAGATTTTAAGGAACCTGTTAATTACTATGATAGAATCTAGAAAACTCTGATCCCTCAGGTCACGTTGGCCAAATTTCAATTGATAGCAGCACACAACCTCAAGGCTCCAGCATTTCTGATGTCGGTTTTATACATGCTTTTGTTGCATCATTATCTGTGATTGTAGTGTCGGAGATTGGCGATAAAACATTTTTCATCGCTGCTATAATGGCTATGAAACACCCTAGAATGTTAATATTCGGTGGTGCCATTAGTGCATTAGCTTTAATGACTATTTTATTCGCTGTTTTTGGGATGGCTGCAACCGTAATCCCAAGAGCATATACGTACTACATAAGTACGGCATTATTCGCAATATTTGGTATTAAAATGTTAAGGGAAGGTTGGAAAATGGCATCATCAGAAGCTCAAGAAGAACTGGAGGAAGTACAAGCGGATATAAGAAAGAAAGAAGAGGAATATGAAAAAGAAACAGCAACAGCTTTAGTTGATCCTGAAAGTGGCACAACGAAAAAAAGAAAGAGCCTCGGATTAGTTTCTACAGTGTTGCTTCAAGCTTTCACTATGACATTTCTAGCTGAATGGGGGGACCGATCTCAACTAACCACTATTATACTAGGAGCTCGAGAGAATGTTACAGGTGTTATAATCGGTGGAATTTTAGGACATTCGCTTTGTACCGGGGTAGCCGTCTTGGGGGGACGAATGATTGCACAGAAAATATCTGTACGAACTGTTACTATTATTGGCGGAATTGTGTTCCTTTTGTTCGCTGTGTCTGCGTTGTTCTTCGATCCAAACAAAGAATAATTTAAGTAAATTTTAACCGTAATATATTTTTGTAGAATTTTTTATTGTTTGTACATATATCTTTTTATATTTACTTAAATGCTTGATTTATCTTTATAATATAATTTTAATTATCGAATAAGATGTTTGAGAATTTTAAAAATATTGTATATTAATATGTATTTTAAATAAATAACCGACACATATTCGGATTATATACGAGTATGCATGAAATGCATAACAATTAATTCAAGCATCTATTACAAATTCAGTATTTTGAAATATAATATTTATAAAAAGCATTAATTAATTCGTGCTCATATGCACGTGCATACCACAGTGTTTATAAATATAGAATTAAATTAGCATTTTTAGAACCACTATTATTTAAAGAAACCATTGTAAGATATACGCTGTATAGATGTGTCAATAAATATGTCCTTAAATATGAAATATGCTTTGTGTTTGATCCATAGGAAATAAATGTTTAATTAAAGCCATTAGATCATGATTCAAATTTGCTTTTCTTGAAATTTATACACAATTAAAACATCTCAATATCTGCTCCCATATTCCTCTTCGTATATAATTTAATTTTAAATAATATTATTGACTTCTGTTTTTTTTAAATTTAATTTATTTAATGTCGGTCTATTTCCGCTGCTGAGTCCTATCACTGACAACCTTCTACTATCCGGATATTATGGCATGCTATTTAAATGCAACACTTTACAGTAAGGGCTGATCATTATTATAATCATTTAAATTTAATAGTGTGTACTGATTTTTGTACGCTTCGATTATTTAAAGACACAATTTTATTACAATTAAAACTGTCATTTTTATCCTTTAATCATTGAAGCGATGAAAAGTTATTAAAAATAAGTGTTCACGTGAAGTCACTTCCGATTCCCACCCTCTTCTCTTACAACAGTTTTTTTTGTACAATAGAGTAAAATAGAAACATAAAAAATGATAGTCACACCCTTGATAGTTAGGGATGGTGCTTACAATCATTTAGATTTAGTCGTATACATTAGCAGATTTTTGTACGCAGGTCGATTATTTGCAAACTTGCAATTGTTGTAAACACCAAAGCCGTATACTGTAGTGCAAATAATTAATAAATAATATTATTGTAATTCATTGCAAATATAAATATTATGTTATTGTATTTCATATGTCTGCTGCATAAATTAATATATTCAATATTTACTTAATATTCTAAGAAAACAATTTGAGATTTTATTAAAAACATGTTCTTTTCGTTAAGCTTGATTTAAAAGATTGTTGTTAATCTGAGAGATACTCTCAACTTGTAACAGTGTTCTTCAATTAGAAAAGTGTGATGTTATCATTAATTGCTTTAATATTAATTACGGGAGTCAACAGCCGTTGCCCGCCGCACAAAACCTATCCTGAAGATAACTTAGCGGTCAGTTACCAATTTAATAACAACACGTAATAATGGAAACATTAAATTCATACATTAAATACATTTTCGTAACAATAAATAATATCTATCAGTTCACATCTTCTGTACGATTGTGTTTTTACGTTGCAAATCGAATGGACCTTCAAACTACCCAGTCGTACAAACAAGCTATGGAGATATCGGTGGTAAATGCAGTTATAATGAAATAGCAGAAACTAAAGTATGTGATTATATTGGAATAGGTTATGCTAAACCACCAACAGGCTGTCGTCGATTCAGGGTGAGCAAGAGACATTTTATTCAAAATTTAACATGAACAGATATATTTTAAAGACATTTAATATTAAATTAATTACATACAGCCGCCACAGAAATTGCCTGATTGGTCAGGAATTAACTGGGCCCTGGAGCATAAGCCCTGCTGCATGCAGATGGTGACAGTTAACAACTTCACCCAATCAGAAGATTGCCTGTACTTAAATGTCCACGTTCCAAGCCACTGCGTAAGATTGTCTTTTAAATTAAACATTTCTATAAAACTATCATTTCATGTTTGCGTGTCTCGCAGACTCCAGCCAACCCTTGTGCTGTGATAGTGTGGATACACCCTGGAGGTTTTGTGGGGAGCTGTGGCCGTTTGTTTAAACCTGATTATTTTGTACGAGATAAAGTCATATTTGTGTCAATCAATTTTCGGCTTGGAGCATTTGGTATGATTATTTTTCTTTAATATTTTACGTACATATATTTTATATAGTTTGTGTTATTATGTTCTGAACAGACACCGTAACTCATACTTCATAGATCTTAGAGAGCGTTTTAATTATGGTTCAAGTTACGAGAGTTCGGCAGAGACTCATATTTAAAACAAGTTGTGGGGTATAAACTGCTGATATAACTAAAAAGCACTGACTCATTTATTTTTCTATAATGTATATAGAAACGATTAAGACAAAATTCATTATCGCATTATAAATTTATACCGCTCTTATAACCTCTTTTAAGTATAAGTCACCGCCGATCTATCGTGATTTTGACTGTAGCAACTTTATTGCTTCAGGATTTCTGAACGGTGGACACAAGGATGTGTCTGGCAACCAAGGATTACTTGACCAAAGAGAAGCTTTGAAATGGGTCAATCAGAGTATTATTGAATTCGGTGGGAATCCACATTCTGTCAGTCTCTTCGGTCATACTGCAGGAGCAGCTTCTGTTGGTTTGCACTGCATGAGTGAGCTAAGTAAAGGTAAGTAAACGTAAGTAAGTAAGTAAAAGTCAGTTTGCTTAAATATAATAGTAGAGTATTGAGCTTTCTGATCTTTATATATTTGCGATCAAAATTTTAGACCAAGTCCGCCACTGTCCTGAAGATAAATCTAGTTGTAAATATATATTGGCACATAAAATTGTTTTTAGCGGAAATTTCGTTTTAACGCTGAATATTTCTAGACGTTATGAAGTCGGTAGAATATAATGACTAATAAAATTTATTAATCGTTGTACATCACCATTTGCTAGCGCTGTTTTGTTTTCTAGCTTCTCTAGCTTAACAGCGATGGCAATGGTAGGCAAATAGTAGTGGGGAAGAGGTAAGGAAGGAATAGAGTTGTTAATAGTTTGTAAATTTATATCTCTTTAATTATCAAAGGGTCTAATTCATTTCAATCGTTAATAACTTATATTATATTGCGAATTGAATAAAATTAACTGGATATTTGTGATGGAAGTTTTTTACCAATTCAGCTGGATATAAATATACCCTTTCAATTACTTACAAGTTTTTAAATATTACAGGACTATTTAACAGATGCGAAATGCAAAGTGGACATGCTCTAAGTCAGAGCATGGCACTTGTAACAAATCCCAGTGTCATTTTCAGTCGCTTTGTTCAGGAAGTGGGTTTAAAAGAAAATGACTCCATAACAAGCCTCATAAAAAATTTACAGGAGAAGCCTAGTACAGTGATTAATAAGGCAGCTCTAAACGTTTATCACACGGTTGGTCTGGTTGACTTAAATAATTACAACATAGTCTTTTGTCACATTAAATCAAATAATATAACAACTTGTTATTCATGTTATAGTTAATAAAAACACAGCCAGGACCAATATGGGGTCCGACCCTGGATCCTACCAATGACCCACCATTCTTGTCGGATACTCCTCGTAATATCTGGAAAAATCGGAGAGCAAATAATGAAGATTTATGCTTTGGAGTCGATTTGCTGATTGGAAAAAACATAGATCAGGGTGCAGGTTTTTCAATAAGTAAGTTAGGGTTATTGTTAAAGAAAAATATTTACGGCTTTTGAGCATTTTTTTACATTTGTAGTACTGCAAGTACAACCCAATCTTCTGCACGATATTGAAGCGAATCATGAATTATTAACTCCTGCAAGATGTGGATACACACTCGGATCGCCTGAGTCTATAGCTGCTGGTAACGCAATTTATAATAGATATTTTTCTGCATGCCCAACAGTACTGGAGTATATTCATGTACGTAATTCAATGTATCATCAAAGTTATATTCACTGTAAACATTAAGAGCAGGTATAGGAATGTCACATTAAACTTATTACATTTCTTAATGTTATGCTCTACTTTAACACATATCACATAAATGGTGGAAAATGCTCATATAAAACGGTTTCATTTCAGTATTTGACTGGCTCTTTGTTCGTGGACGGCATGTACGAAACTATTGCGCTGCACGTGCTAGCTGGCAAAAAAGTGTTCTTGTACACCTATAGTCTTAAAGGATCACGTGCAAGTTACTGGACAAATACTATTTTGGGCAACACATCTACATTAGGACGTAATGTTTAGGGTTCTCTTACACTGCAACCGTTTTCTTACGACTTGCGATTTTATCAGTAGGGTGTAGCCACATTAATACACTTAGGAGTGTATTAAGTTGAGCTGAATCGGCTTATCATACCATGATAAGGTGCACTATCGAGAAAAACTCAAATACACTCTACTCAAGAAACCGTTATCGCAAGTAGTAGGCTGCAGTGTGAGAGATAATTAAATAATTTCGTAACTAACATGAATATCTTTAAAACGAAATATTTTATGATTTGCAGCTTCGCATACAGATGAACTTTTCATGGAATTTCCTGGCGATACTAGATCTTTTAATGGATATACCGCAGTTACTACCGGACAAGTCAATTTTGCTCCTGTTCCTGAACCGAGCGAAATAGAAAAATGTTTTACTAGACGATTTGTGGGCGCTTTAACAAGCTACACAAAAACAGGGTACGAAATACGGAGACTACTCCTTACTCACAGTAAATCAAATCATTTTTAAAAGAATATTAAGTGAACTTTAATTCAAATGGAGTTTGTACCGAATTCATTAAAGGAACTGCGTATTTACTATTAATTTAATTAAACTTATATTTCAGAAATCCAGCGCCTGAATGGAAACCTGTTACTGACCTCTGTGATATCAAGTCATATAATTTTAATACAGAAGATTCATTCAAGACTGACCCTCACGCCGAGGATATGCGTTTCTGGGCTGAAATGTGTCCAATATAATTTTGGAAATATGTATTAAACTAAATATATATATTTAATTTTAATTTTATATTTACTATGACTTACAAAACATAATATATTGCTTAGACTTTTCGCTGTTTTGTTCAATGTAACTTGGATTGCAATCTCTTCAGGCGCAGTGCTTTTTTAAAGTTACAATACATCCGAAATGGAATTGCAATAGTTAGTTATTTAGGTTTTAAGGAACCTGTTAATTACTATGATAGAATCTAGAAAACTCTGATCCCTCAGATCACGTTGGCCAAATTTCAATGGATAGCAGCACACAACCTCAAGGCTCGAGCATTTCTGATGTCGGTTTTATACATGCTTTTGTTGCATCATTGTCTGTGATTCTAGTGTCGGAGATTGGCGATAAAACATTTTTCATCGCTGCTATAATGGCTATGAAACACCCTAGAATGTTAATATTCGGTGGTGCCATTAGTGCGTTAGCTTTAATGACTATTTTATCCGCTGTTTTTGGGATGGCTGCAACCGTAATCCCAAGAGCATATACGTACTACATAAGTACGGCATTATTCGCAATATTTGGTATAAAAATGTTAAGGGAAGGTTGGAAAATGGCACCATCAGAAGCTTAAGAAGAACTGGAGGAAGTACAAGCGGATATAAGAAAGAAAGAAGAGGAATACGAAAAAGAAACAGCAACAGCTTTAGTTGATCCTGAAAGTGGCACAACGAAAAAAAGAAAGAGCCTCGGATTAGTTTCTAGAGTGTTGCTTCAAGCTTTCACTATTGTAACCGACCGTTACGTGTAAAACCATAGCAAAAGTTCAATTGGTATTGACAGTGTAGAAATCTGAATGAGAATCGGTTTTTTTAAATAATTACATCTTTTTTTAACTGTGTACCATGTAATAATTTTGGTTTATATTACAGGCAAACTGGCGACATGAAATCTAGGGTAAGTTAGTTATAAGAAAAATAAATATATATACTTTTAATAATAATCTTTTTAAATATACAATGTTGCTATGATAAAATTAACTATATGAAATAAAATTTATTACTGTTGATAAATATATGATTGTTTTAACTGTATTTGAATTCAAATTTAAAATATATGTTTAGCTTTAAGAAACTAGAAAGCATGAATAACTAATAAATCTTTGCAACAAAGTAACCACCAGAGATTGTCAGAAAATAAAGACATGAATTTTGATAAAATCCATAGATGTAAATTAAGATTAAAATGAAAAGTTTGAGAATGCATGATTAGTTTAGAATACACGTGGGGCCTAGTTTAGATTTAAAATCACGATTTAAAATAAGCTATAAAAATCAAATTAAAATCGAACATAGATTTAAGAAATAAAATGAAACTTCCGTTTAAGACAAAAGCATTGGAAATAGACTTATTGAACCTCAGAACGAAAGACCGAGAGAAAAGTATTATGCACGTTTAATACCATACAAAGTAAAGTTGCTGATGTCAGCGGTTTTCAAACAAAGAATCAATGAGATCACAATTTGAAATACTAAAGCAGGGTGGGAGATTTTCGTTTACCTCCTTCTAATCATTACATTATTAAAATCAGTCTAATTTTAGCCTCGGAGTAGAGCTAATTGGTCTCAACTACAGAGTCTTTGCAGAGTCCAAACTTAATTTTAAGAATTAATTTTCGGTACGCGTCAAAGTCTAAAAACAAGTTCAAGTTAAATTTAAATAGAAATTTAAGTCTAAGGCCAAGGCAAAGTTTTGAAATCAAGTTTTAAAATTATTGCATAAAAACTCGGTTCTAAGTTAAATTTAAGTCAAAAGTCTAAAGTCAAGTCAAGTTAAATTCAAAGAGGAATTTAAGTCTAAAGCCAGTGCAAACGTTTTAAAATCAAGTTTTAAAATCATTGCATGTAACCAAGTTCTAAGTTAAATTTAAAAGTTAAATTTAAGTCTAAGTTGTAAGAGAAAAGCATTGTAATTTCCCATTTAAAACGAGTAAATGTGAATAAAGCAAGTGTAAACCTTAAACCAAAGTGTTTAAAATCCAAATTACCCGACTTACACCTTTACAGAGAGTAAAGAGACCAGCTAAATTCCCGTGCAGAACTACCTAGAAAGCTGAGCAGAGATCTTCACAGGATAAAAGCTAAGTTAAAATTCCATATAACAAAACGTAGAAATCTAGATAAAACGACATAAATACTTGAGAACCACAGGGAACTCAACGTAACAAAACCATATATAGGTACAAGAGCCGAGACGAAAGGAAACCAGCAGTTGCAGCCATCTTGAATAACCGATAGCTCGGGCGACGCTCGTGGCTATACGACAATCATCGATACGACAATACTAACAACCGACAGACACAAAACAAACATATGTTTTGACCAAAAAGTACTAACACAATTCAAGGTCGAATGCAGAGTACACACAAATACGAGAACAACGTACTGAAAACAGAGAACGTCGTATAACGCATGTCATATGTTTAATTTTATGTTTTACAGGAATCATAGTTTTAATCATATGTCTTAACAAACCCCTTGATACACAATTCCCAAGGAACGCTCAAAGATAACGCTCGAAATCAGATGCATGTTTTGATATAGGTTTTACAGCTAAAGTTTAGGTACAAAATCGACGTCAAAATAACAAGCATCTAGGCCAAGGCTGATGTCATAAAGTTGACATACAGAAAGTGGTAACATAAATTGGTGACGGCTGTAGGATACAGTTGGTCACACAGCACGGTAATACTATGACATTTCTAGCTGAATGAGGGGACCGATCTCAACTAACCACTATTATACTAGGAGCTCGAGAGAATGTTACAGGTGTTATAATCGGTGGAATTTTAGGACATTCGCTTTGTACCGGGGTAGCCGTCTTGGGGGGACGAATGATTGCACAGAAAATATCTGTACGAACTGTTACTATTATTGGCGGAATTGTGTTCCTTTTGTTCGCTGTGTCTGCGTTGTTCTTCGATCCAAACAAAGAATAATTTAAGTAAATTTTAACCGTAATATATTTTTGTAGATTTTTTTATTGTTTGTACATATATCTTTTTATATTTACTTAAATGCTTGATTTATCTTTATAATATAATTTTAATTATCGAATAAGATGTTTGAGAATTTTAAAAATATTGTATAATAATATGTATTTTAAATAAATAACCAACACGTATTTGTATTATGTACGAGTATGCATGAAATGCATAACAATTAATTCAAGCATCTATTACAAATTCAGTATTTTGAAATATAATATTTATAAAAAGCATTAATTAATTCGTGCTCCTATGCACGTGCATACCACAGTGTTTATAAATATAGATTTATCAAGTAAATATAGAATTAAATTAGCATTTTTAGAACCACTATTATTTAAAGAAACCATTGTAAGATATACGCTGTATAGATGTGTCAATAAATATGTCCTTAAATATGAAATATGCTTTGTGTTTGATCCATAGCAAATAAATGTTTAATTAAAGCCATTAGATCATGATTCAAATTTGCTTTTCTTGAAATTAATACACAATTAAAACATCTCAATAACTGCTCTCATATTCCGCTTCATGTAAAATTTAATTTTAAGTAATATTATTGACTTCTGTTTTTTTTAATTTAATATATTATTTAGTCCTATCACCGACAACCTTCTATTATCTTAGCAGTCGTGTCGCGGCCTCATATATGTGTACTACACACTGCGTTTATGAATATGGAAATCAGGAAAATATCCGGGAATCGAACCAGAAGACACAGCAGTTGGCCTCAACAGCAATGCTCTTGCCCACTGTGTCGTTATTGGCTTTTGTTAATATCACTAACTAGATTAATAATATAATTTTTTTTGTAAATGGCAAATCACTCTATAGTTGGATCTGTATTAGCAAAGAATCTAAATTAGCCTGCGAGCAGCATCTTTTTTTGAATTTTATTGCATATTTATTAGGCGTGTAGGATCAGAATCATTAAAAATTAAAACATCGCTGAAGTTAGCGATAAGTTCGAAAATGAATCCTATACTACTTTTTCTTTTTAATAAATAAGTTATAATTTGCAAGTAGAAATTACAAAACACAAAGCATAAACTATAAATAACATAAATTCGATACAATATTAGACAGGAATGTACAAAATTTTGAATTACCGAAAAAACAATTATGATACAGAAACCTAATAATGTGATGAACTTAAGCATGTAGTCTATATTATAAGTAATTGAATTAAAAAATAATTAACCAGTTTATAGTTATTTGCGCGACTAATGTTCTCATTTTCTCAATTTTATTACAATTAAAACATTGATTTGTCAGTCATTTTTTATGCTTTAATCATGAAAGCGATAAAAAGTTATTAAAAATAAATGCTCAGGTGAAGTCACTTCCGATTCCTACCCTCTTCTCTTCCAAGAGTTTCTGTTTACACAATAAAGTAAAATAAAAAACGATAGTCAAACCCTTGATAGTTAGGGTTGGTGCTTACCATCATTTAGATTTAGTCGTATACATTAGCAGATTTTTGTACGCAGTTCGATTATTTGCAAACTTGCAATTGTTGTAAACACCAAAGCCGTATACTGTAGTACAAATAATTAATAAATAATATTATTATATTTCAATGCAGATATAAATATTATGTTATTGTATTTCATATGTCTGCTGCATAAATTAATATATTCAATATTTACTTAATAATCTAAGAAAACAATTTGAGGTCTTGTTAAAAACAAGTTATTTTCGTTAAGTTTGATTTAAAAGATTGTTGTTAATCTGAGAGATACTCTCAACTTGTAACAGTGTTCTTCAATTAGAAAAGTGTAATGTTATCATTAATTGCTTTAATATTAATTACGGGAGTCAACAGCCGTTGCCCGCCGCACAAAACCTATCCTGAAGATAACTTAGCGGTGAGTTACCAATTTAATAACAACACGTAATAATGGAAACATTAAATTCATACATTAAATACATTTTCGTAACATTAAATAATATCTATCAGTTCACATCTTCTGTACGATTGTGTTTTTACAGTGCAAATTGAATGGACCTTCAAACTACCCAGTCGTACAAACAAGCTATGGAGATATCGGTGGTAAATGCAGTTATAATGAAATAGCAGAAACTAAAGTATGTGATTATATTGGAATAGGTTATGCTAAACCACCAACAGGCTGTCGTCGATTCAGGGTGAGCAAGAGACATTTTATTCCAAATTTAACATGAATAGATATATTTTAAAGACATTTAATGTTAATTTAATTACATACAGCCACCACAGAAATTGCCTGATTGGTCAGGAATTAACTGGGCCCTGGAGCATAAGCCCTGCTGCATGCAGATGGTGACAGTTAACAACTTCACCCAATCAGAAGATTGCCTGTACTTAAATGTCCACGTTCCAAGCAACTGCGTAAGATTGTCTTTTAAATTAAACATTTCTATAAAACTATCATTTCATGTTTGCGTGTCATTATGTTTCTCCTTGCAGACTCCAGCCAACCCTTGTGCTGTGATAATCTGGATACACAACGGAGGTTTTTCGCTGAGCTGCGGCCGTTTGTTTAGACCCGATTATTTTGTTCGAGAAAGAGTTATATTTGTGACGATCAACTTTCGGCTGGGACCACAAGGTATGATTATTTTTACCCCGGATCTAACTTCCAATTACAATGGAAAAATTTCAAAAATCCGAAAATAGGTCACAACGCGTTGTAAATTAAGTAAAACTGTTTACGTGATGCTCTTAAGAAGTTTTAGGAATATACTAATGCGCAAAAAGTAGATTTAAAAAAAACAGCAAAATAGGTCGCAATCACAAATCACAATTTGTGGCCACAATACATTGCATATTAGGTAAAATCGTCTAAGTGTTATGTTAGGTACACCTTAAATATTCAAAAGTGTGTTTAGCTGGAATATATTTTTTATATTAAATACACCTCAAAATCAATCCCGTACCTCTGGTTTCAATTAGTAACTTTATTGCTTCAGGATTTCTGAACGGTGGACACAAGGATGCTCCTGGCAACCAAGGATTGCTTGACCAAAGAGAAGCTATGAAATGGGTCAAGCAAAATATTCTTAAATTCGGTGGGAATCCACATTCTGTCAGTCTCTACGGTCATCTTTCGGGAGCAGTTTCTGTTTCTCTGCACTGCTTGAGTGAGCTAAGTAAAGGTAAGTTGGCCTAGGACTTTGAATTTAATTAGAACGAATTAGAACGTTGGATTTAGACCAAGTCTGACACTGTCCCAAAGACAAGTCCTAGTTAAATATTGTCACATAAAGTTATTTCTAGTCAAACCACGAAATTGAGTTCTGAACAGATCGAATATTTAATTCTTTATTGAAATATTAGTTCATTAGTGTATATTAGGGTTTTTATTTTATTAAATATCCAAAAATGGATGGAGTAGAGCGATTTAATACGTTTATCCTTTAAATTAGTACAGAGTTAAAAATGACTATTTCAGCTGTTCATAACTTCTTTAATATTAGCATATATATAAAAATAATTGAAAATTTGAGATTCTGATGGCCAATCTATATGCAGTAAAGTTTTATACAAATTGTTATGGGTCACAACCACTAATCACACAAAAATATGTGGTTTGTGGTCACAACCTATTTATCACAGGTTAAACTATGATTACAAATATAAAATTTTAATTATTTTTAAGCATGTAACTGTTACAGGACTATTTAACAGATGCGAAATGCAAAGCAGTAATGGCCTAACTGAATGGGGTTTTATAAAAAATCCCAGTGTCATTTTCAATCTCTTTGTGCAGGAAGTGGGCTTAGTAGGAAATGACTCCAAAACAAGCCTCATAAAAAAATTACAAAATGTGCCTAGTACAGTGATTATGACTGCAGCTCTAAACGTTTATCTCACAGTTGGTCTGGTTGACTTAAATTATTACAACATAATCCTTTCCGACAATATATCAAATATCATAACAACGCGTCACTAATCTTATAGTTAAGAAAAACTCAGCCAGTATCAATATGGGGTCCGACCCTGGATTCAGCCAACGACCCACCATTCCTGACGGACACTCCTCGTAATATCTTGAAAAATCGGAGAGCAAATAATGAAGATTTATGTTTTGGCGCCGATTTGTTGATTGGAAAAAACATAGATCAGGGTGCAGGTTTCGCAATAAGTAAGTTAGGGTTATTATTAAAGAAAAATATTTGCGGTTTTTAAACATTTTTTTACATTTGTAGTACTGCAAGTACAACCCAATCTTCTGGACGATATTGAAGCAAATCATGAATTATTATCTCCTGCAAAATGTGGGTACCCACTCGGATCGCCTGAGTCTATAGCTGCTGGTAACGCAATTTATAATAGATATTTTTCTGCATGCCCAACAATACTGAACCTTATTAATGTGCGTAATTCAATGTATCATCAAAGTTATATTCACTGTAAACATTAAGAGCAGGTGTAGGAATGTCACATTTCTTAATGTTATGCTCTACTTTAACACATATCACATAAATGGTGGAAAATGCTCATATAAAACGGTTTCATTTCAGTATTTGACTGGCTCTTTGTTCGTGGACGGTATGTACGAAACTATTGCGCTGCACGTGCTAGCTGGCAAAAAAGTGTTCTTGTACACCTATAGTCTTAAAGGCTCACGTGCAAGTTACTGGACAAATACTATTTTGGGCAACACATCTACACTAGGACGTAATGTTTAGGGTTCTCTTACACTGCAACCGTTTTCTTACGACTTGCGATTTTATCAGTAGGGTGTAGCCACATTAATACACTTTCGCAAGTAGTAGGCTGCAGTGTGAGAGATAATTGAATAATATCGTAACCTAACATAAAAATCTTTAAAACGAAATATTTTATTATTTGCAGCTTCCCATGCAGATGAACTTTTCATGGAATTTCCTGGGGATACTAGATCTTTCAATGGATATACCGCCGTTACTACCGGACAAATCAATTTTACTCCTGTTCCTGAACCGAGCGAAATAGACAAATGTTTCACCAGACGATTTGTGGGAGCTTTAACAAGCTACACAAAAACAGGGTACGAAATACGGCGACTACTCCTTACTAACAGTAAATCAAATCATTTTTAAAAGAATTCGTGACTACTTTAATTAAACGAAAATAAATATTAAGTGAACTTTAATTCAAATGGAGTTTGTACCGAATTTATTAAAGGAACTGCGTATTTACTATTAATTTAATTAAACTTATATTTCAGAAATCCAGCGCCTGAATGGAAACCTGTTACTGACCTCTGTGATATTAAGTCATATAATTTTAATACAGAAGATTCATTCAAGACTGACCCTCACGCCGAGGATATGCGTTTCTGGGCTGAAATGTGTCCATTATAATTTTGGAAATATGTATTAAACTAAATATATATATTTAATTTTAATTTTATATTTACTATGACTTACAAAATATAATATATTGCTTAGACTTTTCGCTGTTTTGTTCAATGTAACTTGGATTGCAATCTCTTCAGGCGCAGTGCTTTTTTAAAGTTACAATACATCCGAAATGGAATTGCAATAGTTAGTTATTTAGGTTTTAAGGAACCTGTTAATTACTATGATAGAATCTAGAAAACTCGGATCCCTCAGATCACGTTGGCCAAATTTCAATGGATAGCAGCACACAACCTCAAGGCTCGAGCATTTCTGATGTCGGTTTTATACATGCTTTTGTTGCATCATTATCTGTGATTCTAGTGTCGGAGATTGGCGATAAAACATTTTTCATCGCTGCTATAATGGCTATGAAACATCCTAGAATGTTAATATTCGGTGGTGCCATTAGTGCGTTAGCTTTAATGACTATTTTATCCGCTGTTTTTGGGATGGCTGCAACCGTAATCCCAAGAGCATATACGTACTACATAAGTACGGCATTATTCGCAATATTTGGTATAAAAATGTTAAGGGAAGGTTGGAAAATGGCACCATCAGAAGCTCAAGAAGAACTGGAGGAAGTACAAGCGGATATAAGAAAGAAAGAAGAGGAATACGAAAAAGAAACAGCAACAGCTTTAGTTGATCCTGAAAGTGGTACAACGAAAAAAAGAAAGAGCCTCGTATTATGTACGAGTATGCATGAAATGCATAACAATTAATTCAAGCATCTATTACAAATTCAGTATTTTGAAATATAATATTTATAAAAAGCATTAATTAATTCGTGCTCCTATGCACGTGCATACCGCAATGTTTATAAATATAGAATTTAATTAGCATTTTTAGAACCACTATTATTTAAAGAAACGATTGTAAGATATACGCTGTAAAGATGTGTCAATAAATATGTCCTTAAATATGAAATATGCTTTGTGTTTGATCCATAGGAAATAAATGTTTAATTAAAGCCATTAGATCATGATTCAAATTTGCTTTTCTTGAAATTTATACACAATTAAAACATAAAATTTAATTTTAAATAATATTATTGACTTCTGTGTTTTTTTTTATTTAATATATTATTAATTTAATGTCGGTCTATTTCCGCTGCTGAGTCCTATCACCGACAACCTTCTACTATCTTAGCAGTCGTGTCGCGGCCTCATATATGTGTACTACACACTGCGTTTATGAATATGGAAATCAGGAAAATATCCGGGAATCGAACCAGAAGACACAGCAGTTGGCCTCAGCAGCAATGCTCTTGCCCACTGTGTCGTCATTGGCTTTTGTTAATATCACTAACTAGATTAATAATATAATATTTTTTGTAAATGGCAAATCACTCTATGGGTGGATCTGTATTAGCAAAGAATCTAAATTAGCAATAGAGTACAATAGAGTAAAATAGAAACATAAAAAATGATAGTCACACCCTTGATAGTTAGGGTTGGTGCTTACAATCATTTAGATTTAGTCGTATACATTAGCAGATTTTTGTACGCAGTTCGATTATTTGCAAACTTGCAATTGACGTAAACACCAAAGCCGTATACTGTAGTGCAAATAATTAATAAATAATATTATTGTATTTCATATGTCTGCTGCATAAATTAATATATTCAATATTTACTTAATAATCTAAGAAAACAATTTGAGGTCTTGTTAAAAACAAGTTATTTTCGTTAAGTTTGATTTAAAAGATTGTTGTTAATCTGAGAGATACTCTCAACTTGTAACAGTGTTCTTCAATTAGAAAAGTGTGATGCTATCATTAATTGCTTTAATATTAATTACGGGAGTCAACAGCCGTTGCCCGCCGCACAAAACCTATCCTGAAGATAACTTAGCGGTCAGTTACCAATTTAATAACAACACGTAATAATGGAAACATTAAATTCATACATTAAATACATTTTCGTAACATTAAATAATATCTATCAGTTCACATCTTCTGTACGATTGTGTTTTTACAGTGCAAATTGAATGGACCTTCAAACTACCCAGTCGTACAAACAAGCTATGGAGATATCGGTGGTAAATGCAGTTATAATGAAATAGCAGAAACTAAAGTATGTGATTATATTGGAATAGGTTATGCTAAACCACCAACAGGCTGTCGTCGATTCAGGGTGAGCAAGAGACATTTTATTCAAAATTTAACATGAACAGATATATTTTAAAGACATTTAATATTAATTTAATTACATACAGCCGCCACAGAAATTGCCTGATTGGTCAGGAATTAACTGGGCCCTGGAGCATAAGCCCTGCTGCATGCAGATGGTGACAGTTAACAACTTCACCCAATCAGAAGATTGCCTGTACTTAAATGTCCACGTTCCAAGCAACTGCGTAAGATTGTCTTTTAAATTAAACATTTCTATAAAACTATCATTTCATGTTTGCGTGTCATTATGTTTCTCCTTGCAGACTCCAGCCAACCCTTGTGCTGTGATAATCTGGATACACAACGGAGGTTTTTGGATGAGCTGCGGCCGTTTGTTTAGACCCGATTATTTTGTTCGAGAAAGAGTTATATTTGTGACGATCAACTTTCGGCTGGGACCACAAGGTATGATTATTTTTACCCCGGATCTAACTTCCAATTACAATGGAAAAATTTAAAAAATCCGAAAATAGGTCACAACGCGTTGTAAATTAAGTAAAACTGTTTACGTGATGCTCTTAAGAAGTTTTAGGAATATACTAATGCGCAAAAAGTAGATTTAAAAAAAACAGCAAAATAGGTCGCAATCACAAATCACAATTTGTGGTCGCAATACATTGCATATTAGGTAAAATCGTCTAAGTGTTATGTTAGGTACACCTTAAATATTCAAAAGTGTGTTTAGCTGGAATATATTTTTTATATTAAATACACCTCAAAATCAATCCCGTACCTCTGGTTTCAATTAGTAACTTTATTGTTTCAGGATTTCTGAACGGTGGACACAAGGATGCTCCTGGCAACCAAGGATTGCTTGACCAAAGAGAAGCTATGAAATGGGTCAAGCAAAATATTCTTAAATTCGGTGGGAATCCACATTCTGTCAGTCTCTACGGTCATTTTTCAGGAGCAGTTTCTGTTTCTCTGCACTGCTTGAGTGAGCTAAGTAAAGGTAAGTTGGCCTAGGACTTTGAATTTAATTAGAACGAATTAGAACGTTGGATTTAGACCAAGTCTGACACTGTCCCAAAGACAAGTCCTAGTTAAATATTGTCACATAAAGTTATTTCTAGTCAAACCACGAAATTGAGTTCTGAACAGATCGAATATTTAATTCTTTATTGAAATATTAGTTCATTAGTGTATATTAGGGTTTTTATTTTATTAAATATCCAAAAATGGATGGAGTAGAGCGATTTAATACGTTTATCCTTTAAATTAGTACAGAGTTAAAAATGACTATTTCAGCTGTTAATAACTTCTTTATTATTATATATAAAAATAATTGAAAATTTGAGATTCTGATGGCCAATCTATATGCAGTAAAGTTTTATACAAGTTCAGTTATGGGTCACGACCTAATTATCACAGGTTAAACTATGATTACAAATATAAAATTTCAATTATTTTTAAACATGTAAATGTTACAGGACTATTTAACAGATGCGAAATGCAAAGCGGTAATGCCCTAACTCAATGGGGTTTAACGAAAAATCCCAGTGTCATTTTCAATCTCTTTGTGCAGGAAGTGGGCTTAGTAGGAAATGACTCCAAAACAAGCCTCATAAAAAAATTACAAGATTTGCCTAGTACAGTGATTATGACTGCAGCTCTAAACGTTGGACTCACGGTTGGTCTGATTGACTTACATTATTACAACATAATCGTTTGCGACAATAAATCAAATATCATAACAACGCGTCACTAATCTTATAGTTAAGAAAAACACAGCCCGGATCAATATGGGGTCCGACCCTGGATTCGGCCAATGACCCACTATTCCTGACGGACACTCCTCGTAATATCTGGAAAAATCGGAGAACAAACAACGAACCTCTGTGTTTTGGCGCCGATTTGCTGATTGGAAAAAACATAGATCAGGGTGCAGGTTATTCATTAAGTAAGTTAGGGTTATTATTAAAGAAAAATATTTACGGTTTTTAAACATTTTTTTACATTTGAAGAACTGCAAGTACAACCCAATCTTCTGCACGATATTGAAGCACATCATGAATTATTAACTCCTGCAAGATGTGGATACACACTCGGATCGCCTGAGTCTATAGCTGCTGGTAACGCAGTTTGGTAACGCATGCCCAACAGTACTCGAGTATATTCATGTACGTAATTCAATGTATCATCAAAGTTATATTCACTGTAAACATTAAGAGCAGGGATAGGAATGTCACATTAAACTTATTACATTTTTTAATGTTATGCTCTACTTTAACACATATCACATAAATGGTGGAAAATGCTCATATAAAACGGTTTCATTTCAGTATTTGACTGGCTCTTTGTTCCTGGACGGGTTGTACGAAACTATTGCGCTGCACGTGCTAGCTGGCAAAAAAGTGTTCTTGTACACCTATAGTCTTAAAGGCCCACGTGCAAGTTACTGGACAAATACTATTTTGGGCAACACATCTACACTAGGACGTAATGTTTAGGGTTCTCTTACACTGCAACCGTTTTCTTACGACTTGCGATTTTATCAGTAGGGTGTAGCCACATTAATACACTTTCGCAAGTAGTAGGCTGCAGTGTGAGAGATAATTGAATAATATCGTAACCTAACATAAAAATCTTTAAAACGAAATATTTTATTATTTGCAGCTTCCCATGCAGATGAACTTTTCATGGAATTTCCTGGGGATACTAGATCTTTCAATGGATATACCGCCGTTACTACCGGACAAATCAATTTTACTCCTGTTCCTGAACCGAGCGAAATAGACAAATGTTTCACCAGACGATTTGTGGGAGCTTTAACAAGCTACACAAAAACAGGGTACGAAATACGGCGACTACTCCTTACTAACAGTAAATCAAATCATTTTTAAAAGAATTCGTGACTACTTTAATTAAACGAAAATAAATATTAAGTGAACTTTAATTCAAATGGAGTTTGTACCGAATTCATTAAAGGAACTGCGTATTTACTATTAATTTAATTAAACTTATATTTCAGAAATCCAGCGCCTGAATGGAAACCTGTTACTGACCTCTGTGATATCAAGTCATATAATTTTAATACAGAAGATTCATTCAAGACTGACCCTCACGCCGAGGATATGCGTTTCTGGGCTGAAATGTGTCCAATATAATTTTGGAAATATGTATTAAACTAAATATATATATTTAATTTTAATTTTATATTTACTATGACTTACAAAATATAATATATTGCTTAGACTTTTCGCTGTTTTGTTCAATGTAACTTGGATTGCAATCTCTTCAGGCGCAGTGCTTTTTTAAAGTTACAATACATCCGAAATGGAATTGCAATAGTTAGTTATTTAGGTTTTAAGGAACCTGTTAATTACTATGATAGAATCTAGAAAACTCGGATCCCTCAGATCACGTTGGCCAAATTTCAATGGATAGCAGCACACAACCTCAAGGCTCGAGCATTTCTGATGTCGGTTTTATACATGCTTTTGTTGCATCATTATCTGTGATTCTAGTGTCGGAGATTGGCGATAAAACATTTTTCATCGCTGCTATAATGGCTATGAAACATCCTAGAATGTTAATATTCGGTGGTGCCATTAGTGCGTTAGCTTTAATGACTATTTTATCCGCTGTTTTTGGGATGGCTGCAACCGTAATCCCAAGAGCATATACGTACTACATAAGTACGGCATTATTCGCAATATTTGGTATAAAAATGTTAAGGGAAGGTTGGAAAATGGCACCATCAGAAGCTCAAGAAGAACTGGAGGAAGTACAAGCGGATATAAGAAAGAAAGAAGAGGAATACGAAAAAGAAACAGCAACAGCTTTAGTTGATCCTGAAAGTGGTACAACGAAAAAAAGAAAGAGCCTCGTATTATGTACGAGTATGCATGAAATGCATAACAATTAATTCAAGCATCTATTACAAATTCAGTATTTTGAAATATAATATTTATAAAAAGCATTAATTAATTCGTGCTCCTATGCACGTGCATACCACAGTGTTTATAAATATAGATTTATCAAGTAAATATAGAATTAAATTAGCATTTTTAGAACCACTATTATTTAAAGAAACCATTGTAAGATATACACTGTATAGATGTGTCAATAAATATGTGGTTAAATATGAAATATGCTTTGTGTTTGATCCATAGCAAATAAATGTTTAATTAGAGCTATTAGATCATGATTCAAATTTGCTCTTCTTGAAATTTATACACAATTAAAACATCTCAATATGTGCTCCCATATTCCTCTTCATATAAAATTTAATTTTAAATAATATTATTGGCTTCCGTTTCTTTTTTAATTTAATTTATTTAATGTCGGTCTATTTCCGCTACTGAGTCCTATCACCGACAACCTTCTACTATCTTAGCAGTCGTGTGGCGGTCTCATATATGTGTACTACACACTGCGTTTATGAATATGGAAACCCGGAAAATATCCGGGAATCGAACCAGAAGACACAGCAGTTGGCCTCAGCAGCAATGCTCTTGCCCACTGTGTCGTCACAGGCTTTTGTTAATATCACTAACTAGATTAATAATATAATATTTTTTTGTAAATGGCAAATCACTGTATAGGTGGACCTGTATTAGCAAAGAATCTAAATTAGCCTGCGAGCAGCATCTTTTTAAGAATTTTATTGCATACTTATTAGGCGTGTAGGAAAAATTAAAACATCGCTGAAGTTAGCGATAAGTTCGAAAATGAATCCTATACTACTTTTTCTTTTTAATAAATAAGTTATAATTTGCAAGTAGAAATTACAAAACACAAAGCATAAACTATAAATAACATAAATTCGATACAATATTAGACAGGAATGTACAAAATTTTGAATTACCGAAAAAACAATTATGATACAGAAACCTTATAATGTGATGAACCAGTTTATAGTTATTTGCGCGACTAGTGTTCCCATTTTCATAATTTTATTACAATTAAAACATTGATTTGTCAGTCATTTTTTATGCTTTAATCATGAAAGCGATAAAAAGTTATTAAAAATAAATGCTCAGGTGAAGTCACTTCCGATTCCTACCCTCTTCTCTTACAACAGTTTCTCTTTACACAATAAAGTAAAATAAAAAACGATAGTCAAACCCTTGATAGTTAGGGTTGGTGCTTACCATCATTTAGATTTAGTCGTATACATTAGCAGACTTTTGTACGCAGTTCGATTATTTGCAAACTTGCAATTGTTTGCAATTTTATTTGCAAACTTGCAAATAATTAATAAATAATATTATTGTATTTCATATGTCTGCTGCATAAATTAATATATTCAATATTTACTTAATAATCTGAGAAAACAATTTGAGGTTTTGTTAAAAACAAGTTCTTTACGTTAAGCTTGATTTAAAAGATTGTTGTTAATCTGAGAGATACTCTCAACTTGTAACAGTGTTCTTCAATTAGAAAAGTGTGATGTTATCATTAATTGCTTTAATATTAATTACGGGAGTCAACAGCCGTTGCCCGCCGCACAAAACCTATCCTGAAGATAACTTAGCGGTCAGTTACCAATTTAATAACAATAACGTAATAATGGAAGCGTTCTACTAAACCGTATTAAACCATCCCGTCTCCGTCTAGATGACTTCTATATTGCGCTTCTCTATTTTGATATACATATATACTTCTAAGAGCTAATATTAAGAGATAATATCTATCAGTTCACATCTTCTGTACGATTGTCTTTTTACAGTGCAAATTGAATGGACCTTCAAACTACCCAGTCGTACAAACAAGCTATGGAGATATCGGTGGTAAATGCAGTTATAATGAAATAGCAGAAACTAAAGTATGTGATTATATTGGAATAGGTTATGCTAAACCACCAACAGGCTGTCGTCGATTCAGGGTGAGCAAGAGACATTTTATTCAAAATTTAACATGAACAGATATATTTTAAAGACATTTAATATTAATTTAATTACATACAGCCACCACAGAAATTGCCTGATTGGTCAGGAATTAACTGGGCCCTGGAGCATAAGCCCTGCTGCATGCAGATGGTGACAGTTAACAACTTCACCCAATCAGAAGATTGCCTGTACTTAAATGTCCACGTTCCAAGCCACTGCGTAAGATTGTCTTTTAAATTAAATATTTCTATAAAACTGAAATAGTGTCATTATGTTTCTTCTTGCAGACTCTAGCCAACCCTTGTGCTGTGGTAGTGTGGATACACCCCGGAGGTTTTGTGGTGAGCTGTGGCCGTTCGTTTAAACCTGATTCTTTTGTACGAGATAAAGTCATATTTGTGTCAATCAACTTTCGGCTTGGAGCATTTGGTATGATTATTTTTCTTTAATATTTTACGTACATATATTTTATATAGTTTGTTTCATTATGTTCTGAATAGACACCGGTAACCGTAACTCATACTTCATAGATCTTAGAGAGCGTTTTAATTAGCAACTTTATTGCTTTAGGATTTCTGAACGGTGGACATAAGGATGTTTCTGGCAACCAAGGATTGCTTGACCAAAGAGAAGCTTTGAAATGGGTCAATCAGAGTATTATTGAATTCGGTGGGAATCCACATTCTGTTAGTCTCTACGGTCATTCTACAGGAGCAGTTTCCGTTGGTCTGCACTGCATGAGTGAGCTAAGTAAAGGTAAGTAAAGGTCAGTTTGTTTCAATATAATAGTAGAATATTGAGCTTTCTGATATTTATATATTTGCGATAACATTTATGAATCGTTGTACATCGTGTCGCACGTCATTATATGAAAACTTTATGGGTAACCTCAACATTTGCTAGCGCTGTTTTGTTTGCAAACATTAACTGCATCTCTTTTACGCTTCTCTAGCTTAACAGCGATGGCAATGGTAGGCAAATGGTAGTGGGGAAGACGTAAGAAAGGAAAAGAGTCGTTAATAGTTTGTAAATATATATCTCTTTAATTATCAAAGAGTCTAATTCATTTCAATAGTTAATAACTTATATAATACTAGCTGTCCCGGCCACGCGTTGTTGTGACTAACGTTTTTGTCATATTACATTACATAGCGCCATCTATTGAATATTTACTCAATCTAGTCAACAGAATATTTACTCAATCTATGTAATCCGCGGGACTTCATTACGCGGATTTATTTCAATTTCTTTCAATGTGGTTCCTCAAATTTAATATTATTAGATATATAAAAATATGCGAGTTTCATTATTTAAGTAACAAGCAAACACCCTAGCAACTTACGTAATGAACTCGCCCTAATCTTTAGACATACATGCGTTAATGAGATGGCACTACTAATTTCATAAGACAGAGTGAGAGGCATAACTGTACCCTAAAAGAGTCTAATTCCGAGAATCAACATATGAGTTTTTCTGAGCACAGAACAGAGGAGATAGCGATATAGCGTCTCTTGCGGATTCACTCATACTAATTAGGAACGATATATGTCGCCAAATTAGATTTTAGCGGGAGTCTGATTGGGTTTATCAACCGAGCTACATCTGGAAGCTTGTCGATTATCAGGTACCGAACTCCTGATCGGCCTGCTGGTCGCGCGGCTTACCAACACGTTTTTATACAATATTGCGATAATTATACCAATAATATTAATTCGTGATAGTTATACTATAAATCTAGTTTTGTTTTCAACCAATATAGAAGTTTGTCGATTATCAGGTACCGAATTCCTGAGTTTATCAAATACCGCGATTTTTCGTTAAACCATTACATCCGATTCGCGACTTTTACATAGTAGTGCCAGATCGCAACCGGGAATTATTATTCCTTTATAAATTTGATGGTTTTATATGTGTAATTAAGTAAATCAAGTATTGATACTGTTGTATGTAGTGTAAATACTCTTCCAGTTTATATCGATTTAAATATATATATATATATATATATATATGTTATTAAACAAGTGTGTGTTTTCCTGTTATCTTTTGCCCGGTTGATTTAAATTTCCCGTGGAATGCCCTTTGACTTAAACCGCTACCCGCTAAAGATTTGATTGTTTTAAGTGCTAAAATTATCGTTCCAACTGATTTAATTCACAATAGCCTAGCGCCGGTTACACGTAGTGACGGCGAGGGTTACATCTAGTCAACAGATGTCGCCATCATCGTCGCCAGATGTCATCGTTTGGAGCTAACATAATATAACATAACTAACATAATATTGCAACATAAATTGAGATGTAAGCTATCCTATCTTTCAAGTTGGATCAAACTGCACACGGTGTACAAATTTGATTAAAATCGGTTAAGTAGTTTAGGAGTCCATCGCGGACATACAACGTGACACATAATTTATATATATTAAGAAGATTAAGAAGATAAGAAGAAGATTGCGAATTGAATAAAATAATTGGACATTCGAGATTGAAGTTTTTTACCAATTCAGCTGGATATAAATATAACCTTTCAATTATTTACAAGTTTTTAAATATTACAGGACTATTTAACAGATGCGAAATGCAAAGTGGACATGCTCTAGGTCAGAGTGCAGTTGTAACAAATCCCAGTGTCATTTTCAGTCGCTTTGTTCAGGAAGTGGGTTTAAAAGAAAATGGCTCCATAACAAGCCTCATAAAAAATTTACAGGAGAAGCCTAGTACAGTGATTAATAAGGCAGCTCTAAACGTTTATCACACGGTTGGTCTGATTGACTTAAATAATTACAACATAGTCTTTTGTCACAATAAATCAAATAATATAACAACTTGTTATTCATGTTATAGTTAATAAAAACCCAGAAAGGATCAATATGGGGTCCGACCCTGGATCCTACCAATGACCCACCATTCTTGTCGGATACTCCTCGTAATATCTGGAAAAATCGGAGAGCAAATAATGAAGATTTATGTTTTGGCGCCGATTTGTTGATTGGAAAAAACATAGATCAGGGTGCAGGTTTTTCAATAAGTAAGTTAGGGTTATTGTTAAAAAAAAATATTTACGGCTTTTGAACATTTTTTTACATTTGTAGTACTGCAAGTACAACCATCTCTTCTGCACGATATTGAAGCAAATCATGAATTATTAACTCCTGCAAGATGTGGATACACACTCGGATCGCCTGAGTCTATAGCTGCTGGTAACGCAGTTTATAATAGATATTTCTCTGGATGCCCAACAGTACTGAACCTTATTCATGTGCGTAATTCAATGTATCATCAAAGTTATATTCACTGTAAACATTAAGAGCAGGTATAGAAATGTCACATTAAACTTATTACATTTTTTAATGTTATGCTCTACTTTAACACATATCACTGGTGGAAAATGCTCATGTAAAACGGTTTCATTTCAGTATTGGACTGGCTCTGCATTCGTGGACGGCTTGTACGAAACTATTGCGCTGCATGTGCTAGCTGGCAAAAAAGTGTTCTTGTACACCCAGTGTTGCCAACCCCGAAAAACTAAAAAACAGCAGCTCGCAAAAAAAAAACAGGAGAAAACAGTAGGTAAAGAAAAAAAAGGCAGATTTCATACTTTTGCTCATATAATTAACACATTAATAATATAATATAATTAACACAATTGGGCAACACATCTACACTAGGACGTAATGTTTAGGGTTCTCTTACACTGCAACCGTTTTCTTACGACTTAATATAATATCTTTAATATAAATATCTTTAAAACTAAATATTTTTTTATTTGCAGCTTCGCATACAGATGAACTTTTCATGGAATTTCCTGGCGATACTAGATCTTTTAATGGATATACCGCAGTTACTACCGGACAAATCAATTTTACTCCTGTTCCTGAACCGAGCGAAATAGAAAAATGTTTCACCAGACGATTTGTGGGCGCTTTAACAAGCTACACAAAAACAGGGTACGAAATACGGAGACTGTTTCCTACTAACAGTAAATCAAATCATTTTTAAAAGAATATTAAGTGAACTTTAATTCATATGGAGTTTGTACCGAATTCATTAAAGAAACTGCGTATTTACTATTAATTTAATTAAACTTATATTTCAGAAATCCAGCGCCTGAATGGAAACCTGTTACTGACCTCTGCGACATCAAGTCATATAATTTTAATACAGAAGATTCATTCAAGACTGACCCTCACGCCGAGGATATGCGTTTCTGGGCTGAAATGTGTCCATTATAATTTTGGAAATAAGTATTAAACTAAATATATATATTTAATTTTAATTTTATATTTACTATGACTTACAAAATATAATATATTGCTTAGACTTTTCGCTGTTTTGTTCAATGTAACTTGGATTGCAATCTCAAGGCTCCAGCATTTCTGATGTCGGTTTTATACATGCTTTTGTTGCATCATTATCTGTGATTGTAGTGTCGGAGATTGGCGATAAAACATTTTTCATCGCTGCTATAATGGCTATGAAACATCCTAGAATGTTAATATTCGGTGGTGCCATTAGTGCATTAGCTTTAATGACTATTTTATCCGCTGTTTTTGGGATGGCTGCAACCGTAATCCCAAGAGCATATATGTACTACATAAGTACGGCATTATTCGCAATATTTGGTATAAAAATGTTAAGGGAAGGTTGGAAAATGGCACCATCAGAAGCTCAAGAAGAACTGGAGGAAGTACAAGCGGATATAAGAAAGAAAGAAGAGGAATACGAAAAAGAAACAGCTACAGCTTTAGTTGATCCTGAAAGTGGTACAACGAAAAAAAGAAAGAGCCTCGTATTATATACGAGTATGCATGAAATGCATAACAATTAATTCAAGCATCTATTACAAATTCAGTATTTTGAAATATAATATTTATAAAAAGCATTAATTAATTCGTGCTCCTATGCACGTGCATACCACAGTGTTTATAAATATAGATTTATCAAGTAAATATAGAATTAAATTAGCATTTTTAGAACCACTATTATTTAAAGAAAGCATTGTAAGATATACGCTGTATAGATGTGTCAATAAATATGTCCTTAAATATGAAATATGCTTTGTGTTTGATCCATAGCAAATAAATGTTTAACTAAAGCTATTAGATCATGATTCAAATTTGCTTTTCTTGAAATTTATACACAATTAAAACATCTCAATATCTGCTCCCATATTCCTCTTCATATATAATTTAATTTTAAATAATATTATTGACTTCTGTTTTTTTTAAATTTAATTTATTTAATGTCGGTCTATTTCCGCTGCTGAGTCCTATCACTGACAACCTTCTACTATCCGGATATTATGGCATGCTATTTAAATGCAACACTTTACAGTAAGGGCTGATCATTATTATAATCATTTAAATTTAATAGTGTGTACTGATTTTTGTACGCAGTTCGATTATTTAAACACACAATTTTATTACAATTAAAACTGTCATTTTTTATCCTTTAATCATTGAAGCGATGAAAAGTTATTAAAAATAAGTGTTCACGTGAAGTCACTTCCGATTCCCACCCTCTTCTCTTACAACAGTTTTTTTTGTACAATAGAGTAAAATAGAAACATAAAAAATGATAGTCACACTCTTGATAGTTAGGGATGGTGCTTACAATCATTTAGATTTAGTCGTATACATTAGCAGATTTTTGTACGCAGGTCGATTATTTGCAAACTTGCAATTGTTGTAAACATCAAAGCCGTATACTGTAGTACAAATAATTAATAAATAATATTATTGTAATTCATTGCAAATATAAATATTATGTTATTGTATTTCATATGTCTGCTGCATAAATTAATATATTCAATATTTACTTAATAATCTGAGAAAACAATTTGAGATTTTGTTAAAAACATGTTCTTTACGTTAAGCTTGATTTAAAAGATTGTTGTTAATCTGAGAGATACTCTCAACTTGTAACAGTGTTCTTCAATTAGAAAAGTGTGATGTTATCATTAATTGCTTTAATATTAATTACGGGAGTCAACAGCCGTTGCCCGCCGCACAAAACCTATCCTGAAGATAACTTAGCGGTCAGTTACCAATTTAATAACAACACGTAATAATGGAAACATTAAATTCATACATTAAATACATTTTCGTAACATTAAATAATATCTATCAGTTCACATCTTCTGTACGATTGTGTTTTTACAGTGCAAATTGAATGGACCTTCAAACTACCCAGTCGTACAAACAAGCTATGGAGATATCGGTGGTAAATGCAGTTATAATGAAATAGCAGAAACGAAAGTATGTGATTATATTGGAATAGGTTATGCTAAACCACCAACAGGCTGTCGTCGATTCAGGGTGAGCAAGAGACATTTTATTCCAAATTTAACATGAATAGATATATTTTAAAGACATTTAATGTTAATTTAATTACATACAGCCACCACAGAAATTGCCTGATTGGTCAGGAATTAACTGGGCCCTGGAGCATAAGCCCTGCTGCATGCAGATGGTGACAGTTAACAACTTCACCCAATCAGAAGATTGCCTGTACTTAAATGTCCACGTTCCAAGCCACTGCGTAAGATTGTCTTTTAAATTAAACATTTCTATAAAACTATCATTTCATGTTTGCGTGTCTCGCAGACTCCAGCCAACCCTTGTGCTGTGATAGTGTGGATACACCCTGGAGGTTTTGTGGGGAGCTGTGGCCGTTTGTTTAAACCTGATTATTTTGTACGAGATAAAGTCATATTTGTGTCAATCAATTTTCGGCTTGGAGCATTTGGTATGATTATTTTTCTTTAATATTTTACGTACATATATTTTATATAGTTTGTGTTATTATGTTCTGAACAGACACCGTAACTCATACTTCATAGATCTTAGAGAGCGTTTTAATTATGGTTCAAGTTACGAGAATTCGGCAGAGACTCATATTTAAAACAAGTTGTGGGGTATAAACTGCTGATATAACTAAAAAGCACTGACTCATTTATTTTTCTATAATGTATATAGAAACGATTAAGACAAAATTCATTATCGCATTATAAATTTATACCGCTCTTATAACCTCTTTTAAGTATAAGTCACCGCCGATCTATCGTGATTTTGACTGTAGCAACTTTATTGCTTCAGGATTTCTGAACGGTGGACACAAGGATGTGTCTGGCAACCAAGGATTACTTGACCAAAGAGAAGCTTTGAAATGGGTCAATCAGAGTATTATTGAATTCGGTGGGAATCCACATTCTGTCAGTCTCTTTGGTCATACTGCAGGAGCAGCTTCTGTTGGTTTGCACTGCATGAGTGAGCTAAGTAAAGGTAAGTAAACGTAAGTAAGTAAGTAAAAGTCAGTTTGCTTAAATATAATAGTAGAGTATTGAGCTTTCTGATCTTTATATATTTGCGATCAAAATTTTAGACCAAGTCCGCCACTGTCCTGAAGATAAATCTAGTTGTAAATATATATTGGCACATAAAATTGTTTTTAGCGGAAATTTCGTTTTAACGCTGAATATTTCTAGACGTTATGAAGTCGGTAGAATATAATGACTAATAAAATTTATTAATCGTTGTACATCACCATTTGCTAGCGCTGTTTTGTTTTCTAGCTTCTCTAGCTTAACAGCGATGGCAATGGTAGGCAAATAGTAGTGGGGAAGAGGTAAGGAAGGAATAGAGTTGTTAATAGTTTGTAAATTTATATCTCTTTAATTATCAAAGGGTCTAATTCATTTCAATCGTTAATAACTTATATAATATTGCGAATTGAATAAAATTAACTGGATATTTGTGATGGAAGTTTTTTACCAATTCAGCTGGATATAAATATACCCTTTCAATTACTTACAAGTTTTTAAATATTACAGGACTATTTAACAGATGCGAAATGCAAAGTGGACATGCTCTAAGTCAGAGCATGGCACTTGTAACAAATCCCAGTGTCATTTTCAGTCGCTTTGTTCAGGAAGTGGGTTTAAAAGAAAATGACTCCATAACAAGCCTCATAAAAAATTTACAGGAGAAGCCTAGTACAGTGATTAATAAGGCAGCTCTAAACGTTTATCACACGGTTGGTCTGGTTGACTTAAATAATTACAACATAGTCTTTTGTCACATTAAATCAAATAATATAACAACTTGTTATTCATGTTATAGTTAATAAAAACACAGCCAGGACCAATATGGGGTCCGACCCTGGATCCTACTAATGACCCACCATTCTTGTCGGATACTCCTCGTAATATCTGGAAAAATCGGAGAGCAAATAATGAAGATTTATGCTTTGGAGTCGATTTGCTGATTGGAAAAAACATAGATCAGGGTGCAGGTTTTTCAATAAGTAAGTTAGGGTTATTGTTAAAGAAAAATATTTACGGCTTTTGAGCATTTTTTTACATTTGTAGTACTGCAAGTACAACCCAATCTTCTGCACGATATTGAAGCGAATCATGAATTATTAACTCCTGCAAGATGTGGATACCCACCCGGATCGCCTGAGTCTATAGCTGCTGGTAACGCAGTTTATAATAGATATTTTTCTGCATGCCCAACAGTACTGGAGTATATTCATGTACGTAATTCAATGTATCATCAAAGTTATATTCACTGTAAACATTAAGAGCAGGTATAGGAATGTCACATTAAACTTATTACATTTTTTAATGTTATGCTCTACTTCAACACATATCACATAAATGGTGGAAAATGCTCATATAAAACGGTTTCATTTCAGTATTGGACTGGCTCTTTGTTCCTGGACGGGTTGTACGAAACTATTGCGCTGCACGTGCTAGCTGGCAAAAAAGTGTTCTTGTACACCTATAGTCTTAAAGGCTCACGTGCAAGTTACTGGACAAATACTATTTTGGGCAACACATCTACACTAGGACGTAATATTTAGGGTTCTCTTACACTGCAACCGTTTTCTTACGACTTGCGATTTTATCAGTAGGGTGTAGCCACATTAATACACTTAGGAGTGTATTAAGATGAGCTGAATCGGCTTATCATACCATGATAAGGTGTACTATCGAGAAATACTCAAATACACCCTACTCAAGACGTCGTTATCGCAAGTAGTAGGCTGCAGTGTGAGAGATAATTGAATAATTTCGTAACTAACATAAAAATCTTTAAAACGAAATATTTTATGATTTGCAGCTTCCCATGCAGATGAACTTTTCATGGAATTTCCTGGCGATACTAGATCTTTTAATGTATATACCGCAGTTACTACCGGACAAGTCAATTTTGCTCCTGTTCCTGAACCGAGCGAAATAGAAAAATGTTTCACCAGACGATTTGTGGGCGCTTTAACAAGCTACACAAAAACAGGGTACGAAATATGGAGACTACTCCTTACTCACAGTAAATCAAATCATTTTTAAAAGAATATTAAGTGAACTTTAATTCAAATGGAGTTTGTACCGAATTCATTAAAGGAACTGCGTATTTACTATTAATTTAATTAAACTTATATTTCAGAAATCCAGTGCCTGAATGGAAACCTGTTACTGACCTCTGTGATATTAAGTCATATAATTTTAATGCAGAAAATTCATTCAAGACTGACCCTCACGCCGAGGATATGCGTTTCTGGGCTGAAATGTGTCCATTATAATTATATATATTTAATTTTAATTTTATATTTACTATGACTTACAAAACATAATATATTGCTTAGACTTTTCGCTGTTTTGTTCAATGTAACTTGGATTGCAATCTCTTCAGGCGCAGTGCTTTTTTTAAGTTACAATGCATCCGAAATGGAATTGCAATAGCTAGTTATTTAGGTTTTAAGGAACCTGTTAATTACTATGATAGAATCTAGAAAACTCGGATCCCTCAGATCACGTTGGCCAAATTTCAATGGATAGCAGCACACAACCTCAAGGCTCGAGCATTTCTGATGTCGGTTTTATACATGCTTTTGTTGCATTATTATCTGTGATTCTAGTGTCGGAGATTGGCGATAAAACATTTTTCATCGCTGCTATAATGGCTATGAAACACCCTAGAATGTTAATATTCGGTGGTGCCATTAGAGCGTTAGCTTTAATGACTATTTTATCCGCTGTTTTTGGGATGGCTGCAACCGTAATCCCAAGAGCATATACGTACTACATAAGTACGGCATTATTCGCAATATTTGGTATAAAAATGTTAAGGGAAGGTTGGAAAATGGCACCATCAGAAGCTCAAGAAGAACTGGAGGAAGTACAAGCGGATATAAGAAAGAAAGAAGAGGAATACGAAAAAGAAACAGCAACAGCTTTAGTTGATCCTGAAAGTGGCACAACAAAAAAAAGAAAGAGCCTCGGATTAGTTTCTAGAGTGTTGCTTCAAGCTTTCACTATGACATTTCTAGCTGAATGGGGGGACCGATCTCAACTAACCACTATTATACTAGGAGCTCGAGAGAATGTTACAGGTGTTATAATCGGTGGAATTTTAGGACATTCGCTTTGTACCGGGGTAGCCGTCTTGGGGGGACGAATGATTGCACAGAAAATATCTGTACGAACTGTTACTATTATTGGCGGAATTGTGTTCCTTTTGTTCGCTGTGTCTGCGTTGTTCTTCGATCCAAACAAAGAATAATTTAAGTAAATTTTAACCGTAATATATTTTTGTAGAATTTTTTATTGTTTGTACATATATCTTTTTATATTTACTTAAATGCTTGATTTATCTTTATAATATAATTTTAATTATCGAATAAGATGTTTGAGAATTTTAAAAATATTGTATATTAATATGTATTTTAAATAAATAACCGACACATACTCGTATTATATACGAGTATGCATGAAATGCATAACAATTAATTCAAGCATCTATTACAAATTCAGTATTTTGAAATATAATATTTATAAAAAGCATTAATTAATTCGTGCTCCAGATTTTTGTACGCAGGTCGATTATTTGCAAACTTGCAATTGTTGTAAACACCAAAGCCGTATACTGTAGTACAAATAATTAATAAATAATATTATTATATTTCAATGCAGATATAAATATTATGTTATTGTATTTCATATGTCTGCTGCATAAATTAATATATTCAATATTTACTTAATAATCTAAGAAAACAATTTGAGGTCTTGTTAAAAACAAGTTATTTTCGTTAAGCTTGATTTAAAAGATTGTTGTTAATCTGAGAGATACTCTCAACTTGTAACAGTGTTCTTCAATTAGAAAAGTGTGATGCTATCATTAATTGCTTTAATATTAATTACGGGAGTCAACAGCCGTTGCCCGCCGCACAAAACCTATCCTGAAGATAACTTAGCGGTCAGTTACCAATTTAATAACAACACGTAATAATGGAAACATTAAATTCATACATTAAATACATTTTCGTAACATTAAATAATATCTATCAGTTCACATCTTCTGTACGATTGTCTTTTTACAGTGCAAATCGAATGGACCTTCAAACTACCCAGTCGTACAAACAAGCTATGGAGATATCGGTGGTAAATGCAGTTATAATGAAATAGCAGAAACTAAAGTATGTGATTATATTGGAATAGGTTATGCTAAACCACCAACAGGCTGTCGTCGATTCAGGGTGAGCAAGAGACATTTTATTCCAAATTTAACATGAATAGATATATTTTAAAGACATTTAATGTTAATTTAATTACATACAGCCACCACAGAAATTGCCTGATTGGTCAGGAATTAACTGGGCCCTGGAGCATAAGCCCTGCTGCATGCAGATGGTGACAGTTAACAACTTCACCCAATCAGAAGATTGCCTGTACTTAAATGTCCACGTTCCAAGCAACTGCGTAAGATTGTCTTTTAAATTAAACATTTCTATAAAACTATCATTTCATGTTTGCGTGTCTCGCAGACTCCAGCCAACCCTTGTGCTGTGATAGTGTGGATACACCTTGGAGGTTTTGTGGGGAGCTGTGGCCGTTTGTTTAAACCTGATTATTTTGTACGAGATAAAGTCATATTTGTGTCAATCAATTTTCGGCTTGGAGCATTTGGTATGATTATTTTTCTTTAATATTTTACGTACATATATTTTATATAGTTTGTGTTATTATGTTCTGAACAGACACCGTAACTCATACTTCATAGATCTTAGAGAGCGTTTTAATTATGGTTCAAGTTACGAGAATTCGGCAGAGACTCATATTTAAAACAAGTTGTGGGGTATAAACTGCTGATATAACTAAAAAGCACTGACTCATTTATTTTTCTATAATGTATATAGAAACGATTAAGACAAAATTCATTATCGCATTATAAATTTATACCGCTCTTATAACCTCTTTTAAGTATAAGTCACCGCCGATCTATCGTGATTTTGACTGTAGCAACTTTATTGCTTCAGGATTTCTGAATGGTGGACACAAGGATGCTTCTGGCAACCAAGGATTACTTGACCAAAGAGAAGCTTTGAAATGGGTCAATCAGAGTATTATTGAATTCGGTGGGAATCCACATTCTGTCAGTCTCTTCGGTCATACTGCAGGAGCAGCTTCTGTTGGTTTGCACTGCATGAGTGAGCTAAGTAAAGGTAAGTAAACGTAAGTAAGTAAGTAAAAGTCAGTTTGCTTAAATATAATAGTAGAGTATTGAGCTTTCTGATCTTTATATATTTGCGATCAAAATTTTAGACCAAGTCCGCCACTGTCCTGAAGATAAATCTAGTTGTAAATATATATTGGCACATAAAATTGTTTTTAGCGGAAATTTCGTTTTAACGCTGAATATTTCTAGACGTTATGAAGTCGGTAGAATATAATGACTAATAAAATTTATTAATCGTTGTACATCACCATTTGCTAGCGCTGTTTTGTTTTCTAGCTTCTCTAGCTTAACAGCGATGGCAATGGTAGGCAAATAGTAGTGGGGAAGAGGTAAGGAAGGAATAGAGTTGTTAATAGTTTGTAAATTTATATCTCTTTAATTATCAAAGGGTCTAATTCATTTCAATCGTTAATAACTTATATTATATTGCGAATTGAATAAAATTAACTGGATATTTGTGATGGAAGTTTTTTACCAATTCAGCTGGATATAAATATACCCTTTCAATTACTTACAAGTTTTTAAATATTACAGGACTATTTAACAGATGCGAAATGCAAAGTGGACATGCTCTAAGTCAGAGCATGGCACTTGTAACAAATCCCAGTGTCATTTTCAGTCGCTTTGTTCAGGAAGTGGGTTTAAAAGAAAATGACTCCATAACAAGCCTCATAAAAAATTTACAGGAGAAGCCTAGTACAGTGATTAATAAGGCAGCTCTAAACGTTTATCACACGGTTGGTCTGGTTGACTTAAATAATTACAACATAGTCTTTTGTCACATTAAATCAAATAATATAACAACTTGTTATTCATGTTATAGTTAATAAAAACACAGCCAGGACCAATATGGGGTCCGACCCTGGATCCTACCAATGACCCACCATTCTTGTCGGATACTCCTCGTAATATCTGGAAAAATCGGAGAGCAAATAATGAAGATTTATGCTTTGGAGTCGATTTGCTGATTGGAAAAAACATAGATCAGGGTGCAGGTTTTTCAATAAGTAAGTTAGGGTTATTGTTAAAGAAAAATATTTACGGCTTTTGAGCATTTTTTTACATTTGTAGTACTGCAAGTACAACCCAATCTTCTGCACGATATTGAAGCAAATCATGAATTATTAACTCCTGCAAGATGTGGATACACACTCGGATCGCCTGAGTCTATAGCTGCTGGTAACGCAATTTATAATAGATATTTTTCTGCATGCCCAACAGTACTGGAGTATATTCATGTACGTAATTCAATGTATCATCAAAGTTATATTCACTGTAAACATTAAGAGCAGGTATAGGAATGTCACATTAAACTTATTACATTTTTTAATGTTATGCTCTACTTCAACACATATCACATAAATGGTGGAAAATGCTCATATAAAACGGTTTCATTTCAGTATTGGACTGGCTCTTTGTTCCTGGACGGGTTGTACGAAACTATTGCGCTGCACGTGCTAGCTGGCAAAAAAGTGTTCTTGTACACCTATAGTCTTAAAGGCTCACGTGCAAGTTACTGGACAAATACTATTTTGGGCAACACATCTACACTAGGACGTAATATTTAGGGTTCTCTTACACTGCAACCGTTTTCTTACGACTTGCGATTTTATCAGTAGGGTGTAGCCACATTAATACACTTAGGAGTGTATTAAGATGAGCTGAATCGGCTTATCATACCATGATAAGGTGTACTATCGAGAAATACTCAAATACACCCTACTCAAGACGTCGTTATCGCAAGTAGTAGGCTGCAGTGTGAGAGATAATTGAATAATTTCGTAACTAACATAAAAATCTTTAAAACGAAATATTTTATGTTTTGCAGCTTCCCATGCAGATGAACTTTTCATGGAATTTCCTGGCGATACTAGATCTTTTAATGTATATACCGCAGTTACTACCGGACAAGTCAATTTTGCTCCTGTTCCTGAACCGAGCGAAATAGAAAAATGTTTCACCAGACGATTTGTGGGCGCTTTAACAAGCTACACAAAAACAGGGTACGAAATACGGAGACTGTTTCCTACTAACAGTAAATCAAATCATTTTTAAAAGAATATTAAGTGAACTTTAATTCAAATGGAGTTTGTACCGAATTCATTAAAGGAACTGCGTATTTACTATTAATTTAATTAAACTTATATTTCAGAAATCCAGTGCCTGAATGGAAACCTGTTACTGACCTCTGTGATATTAAGTCATATAATTTTAATGCAGAAGATTCATTCAAGACTGACCCTCACGCCGAGGATATGCGTTTCTGGGCTGAAATGTGTCCATTATAATTATATATATTTAATTTTAATTTTATATTTACTATGACTTACAAAATATAATATATTGCTTAGACTTTTCGCTGTTTTGTTCAATGTAACTTGGATTGCAATCTCTTCAGGCGCAGTGCTTTTTTAAAGTTACAATACATCCGAAATGGAATTGCAATAGTTAGTTATTTAGGTTTTAAGGAACCTGTTAATTACTATGATAGAATCTAGAAAACTCGGATCCCTCAGATCACGTTGGCCAAATTTCAATGGATAGCAGCACACAACCTCAAGGCTCGAGCATTTCTGATGTCGGTTTTATACATGCTTTTGTTGCATTATTATCTGTGATTCTAGTGTCGGAGATTGGCGATAAAACATTTTTCATCGCTGCTATAATGGCTATGAAACACCCTAGAATGTTAATATTCGGTGGTGCCATTAGTGCGTTAGCTTTAATGACTATTTTATCCGCTGTTTTTGGGATGGCTGCAACCGTAATCCCAAGAGCATATACGTACTACATAAGTACGGCATTATTCGCAATATTTGGTATAAAAATGTTAAGGGAAGGTTGGAAAATGGCACCATCAGAAGCTCAAGAAGAACTGGAGGAAGTACAAGCGGATATAAGAAAGAAAGAAAGAAGAGGAATACGAAAAAGAAACAGCAACAGCTTTAGTTGATCCTGAAAGTGGTACAACGAAAAAAAGAAAGAGCCTCGGATTATATACGAGTATGCATGAAATGCATAACAATTAATTCAAGCATCTATTACAAATTCAGTATTTTGAAATATAATATTTATAAAAAGCATTAATTAATTCGTGCTCATATGCACGTGCATACCACAGTGGTTATATATATAGAATTAAATTAGCATTTTTAGAACCACTATTATTTAAAGAAACCATTGTAAGATATACACTGTATAGATGTGTCAATAAATATGTGGTTAAATATGAAATATGCTTTGTGTTTGATCCATAGCAAATAAATGTTTAATTAGAGCTATTAGATCATGATTCAAATTTGCTCTTCTTGAAATTAATACACAATTAAAACATCTCAATATCTGCTCCCATATTCCTCTTCATATAAAATTTAATTTTAAATAATATTATTGGCTTCCGTTTCTTTTTTAATTTAATTTATTTAATGTCGGTCTATTTCCGCTGCTGAGTCCTATCACCGACAACCTTCTACTATCTTAGCAGTCGTGTGGCGGTCTCATATATGTGTACTACACACTGCGTTTATGAATATGGAAACCTGGAAAATATCCGGGAATCGAACCAGAAGACACAGCAGTCGGCGTCAGCAGCAATGCTCTTGCCCACTGTGTCGTCACAGGCTTTTGTTAATATCACTAACTAGATTAATAATATAATATTTTTTTGTAAATGGCAAATCACTGTATAGGTGGACCTGTATTAGCAAAGAATCTAAATTAGCCTGCGAGCAGCATCTTTTTAAGAATTTTATTGCATACTTATTAGGCGTGTAGGAAAAATTAAAACATCGCTGAAGTTAGCGATAAGTTCGAAAATGAATCCTATACTACTTTTTCTTTTTAATAAATAAGTTATAATTTGCAAGTAGAAATTACAAAACACAAAGCATAAACTATAAATAACATAAATTCGATACAATATTAGACAGAAATGTACAAAATTTTGAATTACCGAAAAAACAATTATGATATAGAAACCTAATAATGTGATGAACCAGTTTATAGTTATTTGCGCGACTAGTGTTCTCATTTTCACAATTTTATTACAATTAAAACATTGATTTGTCAGTCATTTTTTATGCTTTAATCATGAAAGCGATAAAAAGTTATTAAAAATAAGTGCTCAGGTGAAGTCACTTCCGATTCCTATCCTCTTCTCTTCCAAGAGTTTCTGTTTACACAATAAAGTAAAATAGATGCATAAAATAAAAAATGATAGTCAAACCCTTGATAGTTAGGGTTGGTGCTTACCATCATTTAGATTTAGTCGTATACATTAGCAGATTTTTGTACGCAGGTCGATTATTTGCAAACTTGCAATTGTTGTAAACACCAAAGCCGTATACTGTAGTGCAAATAATTAATAAATAATATTATTGTATTTCATTGCAAATATAAATATTATGTTATTGTATTTCATATGTCTGCTGCATAAATTAATATATTCAATATTTACTTAATAATCTAAGAAAACAATTTGAGATTTTGTTAAAAACAAGTTCTTTACGTTAAGCTTGATTTAAAAGATTGTTGTTAATCTGAGAGATACTCTCAACTTGTAACAGTGTTCTTCAATTAGAAAAGTGTGATGTTATCATTAATTGCTTTAATATTAATTACGGGAGTCAACAGCCGTTGCCCGCCGCACAAAACCTATCCTGAAGATAACTTAGCGGTCAGTTACCAATTTAATAACAATAACGTAATAATGGAAGCGTTCTACTAAACCGTATTAAACCATCCCGTCTCCGTCTAGATGACTTCTATATTGCGCTTCTCTATTTTGATATACATATATACTTCTAAGAGCTAATATTAAGAGATAATATCTATCTGTAACATCTTCTGTACGATTGTGTTTTTACAGTGCAAATCAAATGGACCTTCAAACTACCCAGTCGTACAAACAAGCTATGGAGATATCGGTGGTAAATGCAGTTATAATGAAATAGCAGAAACTAAAGTATGTGATTTTATTGGAATAGGTTATGCTAAACCACCAACAGGCTGTCGTCGATTCAGGGTGAGCAAGAGACATTTTATTCAAAATTTAACATGAACAGATATATTTTAAAGACATTTAATATTAATTTAATTACATACAGCCACCACAGAAATTGCCTGATTGGCCCTGCTGCATACAGATGGTGACAGTTAACAACTTCACCCAATCAGAAGATTGCCTGTACTTAAATGTCCACGTTCCAAGCCACTGCGTAAGATTGTCTTTTAAATTAAACATTTCTATAAAACTATCATTTCATGTTTGCGTGTCTCGCAGACTCCAGCCAACCCTTGTGCTGTAATAGTGTGGATACACCCTGGAGGTTTTCTGGTGAGCTGTAGCCGTTCGTTTGAACCTGATAATTTTGTACGAGATAAAGTCATATTTGTGTCAATCAACTTTCGGCTTGGAGCATTTGGTATGATTATTTTTCTTTAATATTTTACGTACATATATTTTATATAGTTTGTTTCATTATGTTCTGAATAGACACCGGTAACCGTAACTCATACTTCATAGATCTTAGAGAGCGTTTTAATTAGCAACTTTATTGCTTCAGGATTTCTGAACGGTGGACACAAGGATGCTTCTGGCAACCAAGGATTACTTGACCAAAGAGAAGCTTTGAAATGGGTCAATCAGAGTATTCTTAAATTCGGTGGGGATCCACATTCTGTTAGTCTCTACGGTCATTCTACAGGAGCAGTTTCCGTTGGTCTGCACTGCATGAGTGAGCTAAGTAAAGGTAAGTAAAGGTCAGTTTGCTTCAATAGAATAGTAGAATATTGAGCTTTCTGATATTTATATATTTGCGATAACATTTATGAATCGTTGTACATCGTGTCGTCACGTCATTATATGAAAACTTTATGGGTAACCTCAACATTTGCTAGCGCTGTTTTGTTTGCAAACATTAACTGCATCTCTTTTACGCTTCTCTAGCTTAACAGCGATGGCAATGGTAGGCAAATGGTAGTGGGGAAGACGTAAGAAAGGAAAAGAGTCGTTAATAGTTTGTAAATATATATCTCTTTAATTATCAAAGAGTCTAATTCATTTCAATAGTTAATAACTTATATAATACTAGCTGTCCCGGCCACGCGTTGTTGTGACTAACGTTTTTGTCATATTACATTACATAGCGCCATCTATTGAATATTTACTCAATCTAGTCAACAGAATATTTACTCAATCTATGTAATCCGCGGGACTTCATTACGCGGATTTATTTCAATTTCTTTCAATGTGGTTCCTCAAATTTAATATTATTAGATATATAAAAATATGCGAGTTTCATTATTTAAGTAACAAGCAAACACCCTAGCAACTTACGTAATGAACTCGCCCTAATCTTAAGACATACATGCGTTAATGAGATGGCACTACTAATTTCATAAGACAGAGTGAGAGGCATAACTGTACCCTAAAAGAGTCTAATTCCGAGAATCAACATATGAGTTTTTCTGAGCACAGAACAGAGGAGATAGCGATATAGCCCAGTAAACAATTTGGTGAAGTGTCCTATTTGGTGAAGTTCGAGTCACTCGTACAATTCTATTCTAACGCTTTACAAGTTCTCTACCTGTCACAGATTTTGTGTTAGTTTTTCATAATAATATTCTTTCTTTTTCCAACACCATTCATTAAGTATTTCTGTTTCTTTCCCACATGGGTATATTTTTATTATCCGGTCATAAATCATAAACCTACTCCGCTTTTAATTCAGCAGTGAACCGTCGTTGCAATGTCTGTAGCTCATAAAAAGGACCTTTCCTTTGAACGACTGAATAGAAAACGAACACGTTCCAGACAAAAAATTCATGATACGTAATAGAAATTAAGTAGAATTTACTCCAAAATGTTTACTGGGAGCGTCTCTTGCGGATTCACTCATACTAATTAGGAACGATATATGTCGCCAAATTAGATTTTAGCGGGAGTCTGATTGGGTTTATCAACCGAGCTACATCTGGAAGCTTGTCGATTATCAGGTACCGAACTCCTGATCGTCGCGCGGCTTACCAACACGTTTTTATACAATATTGCGATAATTATACCAATAATATTAATTCGTGATAGTTATACTATAAATCTAGTTTTGTTTTCAACCAATATAGAAGTTTGTCGATTATCAGGTACCGAATTCCTGAGTTTATCAAATACCGCGATTTTTCGTTAAACCATTACATCCGATTCGCGACTTTTACATAGTAGTGCCAGATCGCAACCGGGAATTATTATTCCTTTATAAATTTGATGGTTTTATATGTGTAATTAAGTAAATCAAGTATTGATACTGTTGTATGTAGTGTAAATACTCTTCCAGTTTATATCGATTTAAATATATATATATATATATATATATATATATATATGTTATTAAACAAGTGTGTGTTTTCCTGTTATCTTTTGACCGGTTGATTTAAATTTCCCGTGGAATGCCCTTTGACTTAAACCGCTACCCGCTAAAGATTTGATTGTTTTAAGTGCTAAAATTATCGTTCCAACTGATTTAATTCACAATAGCCTAGCGCCGGTTACACGTAGTGACGGCGAGGGTTACATCTAGTCAACAGATGTCGCCATCATCGTCGCCAGATGTCATCGTTTGGAGCTAACATAATATAACATAACTAACATAATATTGCAACATAAATTGAGATGTAAGCTATCCTATCTTTCAAGTTGGATCAAACTGCTCACGGTGTACAAATTTGATTAAAATCGGTTAAGTAGTTTAGGAGTCCATCGCGGACATACAACGTGACACATAATTTATATATATTAAGAAGATTAAGAAGATAAGAAGAAGATTGCGAATTGAATAAAATAATTGGACATTCGAGATTGAAGTTTTTTACCAATTCAGCTGGATATAAATATAACCTTTCAATTATTTACAAGTTTTTAAATATTACAGGACTATTTAACAGATGCGAAATGCAAAGTGGACATGCTCTAGGTCAGAGTGCAGTTGTAACAAATCCCAGTGTCATTTTCAGTCGCTTTGTTCAGGAAGTGGGTTTAAAAGAAAATGGCTCCATAACAAGCCTCATAAAAAATTTACAGGAGAAGCCTAGTACAGTGATTAATAAGGCAGCTCTAAACGTTTATCACACGGTTGGTCTGATTGACTTAAATAATTACAACATAGTCTTTTGTCACAATAAATCAAATAATATAACAACTTGTTATTCATGTTATAGTTAATAAAAACCCAGAAAGGATCAATATGGGGTCCGACCCTGGATCCTACCAATGACCCACCATTCTTGTCGGATACTCCTCGTAATATCTGGAAAAATCGGAGAGCAAATAATGAAGATTTATGTTTTGGCGCCGATTTGTTGATTGGAAAAAACATAGATCAGGGTGCAGGTTTTTCAATAAGTAAGTTAGGGTTATTGTTAAAAAAAAATATTTACGGCTTTTGAACATTTTTTTACATTTGTAGTACTGCAAGTACAACCATCTCTTCTGCACGATATTGAAGCAAATCATGAATTATTAACTCCTGCAAGATGTGGATACACACTCGGATCGCCTGAGTCTATAGCTGCTGGTAACGCAGTTTATAATAGATATTTCTCTGGATGCCCAACAGTACTGAACCTTATTAATGTGCGTAATTCAATGTATCATCAAAGTTATATTCACTGTAAACATTAAGAGCAGGTATAGGAATGTCACATTAAACTTATTACATTTTCACTGGTGGAAAATGCTCATGTAAAACGGTTTCATTTCAGTATTGGACTGGCTCTGCATTCGTGGACGGCTTGTACGAAACTATTGCGCTGCATGTGCTAGCTGGCAAAAAAGTGTTCTTGTACACCTATAGTCTTAAAGGCTCACGTGCAAGTTACTGGACAAATACTATTTTGGGCAACACATCTACACTAGGACGTAATGTTTAGGGTTCTCTTACACTGCAACCGTTTTCTTACGACTTAATATAATATCTTTAATATAAATATCTTTAAAACTAAATATTTTTTTATTTGCAGCTTCGCATACAGATGAACTTTTCATGGAATTTCCTGGCGATACTAGATCTTTTAATGGATATACCGCAGTTACTACCGGACAAATCAATTTTACTCCTGTTCCTGAACCGAGCGAAATAGAAAAATGTTTCACCAGACGATTTGTGGGCGCTTTAACAAGCTACACAAAAACAGGGTACGAAATACGGAGACTGTTTCCTACTAACAGTAAATCAAATCATTTTTAAAAGAATATTAAGTGAACTTTAATTCATATGGAGTTTGTACCGAATTCATTAAAGGAACTGCGTATTTACTATTAATTTAATTAAACTTATATTTCAGAAATCCAGCGCCTGAATGGAAACCTGTTACTGACCTCTGCGACATCAAGTCATATAATTTTAATACAGAAGATTCATTCAAGACTGACCCTCACGCCGAGGATATGCGTTTCTGGGCTGAAATGTGTCCATTATAATTTTGGAAATAAGTATTAAACTAAATATATATATTTAATTTTAATTTTATATTTACTATGACTTACAAAACATAATATATTGCTTAGACTTTTCGCTGTTTTGTTCAATGTAACTTGGATTGCAATCTCAAGGCTCCAGCATTTCTGATGTCGGTTTTATACATGCTTTTGTTGCATCATTATCTGTGATTCTAGTGTCGGAGATTGGCGATAAAACATTTTTCATCGCTGCTATAATGGCTATGAAACACCCTAGAATGTTAATATTCGGTGGTGCCATTAGTGCATTAGCTTTAATGACTATTTTATCCGCTGTTTTTGGGATGGCTGCAACCGTAATCCCAAGAGCATATACGTACTACATAAGTACGGCATTATTCGCAATATTTGGTATAAAAATGTTAAGGGAAGGTTGGAAAATGGCACCATCAGAAGCTCAAGAAGAACTGGAGGAAGTACAAGCGGATATAAGAAAGAAAGAAGAGGAATACGAAAAAGAAACAGCAACAGCTTTAGTTGATCCTGAAAGTGGTACAACGAAAAAAAGAAAGAGCCTCGTATTATATACGAGTATGCATGAAATGCATAACAATTAATTCAAGCATCTATTACAAATTCAGTATTTTGAAATATAATATTTATAAAAAGCATTAATTAATTCGTGCTCATATGCACGTGCATACCACAGTGTTTATAAATATAGAATTAAATTAGCATTTTTAGAACCACTATTATTTAAAGAAACGATTGTAAGATATACACTGTATAGATGTGTCAATAAATATGTCGTTAAATATGAAATATGCTTTGTGTTTGATCCATAGCAAATAAATGTTTAATTAAAGCTATTAGATCATGATTCAAATTTGCTTTTCTTGAAATTTATACACAATTAAAACATCTCAATATCTGCTCCCATATTCCTCTTCATATATAATTTAATTTTAAATAATATTATTGACTTCTGTTTTTTTTAAATTTAATTTATTTAATGTCGGTCTATTTCCGCTGCTGAGTCCTATCACTGACAACCTTCTACTATCCGGATATTATGGCATGCTATTTAAATGCAACACTTTACAGTAAGGGCTGATCATTATTATAATCATTTAAATTTAATAGTGTGTACTGATTTTTGTACGCAGTTCGATTATTTAAACACACAATTTTATTACAATTAAAACTGTCATTTTTTATCCTTTAATCATTGAAGCGATGAAAAGTTATTAAAAATAAGTGTTCACGTGAAGTCACTTCCGATTCCCACCCTCTTCTCTTACAACAGTTTTTTTTGTACAATAGAGTAAAATAGAAACATAAAAAATGATAGTCACACCCTTGATAGTTAGGGATGGTGCTTACAATCATTTAGATTTAGTCGTCTACATTAGCAGATTTTTGTACGCAGGTCGATTATTTGCAAACTTGCAATTGTTGTAAACATCAAAGCCGTATACTGTAGTACAAATAATTAATAAATAATATTATTGTAATTCATTGCAAATATAAATATTATGTTATTGTATTTCATATGTCTGCTGCATAAATTAATATATTCAATATTTACTTAATAATCTGAGAAAACAATTTGAGATTTTGTTAAAAACATGTTCTTTACGTTAAGCTTGATTTAAAAGATTGTTGTTAATCTGAGAGATACTCTCAACTTGTAACAGTGTTCTTCAATTAGAAAAGTGTGATGTTATCATTAATTGCTTTAATATTAATTACGGGAGTCAACAGCCGTTGCCCGCCGCACAAAACCTATCCTGAAGATAACTTAGCGGTCAGTTACCAATTTAATAACAACACGTAATAATGGAAACATTAAATTCATACATTAAATACATTTTCGTAACATTAAATAATATCTATCAGTTCACATCTTCTGTACGATTGTGTTTTTACAGTGCAAATCGAATGGACCTTCAAACTACCCAGTCGTACAAACAAGCTATGGAGATATCGGTGGTAAATGCAGTTATAATGAAATAGCAGAAACTAAAGTATGTGATTATATTGGAATAGGTTATGCTAAACCACCAACAGGCTGTCGTCGATTCAGGGTGAGCAAGAGACATTTTATTCAAAATTTAACATGAACAGATATATTTTAAAGACATTTAATATTAATTTAATTACATACAGCCGCCACAGAAATTGCCTGATTGGTCAGGAATTAACTGGGCCCTGGAGCATAAGCCCTGCTGCATGCAGATGGTGACAGTTAACAACTTCACCCAATCAGAAGATTGCCTGTACTTAAATGTCCACGTTCCAAGCAACTGCGTAAGATTGTCTTTTAAATTAAACATTTCTATAAAACTATCATTTCATGTTTGCGTGTCATTATGTTTCTCCTTGCAGACTCCAGCCAACCCTTGTGCTGTGATAATCTGGATACACAACGGAGGTTTTTCGCTGAGCTGCGGCCGTTTGTTTAGACCCGATTATTTTGTTCGAGAAAGAGTTATATTTGTGACGATCAACTTTCGGCTGGGACCACAAGGTATGATTATTTTTACCCCGGATCTAACTTCCAATTACAATGGAAAAATTTCAAAAATCCGAAAATAGGTCACAACGCGTTGTAAATTAAGTAAAACTGTTTACGTGATGCTCTTAAGAAGTTTTAGGAATATACTAATGCGCAAAAAGTAGATTTAAAAAAAACAGCAAAATAGGTCGCAATCACAAATCACAATTTGTGGTCGCAATACATTGCATATTAGGTAAAATCGTCTAAGTGTTATGTTAGGTACACCTTAAATATTGTGTTTAGCTGGAATATATTTTTTATACCTAAAAGTGTGTTTAGCTGGAATATATTTTTTATATTAAATACACCTCAAAATCAATCCCTGTTGGATTTAAATTTAGCGCCCTCTCGGTATTGACACTATTGTATCTTTCTTTCTACACACGGTAATACTGTAGTTAATACTATACTCTGTAATACCGTCCTACTATGTAATTCTATACTCTTTGACTCCATAACTCATGTGTACATCTAATTAAATATAATAAACCTGATTAATATAAATTAATAGTTTATCTCTGCTAAATATAACAATCCCGTACCTCTAGTTTCAATTAGTAACTTTATTGTTTCAGGATTTCTGAACGGTGGACACAAGGATGCTCCTGGCAACCAAGGATTACTTGACCAAAGAGAAGCTATGAAATGGGTCAAGCAAAATATTCTTAAATTCGGTGGGGATCCACATTCTGTCAGTCTCTACGGTCATCTTTCGGGAGCAGTTTCCGTTGGTCTGCACTGTATGAGTGAACTAAGTAAAGGTAAGTTGGCCTAGGACTTTGAATTTAATTAAAACGAATTAGAACGTTGGATTTAGACCAAGTCTGCCACTGTCCCAAAGACAAGTCCTAGTTAAATATTGTCACATAAAGTTATTTTTAGCCAAACCACGAAATTGGGTTGTGAACAATTTTTTTAAGGATCGAATATTTAATTTTTTATTGAAATATTAGTTCATTAGTGTATATTAGGGTTTTTATTTTATTAAATATCCAAAAATGGATGGAGTAGAGCGATTTAATACGTTTATCCTTTAAGTTAGTACAGGGTTAAAAATGACTATTTCAGCTGTTAATAACTTCTTTAATATTATATATAAAAATAATTGAAAATTTGAGATTCTGATGGCCAATCTATATGCAGTAAAGTTTTATGCAAATTGTTATGGGTCACAACCTAATTATCACAGGTTAAACTATGATTACAAATATAAAATTTTAATTATTTTTAAACATGTAAATGTTACAGGACTATTTAACAGATGCGAAATGCAAAGCGGTAATGCCCTAACTCAATGGGGTTTAACGAAAAATCCCATTGTCCTTTTCAATCTCTTTGTGCAGGAAGTGGGCTTAGTAGGAAATGACTCCAAAACAAGCCTCATAAAAAAATTACAAGACGTGCCTAGTACAGTGATTATGACTGCAGCTCTAAACGTTTCTCTCACGGTTGGTCTGGTTGACTTAAATTATTACAACATAATCCTTTGCGACAATAAATCAAATATCATAACAACGCGTCACTAATCTTATAGTTAAGAAAAACACAGCCCGGATCAATATGGGGTCCGACCCTGGATTCAGCCAATGACCCACCATTCCTGACGGACACTCCTCGTAATATCTGGAAAAATCGGAGAACAAACAACGAACCTCTGTGTTTTGGCGCCGATTTGTTGATTGGAAAAAACATAGATCAGGGTGCAGGTTTCGCAATAAGTAAGTTAGGGTTATTATTAAAAAAATATATTTGCGGTATTGAAATATTTTTTTTACATTTGAAGGACTGCAAGTACAACCCAATCTTCTGCACGATATTGAAGCACATCATGAATTATTAACTCCTGCAAGATGTGGATACACACTCGGATCGCCTGAGTCTATAGCTGCTGGTAACGCAATTTATAATAGATATTTTTCTGCATGCCCAACAGTACTCGAGTATATTCATGTACGTAATTCAATGTATCATCAAAGTTATATTCACTGTAAACATTAAGAGCAGGTATAGGAATGTCACATTAAACTTATTACATTTTTTAATGTTATGCTCTACTTCAACACATATCACATAAATGGTGGAAAATGCTCATATAAAACGGTTTCATTTCAGTATTTGACTGGCTCTTTGTTCGTGGACGGGCTGTACGAAACTATTGCGCTGCACGTGCTAGCTGGCAAAAAAGTGTTCTTGTACACCTATAGTCTTAAAGGCCCACGTGCAAGTTACTGGACAAATACTATTTTGGGCAACACATCTACACTAGGACGTAATATTTAGGGTTCTCTTACACTGCAACCGTTTTCTTACGACTTGCGATTTTATCAGTAGGGTGTAGCCACATTAATACACTTAGGAGTGTATTAAGTTGAGCTGAATCGGCTTATCATACCATGATAAGGTGCACTATCGAGAAAAACTCAAATACACTCTACTCAAGAAACCGTTATCGCAAGTAGTAGGCTGCAGTGTGAGAGATAATTGAATAATTTCGTAACTAACATGAATATCTTTAAAACGAAATATTTTATGATTTGCAGCTTCCCATGCAGATGAACTTTTCATGGAATTTCCTGGCGATACTAGATCTTTTAATGGACATACCGCAGTTACTACCGGACAAATCAATTTTACTCCTGTTCCTGAACCGAGCGAAATAGAAAAATGTTTCACCAGACGATTTGTGGGCGCTTTAACAAGCTACACAAAAACAGGGTACGAAATACGGAGACTGTTTCCTACTAACAGTAAATCAAATCATTTTTAAAAGAATATTAAGTGAACTTTAATTCAAATGGAGTTTGTACCGAATTCATTAAAGAAACTGCGTATTTACTATTAATTTAATTAAACTTATATTTCAGAAATCCAGCGCCTGAATGGAAACCTGTTTCTGACCTCTGCGACATCAAGTCATATAATTTTAATACAGAAGATTCATTCAAGACTGACCCTCACGCCGAGGATATGCGTTTCTGGGCTGAAATGTGTCCATTATAATTTTGGAAATATGTATTAAACTAAATATATATATTTAATTTTAATTTTATATTTACTATGACTTACAAAATATAATATATTGCTTAGACTTTTCGCTGTTTTGTTCAATGTAACTTGGATTGCAATCTCAAGGCTCCAGCATTTCTGATGTCGGTTTTATACATGCTTTTGTTGCATCATTATCTGTGATTCTAGTGTCGGAGATGGGCGATAAAACATTTTTCATCGCTGCTATAATGGCTATGAAACATCCTAGAATGTTAATATTCGGTGGTGCCATTAGTGCGTTAGCTTTAATGACTATTTTATCCGCTGTTTTTGGGATGGCTGCAACCGTAATCCCAAGAGCATATACGTACTACATAAGTACGGCATTATTCGCAATATTTGGTATAAAAATGTTAAGGGAAGGTTGGAAAATGGCACCATCAGAAGCTCAAGAAGAACTGGAGGAAGTACAAGCGGATATAAGAAAGAAAGAAAGAAGAGGAATACGAAAAAGAAACAGCAACAGCTTTAGTTGATCCTGAAAGTGGCACAACAAAAAAAAGAAAGAGCCTCGGATTATATACGAGTATGCATGAAATGCATAACAATTAATTCAAGCATCTATTACAAATTCAGTATTTTGAAATATAATATTTATAAAAAGCATTAATTAATTCGTGCTCATATGCACGTGCATACCACAGTGGTTATATATATAGAATTAAATTAGCATTTTTAGAACCACTATTATTTAAAGAAACCATTGTAAGATATACACTGTATAGATGTGTCAATAAATATGTGGTTAAATATGAAATATGCTTTGTGTTTGATCCATAGCAAATAAATGTTTAATTAGAGCTATTAGATCATGATTCAAATTTGCTCTTCTTGAAATTAATACACAATTAAAACATCTCAATATCTGCTCCCATATTCCTCTTCATATAAAATTTAATTTTAAATAATATTATTGGCTTCCGTTTCTTTTTTAATTTAATTTATTTAATGTCGGTCTATTTCCGCTGCTGAGTCCTATCACCGACAACCTTCTACTATCTTAGCAGTCGTGTGGCGGTCTCATATATGTGTACTACACACTGCGTTTATGAATATGGAAACCTGGATAATATCCGGGAATCGAACCAGAAGACACAGCAGTCGGCGTCAGCAGCAATGCTCTTGCCCACTGTGTCGTCACAGGCTTTTGTTAATATCACTAACTAGATTAATAATATAATATTTTTTTGTAAATGGCAAATCACTGTATAGGTGGACCTGTATTAGCAAAGAATCTAAATTAGCCTGCGAGCAGCATCTTTTTAAGAATTTTATTGCATACTTATTAGGCGTGTAGGAAAAATTAAAACATCGCTGAAGTTAGCGATAAGTTCGAAAATGAATCCTATACTACTTTTTCTTTTTAATAAATATGTTATAATTTGCAAGTAGAAATTACAAAACACAAAGCATAAACTATAAATAACATAAATTCGATACAATATTAGACAGGAATGTACAAAATTTTGAATTACCGAAAAAACAATTATGATACAGAAACCTAATAATGTGATGAACCAGTTTATAGTTATTTGCGCGACTAGTGTTCTCATTTTCACAATTTTATTACAATTAAAACATTGATTTGTCAGTCATTTTTTATGCTTTAATCATGAAAGCGATAAAAAGTTATTAAAAATAAGTGCTCAGGTGAAGTCACTTCCGATTCCTATCCCCTTCTCTTCCAAGAGTTTCTGTTTACACAATAAAGTAAAATAGATGCATAAAATAAAAAATTAAAGTCAAACCCTTGATAGTTAGGGTTGGTGCTTACCATCATTTAGATTTAGTCGTATACATTAGCAGATTTTTGTACGCAGTTCGATTATTTGCAAACTTGCAATTGTTGTAAACACCAAAGCCGTATACTGTAGTGCAAATAATTAATAAATAATATTATTGTATTTCATTGCAAATATAAATATTATGTTATTGTATTTCATATGTCTGCTGCATAAATTAATATATTCAATATTTACTTAATAATCTAAGAAAACAATTTGAGATTTTGTTAAAAACAAGTTCTTTACGTTAAGCTTGATTTAAAAGATTGTTGTTAATCTGAGAGATACTCTCAACTTGTAACAGTGTTCTTCAATTAGAAAAGTGTGATGTTATCATTAATTGCTTTAATATTAATTACGGGAGTCAACAGCCGTTGCCCGCCGCACAAAACCTATCCTGAAGATAACTTAGCGGTCAGTTACCAATTTAATAACAATAACGTAATAATGGAAGCGTTCTACTAAACCGTATTAAACCATCCCGTCTCCGTCTAGATGACTTCTATATTGCGCTTCTCTATTTTGATATACATATATACTTCTAAGAGCTAATATTAAGAGATAATATCTATCTGTTCACATCTTCTGTACGATTGTGTTTTTACAGTGCAAATCGAATGGACCTTCAAACTACCCAGTCGTACAAACAAGCTATGGAGATATCGGTGGTAAATGCAGTTATAATGAAATAGCAGAAACTAAAGTATGTGATTATATTGGAATAGGTTATGCTAAACCACCAACAGGCTGTCGTCGATTCAGGGTGAGCAAGAGACATTTTATTCAAAATTTAACATGAACAGATATATTTTAAAGACATTTAATATTAATTTAATTACATACAGCCACCACAGAAATTGCCTGATTGGTCAGGAATTAACTGGGCCCTGGAGCATAAGCCCTGCTGCATACAGATGGTGACAGTTAACAACTTCACCCAATCAGAAGATTGCCTGTACTTAAATGTCCACGTTCCAAGCCACTGCGTAAGATTGTCTTTTAAATTAAACATTTCTATAAAACTATCATTTCATGTTTGCGTGTCTCGCAGACTCCAGCCAACCCTTGTGCTGTGATAGTGTGGATACATTCTGGAGGTTTTCTGGTGAGCTGTGGCCGTTCGTTTGAACCTGATTATTTTGTACGAGATAAAGTCATATTTGTGTCAATCAACTTTCGGCTTGGAGCATTTGGTATGATTATTTTTCTTTAATATTTTACGTACATATATTTTATATAGTTTGTTTCATTATGTTCTGAACAGACACCGTAACTCATACTTCATAGATCTTAGAGAACGTTTTAATTAGCAACTTTATTGCTTCAGGATTTCTGAACGGTGGACACAAGGATGCTTCTGGCAACCAAGGATTGCTTGACCAAAGAGAAGCTATGAAATGGGTCAAGCAAAATATTATTGAATTCGGTGGGGATCCACATTCGGTTAGTCTCTACGGTCATTCTACAGGAGCAGCTTCCGTTGGTCTGCACTGCATGAGTGAGCTAAGTAAAGGTAAGTAAGTAAGTGAGTAAGTAAAGGTCAGTTTGCTTAAATATAATAGTAGAATATTGAGCTTTCTGATCTTTATATATTTGCGATCAAAATTTTAGACCAAGTCCGCCACTGTCCTGAAGATAACTCTAGTTGTAAATATATATTGGCACATAAAATTGTTTTTAGCGGAAATTTCGTTTTAACGCTGAATATTTGTAGACGTTATGAAGTCGGAAAGTCTAATAAAATTTATTAATCGTTGTACATCACGTCATTATATGAAAACTTTATGGTTTTGTTAGCGCTGTTTTGTTTACAAACATTAACTGCATCTCTTTTACGCTTCTCCAGCTTAACAGCGATGGCAATGGTAGGCAAATGGTAGTGGGGAAGAGGTAAGGAAGGAAAAGTGTTGTTAATAGTTTGTAAATTTATATCTCTTTAATTATCAAAGGGCATTATTCATTTCAATCGCTAATCTTCTTCTTCTTAATATATATAAATTACGTGTCACGTTGTTCCTCCGCGATGGACTCCTAAACTACTTAACCGATTTTAATCAAATTTGTACACCGTGTGCAGTTTGATCCAACTTGAAAGATAGGATAGCTTACATCTCAATTTATGATTGCAATATTATCTTATTGCAAATTATTTGTCTATTAATTATCTGTTAGCTCCAAACGATGACATCGGGCGACGATGATGGCGACATCTGTTGACTAGATTGAGTAAATATTCTGTTGACCAGATTGAGTAAATATTCAATAGATGGCGCTATGTAATGTAATATTGTAGTTATCTTAGACTACTATATTTATTAAAACAAATCAAGTGCGTTTTTAACAGAATGTAAAGTTTATATTATTTATTTAATGAAATGATTGATTATAACAAGTGCGATACAAAACTTATAGTTGTAAGTTTGGAACGTGTCGTTGTAATATGTAGGGGTCCGTGCTCGTTGCTAGTCGCTGTAATAATGAACGATTATACAGTTCTTAGTTATGTCGTCTATTCGCCTGTAGAGGCGTGACGGATGGCGCTGGGCCGCCACAATATGACAAAAACGTTAGTCACAGCAACGCGTGGCCGGGACAGCTAGTAACTTATATAATATTGCGAATTGAATGAAATTAATTGAATATTCGAGATTGAAGTTTTTTACAAATTCAGCTATGGATATAAATATAACCGTTCAATTATTTACAAGTTTTTAAATATTACAGGATATATAACAGATGCGAAATGCAAAGTGGACATGCTCTAAGTCAGAATGCATTTGTACCAAATCCCAGTGTCATTTTCAGTCGCTTTGTTCAGGAAGTGGGTTTAAAAGAAAATGGCTCCATAACAAGCCTCATAAAAAATTTACAGGAGAAGCCTAGTACAGTGATTAATAAGGCAGCTCTAAACGTTTATCGCACTGTGGGTCTGGTTGACTTAAATAATTACAACATAGTCTTTTGTCACATTAAATCAAATAATATAACAACTTGTCAATAATGTTATAGTTAATAAAAATACAGAAAGGAACAATATGGGGTCCGACCCTGGATCCTACCAATGACCCACCATTCTTGTCGGATACTCCTCGTAATATCTGGAAAAATCGGAGAGCAAATAATGAAGATTTATGTTTTGGAGTCGATTTGCTGATTGGAAAAAACATAGATCAGGGTGCAGGTCTTTCAATAGGTAAGTTAGGGTTATTGTTAAAGAAAAATACTTACAGCTTTTGAACATTTTTTTACATTTGTAGCGCTGCAAGTACAACCATCTCTTCTGGACGATATTGAAGCAAATCATGAATTATTAACTCCTGCAAGATGTGGATACACACTCGGATCGCCTGAGTCTATAGCTGCTGGTAACGCAGTTTATAATAGATATTTCTCTGGATGCCCAACAGTACTGAACCTTATTCATGTGCGTAATTCAATGTATCATCAAAGTTATATTCACTGTAAACATTAAGAGCAGGTATAGGAATGTCACATTAAACTTATTACATTTTTTAATGTTATGCTCTACTTTAACACATATCACTGGTGGAAAATGCTCATATAAAACGGTTTCATTTCAGTATTGGACTGGCTCTTTGTTCGTGGACGGGTTGTACGAAACTATTGCGCTGCACGTGCTAGCTGGCAAAAAAGTGTTCTTGTACACCTATAGTCTTAAAGGCTCACGTGCAAGTTACTGGACAAATACTATTTTGGGCAACACATCTACACTAGGACGTAATGTTTAGGGTTCTCTTACACTGAAACCGTTTTCTTACGACTTGCGATTTTATCAGTAGGGTGTAGTCACATTAATACACTTTCGCAAGTAGTAGACTGCAGTGTGAGAGCTACTTTAGATATAAGTTTATGTATTGTATATAATTGAAGAATTTCGTAACTTATTTGCAGCTTCCCATGCAGATGAACTTTTCATGGAATTTCCTGGCGATACTAGATCTTTTAATGGATATACCGCAATTACTACCGGACAAGTAAATTTTGCTCCTGTTCCTGAACCGAGCGAAATAGAAAAATGTTTCACCACACGATTTGTAGGAGCTTTAACAAGCTACACAAAAACAGGGTACGAAATACGGAGACTGTTTCCTACTAACAGTAAATCAAATCATTTTTAAAAGAATATTAAGTGAACTTTAATTTCGTACCGAATTCATTAAGAGAACTGCGTATTTATTATTAATTCATTAATTGATTATTAGTGGGATCTTTAAATACCCTTGCAATTAACCAAAGTTAAACGTTAAATTTCAGAAATCCAGCGCCAGCATGGAAACCTGTATCTCACCTCTGTGACATCAAGTCATATAATTTTAATACAGAAGATTCATTTAAGACTGATCCTCACGCCGAGGATATGCGTTTCTGGGCTGAAATGTGTCCATTATAACTTTAAAAATAAGTACGACGTATATATATATATATATATATATATATATATATATATATATATATATATATATATATATATATATATATATATATATATATATATATATATATATTTAATTTTAATTTTATATTTATTATGACTTACAAAATATGTTCAAAATAGTACATATTTCTTAAGCTTTTTGCTGCTTTGTTCAATGTAACTTGGATTGCAATCTCTTCAGGCGCAGTGCCTTTTTTAAGTTAGAATGCATCCGAAATTTAATGGGCTTGTGTCCTATGTTTTAAATTCTATAAAAGTGTACTATATATTGATAAAGTGGGTTACTAGAACCTCAAATGTTCAATTATTTTTTAATAACTCCTTATATGTTAAGAGATATTAACAATTAAAAAAGTCATTTTGTCTCTTTAATTATTAAAGGGATTCAACGTTGTATACATTCAATATTATGTCTGCCTTAGCAGGGTTAAATAAAATAAAAATATATAATTATTATTCTTTGACTTGACTTAACTATTTGACTACCAACAGCTACAAAACCTACTCAACAAACAACTGACGTTAAAATGCATTTCACGTCATAAAAATATGGCCAACCATTTTTAGCGCTAAAACTACAATTCAAACTTTTAATTGCTATATGTCCGTCAACATTTAGATATTTAATAAAATAGACACGCCAATACACATTTATTAACATCAATTTCAATCAACAATTGAAAAATCGACCTCTAAAAAATGAGGACACAAGCCCATTGCAATAGGTAGTTATTTAGGTTTAGGAACCTGTTAATTACCAGGATAAACATTTTAAAAATTTGTTGAATAATTTATTATTAATTAAATGTTTATACAGAGATTTTATTAGAGCGCATGAAAATACCAGTAATGTGTATGCGAATGTAAGATTAGTATAAAAATATAATAAAAGTCTTTGTAACTACACAACAATTTTTAAATTTTAGTATTAAAAGGAATTTAATGAGTTTGTTAATGTAATGTTATCGAAGGTACTTCGCTTTGTTCGAGATTGCATTAAGTACTTTTACTTTTGAGAAGTTTAAATTTGAAAATGCTATGATACGGGTACGATTACTTGTTTATATTGTATTTAAGATGGCATATGTTTTGTTTCTCTGGTTTTGTTGCGTGTCTTGTGTTTGACATACGGCAATGCATTGTTTTGATTTAATAAAATAAACAAAAGAAAATATATAAAGTATGTCTGTAATTACAAATAACAATTTTTTCAGAATATGTCGAATTTGCCTAGAGAATGATAGTTCCGTTCACATATTTGACGGAGAACAAGATCTGTCAAATAAAATAATACTTTGTGCAGCTGTCCAAGTAATGTCATCGTATTGTTTATATGTACATAGTTATAAGTTTGAATAGAAAAATTAATTTTAAGTCTAATTATCATCATAATAACATATGCTTAAAAACTCTGCACTATGTAATAAGTTCATTAATACTTATAGATATCTCGAGACGATGGCTTTCCTACAAAAGTTTGTACTGATTGTTGCACCAGGGTTGAACAGGCTGTTGCCTTAAGAAAATTATGTGAAAGTTCTGATTTACGTTTGCGATATTATCAAACTCTAAAACAAAACAAAGAAAATGTTAACGGACTTAAAGTAAGGAAAGATGTAAATATAATTACTCAGGTTTTGTAATACATGCCTCTTTTATAAATATTCTTTCGATACTCTTTGAGTAAAAATTAAAATTATAAAGAGAATTTTTCTGATTTCAATTGTTTAAAGTGTTCTACTGTAAGTAATGACATTCACAATGAGATAGATCTTCAAATAAAACCCGATGTAGAAGGTGGCCATCATCTTAAAATTTTTTCTGCGTCTTCTGAAACAGCTCCTACATGGACGAATTCTATTGCTGAATATAATAACTCACACGAAGATGTTATGAACCGTTTGGAGCAAGAAAATCTAGTTCAATCTGAGGTAATTTCAATTTTTGTACTTGGTGAAATGTATTTAGAAAATTAAATTCTTTTCCAATGTATTATCCCTAATATTACAAACGTTAGATTGATCAAAATGAAATAATAAAACCAGAATACGAAGATAGTTTCAATTCAAGCTTAAATAAACAATCTACAAATGAAAACTATTCTAATATGCTAACATCATCTGCAAAATCACCACAAAGAAGGCGAGATCCAAAACGGCAAATGACTGCTGAAGGAGACTTTGAATGTGAAGTAAGTAAATAGATATGTTTACTTAACTTTCTAATCGTGTTGTCGAAGGCTTACCTACCTGTATATCTAAATTTATTTATACTTCTGTATTAATTCTGTGACTCTTTTCATAGTATTGCAAAAAACGTTTCAAGAAACCATCTAATCTCAACGCACATATCAGAATCCATAAAAGTGCCCGAAAGCATAAGTGTCAGCAACAAGGCTGCGCTCGAGCTTTTCTAAATAATAAAGATCTTGTAAACCATATGCGGTAATAATAATCAGCAAGAAATTTTTTTTTTAGGTTTATTTTTATTTTAAAATATGTTTTTGCTTTTAGAACACATACAAAAGAGCGTCCTTATGAATGTGAAATTTGTGGGCAAGCTTTCAGTCAAGTAGGCCATCTTCGTAAACATGTTACTGTACATGAAGGTGCTACTATGGATTTAATTAAGCCCTTTATTTGTAAGGTAACTAATATTGCGTTATTTAACTCCAACTCCATTGGAGATATATTTTAATGACTGGTATTAAATAATTATAGATTTGCGATAAAGGATTTGCTATGAAGCCGTACCTTCGATTACATGAGCGATCTCATTCCGATCAACGCCCTCATGTTTGTTCTGTGTGTAACAAAGGATTTTTATTTTCTGGTGATCTTACTAAACATCAAAGAATACACACAGGTCAGTGATATAGGGGTACACCACTTTGAAAATACATAAAGAACTATTTATAGAAGTATCTTTGAAAATTGTTTACATAACTGGTGAGTTCCTCTTTCATTAGTGGTTTAATATTCTCCATAAATCAGGGTGCTGGATTTTGTCTGGATATTTATTTTCTGCAGTCTGCATTTTTGTTAAAACTCACAGACTTTAGCTCTGCACTGCTTTCTGTCAGATAAAGAAAAAAATCTGTTTTCACTTCCAACTGACTTCCATCTTTACGCGCGATATTGAACTCTTGCAGTATTTGTTTATTATTTTTTTTGAGCCATCAAATCACAGTGGTGTTACCCCTTAATAAGGTGTAGTTATTCTAGTAGCTTTTATTAGCTAATAATTTAACATATTTGCTTTAAAATAGGTGAAAAGCCATATATTTGTGATATATGTGGAAAAGCATTTACTCAAAGTGGTACCATGAAAGCACATCGAAAAACAATGCATAAAGATGTCCAATGGTCTCCACCAACCAATCAGCGAACTTCTCGTATTCGAAAGTCTCAACAAAGAGCTCAACATATTATGGAAAATAAAGGAATTCAACATCATAATCTAATAATACCACAAGAAAACTGCAATACAAGTGCGTCTAATGTAGTAACGCAAAATCAGATTGTTGAAGTGAAAACTCAAAGTATATCACTACAGCAATGTCAAAATATTACAGATCAAAATTTATCAATTCAAAATCAAAATATATCATTACAAAATCATAATATAGCGGTATTAAATAATGATCAAAATGAAATATTAAATCAAAATCAGAGTTTTATACTCCAAAATGTTGTAACACAAAATCAGAGTCTTCATTCGCAAAATATGTTTTGTGCTATTCAGAATCATGAAACTCAAACGGGTCAGGACCCATATTTGCCACATATAATCTCAACGAATCGTAATCCTCATGGTTTATCAAGAGATGCTCTGATTCCAATTTTACCATCTTATGTTTCATCAAATATTACTTACCTACATTCCTAAAATTACTATTTGGTCACTTCATTTGTAGCGTAATTTTTTTAAAAACGATTTTAGAAGAGAAAAGTCTTTTTAATTCTTGAAAAGGTATTCTTAAGTTTTGAAAATCGTGAAAATGGTCTTCTTAAGTAGTTTTATGATAATGCTAATGGACAATTAAGCTAGATTTATTTTTCAAAAAGCATTAAAATGATAAAATGATGGTTGGAGGAAATGTCTCTTAATAAATTTTATAATTTTATTAATCCGAAAAAGATTAATACAGCTTCCATAGCTCGGTCATAGTGTTTTGATTGAATCTATTCAGATTTGAGTATTTCAGAAAATGTAAAACAAATGTTTGTTAAATATTTAGGACAGCCCCTTCAATCTAACGATATTCTAATAATTATTATTTAGAAGATTTTTAGTGACATGAAATATTGATATATTATTTCTTTTAAATTTAAGAATATTAGTAAGACTGAAGTTATATTAGATTTTAATTATATTTATTATATATAAGTTACAGAGATTTTTCAAAGAGAAGTGGTTAAACGCTAATAAAAAATTCGTTTATAGATTTTGTAATTATTAACCACATGGAAGTAATTGATAAAAGTTATAATCGAAACAATGATAAATTAATTTGATTATGTTCTGCGTTTATCAAGTAACAAAAATATTTTTCATTACTTGGGCCACCGCAAGAACAGGAAAATATATTGAAATTTACAGTAGATATAATAAAATCTGTGACAAATGTACTGAATAAATTGAATATAGTTGTGACGCAAGTGCTATCTTATCCAGTGATTTTACACAGTTAAATGATTAGGAGTAAAGATGAGTATCCCATTTAAGTACACCATATATTTTTATACGATCTGTTTACATTTAACAGAGAAGGTGCATTTCAAATTTTATTACTTCAAAACCAAACATAATCAAAGAGCTTACTTAGTATACTTTTTCGAACAACAGATACAAACTGTTTTTTTTAGGAAGATTATCTTATGAAGACTTCTTGAAAATCTGTGGTAATTAATTGCATTTTCTCTATTGAAATGCTATATTATACATATTCTTACGTTATATAAATTCGTTTTTCTTAAAATATAAATTTTGATATTTCTAAACACCATATGGAAACAACTCATCTACTTTAAATATATGAAAATTGAATTAAAGAATATATATATATACAAAAATAAATTCTCAGGTTTGAGTCAAATTATATTACTGTTATATAAAACTATGATAAATATTAAATATACATTTTATAAAAAATATACCCTGGAAAATCAATATATTTTTTATTTGTAATGTTTTGAAACTTTCTACAATATGTTATAGAAAGTAAATCTTTTACTTCATTAACTGTTCTTTTAAATACAACTAGAAAGTTTGCTAGATTTTTTTTAGATTCATAAATTTCGTAGTTCTTTAATTAGTTCATTACGACCCGGATGTGTTAATAATTTTGTCTAATGTAAAAATTAGCATTATCATACAACAGGTGTTTTGTAAATTTTGTAATATATAAAATAAAGCAAATATTGTTATTGTAAACACTAACATAAAACGCAAAATAAATTAGTAATTTATGTTAATGAAGTTATGTTTACAAATATACATAACACGTAACTTTACATAAAATATTTTTGTATTAAAACAATTAAATAAGGTATAAAAAATGATAGTTTATTTATAATCAAATAAAACCATTTTATTCAATTTCAGATTATAATATTTTTATATAAAAATAACAGTTTTTAATAATTAACATATTTCACCTGTTGTCACAATGTTACATTAAGAATAATAGCCATAAATACAATAAATACTTATATAATTTGAAATTAAATTGTACAAAATATATTATTGCACCCCTTTTGAAGACTTTTTGAAATAAATATATTAATATTTTAAAACAAATACCTAAGAGTTCTGAAACTTGGAATGGTCGAAATTTAGATATTAAGTTTCACATGTTATATTTATTTATGCCAGACGGATGGATTGTATAATTTGGAATATAGCAGACCCGCAGACCACAAAGATGAAGAGCGCCAGGAGCCAAGGAGCGACGGGGTAGCTATCCTCTTGAGGTTTCGATGATTTTGGTACATTCCCTCTTAATGTTACATTCTTGCTAGCTTTTTCGTTTGCAATACGCATTCTTTGTTTTGGAGCCATGTTAATTCACTGTTATTTTGATTTACTGATTTTATATTAAATATTTAAAACTATAAAATCACTGTGTTTCAATAAACAACCATATGCCCCGGCTGTTATGGTGTATGACACGTAAATGAAATGCCAACAAAATTCAATGCATCAAGCTTAGAAAGAAGCTGCCACTTGGGCAAGTCCGTGTCAATACGTGGAATTATATTTTTGCTTCTGGTAATATTAAAACACATCTGGTAATACAAATTTTGTTCAACCATCTTGAATTAAAACAATTAAAATTTATAAACAATTTTCTTTGTAGATACAAATGTCAGATTATTATTTATTAATATTTTAATTTAAATGTTATAATGTCTGAACCTGTGCCAGAATTCAGCAAAATATGTCGAATATGTTTAGGTGTAGATAAGGAATTTAAACCTTTATCTGAACAACATCTTGCTAACATGATAATGAAATGTGCAAATATTTTGGTTAGAAATTATATTATTCCAATATTAGAAATTTTAGTTAATATTCACGAAGGTAAAATCTTATTTTAAATTTACAGATTGATAGTACGGATGGCCTTCCTAATCAAATATGTTTTCAATGTGTAAATGAAGTAAAAAGAAGTTATGCGTTTAAATTACGAGCTGAGCTCTCGGATAACGAATTAAGACATTTTTTACCCCGTGTGGGTACATTATTTTAATAAGATCTTTTAATGAACTTTACTGGAGAAAAATTATATTATTCAAATTTCAGGTTACTGATCATAGTAGAAATATTGACTTACTAAAGACAGGTGACCATGTAAAAAATGACACAGAATTTAATATCTGCAACGAAGAAGGTAAAAATGTCTATTCTTTCATTACCTATGTGAAACTGTTCGGTTTTAAATCTAGTGATACAGACATTTATTACAGAATCTCCACCAATTAGTCCTAATCTTAATAACGATGATGTAGCCTGTTATCCATGTAGAATTTGTGGCAAAAGATTCGAACATGCAAATTGGTTGAGAAGGCATTCAAAGACACATAATCATTGCTTGCAGTGCCAAAAAACTTTTCGATCTAATCTGGCCTTTTTGCGACATGCAAAATCTCATGCAGAAGTATGTATATGATACATTTATGCCTTTCATTATTAAATTATTTACCTGAGCCAATTTTATTTTCTCAGACACCAGACACACTATGTAAATTATGCAACAAAAAATTCAAAAATATATCTACCTTGAATCAACATCGAAAACTGCACTTAGAGGTAATTTGCCAAGGAAAATTTGCTCTTTTATTTAATAAATATATAAATATCTCTGTATACAGATATTTTCATTTCTGTTAATAATTAAAAGAGTAAGATGCATCTAATTAGATGGAGTACAAGTTCAATTCGCAAGTCACTGTTATGTTTTTGCTCAGGTTTTGGTGTCATTTATTATGCAGCAGTGTACACATGTATGAAGCTTTGACATTATTAAAAAGAACCGCTAAGTACAAAACATGGATTTTACCTTACATTCAAGTAATATTTTACTTAAGTCAAACCTAGTAATATTTATTCTAAAGGTTGTTATTTTATTATTTTATAGATATTCTAAAATCGTTTAATCTAAGGGTATTTCTGTCTTCTATATCTTATCAAAAGGTAGTAAAATAGAATCTAAAACGTTATATATTAGGTAAAATCGTTTACGTAATAAATATCTTGCGTTAAATAGCTGTGTTGTGGCGCCTAATCAGGAGGCAACACAAGTAACACTTATAATAATTTAATATATGTATATTAAATACTTATTGCATCTTTTAAACTCCCAATTTTGTATTTTTGATCTTTAGAGAATAATAAAATGTTCTATATTAGAACTAAATTAAAATTATTAATATAGAAATATTTTTAAATTTAGATAAAGCCACATCCATGCAGTATATGTGAAAAAAGTTTCATTTCGAACGCTGCACTGCAGGCCCATCTTGCACGACATCGTGGGGAGAAATCACATATGTGTACTGCTTGTGGTAAGAGTTTCTACAATTCGACAGATTTGAAGGTATTTGCAACCAATGTCCTATATATACTTATAGTCTTTTGAAATAAAACAAATACTTATTAAGTTCTGCTGTTATAGGTTCATACGCGATTACACACTGGAGAAAAACCTCTGGAATGTTCGGATTGCGGCAAAACTTTCAGGAATCATTCTGGCCTCTATAAACATACTCAAACTCATCGAAGCGTCAAGAATCACATATGCCAAGTCTGCTCTAAAGCTTTCTTAAACGCTTCCAAACTGAACATTCATATGCGAGTACACACAGGTACGTGATAATTTTTTTTTTTTAAATGTTTTTGTTAAATGTAGATACTAGACTATACATGTCTGTGTGAAGAGGCAAATCAATTGCCTCTCAATAAATTGACGGTCATAACGATTATTGTGTCACATATTTGACCACGTGCTTTAGTTAAAAATAAATGAAATAATTACAGCAGCAGGGGTGCAGGAGTAAAGGGTAATGGATCGTATCGGTCATTGCCATGGCTTCCATAAAGCTGACACGCCAAGCTATGTTTTGCAGTTATTTCATTGTCAGGTTTATCTTGAAATTGTAAAACCTTGACTGATAATGATTATATTGAACTTGTAATTGTCAGTGATCTCAAGCTCAATTATTGTGGTCACGATTTATTTAATACGCTGTTTTAGAGTTTCCCATATGTCTTGAAATGTAATGAGCATTCGCAAGAAATTATAAATGGAAAACATAAAAATAATAGATAAAAAGTAATCCTTGAAAAGTACTGAAGTGTTAAATAGGAACCTTGTCTTCATTTCTTTAAGGCAGTATTCTACTGTAGAGGCATGAATTTCGCCCGGTTTTTGAAGCGCTGTACGAAGCAAACAAAAAATATTTTTACAATCAATATTTTTATTATTTGTTTATTGATGTTTTATTATTACATAAAAAAATTATTAAAAAAAAATAATTAAAATTGACAAAGTTATATGCAGTCAAAGTGAGTGGTCAAAAAAAAAAGATGGTGTCCTGGCGTGCATGATTCCAACCCTCCTGGTGTTCTGAAACATAAAAAACAGACGGATTCTTAATTATTATAGATGCTGCTATCGCATGAACCTTGGATAAGCTAAAGAAATTTTTTTTTTCAAGATGGCGGCAGTTTGGATAAAAAATTATTTTTTTTCATCTTTTTTTAACAATTCCGAATTTTTAAAAAATACTAAATGAGAAGTTATAGTTTTGGGCGTGGTTCACGCGATGTAGCGACGTATAGGGAACATCCTCTTCAAATTTGAAGTGAATCAGTTCATTAGAACTTGAGATATCATTACCGCCAGTTCGAAAAAAGTAGTTCCCAGAAAAACGCGTTCAAAGTTTTATAACTCATATAATAATATATATAACTATATATTATTATATGGCTATAACTCATGAAATAATAGGAATTTTGAAAAATCCTTTTAATGACATATTTTTAAATATCTAAACTTTGAAAATATGAAAAAAAAAAAATTTCGATTTTTTCAAAATTCTACAGTAGAATACTGCCTTAAAGCTGTACTATCTATATATCGATAGAGTAGACTATAAGTTATTTTTAATAAGTCGCAATAAACATTATAAAAGATATTAACAACTGAGATAGTTATTTAGAAAAACAGGGTTTAAATAAAATCGATTGGTATACAGACTTCAATGTTTCTGTGACATTAATAATATGGCTAGAATTTAAGAGGCAAAACAAGTCCATTCAACAAAAGTTGTGTGAGAAACTTTCAGAATAAAAATTTGTATGCATTTTGCAAAAAACAAAAAAATATCTAGACCTATGTTTCTTTATTCGTTTGTAGAATTTGTTGGAACTAGACTATAACCTGCGTAAACCAAAAATGTCTTGTGAACCGCATGTTTGAATCACTGCTCTAAAGGATTTCGAAATACCAAGTCATAGGATATCATGATCTGCGTTTTGCATCAATAATCTTTACAAAATGATGATAAATAATTGATAAAATGATTTATTTCATTACGGCTATATGAAGTACGTATTACCACTATCTGAACTTTATCATTGAACTAAATATTTTTTCAGTTTTAATCTAACCTAATATCTGGAATGTTTTATCAATAATTGAATTAACGTAATGTTTTTTAAATTAAGAGCCAGGAGTCATTGACCAGTTAGTTTTAGGCCCTATTAGATTGTAAATTATAATCCACAGGTGTCAATGACCGAAATGTCGATTGTTGCTAGAAAGTACAGATCGTTGATCGTAATTAACCGCGTGATGAGTTGAAGGTAATGAGTACTTGGAATACCTGGAATTAAATTTTGAATGCATTGGTGATATAACAGGGTTTTTTTTTAAATGGGCTTGTGAACCATGACTTCCTTAATACGGAATTATATATTGATAGAGTTAGCTCCCTTAACAACTCCTTATATGTTAAGAGATATTAACAATTAAAAAAGTCATTTTGTCTCTTTAATTATTAAAGGGATTTAACGTTGTACAACATTCCAAATGCATGTGATATCACAACCGCTGCCAACCTTACAGCTCATAAATCTCTGCTATATGTATTTATATATCAAAATATCAAATATTATTTACAGCTCTTTTAAGCAACAATAAAATTCCAATATTATATCTGCCGTAATAGGGTTAAATAAAATAAAAACTTATTATTCTTTGACTTGACTTGATTATTTGACTACCAACATCTACAAAACATTACCACAGCACTGACCTACTCAACAAATAACTGACGTTAAAATGCATTTCACGTCATACAAATATGTGAGACCATTTCTAGCGCTAAAACTACAATTCAAAGTTTTAATTACTATATCTCCGTCAACATTTAGATATGTAATAAAATAGACACGCCAATACACATTTATTAACATCAATTTCAAGAGAGCCAACGTGTGTGATACGTCATTTACTATTAACAGCTGAGTAGTAAATCCTACGCAGTATTATGTTGAGCTTGTGAAAAACAAAAATAATCTCGTTTACTTGTTTCTTGTGTGACGTATTATGTATACTTAAAACATGCACTTAGCGTTTGGCTTGTGAACCATAAAGATTCATTCCCACTCACTGTTTTAATTTACATTTAAATTTTTGTTTTAGTTGTCGTTGCCGTGGGAATGATTATGTTTTTTGCCATCTGCTACAGAATTTAAATTAAAATTAAAACAGAGAATGGGAATGAAGTTTTACTGAATTTATATAAAACTGTACTACGTATTATTAAATTTAGGTATAAATATATATATTCAATTGTATATAATAATAAATTAATAAAACCACTCCTAAAAATTAGTTCGGAAACCATTTCTTTAAAATAAGAGTTTTACAAAGAACGAGGTGCGTCTATTAAATAACAAGACTGACGCTGTAAAACATTTTATTTTGATTTCATACTTATATACTTTAATATATTATTCCTTCTTCGTATATTATCGGAGATTCAAACCTATATAAGAAAACCTGTTGATATTGAAAATTATTAATGGAAAAGGCATTGTCTATTTCTACTGGTTAGTCAATACTTTGTAATTTTGCCCGTTACTGCAAAATAATAATTTAGAATTGAATATCACTTTTCCAAGGTAAAAGATGAAAAAACATGTTAATCTTTTATTTTTTCTTATAATAAACAAGAAGCACAATATCGGTGCATTAACATTTGATCTTTAGTTAATTTATAGTGCAGGAACTGTATTTGAATATTAATTCTAACATATCAATAAAAATCATGTTTTTTTAAATGCAATTCTATTAACATTGGGTAACAAGAAATTGCCACTTTGACAAATATCAAAGAGCTTTGCATTTTGTGAAGGACACACTAAAATGACGTTCACATTAATTGTTGTTTTGCAGCGCCAGTGGTCTTAGACAGTTGAAAATTGTAAAACGTTTCACGGTAGTCTGAACACTAAATGCATCTTTTATGAGAAAATTAGGCCTCTATTCTGAAACTGTAACTTCTGACGATTTTTTAAACGCCTATATTTTTTGAATTAGAGTACGTAAACTTACCCAAAACTATGAACCGACCTTAAGTAAAGAGGAGAATAAAACCCTTTATCTTGCAAATAGCAAATAGCCTACAAAATATAGGCGTTTGGAAAATTGTCAGATTTTACAACACTAAATATTTTTGTAATTAGTAGTTTTCTATAAAACTTTCCATTTATTCATCGAGTAACGCAGTATTTTCTAAGTTTAGTTGTTATAAAGTTTAATGGGCTTGTGTGCTATGACTTAATTTCTATAAAACTGTGCAATATATTGATAAAGTTGACCATCAGGACCTCAAATGTCCAATTCGTTTTTAAAAACTCGCTATATTTTAGGAGATATTAACAATTAAAAAAGTTCTTTTTTTCCTTTAATTATTAAAGAGATCCAACGTTGTAGAAAATGATGTAGATAGAAATGACATGAGAAACTACAATTCGAATTTTTAATTGCAATAGCTCCGTCAACATTTAGATATTTATTAAAATAAAAACGCCAATTACATTTATTAACATCTATTGCAATCAACAATTGATGGAAATGGACCCCTAAAAAATGAATTCCCAATCCCATTGATTACGTGACAATATACCAACAATTGCGAACATAGTAAGGAGTCATTATAAGAAATAGGCTAAATATAAAAAGGACAACTTAAATACATTATCCAAGATTCTAACCTGTGTTCATGAAAATATTATTATTGGACCACTGCTGGGTTTTAGGTCCCTATTTTGTAACTGCTTACCTGACACCTGTTAACTTCTGACGATTTTTCAAAGGTCTATATTTTCTAAACTAAGCTATGTAAGTTTACACAAAACTATCAGAAAACTTTAAATAAAGAGCAAAATGGATCTCATACCTTGAAATTGGCATAAGTAGCCTAATTTGTAAATTATAGTGATTTGAAAAATCGTCAGAAAAGGCTCTTTAGTGTTAATTTAAGCGGGTATTCTAGTCTACAGGCACAAATTAAGGATGTTTTTTCAAGCTCGATAACAAAAAAACAATAAATATTTTTACTATCCATTTTTTACTCATGTTTTAAGAATGCTCAAAAACATTATCAAAAAGAAAATAGAGAGGTACAAAAAATGGGTTGGTCCTAGTTGACACGATTCCAGTCTTCTTTCTAGTCATCTGAAACAAAAAATGCAAAAAGATTCTTTATTAGTAAGAATGTCGTTATAGTCCCTACCTCTAAGAAGAAAAAAGTTGCAAAACTATTTGAAAAAAACTACTTTGACTTAATTCTGGTAGGGGCTATAGAGTGATATACATATAAAGATGGTCCATACCAAATTTCAAGTAACTAAGTTCATTAGAACTTGTGATATCATGTCAACCGTGTTGAATAAAGTAGTTTAGAGAAAAACGCGTTTAACGTAAACGTTTTCGCTTTGAGTAAGTTAATTTTCGCATCACTAAAATAGCTATAACTCCGTAAATAATTCGAATTTTGAAAAATCCTTTTGACGATATATTCTTAAATATATAAACTTTCAAAATATGCAAATTTCTATGCTTGGATACTGTCTTAACGGGTCAAGAAGCGGCACCAGATTAAAGAAAAATTGTACGGTACACAAATATACAAACAGTTTGTAACTCGGACTGGATGTGATGTAGTGTGTCCAGATTTTAAGCAGGTTATGGTGGCAGAGCATTATATTAGTGGTCAACGAAGCTGCTCACATATTTTGATTAGGAGTTGTATAGTACTTTACAATGCAAGTTGAAACGCATCATAATAAAGTGACTGACGCAAGAGGTACGCCAATTTGTCATTGGCCTTGGCCGCCGCATTAATATGAGCTATGTTCGACCATCAACCGTTCAACAAAGTGCTAAAAAACAACTTTGATATATGATATACATCTATTCAAACGCTTTCGAACCTACACACATGCATGCTGCACATGTATCCGTGCATTTATGTCTTTTTTTTATCAAATGTTATATAAATATTAATTATTAATTCTATGTAGTTTTGTTAATAATGAAAATGACCTTGCTGTATCTGTAAAAGTCCTTCCACTTGTTGCATCATAGCGGTATCTATAGCCCCACGCGCCGTGTAAGTCGCAGTTAGAGGAACACACAAATACAATAGTGTCCAAAAACTTGCATCGCATTAAGATTTTTTTTATTTTAGTATAATGTACACCGAGTCAAATGTTTGACACTTTTAAAACTCATAGTAAATAGTTAATTTTTACTTAGAGCTGAATTAACCTTATTGAAGGATTAGCGCAAGTCTACTCACAATTACTTAGCCCAACTCAATTGTATCTAGTCACATTTGTGTTGAACGGTAGGCCTGGCGCAAGTGAGCTACCCGCGCCATAGTACTTTTTCTGAATCACAGTATTCTCAAAATCGAGATAATATTTATTTAAGAAGTGTACAACTGCGCAAATGAGACCCAAATGAAAAATATGTTCGTCAACTATTATGACGCAATAGGGTTGTAAACCATGTCTTCTGCCATGGTTTCCTATAAAAGTATACTATATTTTGATAAAGTTGGCTATCAGGATCTCAAAAATATAATTTTTTTTTAATAAGTCGTAATTTTATTGGAGATATTAACAATTAAAATTCTAATTTTTTCCTACCCTCTTCTCTTAATGTTAGATACTACTTAAAACTTCTTAATGTACAGACTGAGTAGACGATTTTCGAGTACCATACATAAATCGTGTGCTTACAATTATTATATCTAAAATTTATCCTAGTTAACACAAATACAATATTTCATTGTTTGTTTACTTTTTTTACGCAATACAATTAGTTCAATATTCATTTATTGTTTATAAACTTACAATTTCATGTATCACATTGTTTCATTGTGTTTACTTTAGAATTACTCACTTTGAACTTAGACTTAGAACAATGAAGCAAGAGCGTTGTAATGTAAATTACCCAGTAAACATTTTGGAGTCACTTAACCATCATATTCAAGATACGAATGATTTTTTTGTCATGAACGAGTTCATTTACAGTTCAGTTTCTCACAGTCGTTTATATGAAATGTCTACTTTATCGGCTACAAATGTCGAAACCACTCCACCTGTCGGAATACAAATAAAGATTAAGTTTATGCGAACTATAATTGCAGTGCAATAGTGATAGAAACGTCACAAAACAGGACACTTCACAAACGGCTTGCGAACTCATTTCTTACGGGTCGTTTAAGATTACAAAGAGATGGAAATCCATAGAATGTGGCATCACACCCAGACTTAAGGGTCAAGAATGACTATTTTAATTGTTAATATCTCCTATATATAATATTGCGACTTATTAAAAAATGATTGAGCATTTGAGGTTCTGGTAGTCATGAGCACAATCCCATTAAAGAAACATAATTCAACTAAGCGTTCATCGCGGCGGTTGCTCTAACTTTAATAACATTTACCTCGATGCAGCAATACTCAAGAATTAATCATCCAATTTAATTCAACTTTAACACTATAATGCAAAATACATTTCTGTCTAACTCTATGCTGAATTTTGTGCGCCCTTAAAGTCATTGGAAATAGTACTTTTTTAGAAATCCATTGTACATACTTCACCATTTTATCAGTTTCATCATTTTTCGGTGCTTGAGCCTGGCCTGGCGAGATATCCGTATCTTATCACAATGTTTAGGTGATGCAAGTGCACTATGCGTCATAATTTCTATTGTATTTTTAAGATTTCTTAATTTTGTGTACTTATAATATTTGTGTTATAACAATATCTATGAGAATGGGCTTGTGTCCTCATTTTTTAGTGATCGATTTTTCAATTGTTGATTGTAACTGATGTTAATAAATGTGTATTGACGTGTCTATTTTATTAAATATCTATTACGGAGATATAGCAATATAGAAATGGTCGGCCATATTTGTATGACGTGAAATGCATTTTAACGTCAGTTATTTGTGGAGTAGGTCAGTGCTGTGGTAATGTTTTGTAGCTGTTGGTAGTCAAATAATCAAGTCAAGTCAAAGAATAATAAGTTTTTATTTTATTTAACCTTGCTAAGGCAGACATAATATTGGAATTTGAGTGTTCCTTGAAATAGCTGTAAATAATATTTGATATTTTGATATTTAAATACATATAGCAGAGATTTATGAGCTGTAAGGTTGGTAACCTTACACAAGGATTGTGATGTCACATGCATTTGGAATGTGTACAACGTTGAATCCCTTTAATAATTAAAGAGACAAAATGACTTTTTTAATTGTTAATATCTCTTAACATATAAGGAGTTATTAAAAAATAATTGAACATTTGAGGTTTTAGTAACCCACTTTATCAATATGTAGTACACTTTTATAGAAATTAAGACATAGGACACAAGCCCATTAAAACAAATTAATTTTGGTGACGGATGGTGATATTTTTTATAGAAATGTAAATTATTTTTATTATTTTATTCGAAAGCTTGATTTTTTCTGAACCATATAATAATTTCCATTTGATACTTACATGAAATTTTCAATCAAATGCACAGATAATGAATCCCCATATACTTGTACGTGAAATTTTCATTTTTTAAAACTAATTATTTCCTTAAAAGTTTCGGAAACCTACCCTTATTTAATTTTGTTTTATTAATTATTAACTATCATAGAACAAATTTACAAAGTTTTAGCAAGTTGTCCTTTCTTTACTACCTCACGAGGATTTCTTGAAGTATTATCTACAATTCGTAATAAAATTCATTTTAAATTTCCAAATATCTAATAACAGTAAAATATATATTTAACGTACGATAGCATCCTGTAACTTACTTCTAAGTTGTAAATTACATTTTCTATTAAATTAGTAATTCCTATTTTTATCTCAGGAAGTAATGCTTGCAGAAAACAATTTCTGCAAGCATATGCAAAACAATCGTATGTTTTACAGGGCAAAATACAAAGTTACTTACCTACATGGAATTCGATCTTTTAAAGGAATATGCTGCTTTTGAAATAATTCCTTTCGAGGTTTCTCATGTCTTGAGACATTACGTACATTACCTATAGGATAGTATTTCATTGTTTCGGAGACATATATAAATAAATACTAAATACAATCACACTGTTAGAAATATGGCAACGCTGTACACTGGCAACGCAACTATGTAGTACAGTTTCTTATATAATTCGCTTATACTACAGTGCGCAAAGCATGACAACATATTTCGTCGTCAAATTGCTTAGGCATATATGTATATGGAGTGTGAATAGCCTATGTTTCCTATAGATTAAAAGTGTGTCCAAAATGTGTGCGAGAGAGAAAGGTATATGTTCCTATTTGTTCTCTATGCGCATGCGTCGAATGTGACAGCTGTCTAGATATAATAAATCTTAATATTCTATTAATATAAAATATGTAAAGAAATTACATTTCTTTAGTTGGTACAAAGCTCGTCTGTCTGTAAAACAGTGAAAACATATACTCATGCCAACACAGTTGTTATTTGGAGTGGACAGAACTCACGTTTTTATTATATTTATTTATAGTTTATTTATATTTATATATATCTACATCAATATAATGGCTTATTTAACAACTGTCACGTATTATATCTAGACAGCTCTGACTTGACAACTGTCACTTTCGACGCATGCGCATAGAGAACAAATAGGAACATATACTTTTCTCTCTCGCACACATTTTGGACACACTTTCAGGTCCAGCATTCACTCTCTCTCTCTCTCTCTATATATATGCTCTAAGCCAAATTACAATAGCTTTCAGTTGTTTCAAATAAACTCAACTTTAAATCTTTTTAATATCTTCAAAAGCAATCTGAAAAAGTTTTATTTTTTGAGATATACGAGATTAAAATGCATGAATATTAAAATACAATTTATTGATTCAGTTTTTAGGTTATGTCGTCGGATTAGATCCTCAGAGAATCATTTATTATTTTATCATAAACTTATATATGAATTTTACTTTTCTTAAATCGTGATTCGATAATACTACATATTAATTAATTGATTTTACATCGAAACATCGCGAATGGCCTTGGCTTAGGTAATGAGTTTTGCAATAGTTCATTGGACCAATGACTTCTCCCACTACAATCGCAGTTTGTTTTGCATTTAGTAAAGTGCAAAAAATCATATGTCATAAGTATTAGAATTGTAAGTGGTAAGGAGCGGAGAGGGGTGGGGAGCGGGAGGGGACGCCAGGTTAGACGCGATAGATTGGGAATTTACTATCGCATTTTCTCGTAGTGTGACGAGTCGGTATCAGATCTGGGTCAGCATATATATATATTTGGCAGTGAATTCTTTTAACAATAGTTCTCCAACAAAGATCGGTCAAGCATACTGACTACTAACTAGTATTTATTAGAATTTTAATTGACGAATCGTTTGACGTTAAATATTGCATATATGTTTTATTTTTATATTTATATCGGTGTCACAATTTTGTCTATGCACACTGTATTTCAAAACGCCTAAAATCAAATTGGTGAAAGTCTACAGGTTTTTGAACTCTGATTCACTACACACATATTGATTTTTTGATATTTTATTACATTGTACTGTCTTGTCTGTATTTATTTACTTCATTAATAAATAGTAAAAAGTAATTGAAGTACTGTCAGTATATTTTACGGAATGGTAAAAGAAGTACAACCAGATATAATGGCGTCCGCAAATGTACAAATAGAGAACATTATTCAAGAACTAGTAATGAAAAAAGAAAATAATTACAAAATTTTAATTGAGCGTGGTTCAAAAAATGGTGACAGTTATTCGGGTATTTTATATAAAGTGACTATAACCATACACAAAGAAGATAGTGAAAGTGACCAAATTTCAAGTTTGATAATGAAAATTCCGCCAACTTCTGACACTAGAAGAGAAGCATTTAACATCACGGCTAGTTTTATTAGAGAGCATCACGTATATAAAGAAATTCTTCCGCAATTCAAAATTTTTCAAAAATCGAGGAACGTTAAAAATGTTTTTAATTCGTATCCTGAAGTTTACGCTTCGAGGATTGACTACAAAAGTGAGGTTCTTATCCTGCAGGATATGACAGCTTCAGGGTTTATAATGTGTCCTAGAACTAGACCACTAGATTACCAACATTGCGAGTTGGTGATGAAGAAATTGGCAGAATTTCACTCGATATCATTCGCCCTTAGAGACCAACAGCCTGAACTGTTCAAAAAGTTGTCAAATCTGAAAGACAATGTTTTCAACGCGCCAATTCATCCCCAATTTTCTGAATTTCTGAGGAAGAACTGTCAGTACGTTGTTGATTATACTTTGGACGCGGAAAGGGACCAAGAAGTTATTAAAAAGGTCCTTGATTATAAGAATAAGGTGGAGTCCATCATCCTGCGGTCGGTGGACGGTGCTCAGATGGACAAGGCTGTGATTTCCCACGGTGATTGCTGGATTAGCAATCTGATGTTCAAATACCAGGTTCGTGTATATTTTTAATTTTGTTTTACTTGTTGTTACACAGTTGCATGTATTTATGATTTATTAACATAAAAATGTTTACACTATGTATAAATTTTGTTTGTGACCAAAAGCATTATGCTTGACATCAGATTTTTATGACTATTATATTGATAGTGTGTTCTCATAATTATAAAAATTGGACGACGTTAACTCTTAGTTATAGATCACATTCTTTAAAGTAAATAAAACTTTTTATGTTAGATTATATAATGTTACGTTTTAAAAAGAGAGCCTATCCTGAGATTTTCAAAAAATTGATTTTTTTTTGTTGGATTTATTAGTTATTTTTTTAAGAATTTATTTATTTCCGAATATTTTTTGACTTTATGTACTTATACAAATTTTTCCATTTATCTTTATCTATCTCGAGAACTACTCAACCGATTTTAATGAAATCATTAATCATATCTTCTTTATACTATTATCTATAGTTCAAATTACGAGAGTTCGGCGGCGACTCTTACTTGAAACAAGTTGTGAGGTATAAACTGCCGTTATAACTAAAAAGCATTGACTCACTTATTTTTCTATAATGTATATAGAAAAGAATAAGATAAAATTCATTATCGTTTTATAGATTTATACCGCTCTTATAATCTCTTTTAAGTATAAGTCGCCGCCGAACTCTCGTGATTTGAACTATAGTTAGATAGCTACGTTCATTTAATTTTTACCTTTTATGCATAATTATATTTGAGAGTTGCATCAAAAAAAAAAAAAAAGAAATGTAACGATGGGTAAAAAATATGACATTAAATGGTACATAAATTTACGTTACGTGTTTAGTGGGTTTGTTTTTATTTAAGTTCATTGTATAGTAATATTATGACATTACATTTTTTTATTTATTGCGTGACACACATTTTTTATAGAAAAAACTATGTTGTACAATCTATTTTTATTCTAGTACTAGTAACAGGGACTATTAACCTTTTTTTGATTGAATTAATAATAGGTTTCAAATGTACGAGTATTTCAATCACAAAAAACAAAAACATAACGTTTCCTAATTAATTTAACTAGCAGCAAGTTTTTATTGTTACAACCTTCTAAATTACCTTATAAAATATGAGTATAGCATTTCAATATTTACTTTCAGATAATTAAATTTTATTTTATTTATTTCGTAAGTTTTTTTGTCAGACTATATCAAATCGTATATATTGATTAATACACTTATAAGATCCTTTTTGTTTTTGCATCTTTCCTTATCATAAAAGCAAGCGAAGAATAAAATATAATTCGGTTTCGTTTGAGTAAAATGTAGGTATAAAGCATACCGAAATGTCACTTGATATTTAAATACATTTGTTCTTGTGTTACACTGTCGTGTGACGCATTTGTTTGTACTTGCAAAAGGTATTACACTCTGCTCTCATTTCGTGCACTGAGAGTGAGAGCCCAAGCCCGAACCCAGGTGTCAACAGCCGGTTGTCCCAGAAGTCAATGCACTTGCACGTGTCATGGGCCGAGGCATTTATGAGTGACAAAAGTCCAAGTTTCATTCATAATTTTACGGCAATTACGTTTTCACAATAGCAAATAAATAATTATGATTTACAAAGCAGCTAGATATGGGGGCGTCCATAAATTACGTGAGGTGTTTTTTTAAATTTTCTGTCCCTCACTCCCCCCCTGGTGAGATGTCGTGAGATTTTATTCAACCCCCTCCCCCATCCCCCAATCTCACGTGAGATTTTTCAAAATGTGGGTTTCTTACGTAAACGCGTTGGATTGTTATTGTAAAAAGAAAAAAAAATTTGCTTCGTGCTTTTATTTACGACTAGTTAAGACTAGTAATCAATATTGCTGAGAGTTTAATTATAAGTGTAATAAAAATTTAACAATAGAATACTTAAATCGTCATTACTGTGATTAAAAAAAGAATATCTACTCTAATTCAGTCCATGGAGAATCATGCGCGGTCTCAAGAGAGACTATTGGAACCAACATGTCCATATGATTTTCAGTAAAATCATCTGCTCCTTCAACTTCGTTCTGATCTAGCCACTCTAAGCCGTTGGCGCTTGCGCACAGTAACTCATTAGCTCGTCTTGTGACAATCCGTGAGAGTCGCACTTTGCGGAACATACGTATCGGCATCCGTGTCCATGATTCACTGAAATACAAACATAAACTGCATGCAGAACATACCCATGTCGCCGATAGATTTCATTTGACTCGTATTGCACCGTAACAACAAGCGATCTTAGGTATCCCCTTTAGTCTGAGGCGGCTTTTTGCATTTACAAAGGTTCGGATAGGGTATCGTTGTAGTAGTGGTAACGCTTGGATAAAATTCGCCTTTATTCGGTTCTACTGTGCGAGGTAGTGCCGCCCGTATTCGGACGGCTTTGTAGCGTGCAGTCTGAGAGCTCCAGAGCGATCTCATTACATTTACATGGTTCGGATAGGTAAAGCGTAGTAGCCCGTATACGTCCGGCAGAAATTCGCTTAAATACGGTCCCATACTGAGACAGGCCTTAAGCATGTACAATCTAGATTAAATGGACCAAAATAGTATAATTTTTTTTTGTTTCAATCAGAAAAAAAATTGCGTGATATTTGCCGAGACCCCCCCTCTCTCCAACGGAAGATTAGATGAGATTTGACTCGACCCCCTCCCCCCCTTAAACATCTCACGTAATTTATGGACGCCCCCTATGATGTAAATGTTTTTCTACTTGTTCTAAATAAGATTAGATTTTCTAAAGTCTACCAACAATAGAACATTTAAAGATAAAGGAAGTTTCTCAAATATAAAAATCTTTTATAGATAAAACTAAGTACGAGTATAAATTAAAAATATTTTTTTATTTTAGATAATACACCTTGAAATTTTTCTTTTAAAGCCTTCTTAAAAAATTAAAATTATGTCCTTGTTTTAGCGCGAGACAATACTTGCATATAATAACATGATGAATAAATTATAGTGTTATTATATTTGCATACTCATTAGGGGTAATAATTAATTTTTATTTTATGTTTCTTGCCGTACGTTTCCTTCTTATTTCCGCCGTTCTTCTTCCTTCACTTTATCCTAGCAACAGCTGCAGCCTTTCTCCCTCCTTCCCTCCGGAACACACCCTATCCTTTTCATTCCTTCCACCTCAAATTTCGGCTCCGTACATAATCATGTTTCTGAATAGTTTGTCGAACAAGCATAGCCTCAACAACGTTTTCTCCATCATAATTATAGAGGATAGTTGGGATGTATTACGAGTTCTGTTATTAAACTATATTTAATTTTTTTTCAGGATGGTAAACCTTTCGACATGTGCTTCCTAGACTTTCAAATTACAAGGTGTGCGTCTCCGGTAAATGATATTTCTCAATTTATAATGTGCTGTACAGATTCCATCCTTCGTAAACGCCTTCCTGAATTACTAGCAGTGTACTACGAAACTCTATCCACATATATCTCACAGATGGGAAGTGTTCCAGAGAAATGTTTTTCAAAAGAAGATTTTAATAACCATTGTAAACAATATTTTGTGTTTGGATTCAACATGGCGTTCATGACAATGCACGCTACAACATGTTCGGATTTACCAGATGTTGGTGATGCTTTGGACAAACACAGTTTCGAATCCGTGGATGTTATGGCGTTGCCACTCCTGAAGAAGAAACCTTACAAGGATAGGATGTCCGGTGTTGCCAGAGATATGTTCAATTTCGGTTATCTTTGAAAATTAGTTAGAATTTTTATATAGCAGCTAAATATATAACATACTCGTATATAAAACATAATTCTATATATATAACATAACAAACTACTTCATTAAGTACATTTTTAAGTGTAGTTTAATGATTAATTATGTATTGAGTTCTATATTTTTATATAAGTAAACTAAGAATAACTTTTTAGTGGATTCATGTCAATATCATATTTGCATATCGACAACTTTGTTTCAATATTTCCTTGTTCCAATATTTATACCTGGTATAAATTTTATAAGAGGTTTATTAGTAAGCCGGTTACAGTTTTATCGTCTTCATAAATAAATAAATAGTTAATTAAAGATTTAAAAGCAATATAAATGTAGTACAAATCGCTTTTACACAAATACGTGTATTTTCCATTAGACATAAGATAATTGTCTTTGTTGTACATTTAATAAACAGATTCAATTACGTACAGTTAATAAGAAAATTATATTTTATGTAGAAAGGTGCAGGATTTAATATTAACTATATATTTTTTTAAATATTATCTATATTATCTTGCTAAGCACAGTAACATCCCAGTAAACAATTTGGTGAAGTTCGAGTCACTCGTACAATTCTATTCTAACACTTTACAAGTTCTCTACCTGTACAAGATTTTGTGTTAGTTATTCTTTCTAGTATTCTTTCTTTTTCCAACATCATTCATTAAGTATTTCTGTTTCTTTCCCACATGGATATATTTTTTTTAAGTTCACTTTCATCTCATTTATTCCAAAGTGAGAGAGAAACAAGATGCGGTTAGACAAGTAAAATATATTTTTCACCGTTACACTTGTATACTTGTATAATATTTCGTTCAGTACAGTAGTTTAAAGTATATGCTATCCTTTTTCAACAAATATTTCTTTAATGGTAATAGACAGACGCTATCTCCCTTAATCCCCGAATATAATGTATATAAACGAAGATAGCATCTAGCGATGGTAAGACAGAGGTTTTAAACCTAACGCAGACCTGCCGATCGTGGATTTTTGAATCACCAAAACAATGTAAAAAACTAATATAACGAGTATTGTTGAAGATGAATAATATTCATTAAAAAAATCACGATCCGTACTAAAGATTACATCTATTTATTTCTTCATTTAAATATTTATATTTTGCAGACTCTAAAAAGTAGAATTCCATTAAGTTTTATACCCCTGCTAGTATCAAGTTTATAACTCCGGTCATAAATCATAAACCGACTCCGCTTTTAATTCAGCAGTGAACCGTCGTTGCAATGTCTGTAGGTCATAAAAAGGGCCTTTCCTATGAACGACTGAATAGAAAACGAACACGTTCCAGACAAAAAATTCATGATATGTAATAGAAATTAAGTAGAATTTACTCCAAAATGTTTACTGGGATATATTTAAGGTTTATTAACGTTTATATAATGTAAGGTTTCGACGTACATTATTAATAGAAGATTTTATAATGTCCTTTGCATTTATGTAATGACTATATTAATATTGTTATATGCCTATGCCAACATTAATTTTTTTTTGTTAATTTTTTGTTAAATAACGTTAGGTAAAAATATTACATTATATAATACATGATTTTACGGTTTGTGTACATGAATATTATATTTAAGTGTTTATTAGTTATAAGTTTAAGCTTATAGAGTCTTAAATTTAAAGAAAGTAATTGAATTTAAGTACTTTAGTAAATTACTTTCAACGTTTTGAAAGATTTCTTTTTGAAATTTTGCAAGCTATGTAAATTGCATATATATTTTAAACATATGTTACAAATTATTTACAAATGACTACCAGCAGACTGCACCATATAAAGTTGACTATAGGTAGTTTTGGCTAGCAGTTAAAAAAACATTGTAGTATTTAAGATTTAAACCAGTAGTTTTTGTAATCACTTCTTCACTAATATATAAAATGCTTGCAGTATACCATAGGAACCTCAACTTCTGTAAATATTAATATATTACCAATATAAGTTAGAGTTAAAATCACAGTACAAACTAAAATCATTAGATACCGTCCATAAATCTGTATATTTGAAATATATAAAAGTTTTAAATAAAATAATATAGACGTAAAAATTCAATTGAATTTTTGTAATATTATTCAGGCTTAATAATATATTTGTGCAAATTTTTTTTAAATTTCGGTTTTCAAGTTTTCTAGTCATGTTATAATTCAACAATTAAAATGACAGCTGGTTAAAAAAAAATGATTGCTGTTAAATTTATGGGAATCTAAAATAATAATTATAAATTAATTATATTTGTTATAAAAAAATAAATATTGTGTTCATTATTTATAAATATACATACACTTAGTATAATTCTATTGTTTAAAAAGTAAGCATATATTTTATCAATACAATTAATCTTTTATATGACCATACTTTGTTTTATTATGTTATGCTATTTGAGGGCGATTTTTTAATTGTCAGTTAACTGTTTCTTATAAACCTTGGTTAATACTTTTGTATCTCAGTTCCTTTTTCTTGTTCAGGTCGAACATAACTGTAGTTTAACCAATAGAGTGAGATCACAGAGCCGGCAGACATCACTTATTTTCTGATGAACAAAATGTGTAAGATTGAGTAGTGTTAGTATGTACAATGATCGTATGCCTACCTGCTAGATCGGTCTATCCTCTTGTAAAACGTTTTAAAACAGTTGTCTCGTTAACATATATAAAAATGGATCATCAGAAAATAAGTAAGTTTAAGTAATTTTTTTGTCAGCTTTAAAGCGTCTGCAAGGTAATACAAAGTATTACAGGACAACTGTTTTAAAAAGTTTTACAAGAGGAGAGATTGATTCAAGGGGCCAAACATCCCCTAGACCCAATTTTAATTCCGCTATGAGTAGGAGCGAGAGGACATTATCCGTGCGCATGAGAGTGAGTGAGACATAAACCTTGATTATCTAATACCTAGAAATAGGCCGCCTGGTCAAGTTAGCAGGTAGGTATGCGATCATTATACATACTAACACTACTCAATCTTACACATTTTGTTCATCAGAAAATAAGTGAGGTCAGCCGGTCCTGGGATCTTGGACTACAAGTAATATATGTCCGAGTAAAACAAATTGGAGTCAGATGTCCAATCATGATTAATCATATTTTTTAAATTTCAGGTGAAAAGCCTTACAAGTGCAATTATTGCAACAAGAGTTTCTCTACTATCACAGGCATCACATACCACAAACGAACTCATACTGGGGAGAAACCATACCCTTGTTTAGAGTGCCACATGAGATTTGCAACTACAACAGGTCTATCGAATCACTCTTTGAAACATTCTGGAATTAAAAAGTGAATAACATTTGTAATATAACTGCTTCTTACATTTCTTTTCTACTTGATTGTTTTTAATTATTTATTTCAAATTATTTTAGATACTGCTGCCCTCTGTGTAACAAGAAAATGGCGAAACGACATGATTTGAAAGTCCATATGACAAAACATACTGGAGAGAAATTATTTGGCTGTAACATTTGTGAACAAAGGTATATTCGTTTTGATATTATGTAAGTTGTGAACTCACACAAATGAAATCGATTACTTAATAGTCTACAGTTAAGGTGAAACGATACTTGGCCATTTTTTGATTCACGAAATATAGATGGCGATACTATACAGCAGGTTAAATATTATAAAGAAAACCATGTTTTTTTTATGTTTAAATCGTTTTATGTAAGTAACTATAAACGCGAAACAAAATCTAAAGCTGCAATTAGTTAGATGAATAACGTATTACATTTCTTCCACTGACTTTTAATGAGTTGAAACCGCAAAAATAAGTTTTGAAATTGAATATTCCTATATTTTCTAGTTAAATTCCAATTTTTATATGACTGGTAACATTTTTAAGGGTTTGTTATAAATTTTATAACCTTTATTTATGACAAACCTTTAGAATTTTTTTAGAGTTTACAAACCCATTATCTTCTATAATTGATAATATAAAATATGTGAAAATGAACGTAACCTTTCAGATTTTCCAGTTCCAGTTACTTGGCCGTGCATCGACGAAAACACACAGGAGAAAAGAAATATTTCTGTAAAGACTGCGGAAAAGGTTTTTAGATAAATACATTGGTAGGTACTTAATATTATTAAAAATATTACAGTATAAAATTTTCCAGGGTTCGCTGATTCAACCTCTTATAAGAAACATGGAAAGACCCATTTAAATCTCAATCAAAAAAGGTCTCACGTGTGCAATATTTGTTACAAAACATATGCCTTGGCGACTAGTTTAACAAAACATATTAAAAAACATAATTTAAATAGTACGGAGTCGAACCAAGATGTTCCAGATTCAAACCGAAATATTTCACATAATATAGATAATTTAGTAATGTTGCCGAATTTAGAAACTCCGTTAACTACAATAGATAACACTGTTTTAAATAATTCTGCACAATTGAATGTTAATCAAAACATAGACTTATCCATGATTCAGTCTAATATTCAGCGAATGTATTTAGGTTAGATTTATAATGAGTGAAGTGTTTTTGTTCTTGCTGGTTTCATGTCGATTTCTTTGTTTTGAATCTTTAAAAAAGTGGAAAAATTGATCTCAATTCTAAGAATATCAAATATTTCAAAGTTTTAGTTATATTATACAAATATTGAATGTTACTTTTAGTACCTAGTGTATTTATTGAAAAATTTAGAATGCAATACTTTTATAACTGCCTTCATTCAAACGGAATATTTTAATCTATTACTTGCATTGCAGTTGTGTAGAAGGGCTCAATCGCAAGATATCTAAAACTAAATATACTTTTTTAAGTTGTCTTAAATCTAGTCATATGCTTAATCACAGTCGCCGACCTTTTTAAACATAGATATGTATAATATATGTTTTTAATAAAAAATATATTAATTTACCTTAGATTTTTAAAATTTCCGCATTATTTATAATAAACATAAATTGCCTAATTCAATGATACCTCTACCTCAATGCTAGTCAATGATATTTCACCTCTATTCCACTTTTAACACTATTCAGGTAGAATTGATTTATACGTTGTGTACTAACGTTTACAATCTATTCATAAAGTATCAAGTTTATTTTTATTTGCTACTTTCTGGACACATTTGTAAAATATTTTTTAAAAAACTACAGTATATAAATGTTAAGTTGTGAATTATCATTACTTTTTATGAAGCACCTGTAAATGAATTCAGTGTAAGATTATTTAAAATCGAGACTTCTTTCGCGAATCTTACTACATCTCCAGATGGTTAGTTTCCACATCGTGCCACAGAAGTAAATGAAGATGCCATCTTTTACTATGGGAACTATGAGGGGCACACTACTACGCAATCATTGAAGAAATTTTGTCAAAGTTGACAGATCGTGGATTGAATAAAAGAACAACATTTTTGTAAAAGAAAAACCCTCAGCGTTGCCAGCTGATTAAGTAAATAAGTATGATGTTCAACTCGAGAACGGTGAAAAAACGTCAATGGAATCGGGAAGTAAGATTACTTGCGCACCACCTAGAATGCAAGGTATGTACTTTCAATTGATTTAATCATTTTTAACAGGACATTACGTTTGTTATTACTTTAGTTTGCATTTACTTTGTTTTTGATTTATTTAAGAGAAATTTCAAAGTATTAAATCCCATATTGACGACACAGTGGGCGAGAGCATTGATGCTTGACGCCAACTGCTGTGTCTTCGGGTTCGATCCCCGGACCAGATATATATTTTCTGGGTTTGGTTATTATGAACTTATATTGATTATGGTCATACATAATCATACAGTTATTAGGCAGTGGTGTAGCCCACATATATGAGGCCACGACACCATAAATACTGCCAACATTGAAGGAGGTCGTCGGTGATAGGACTCAGCATCGGAAATAGGCCGACGTTAAATAAAAAAAAAAAAAAAAAAAAATTAAATCCCATAAAATAATGTCAATGGGCTTGTGTGTCCTATATCTTAATTTCTATAAAAGTGTACTGTATATTAATAAACTGGGTTACTAGAACCTCAAATGTTCAATTATTTTTTAATAACTCTACTAATAAAGTCATTTTGTCTCTTTAATTACGAGTATTAAAGGGATTCAACATAGTAGAATCCCAGTCCTTGACATGTGACCTCATGTCTGCTATATTGCTATCTCTTTATACAACAAAGCGTAAAAGAGGTAGTATATTCATGACAAAACTCTGACGAGTTTATAAGTTACTAACCGTACAGCTCATAAATCTCTGCTATATGTATTTATATATTAAGGAACAATAAAGTTTCGATATTTTGTCTGCCGTAACAGGGTTAAATAAAATAAAAACTTATTATTCGTTACTAACTAACGCATACGTACTAGATACACAGGACTACCAACAGCTGCAAAACATTATCACATCACTGACCGAATCAACAAATAACTGACCTATCCCACTACATAGATACGTCATAAATATGGACGACATCTGTAGCGCTAAAACTACAATTCAAATTTTTAATTGTTATATCTTCGTCCACATTTAGAAATTTAATAAAATATAAATGTCAATACACATTTATTAACATCGACCCTTAAAAAATGAGTTTATAACGAAAATATTCAATGTGTAAAACAGATAATGATTTTATTCAATCTTTATACTTATTAGAAGTATGTATATCGAATAATGTTAGTGTATGTATAACTAATGTAACGGTATAAGTCTTGCGTCAGAAGTAATAGCTACGTTTAAATTGTCACCTCAAGACCATTAAGAGAAGCCACAAAAATACCGTTCCGCATAACGATTAGTGATGAATGTTTGTAAATTTTGACTATTTGACAATTAGAAAATAATCCTATTAATTATTACAAAGAATCACAACAATAGTTTCTTTTACCGGTATTTCATCATGGTACATGAAACAAAAACGTTTTTTTTTTTACCTTTTTTTATTTAGATCTCACCCTTAGTGAGCTTATTAATTTTTTTTTAATATATAAGTTAATGTATTTAAATATCCAAAACTTGACAGAAATAAAATTTTAATATCTATGTTGCACTTAATTTTTAAATATCTTTTTTTGACAGTTATTAAAGTCTGTAGATTTATTGATTAAGTTTTCTTTGTTCACATTCTTCATAATTTAAAACTTTATGGGTTTCACAACTCAGCTGTAAGTATTGTATAAGAGAAAAAATAGAGTAAGTAATCTATTGTAAGAAAGAGATGGCAATTACGCCACTTTTATAATTACAATGTTAAAAATAATTATGTGAAATGTTAATATCTTCTATAATATTACAACTTATTAAAAAATAGTTAGATATTGTTGTCCTGGTGGTCCACTTTATCTATATATGTATAGTACAATTTTGTAGAAATTTAAACGTGTTCACAAGTATTCTGTCTATAGTCATAATTTGTCCTCTTCTGATAAGATCCTTGACCTTGAGAAGTCCTTTTTGTAACACGTGTTTAAAGCCAGTAGTCTCCAGTACGCCCAGTCTTAATGCTAATACGTTCTTAACCTGAACAAAAATGATTGGTAGAAAGGGATCCTCCATAAAATACGTCACACAAACTTTATGGTTATTAGACGCCTCCCCCCATTCTATCTCTTGTCCTTTTGTTGTGGTGTCATATATTTGAAAAACGAAGCTTATAAATCCGCCCTCCACGTTGTTACAATCTTGGGACCTCTTCCTCCCTCTTTTGCGTGTGGCGTAATAAATAGATGCCACTTAAAATGAGTAAACATAGTTGAAAGAAAGTTTCACTTCTAGTGTGCGTATTTATATTAATTTGTAAGTCGTATTTGATCGACCGAAGCCATAAAACCATAGATTGCTAATGACACACTTGCAAAATAGGTTATGGAACCAACTGAATCATTTTATTCAACACCGGATGAATATTAAAAGTCGATTTGTCTCTGCCTTAGGTATTATACTCATAGATTTAATAACGGGAGCTTCTTCTTGCATAAATTTGAGGAATTATTAAACTTATAACTCTTTTCAGTTCTATTCTAATGCAGAATACAATCCCTATCGTTTAGCATATTCAGCTGGTCCAATCCTTGACAATCCTTTGTCACTTGTAGTGATTTAAAAATGACAGGCGCGTCCACTTTACCGCACTACTGTAGATCAACAATGACACTATTGACAATAGACTAAGTTGCGCAACTAGTGCGTACGCATACAAATGCATGTGCTACTATGTGAATACATTGTATACTCTTATGTTATACAGTTGATGCGCAAACTCGAATACGACGACCGCGAATATAGCTAGGCGAGCAAGCATGAACCCAGAACAGATTCACTATGCACTAGGCTATGTCCTTTGTTTACAAACGTTGTCGGTACCAGTTAGCTCCTCCCTTTGGCCCTTTCAACCGCTACTCTAAGTACTAGTCAATATAAAACACTGGTTCTCAATATAACTTGAAGTAACATTACCATTCAGAAATTTTAGTTTTAAGTTAAGAAGTTTGGAAATCCGGATATTTATTCTCTGTTTAGCGAAACTAAATTCAGTAATTATTCGATATAGCTACACCTTTTGTTTTGTATCTTATAAAAAAACTATTGCACTTTCGTATATTTTCTGGCGCTTTTAATATAGTAAAAACATGTACAAATCCTGCGTAATATACACTATACCATTTTTTATTAAAAAATAGACAGTATTTATGCTTAAAGTTGACCAGTAATGGACCAAATATATGGAATATATGGAACAATGTCATATTATTTCTAACCTCAAATTTGAAATTTTAACTTTAACCATTATTATTGTTTTTTCACAAATAAGAAATAGTATAATGTATATTACGAAAGATTTGTACATGTTTTTAGTATACAACAAATGGCTTAAAACATACAAAAATGCAATAGTTTTTTTATAAGATTCAAAACAAAAGGTGTAGCTATATCGAATAATTACCGAAGAGGTTAGAAATAAATAAGGCGAGTGCATATTGCAGTGGAGGATTCAGGTAAACAACAGTGGTCACATTCAGCTTGTAGAAGACTCTGAGAGAAGTAATATTCTCGTCGTTAAAAAGTCTTTGTTCTTCATTTAGATAAGTGATGTGCTCTCTCTTGAGAACCAGTGGTATAAAAGTTTAATTGCGGTTTACAACACCTAACCCTCAACACAAACAGTAAACAGTTGAGTTCTACACTTCTCAGAGTTTGTAATACACTAGTGACTCATAAAATAATAAATAATTACCGTTTAGCTATTGAATCCTAAATAACAAATGCATACGTGTTTTTTGACTTGTTGTTTATCTAGAAAAGACTACAGCACTGAAGCATGCCGAATTCCATGTGTACGAAACGTCACTTTCAATATAAACATATTTATCGAAAAGTTTATGTCTAAACGCAGATTTAGTGTTTATTAGTGTTAAACATGAAAATATAACTTGTTTCTAAATAATGTATGATTAATATATTTGCGTTCGTGATTGCTTTGACAAAGTAATAGTGGTAAAGCTGGCAACGTTGTTTTACCGTACATGTGACAGGCTATGCGATACAAGAGTCAAACGCGTGACGCTTATGTTCTGTCCCGGGCAGCGCAGCGGCAAGACAGCGGGCTTGACAAGTCCGAATAGTTAGTTCGTGTCAAAATAAAGTTTAGAAAGTCAGGTAAGAGTTTGTGTTAACAGTTTCATCTAATTGTTTTATTAGTTAAGAGTAAACCTAATTTATTTAGTGTGTAAAATAATAGTGTGTTATGTTATTTTAGTAGTTTTATTGCATATATACGGGGGCGCGTACTCTCAAACTACTAGCACAACAAGCCATGCCAGTGAGTCAGGGGTGTAGTTGTTTTGAAACAGGTGGTGATGTATTTACATACGTGTATTTCAAAATCGTTTAAGAACATCTATGTGTAATTATGAAACATACATTTGTGAAAAGTTTAGATGTGGGTTATTAGATTTTAGTAAACGTTTCAGTGACAGTGTTAGTTTAATTGGAATGACGGCATTATTTTTGTTGATTGCGCCACTGTGCACGCCCTGTATCATTACATCACAACGACCAATGTGATTGGCGCATAGTATCACGTGATACGTTCTAATGGTTGTGATTGGTAGTGCCAGCAGGCCTGGACACGTGAGCTAGTTCTTGCGATCGCGATCATGCTTAGGTCATTTGGAGTTTGAAAAGTGCGTCGTCCGACTAACGCTAAAACGGTATTTTATTATTGAAATGGTGTTTAGAACATCATGATTATGCTGTATTTGTTGTGTTTATGATTATGTGTAATGGTATTAATATATGCATTACAGAGAGTGTGTAAAATGTGTGAAATTTTGCGTAGTATTACCCCTTCCACGATACCCTGCAAGCATGTCAAAATCCTTTGTGTTGTGTAGTTTGTGGACTTGTGCGCAGTATGAATTTTCCCGGTCGCGGGGTCTGGAAAGTAGATCGATCGCACGCGTGGTCACTGTCTACATTTGTGTTTAGAAGATAATATTTTTAAATCTGTTAATATCTTCTTTAAGTGGTTAATTAGAATGAACTACTCGCGAAGTTGCCAATAGTTGCTCAATCATAAAATGACATAACTACTAGACAAGTATAGTGAAAGTTTTTATTTGTATATATTAGAGAGGATGTTTTCTTTGTTTACTTTTGTGCAACATTTCTCAGATTGAAAATCTCAGTATGAAATAACATCTGGCTGATTCATTTTGAAGTGAGTATTTCATTTAGAGTAAAGTGATATTCCCCGGCAGGTGATTTATTAGCAGACCTTTTTTTTTGTTGTTGTGTAGATTGCATGTGTTTTGTTGCGTGGCTGAGTTGTCATAGTTGTTCGGTTATTTCATTCGGCTATTCTCGGGTATCAGGCGGTATATGGTTGAGTTCAGAATATTTTTCATCGAACTGAGATCTCATTTTAAATGTTATTTCTAATTAGCAAAACGGAAATTTATGTCCAAAAATAAACACATAGCCAATGTGTTTTAAGAATATAATTTCGAAATATTTATGTAATTTAAAATTCGCCAACACTTTCATTTGTATATTTTAAGATCGTTTATTTCTTTTTATTTAACGATGGCTATTTTCGGCAGTCTCTTATTATGTTGGCAGATTTAATGGTATCGTGGACTCATATTACATGCTCGAACTTGAACAGCAGTCTGACACCAAACATTAATGCTTTGTCCACTATGTCTTAAAATTGATTAAAAATTACATTCCATAAAAACTTACGATAGGATCCATAGTATTTTATAAATATTTGCTATTTAAGCGAACTATTAGCGTACCACTGATTTATTTTTTCTAAATAAATAATTTAGGAATTTGTAAATAACAGTTACCAGACAAAACATGATAACAATTTTGCCCCTCGTCACAATTGTATTTACGTAGTTTACTATTAAATTGAACACAATGACGTTGACCAAGTATTAATATTTTTAAAACACTAATAAGTTGTGTATCATAGGCGTACGCAGAAACTTTGACAGGAGCAGACAAAACTTATCTATTCTATTCTGTTCTCGTGCATTCAAAATCTAAAGTATCGTACACATACGTACGACTTAAACATGCGACAACACGTCCACACTAGTGCGACATGTAACTTAATACGTAGGAAGCTTTTATATTTCGAACGAATTCGAAAAAAACGTCAACACACACTGAGATTTTACTCGAAGACTGAGTAGGTACTCGACCCTTTTGTTCGAGATCACATTCAAACATTTTTGAAAATCGCGATTTTTAAAAATCGCATAAGTAAAGGTTTTATTAGTGTTGCATTGTTATGTAGACTAATGTCTACATAAATAATAATGTCAACTTATGAATGAACCTATATATCAAAATATTGATATCTGTTTTAATACATTAATTTGAAATAAACTTTTTTCGTATAAATTATTTATTCTTTTTATATTGTTTTATTTACAATTTAAATATTTACAAACCTGTACTGGAATTAGTAAACATAAAAATAAATACATTTTGTATTATTTATATTTAAACTGCAACATATTATTCATTTACACTAGTAAGTAAGGGGAATGTACAAAAACAACACGATAGTCGATAATAATTATTTTATTCACGTAGAACTTTAAACCTAAATAATATTTACGTATCTTCAAATACAAATGATAATGAAATATTTCTATCCCATGAATGAGGTATTATGATCTGTTCATTTCATTTAAAGTGTGCCATTTCCGACATGGTCTTAACACTGATGAAATCTTACAATGCTGACATGTCCGGCTAAACACAAACTTACGTTTATTTAAGGTTTACCCTCGTATATGTTACTACACAACTGCCTAAACAATTTTATGATATTTGTGAACTCTCACATCATCATCTTTGATACAACTAAACCAAACGGAGTACGAGTTATACATTACACTGTGTGCAGTAAATCATGATTTGATTTCCCTCTACTCCTAGAGTTTTGCAATGCCAGCCTATATTGGCCATAAACTCGTGCAGAAATTGCATCTGCATGTATGCACGGAAGACGGAACTGATATCACTGAAGTGTGTTTCTCCTGGTGCTACTGGCCTGTTTACCAGATTGACCAGATCTGGTGTTCTGGCGTTCAACATGGTATGGCCGTATAACCAAACCGAGAAAATATACCTCTGGTTCCGGGGATCTAACTCGAAGACACAGGTGTCCTGCCATCGAGCATCAACACTCTCGGCCACTATGCAGTCATAAAAGATTTTACTTTAATTAAAATGTATTGTCACCTGTCTTTGAAAAGTAAACCTTCTTCACCTTATTGCACATTAGCTTACTCATACACCTTTTCAAGGATTATAAAAGCTTAAGAAGTCATTCTTAAGGATTAAAGCTATTAGAAGTAACATCCATGTTTTTGGGGGGGGGGGGGGGGTATTTATGATTTACATTATGCGTGAACAGCAATGCCAAATAATTTAGAAATTAGAGAAGGCTCTTTTGTTTGTTACGTAAAGCACGATTAAATAAATACATTTTTGAATGTTTTTATTGAATCAACAGAAAAAAGTTATAGGTAATAAAGAATAGCTTACACAAACTAGAATTAGGTTAAGTTAATAAGGATTCCAAATAATTATCTATAATATTCTAATAAACCAAGGTACAAAGCTGGTTTCTTTAATGTTAGATTTATCCGCAGCCTGCTGGTATCGGTTTTATTCCCCCCATTATGCTCACCACAAAGTTATAGTAATTAATTAAATAATTAATCAACAACCGAACTCAGAAAATATAGCACTCGTGTGGGAATCGAAGCCGAAGACAAGCATGAACATTTTCGCCTATTGTGTCGTCTAATTTAGTTTTACTTTTTACTTGAACTTCAGAATCGGTCCTTTTGAACAAATGTGGTAATCTTCCTTAAAAGAGGAAGTTTTTAGAGTTTTTACCACATCATTATTGAAACATCTTGTATTGAATAGATTAGACAATTAGCCCTCCGCACATGGGTCGACTGATTGCAAACGCGAGCCCCTAATCTGTCCGAACAGAATGAGAATGAAACTAAACGAACGAAACTGAACTGATTTGAAATTGGTTTTTAGCACGTTTTGAGCGACTATGTTTCTTGGTCGTAGGCAATTACGTTGCATACTTTTGATGGTGACATCATGAGCAGAGATGTGCACAAATACTATCCAAAAGTATTTAAATACATACATACCTCATAATACGACACAATAAAATCCCCTTTTATGCTATTGTTAAAAGTTCTATAGAGTCACGAAACACTGCTCGACATGACTCGTTTTTCGTTTTCGTTGGAAACTTCGTTCGCGGATAGTTTGCAAGCAGTTGACCCGTGTGCAAACGGCCTTAGTCTAAATATCTTTTTTACGAGAGAGGTTTTTACGCTGTTCTAATTTTCCCTATAAGTATGACGTTGGACTTACTGGACACCCTGTAAATAGATTCGTTTTAAACAAAAACAATACGAACGTTTTTAATTGCACATGTCAATAAAACATAACACGGATGACTTTAACATATGAATTTTGGGTTCAATGTATTCGAGGAAAATATTAATCAATGGTTTGCACTTTTTAAAATTTGATGATGTTGAAAATTATATTCAAATGTGGAACATAATTTATAACCCAAGCAAATTTTAAACTAAATTACTTTACTTTTTTTTGCAATCTAAGCTTACTTTGAGTTTTTGTCTAAACCAGGGATGGGACACCTTTTTACCACTTTTAATTTCTTTGGAGTAGTATACCTGATTGTGGAATATTTGTCTCATGTTTTATGAAAAATACATCAAATCCGTCCGAAGACTATTCCATATATTCTCCTTGAATCATTGTTGAAATATGTCACATGTTCGTATATCTTAGTTCAACATTTATGTGAATTGAGCACTACGAACGAATGATAGTGCTTTTATAATTAATTTCTCTTGAAATTAGTATAGCTGCAGAACGAGGCTTTTAGATCTAACTAAACCGTTTTTTATTTACTCTCACACTAAATTCAATTATATCCAGTCACAATTATCCGCAGCAGACTGAATCCCATGGTCTACAGACCAGCGTTAGTCGCTAGCGTTAAACCGGCATTGAACTTCACAATCCATTTGAAATTTAAAAAATTGCATGAGTAATTTTTAGACAAGTGGAATATTATAAATTTCAAACTGATACAAACTGTATAAAAACCAGGAACTGATAATTTTAGCATTGTTTACAGTTTAGAATATTATCATTTATTTTTAATGGTTGCATTTAAAAAATATAACAATTAAATTTGACGTATGTATGTTTCGGTTCTGATTAAGTATACTGCATCATATGCACTTTTATTGTCCACTATGATTGGTTAAAAACTATTAACTTAAAGAATAGTAACCAGATGCGATTTAATAATCAGTGATCTGTAATCACCAATCAATTGTCCATTTTCTTATAGTGTAACACACACTTATATTTCAGGTATGAACAATGTGTTAAATTTTAGAAATGTGTATTTATTATACGTATGTACAGATAAAGTTATCAAAGAGCAAAGGTTTTCCAATAGGGGTGGGTCGATGTTGACAGTTTGTGATGACCATGTTGTTTTAACCGTATCACTGTCACTGATGCCAAATCACCATGACAAATTACACGATTGAACAGCACGTGGAAATAATAAAGCTTTATTATCAAAGTTCCTTGGGTTCCAAATTTTGGGCGAAAAACCGTCTTGAGCGATGACCCGCATTTTTGGATGAATGGTTATGTTAACAAGCACAATTGTCGTATATGGCACAACGTCAATCGATACGAGGCACGTGTCACGTGGCACGATGGACATTCTGCATGAACGCTATGAGGAAATGGTAATGGTAAAATTTTTCTTGTGCGTTTTCTGAAGACGCAGTTCTATGCCAATAAGTCGTAATCGACCGATGCCCTCAAAGTCAACATATCATTTCAGTCATTTTAACATCGACCTGCCCCTATTGGAAAATGCTATACTATGAACATCTCAAATGCATCAATACTATACAAAATATAAAATATATATTCAATGTCATGTCCATCCTTACACTCATCTTAGTTAATTATTATTTTATTTACACATATTATTTTAATATTTTAATAAACCTAATAGAAATAAGGAGTCGGTACATTTTAGCCGACTGTGACTTCACAACCGTCGTTATACTCGCAGCAATAGATTTTTTAATTAGAATATATTTTTTGCAGGAGGTTGCTATGTCGCTGGAGACCCTCTTGGAAGCAGCTCGTTTTCTGGAGCTACAGGAATTGAAACAACAAAGGATCGTTGCGAAGACCCGGACCGTATCTATTAGTAAAACAGGTAGGTGAATAGGGGGATAATTTTAGAAATGCGTATACAAAGAATCACTGGAAGCAATAATAATATTTTTAACTTGAAACATTGAAAGCAATTAGTATTAATAGTATGTATTGTTTTCTCGGACAATAAACAAAAACTTGTTTTTCTGAACAAAAACATTACTGTTCACACCAAAGAGACAGTTCTTAAAATATTTGTCTTTTGTTGTTGTTTTAGTAAACAAAACACATTCCCATCTGGAGTCGGTAAGATAAAGGAAAACACATTTGTTGTTTTTTAATCTGCTTGGTTTGAACACGCAGCTTTGTTTTTTGTGAACATTTGCGCTTGTCAGTTGTTGTTTATCATGTTTATAATTTTTATGGGACACACAGAAAAATACTAAAAACAAAACCAGTCTGTTCAGTGTGAAAACAGAACTATTTTAAAATAAAACAAAATATGATTTTGTTTTCTTTTTAACAACAAAACTGTCTCTCTGATGTGAAACCGGCATTAGATTCTTAATAGGATGATTGTACTTGTAATAAGGTATTGATAAAATTTATTTAAATCACTTTAATCGGTTTAAGTTGTATCATCATATAGTGGTTTTCAGTTGAATCTGGTTTCGGATTGCAATATGCAAGGCCTATAAATGTAAAACTGCTTTCAATTCACTTGTCTCTTTCAATTACATGTAAACAATATTGATACTCATATATCTATCTCCCTCACATTCATTGAAAATTATAAAACTGTCTATTTCTAGCATTGTGGAGGTTTTTTATACAAAGCATAGTTGCTTTGGTTTTTCAATGTCATCTGTAGAAACGGGCTAGTTAGTTTTAATCAAAAGTTACTAAAATTTCAAATTGTTTAGATGCAATCAATATATATAGATATGCATGCAGTCTTAGTGGTAGCCATTTAAACAGCTCTTGAATATATTGAGAAAAGAGCTTGTTCCATTGGAATTAAATTAATTTTAGGAAATATCATAATTTGCAGAACGTGCTATTTTTTTATTAATCGAAAATCTCATTTTGATTTTTTCTTTACATGCTCCCCATTTTAATAAAAAAAGACTGCACGTGCTGCTGTAGCTGAAGTAACGCAGAAAATAAAAACGAAATTAATCAAGACACATCTATACTAATTTTCTTTTCTTTGTTGAAACGATTTCTCAAAAATAACTTAATTTAATGTGATTGTATACTATGCACATAAATGATAATTTTTATGTTTCCTACATCCGTGCGGTGCAGGTGTGAAATTTATGTACTTACTATAAAAGTAATTATTATTTTAGATTCAAAATATAAATAGTAGTGAACAAAAAGAGAACGTGAACGTGAGCATGTTGATATGTTTCATTTCATGTGATTCATCCGGAAACTTGACCTTAATCATTTCTTTTAGTAAACTTTTAGTAAGAGAAATATTTCTATCTTTATTTATATTTTCTATTAATAAAAATCTAACTTTATGTTTTAATAACATTTGTAAATTTATTTCTAGTGTGTGGGTGTTGTTTTACAAAAGATAACAACTGTTCAAATCAAGCAAATGTGTTATCATTATCATTCTATGAGTAGTCTCCCCCCCACCAGTCCCCTTGCGCACTTGTCGTGTTGGCAAAGTCTCGTAGCTCTAGCTGTCAAGTTGCCATCTTGTCATATGTGTACACATGGACATGCTTGAACCGAACTCGCTTCTCGAATGACATATGTCAAATCTGTTACTGCTGTAGTAATAGGCTATCAATAATAATAGAGCTTGTACTCTTTGCTTTATTGTGATGCCGTCTTTAAAGAGAAAAAATAACAAAGAAACTGCTTTCATACACGATAAATGAAAACCGCTAAAAACGTTTTCCCGTTCTTATTGAAAATATATTTAAATTTGCATATTTTATAACCTAAAAATTAAAACAAGTGTGAGAATAATAACTTCTTCATTATACTCCAAATATATGAAAGAGTTACAAAGATAGTATTTTAATGGGCTTGTGTCCTATGTCTTAATTTCTATAAAAGTGTACTATATATTGATAAAGTGAGTTACTAGAACCTCAAATGTTCCTTAATTTTTAATAACTCCTTATATGTTAAGAGATATTAACAATTAAAAAAGTCATTTTGTCTCTTTAATTATTAAAGGGATTCAACGTTGTACAAATTCCAAGTGCATGTGACATCACAATCCTTGTGTAAGGTTACCAACCTTACAGCTCATAAATCTCTGCTATATGTATTTATATATCAAAATATCAAATATTATTTACAGCTATTTCAAGGAACAATCAAATTTCAATATTATGTCTGCCTTAGCAGGGTTAAATAAAATAAAAACTTATTATTCTTTGATTTGACTTGATTATTTGACTACAGAACATTACCACAGCACTGACCTACTCAACAAATAACTGATATTAAAATGCATTTCACGTCATACAAATATGGCCGACCATTTCTAGCGCTAAAACTATAATTCAAACTTTTAATTGCTATATCTCCATCAATATTTAGATATTTAATAAAATAAACACGCCAATACACATTTATTAACATCAATTTCAATCAACAATTGAAAAATCGACCACTAAAAAATGAGGACACAATGGTTATACAATGTAAATGATTTTCTAATAAGAAATTGACATAAGGATAAACAAAACTGTTTAAATACTGTCATAATAGAAGCAGTTAGAATTTATAAAATTTGAAATTACAACTACTGGTAAACTAGTGTTTTTTAAATAAAATATGCTTTCTCAGATAAACATGCAATGACCTGGAAAACATAACAGCAACGTGCAAAACACGTTCCCATGATTGCAAAGCTTATAAAAGAGCTCTGTCATATTTAATCAGTATATAAACACTACTAGCATAATTTACCATTTAAATATTATAAAATTTCGCTTATTTTTGATACTTAGATAAGATTCCTTTTTTAATACCACGTTATAATCAATGGTAGTCTTTATATTATATATATATCTCGCTCTAACTATAAGTAATTGTTGATGTTTGGCTCTGTCGTACGTGGATATGACCGCTATCCCCTCCATGCACCTATTTATTCTAACACGAGGTATCGTTGCAGTCTCACTCTCACATATATTAAACCACGTGTTGGTATTGCGCTGTTGCCGCACTTTCATCATTGACAATTTAAATCAGGAACAATTTAAAACAATAATATTCTTAATAGGCATTCATTTTGTACTTTAATTAATTTAATGTATTAATTGTACGAAATATAAAAGTACTAGTACTAACAGAAATTCTGAAAAAGGTTATAGTTTTAATAGTGTTGAAATATTAGACTATGGCTGTGGCCCTCTATGTCGTCACACAAGTATATTATTAAGTTATAATTTGTAAGATGTGATGTCAGTTTTGTATCGTATTTCCCCTTCTTCATCAATAATGATGATGTGTGCCCACGTGGTATACCACGTGATTTATAATGTGGGTTTCACCAAGTTTATTGACTTCCTATACTATCGTAACGTATTTCCGAGTATTTGAGATATTTTTTTGTTATATTCTTATTTGTGTATTTTTAAATACTATTTATATATGTGCCTAAATATGTAAAATAAATAATATGTATATCACAGTATACTAAATTTATAATAGTTACAAAATCTGCCAAACGTATTGTTGTCAGTATATTTAGCAGAGTCATTGTTGCCAACAGACACTTCATTTAAATTTAATATACTATCTGCTCCGGTTTCATTTCGAGTAGAATATTATATAAAGACTCTCTCACATTTGAACAGACTAGTTGTAACGTCGATTTTTTCAGGGTGCGTAAAATATTATTTCAGTCATTCCACGTGGCGACCAGGGTCGTTGTGGTCGCGTCGAAAACGCCACTAATGACGTCATTAATTTCGCTCACGCCAAGCTCACAACGACCCATCTGAAGAGTTGGGTCGTAGTGGTCGTTGTTGGTCATTTTGGCGCGATGTTTAAATATAAACAAAAACTTGACTTGTCAAAAAGAACACGATGACAGAAAAAATTACTTTATATGATTCGGAAAGAGATATTTTATTGGATTTTATTTTATTATTTAATTATGTTAATTATGTTATGCTTAATAAAATTAATTTTAATTCATATTTGACTGCCACATACACTTTTCCTCATACCATAACCTAACTTAATAAATAGACAATGTTCATTATTATTTAGAATATATTTCTTTTATGAAAAATTTATTTTGTTTGTAGATATAGCTTTTGCTACAGAGCTATTTAATCAACTATCGCAATCCTTATTTTTTCAACGCTCAAAACCATTCAAAACGCTCCATAATCTATTCCATTCCACGTGGAACGGGAAAACCTCGGTGGAACAGGAAAACCTCGGTGGAACGCACCCTCAGTAGAGTGTATTGAGGGTCGTAGTCATATATTCAACAAATTTGTAACTCTTATTACTTATTTACTAATAATCTAACAAAGAAAGTTATTTTATTTGAGTATAGATATATGCTCATGTACTAACAATGTTTTTGGGAAAATTAATTTAGATAAAAATAAAGATAGAGATATAAATAAATAAAACAATAGACTTTTGTGTTATAGACATTATGACGAAAATCATTATCTCAAATAAAATATGTGTCATAATAATTTTGCTTCGAAATAATTAAATCTTTTATGCAATCAATCGTAATAATATACTTCTTCTCGAATGTAACGTTGCTATCTGTTTCAAATGCAACATTTAGGCATACATTTTTAGTTGAACTACTGCTCACTAGGAGCGCTGCGACGCAGATTCTTGAGATATGAATACTATTTTTCTCAACAGATGGATTTATTATAATACTAGTTATAAATAGATCGCAGGTAGTTATCCACCCTAGGTTGTAAATTGTATAATGACCCTTCGACCTGTAAGCTCCACCTGTTGTAATTGCTATTTATACATTATAACGTGTTACATAAATGTATACTATAGAAGCAGTAATTATTAATAATAGTTACTTATAAATACCTAAATATTGTTAATTTACTTATGTTATAAACGTAGCAGTTACAATTCAAATGGGCTTGTGTCCTCATTTTTTAGTGGTCGATTTTTCAATTGTTGATTGAAATTGATGTTAATAAATGTGTATTGGCGTGTCTATTTAATTAAATATCTAAATATTGACGGAGATATAGCAATTAAAAGTTTGAATTGTAGTTTTAGCGCTAGAAATGGTCGGCCATATTTGTATGACGTGATATGCATTTTAACGTCAGTTATTTGTTGAGTAGGTCAGTGTTGTGGTAATGTTTTGTAGCTGTTGGTAGTCAAACAATCCAGTCAAGTCAAAGAATAATAAGTTTTTACTTTATTTAACCCTGTTAAGGCAGACATAATATTGAAATTTTATTGTTCCTTGAAATAGCTGTAAATAATATTTGCTATTTTGATATATAAATATATATAGCAGAGATTTATGATCTGTAAGGTTGGTAACCTTACACAAGGATTGTGATGTCACATGCATTTGGAATGTGTACAACGTTGAATCCCTTTAATAATTAAAGAGACAAAATGACTTTTTTAATTGTTAATATCTCCTAACATATAAGGAGTTATTAAAAAATAATTGAACATTTGAGGTTCTAGTAACCAACTTTATCAATATATAGTACACTTTTATAGAAATTAAGACATAGGACACAAGCCCATTACTATTTCCGTAGATTTTGTTCTTGTTGACTGTCATTCAATTTTCTATTTAAGAATTTTCTTTGAAACATATTTGTGACACATGCATGACCGAATAGAGGTTTGAAGAGAGGAGAGGGGGGCGTAGTTGTTTTACCATAAAGTTTTAGTGGTGCCTTATCAAATATAAACATGGAATTTGTTATAATTAAATCCTAACCAATTTTTTATGTCTAAATATCCGCCTTTCGACTTCACAATGCAAATGTAGAATTGATTTTATTTAGTTTATTCACAACGTTCATACTATTTAAACTTTATGTGTTGCACGACTCAGCTGTAACTGACGTATGCATCTCTTATACACTCTGTTGTTATATAAAAGAGATAGTAATTCACAGGGTTAAAAATGACTGATTTTAATTAATAATATCTCATATAATATTGCGACTTAGGCCTTACGCACATGAGGCGACTGATTGCAAACCATAGACCCGACTCTGCCCGAACCGAATGAGAATGGAACTGTGTTGTTAGTGAGAGAACGAACGTGTATACGAGTGAAAGAAAACACACGGCACGAACGAAACTAAACTGATAGTCGAGCCGTGTTTCGTGACTATAGAATTTTTAACAACAGCATAACAGGATATTTTATTGTGTCGTATTTGTATGTATGTATGTATTTAAATACTTTTGAATAATTGTTGTGCACATCTCTGCTCATGATGTCACCATCAAAAGCATGCCCTGCGACATAAAAACACAGTCGCCTAAAACATGCTCAAAACCAGTTTGAAATTAGTTTTCTTTCATTCGTGCCGTGTGTTTTCTCTCACTCGTATACACGTTCTTTCTCTCACTAACAACACAGTTTCATTCTCATTCGGTTCAGGTAGATTCGGAGCTAAGGTTTGCAATCAGTCGCCTCATGTGCGGACGCCCTAACTGTCAAATATCGTAGATTACACATCTGTGATATTCATTAGAAATAAATAAATTAGAAACAGATTGTACACATAAAGAATGTTCATGATTGTACGAGCAAAATCTAAAATAATTGATTTAATAAACATTCCTATTTGCGTCAAATAAACTGAACATGTATTTTTAAAATTGACCACGTGACTACGGTCCGATAATAATCGTATAAAATCGCGAAAGGTGGTCGTTTAATCGGGGTGGTGGGGGGAGAACGACGTACGACTTGTCTACTGCGAATAGTAGTGCCATTGCATGAGGTTTAATATATAAATAAGATTTCGTGTGTGTTGTGTTTGTGTGTGTGTGTGGTATATACATATAGTGGTAGCGTATTATCTCACAAAACACAAAAGGTTGACGGACGTCCTCAGTCAAACACTCACACTCAATAAACTTTGGTACCACTTCGCACAGTACAACGACAGTATACAGTGTGCGCCGAGCGGTCTACAATCTAAGTCCTCCTGTCATTTAAATTTAAATAAATTATAAAATTGACAATAATAATAAATAATTATTATTAAGTGGTGATATTATTTTGTTTTTAACACGTAGTTTCACCTACACGTGTCTGTGCTTGTTCATATTGTTCTTGGCAGCGAAATCAGCTGATGTCTAAATAAACAAAACATTTAACATTTTTATTTTGTTTGGTGTAATGATTGTGTCCATGAGAGCACCGAAAAAGAAATGGATACATAATTATTATAAAGGTAATAAATATATACCTATGATATTTTGCTTTTATTAAATATAACGTTTATTTATTTGTCATAAATCATATAATTCATTTATTAAAAGTAACATAACCTTGAAAACTTTGTTTCAATAACTTATAACACACAAAACGACGGGTTCAATTTGACAATTTCTTTTTAAAATAATTTCAAAGGTAACCAGACCATTTTTTGCCATATGTTGGCAGCTTAGAGGCTCTCACAGTGAAACAAACTACTTGTGACCTCCGACTTTTTCAATAGGGTGAATTCGAGTTGTTTTGTATTAGCACACTTTATCATGATGTGAAATGTTCTCTGTCCATGATATCGTAAACACCAAGAAGACCGCAGTCGTTCTCTATAACTTTGTATGTTTCCCAGTAAGTTCGGAAATATATACTGCGCTGTACCTGTACTAAGTGATTCGAGCAAGTGAAATATTGATATCTCCTTTATAATTATCAAAAAACCTCAATAAGTAGCAGGATCGCGGTGGTATGCGCGAAGTGTCGCGAGATGACTTGGAACCGCCATCGGTGATTCATGATAAAGTGTGCTAATTCTTTTACAGCCTACTGAAAAAGTCGGAGGTCACAAGAAGTAGCTTGCAGTGTGAGAACACCTTTAGAGTAGTATAGTTCTACCTTTTGGTTGACGTTTAAAACAGAGTAGAATTATACAACACAATATTAAATGAACTACAATCAAAACTAGTAAAACAGTACCTACCACCCGCGTCACAAAGAAAAAGGAAAAATTACTCCTGATCATCCATAAATTACGTCACACATTGCCGACCCCGTTCTCCTTGTTGTGACGTCATACATGGGAAAAAAATATTTTCTTTGTAGTCTACTTTTGTTTTTTTGGTCTTGCTATTTTTTTAAGTCTAATTTTAGATTAAATGTGACATCACAAATCCAATGATTCTTCCTTCCCTCATGTCAGATCTTGTCATATTTTGGGGACCCCCTCTCCCACTGGTTTGTGTGTGACGTCATTAATGGATAGCCCCTATGGTAATATGTACAACTATTCGGTAGTGTAGTGTGATTACAATGGATTCAAACTCCCATCTCTTTTTTTTTAACTTCAGGTAGTGTGAAAGCATTAGTTAAAAAAAATTGTGCCAACTTGTTGTCACACGTTAAAAACACTTAAATGTAAATATTACTTAACAAAAAGTGCAGAAACATACTGTGTGTGGGTCCTTAGGGATCTTATCCAGCAAATAGGCCACCAAAAACAGTGTTTGAAGTAAATTATTACTAGAATCTAAAAAAAAATAGGGTTATCCATGAGTCTTCAGAAATTGTCTAGATACAATTGATTTTGCATAAGAGGTTAAAAAAAGGTTCCTATTTTGACTACCTCCACAGAGCCGCATAGACTTGGTGCGAAACTGAGAAAGGGTGAAGTTAACGTAACTAATCTTAATAATATTTTACGTATTGTTTCTTTATTATTAATGTTTGTTATACTTAATTGTTATCTATATCATTAGTATATCTATAATCATTGTTTCAAGTAAGAAAGTTTTCGATTTCGTTTTCTTGTTAATTTTACTTAAATATATATAATAACACGGTTTAACACAGTAAGGTGATGAAGACAGTATTATTCCTTTTTCTAATATCTTTTCATCACCTCTTTTATTGAAGGTAGGTTTGTAGATAAGACAAATTAAAATTAATTTGGTTCATATCTTGGATAAATAAATAAAATAAAGTTACTTTTGAAAACCGAGTATATATTTGGTATATAATCTTATTATTTATTCTGCGTACAACAGATTTTAAAAAGGCAGATTCAATCTCTTTTTATGATCTCAGCTATCTCTTCTCTTTCATGATGACATCTATATACTAGATCAAGAACTGCATCATTAAAAGTTCTAACTGGTCTTGTGTCTATAATATTAAGTTAACAAGCATTTCATTGTTTTCTTATAGTATTTACTTTGTATATGAAAAACGATATGGAATCGATTAATTAGAAGTAATAAAAATGGTTAGTTATGTATGCATTAGTGAATTCCATCTGCTTTACACGTGTACGTTTATAAAACAGAACGACTAGCACGTGCTACTTCTGTTATCAGTGAAGATAACATTTGCAACAGTAGTCGGGCTCCGAAGTATCGATTTGGTTTAACTTATTTTCAACGTATAATATTTGATTATAGTTCAAATTACGAGAGTTCGGCGGCGACTCATACTTAAAACATGTTGTGAGGTATAAACTGCCGATATAAGTAAAAAGACTCACTTAATTTTCTATAATGTATATAGAAACGAATAAGATAAAATTCATTATCGTATTATAGATTTATACCGCTCTTATAACCTCTTTTAAGTATAAGTCGCCGCCGAACTATCGTGATCTGGACTTCTGGAATTTTCTCTTTTTTATTTTTCCCAGTAAACATTTTGGAGCATTTTGGAGCCACTTTGACATCATATTGGAGATGCGTATGATTTTTTTGTCATGAAAGACTTCATTTATAGTTCAGTTTCTCACAATCGTTCATATGAAATGTCTGTTTTATCGGCTACAGATGACGAATCCACTGCATCCGCCGGAATACAAATGAAGACAAAGTTGATGCGAACTATAATTGAAGTGAAATAGTGATAGAAATGTCACAAAATAGGGCACTTCACCAACTGGGTTGACGTAATTTTTGTAATATCATCGCGACACTGCAAATAATTTAGCTATGTCAAATGCATTACCAATGTATAGTATATAATTATTTGAACGCATTTATAAATAAAATTTTAATTAGTTACTTAGTTTTTTAATTAGTAAGATAAACCAATTTTATAATCACATTTTATCTGGTGCAAATTTCTCTTCGATTGGGGGAATTTTACCCCCTCAGACAGTCCTTGCCTCGGACTCGATATTGATAAACATGGTAATAATATTGATGTTGGCATTAATATAATATTTGTAAATATTTTACATAAAAAGTACCACGTGTTTTAAAGATATTAACATAAATAAAATGCAATTTTTAAAATGTTATCTAATATTCTCGTGCTTTATTATTATACGAGTATATGTAAAATATTTACGACATATGAATTTCTGTGAACGTATGACCGATAAATAGTCACCATTTATTTAACCTTATCTACAAAGATTATGATAAGATATAAATATCTTAAAAATAGAGGGTTTATAAGTTTTAAAATACATAAAACAAAATAACTGCATTTAAATAATATACGTTATGTATTTGTATTTAGTCCTAATGTGTACATTTTGAACTAATGAATATTGAATATTGAATGTGAAGAGATGGATTAAGATTAAGCCCGGTCAGATCGGCAGAGATTAAAATTGTCTCTAAAAAATTGAATTCAATTTTTTTATTTAATCTCAAGCTTCCAAGAGCATTATTTTTTTTTCATTTCACGATCATTAGGTCGATCACACTGCTGCCTCATATGAAAGTATTTTATTTAATGTTTCATAGTTTTCATTATACACTTTCTGTGAACTTTTCATTAATTTATTTATACTTGCCACTTTACAAAAAACATCCATGTTAAATTCTTAGTTACATTTTCTATATGTGCATTAAGGGATGCACTGAAAAGCATGTTTATGCATGGATTAATTTTTCCAAGTAATTATTAAAGTACAAAATAATAAATGTGTCCGAGGTTCTTCGTCTTTGAATATTTATTTTGGTTTAAACCATAGAGAACTGCAGTTCTAACTATTCCAGAATATGAATGAGATGACTGGCTTCTTTGAGGTTTGCCCCGTAGATCTTGTTCCCTATGTTAAAACGTATGTCGTGCTTCGAAGTTACGACAAGTTTTGTCAAGAACATCTTGTCTGTTTTCTATTTAATACTCTGTCTTTCCACTATATTCGCGAGCCAAACTTCTGTAATTCTGGGTCTGACGGGAACACTGTGTTACTCTGCAATCACTTCATAATTCAAAAATGGGCTTGTGTCCTATGTCTTAATTTCTATAAAAGTGTACTATATATTGATAAAGTGGGTTACTAGAACCTCAAATGTTCAAATATTTTTTAATAACTCCTTATATGTTAAAAGATATTAACAATTAAAAAAGTCATTTTGTCTCTTTAATTATTAAAGGGATTCAACGTTGTACAAATTCCAAATGCATGTGACATCACAATCGTTGCCAACCTTACAGCTCATAAATCTCTGCTATATGTATTTATATATCAAAATATCAAATAGTATTTACAACTATTTCAAGGAACAATCAAATTTCAATATTATGTCTGCCTTAGCAGGGTTAAATAAAATAAAAACTTATTATTCTTTGACTTGACTTGATTATTTAACTACCAACAGCTACGAAACATTACCACAGCACTGACCTACTCAACAAATAACTGACGTTAAAATGCATTTCACGTCATACAAATATGGCAGACCATTTCTAGCGCTAAAACTACAATTCAAACTTTTAATTGCCAAATCTCCGTCAATATTTAGATATTTAATAAAATAGACACGATAATACACATTTATTAACATCAATTTCAATCAACAATTGAAAAATCGACCACTAAAAAATGAGGACACAAGCCCATTATCTTTATGTCTAATATTTTAAAATGAAGCTGTAAAGTCGATTTATTGTTATAATGAATATTGTCACCAATTTTGATTGTCTATTTACTTACAGAAGATGAGCCCTACCGTAATGGACATGCAATACCTGAAAGAGAAAGAATATCATCCGTTGGATCAGATAGGAGCATTGGGCGAGCATCGTTGTCATTGGAGGATCATTCCATGTTACATAAATCTACGGAAGACATACTACAAAGTCCTGTTGAAACAAATAGAAGAAGAACAAACAGTGCTAGCTTAGGGTAACTGTCCGATTTTAATTTATAATAAATTTTAATTTATAATATCTATAAAAGAAATAATGTAGTCTTAAAAATGTAGCGGCTACTCAAACTTGATTTCTTGCTATAATTCTTAATATTTTAAAATTGTATTTTACAGGCCTTGTATTTTAAGATCGGGTACGCGGGAAGTTCATAACAAATTAGAGAAAAATCGAAGAGCGCATTTAAAAGAATGTTTTGAATTACTAAAGAAACAACTTCCAGCAAGTCCGGATGAAAAGAAAACATCAAATTTATCAATATTAGGATCAGCTATCAGATATATACAGGTATATTAGATATATAGATTTATTATTATAAGTGTTCGTTTATTTCATGTTTCTATTCATTTGAAGTAGTCTTCAGCCATAAGTCATACAGTCTAGTAGCGAAAGTTTTAATTTAAGTCGCAATTTAAAAAATGTATAGACTGAATATTGTGCTTTCTGCCCACCAACTCACTATTTTCGTTATTCTGGTTGAAATTCCTTCACGAATTAGCTATACCAAGATTATATATTTGATTATATATTAGAATCCTTATTTTATTAGAAGAGATCATAAAACGTTGTATAATTGGTAAAATCGTTTACGTAATAGTAAACTTTTCCAATGTTAGGTAAACTTAAATACACGTAAATGTCTTCAGCAGGTAGCAACGAGAACAAATAACATTCATTTTCATAACTTTTAAACGTAATTACTACATAAATTGGCTCATTTTAAATATTAACAAAATTAAAACATAAACAAATAAATATTATTAATAGATAACATTATTATTACAAGCCTTAGATATAACATCATCGTTATTCAACAAAAAATGATTAAATTATATCTATTATCAGGTAAAAGAAATTTTTAAACAATAGAATATTTTAAATCCATTTTATCATTGACTATATAAAAAATATAGTGTGTATGTTTTAGTATTACTTATTATAACATTGTATCTAGCCTTTACGTCTATTGTTATAGATTAATTTAGGTAAAACAAGTTCATTTAAGAGTGGTCGATGCTATTAGTTTCTTTTTCTCACTTTTAAATTTCCTAACTGAAGATTTTACAGAATAAATAAAGAATATGGGTCAAATTAGATAAATATCTTACGGAAAGTTTTAAAACTTTCATTTCTTCTAAATTTTAGCTGTTACTTTACTAGCTGAACTGGTTAGTTTAAATACTGCAATCCTTTTATCTATTTAATACAACGCAGTGCAGTCCAGTCGAACCTTGAACACATCAGGTGCAGTGTGTGATAAGACGAGATTATTATCAAGATATTGAAGAACTGATTCATTTTATTTTAATTACATATTTTTCATATGTAAATAATCCCTCTAAATATATGTAAAGTTAGATGTGTAAAGACTCATAAAGCTTTCTGTCATACTTCTTTCAAAGATCAATAACATTATTCATTCATATCATTAATTGCAATAGCCTATTATATATAATGATATTTTTTAGCTATTAAGACGAAAAGAACGAGAGTATGAACACGAAATGGAAAGGTTGGCGAGAGAAAAAATAGCCGGACAACAAAAGCTCATGGCGTTAAGAAAGGAACTATCTGCTCAATGGGAACACATAGATTTTTCAGCATTGTTACCAGAAGAACCACTAATTAATAATGGTAATTTTATTATTATTATTATTTTAATGTGTATATCTTAGGTAGATCTTACCAATTTAATTTTACTAATGGCACATAATATATTAATACTTTGTTTTATCTTTAAAGTAACAGATAGGGAGACACCAGCTGAACCTCCAGCACCTTCTAATCTTGGTCTTAGAACGGGTCCTCGATACAGTTCGAGCAGTTCGTTGTCTAGCGCTGCTACTGCACCTTCACCATCAACTGCTACCCTTAATCCAGTAAGTATATTTCCAATAATTTTGAATAATCCACCGTTGATTCATTCCAGTCAATATATATTTCAATAACCTTATTTATACGTTTTATGTAACAAATGTTCCTTTATACAGATCCAAGCAACCATGTCACTAACTTCTCAATCAACAATCCCACCAGCAACATCTCCAAGTCATATTTCAACAGCGCTAGCAAGCATTTACCAAAGTAATGGTGGACCTCCAAAATTGATCTCATCAACACAAAATCCTATAATAATAACAACATCGCATAATAATACAAAGGGTAATAATATTTCAAGTAACGTGTTCAGTAATAATAAACAAATAAATAATAATAAAATACACCCAAATAATTCATTAATAAATACTCAAGTCATAACAAGTACGTCTAATTTACTCCACAATCATAATAAGGGACGGATAATGGAACCACCTGTGAAATTAATGAACGGAACATCACTGGCTCTGACTCAAATAGTAAGCTCTGCAGATGCTCAAAAGGATGGGAAAGTCCACCATCCCATCACTTTATCTCGGGTAAGAAAATACTTGGACCACATTTAATCTTAATCGCGTACTATTGATTTTCAATTGTCCCGTTGTAACATTTAATGCATTCTCAGGTTGTTGGGGGTGGCGGTCTCGTGGTTAGTCCTATCCAACTTCTGACAACGCAGGGAATCAGAGTTCTTGGAAGTGCCCCATTAGGCGCAACATTAGAATTAGCCACCAGTGGTAAGAATTTCTACTTGAGTTGATTTTTAAGTTTGATTAAGTCTTTCGATTAAATTTTCATCTCTTTAGTGACATTTTTCCCTTTTATATGTCATTTAGCGACATCGCAGCATCTTCGAGACACTACAATTACTTCTACGGCTCAGCTTCATAAGCTACTTGTACCTCAAAATTGTAATGCAGCCGAAACAGCGCTGGCGGGACGGTTACCTGGTGGAGCAGAGTTAAATTTATTACCGAAAGCAACTCCTACACTGTATCATCCAGCCAAAGGATTAGCCATTGTCAATAATGGTATCACGTTAAAAACTACTGGTTAGTTTCTTTAAGAAATTAAATTTTATCCTTTACACTGAATTTGTTAAAATTACATACGCCTGGGATACTACCACCATAGTTACATATAACATTTGTTGCCTTTCTATTTTTTCAATCTATGTCGTAAACTAACTTTTAACCCTTTATTTATCTATTACGAGAAAGCTATAGACAAAAATCTGTAGAAGTTACAACTCTTGAAATTAACGATGTATATTTAATATATCAACAGTAGAAAACAATGGCAGTCGAGCTGTTCATATGGTCACACCATTATCTTCCACGGGGGCACCACTCTCAGGACTGACTCCTCTTGTAGTGTCTCAAGGTCAAGGAGGCCAAGTAGCACACATTATTGCCACTCCTTCCCAACTGGCAGGAAAGGTATGTTGTTATTATTAATTTATTAATAAAACTGAACTGCTCAGAGCAATGCTAATATGGTTTCTTCAAAACATTGCAGGTTGTAACCACGCCTTTGCTGAAACCATTGGTAAATGCTCAATATCTAAGCACAACTCTAGTGAAGCCGATGGTTGTTGTTAGCACTAGCAGTTCGCTCGTTCAAGCACCGCCTACGTCGAGTGGATAGTGGATAGACGCAAAGATCTCCTTACATAGAGATAGAGCATGAAACTTCACAGAGTGAAACAAGTCCAACAGACTGAGAAAGTACCTACCTCGACTGATTAATATTGAAATGCCTCCCGGAAGGTATTTATCGACAAAAGAATTATTATTAAGTATCGCTTATCGAGTGTTTAATGATTAAATGAAAAACGCAATAACTATTGTACAAATATATAGGCATACCCAAAAAAAAAAATATTTTTATGTAAAGAAACAAAATTTTATTAAAGCATTAGTGCTAAAAATAACGCAATAAAATTAGATACGTATTTTGTGAATTAAAATAAATCATTTTTTACGTCTTTAACAACAAAGAAATTCAACGAATCAATTGTAAATTGATAGCTATCCTCTAAAATAAATGAATGTATAAAAGTGATTATTATTGTAAAATAGCGACTGTAAAATATATTAAATTCGTGTGTAGCTGTGCGTCGTAAACCATAGTGGTCTTAAATGTTCTAAAATAACGTGCATTATTCAATGCTAATAAAATAAATATCATTAAAGTTAATGTTTGTCCGGCGTAGACTATCCTGACAACTGTCGTAGCACATTCCCTGTAACCTTATTAATAAGACGTTGATCTGTATCTTGTAGCTGTGAAAGAAATAAATTGAACAATAAAGAGAGGAATGAATGTCTCCCCTACTAAAAGCGGGTTGTATACGTCCACAAGAAACGTGTATGCTTGAAATATTAAGAAAAGAATGGACAATAATATGGACGCACTACCATCATATGACCACTACGATCTATATGATGAAGTGTGTGATTGTAAAAAATGCAATTCGAACAATGATTTTAAAAAATAACAGGACAAATAATAAATTATCTTCAAAAATATGTAAAAATAAAATTGTATATATTACTTTAGTTTTGTAATAATAAAATTTTGAAAAGTATTTTATTTATATACATAAATATAAGAATTGTAACAAATTAATTTTTAATTATAACATCATAGAGTAAAAGTAGTTCATAAAATTTTAAACGTGATAATCCAGAAAAGAGAATTGTATATACAACAAACAAATACAGCCCTCGAAACAAATACAAATGAAGAACATACCACAGAGAGGCACTTTTACATAACTTGAACGTAATAGCATTTCAAAAATGGTGGAAAGATGCTTACAGGAAACAACATTGGTAAATTTGGTAATTGGACGAACTTCTTTTGGTCTTTAGCAATGTTTTTTCCTGAAACGGTTTTCCCCTTATGATAATTGATATGTACAAATGCAATATAAAAAGTCAAAGACTTTAATTAAAATATCATATGTATATGTATTCTAGTATAGTTTATTAAGCTGTAACTTTAACATTTCTGTATTAATCTAGTACTTTCTAGTACCTTCTCTGTGATATAGTTCTAAACAGTCTACTATTTACAACTAATTAATGAAATCAATTAGTTGCTATCAATTACTAAGTTAATTGAAAAGTTGTGCAATTCATTCTTTAATTTTAAGAAACATAAAATAAATTATATATATTAGATTATAGGGCTCTACTATATAACGTCTCATTGAATAAATATTGGTACATACATAACAATAAAATCAATTCCACAAGTTCTCAAAACACGGGGCATTTCCGAAATTCATTATTTTTCTTGCCTTGTCATAACTCTTGTTTTAAATCATCTCCACTTTTACCTTTTTCTCGTGTTTTCCAATTATTCCGTTGAAGAGTAGCTTGTGGAATATTAATTATCAATTATCTATTTATTCAAGGAAGTGTGCTATAGTAAGTCCGCTTAATAAGGAAAGAAAAGAAGTCATTTAGAGCCAAGCTATAATGTAATTCAATTTTTTTTAAATAAAATAACTTCTTGTGATACCACAAAAGAAAAGATAACTTTTGTCATAATTAGTAAGACAAATATTTCAGTCATCACAAATTTATTTACGCCAATTATATTGGCAAAAAATTATATTTTTTACATAAATTTTACAACACATCATTATAAAAATAATGAGTTGCTAAACTTTTGAAATTCTGCAGTTTTGAGTGGCGCACAAAGAAATTCATGTATATCAAAGAATGTATTATATTTGTAGAATTACGAAGTATAAATGGGTGCTGTATAAAGTGATTGATTGTATAAATATGAAATTTTTGATGCAAAAAGAAGAATAGAGAAAAGAAATGTGTCGAACCCAGCCAAAACAGTCTCCATACTAAAATTTAAATTGTTGTAAATAATTTTGAATCATCATGGTATTATTCAGTTAAATTATTCACTTTAGTTTGTAGACACAATTATGTTTATTGTATATATTTAATGTTAACAAATTTAAATTTTATAATTAACGTGCCAGATTTATTTAAAGCACGTTACCTAATTTTTATAATTAACATTAATATCTAATTCAAAAATTAATATTTTTATTTAATTTTATGAATTTATTGTATATAATATATTGGTATAATTAATGTAAGATAAAGATTTTATTAACAATTAAAAACATATTTTTTTTAATTTTTATTTTTATTAGTTATTACGTTAGAAAATATATTTAATATATAAAATATAAAGTTTTTTTTTTGAAAATTTTACGGGCTTGTTACACTTTTCATAATTTTTAACAAGATTATAGTCTTTTTTCGTTGCAGAAACTCAGAAAATTCTATTTTTAATAAATTTTTATCAATTTTAAGAAGATTATATATATATAGCCTCCTTTCATCTCAAGAAAAGCAGACAATTTCATTTTTACAGCGCCTGATCCGCATGCTTCTATAATAACATGTACAAAACACTTGAAGAGAAATACAGAAAATTCTATTTTAGTTAAAATTAGAAATATTAAATTTTTATCAATTTTAAGAAGATTATAGTCTTCTTTCGTTGCAGAAACTCAGAAAATTCTATATTTAATAAATTTTTATCAATTTTAAGAAGATAGCCTACTTTCATCTCAAGAAAAGCAGAGAATTTCATTTTTACAGCGCCTGATCCGCATGCTTCTATAATAACATTACAAAACACTTGAAGAGAAATACAGAAACTTCTATTTTAGTTAAAATTAGAAATATCAAATTTTTATCAATTTTAAGAAGATTATAGTCTTCTTTCGTTGCAGAAACTCAGAAAATTCTATTTTTAATAAATTTTTATCAATTTTAAGAAGATTATAGTCTTCTTTCGATGCAGAAACTCAGAAAATTCTATTTTTAATAAATTTTTATCAATTTTAAGAAGATAGCCTACTTTCATCTCAAGAAAAGCAGAGAATTTCATTTTTACAGCGCCTGATCCGCATGCTTCTATAATAACATTACAAAACACGAAGAGAAATACAGAAAATTCTATTTTAGTTAAAATTAGAAATATTAAATTTTTATCAATTTTAAGAAGATTATAGTCTTCTTTCGTTGCAGAAACTCAGAAAATTCTATTTTTAATAAATTTTTATCAATTTTAAGAAGATAATATGTAGCCTACTTTCATCTCAAGAAAAGCAGAGAATTTTATTTTTACAGCGCCTGATCCGGATACTTCTATAATAACATGTACAAAACACTAAGAGAAATACAGAAAATTCTATTTTAGTTAAAATTAGAAATATTAAATTTTTATCAATTTTAAGAAGATTATAGTCTTCTTTCATTGCAGAAATGTAGAAAATTTAAATTTTGTTAAAATTAGAAATATTAAATTTTTTACCAATTTTAACAAGATTATACACTTCTTTCAATGCAGAAATTTAGAAACTTCTATTTTTGTTAAAATTAGAAATATTAAATTTTTTATCAATTTTAACAAGATTATACACTTCTTTCAATGCAGAAATTAAGAAAATTCAATTTTTCTTAAAATTAGAAATATTAAATTTTTATCAATTTTAAGAAGATTATAGTCTTCTTTCATTGCAGAATCTGAAAATATTGCATTGCTCTTAAAATCATAAAAGTGAACCTTTTCATCATTTTTAACAAGATTATAGCCTTCTTTCATTGCAGAAATTAAGAAAATTCAATTTTTGTTAAAATTAGAAATATGAAATTTTTATCAATTTTAAGAAGATTATAGTCTTCTTTCATTGCTGAATCTGAAAATATTGCATTGCTCTTAAAATCATAAAAGTGAACCTTTTCATCATTTTTAACAAGATTATAGCCTTCTTTCATTGCAGAAATTAAGAAAATTCAATTTTTGTTAAAATTAGAAATATGAAATTTTTATCAATTTTAAGAAGAAGTCTTCTTTCATTGCAGAATCTGAAAATATTGCATTGCTCTTAAAATCATAAAAGTGAACCTTTTCATCATTTTTAACAAGATTATAGTCTTCTTTCATTGCAGAAATTAAGAAAATTCAATTTTTCTTAAAATTAGAAATATGAAATTTTTATCAATTTTAAGAAGATTATAGTCTTCTTTCATTGCAGAATCTGAAAATATTGCATTGCTCTTAAAATCATAAAAGTGAACCTTTTCATCATTTTTAACAAGATCTTCTTTCATTGCATGCTCCGATGAAGAGATTTAATATATTGATATATCATAAACTAAAATACTTATTTAAAAATGAATTATAAATTTGAAATCAGCATTCAAAATTATATAAGAAACCGTTATAAAAATAAGATATTTGTTTCTTCAAGTTTAATGAAAAGTAAGAAGCGTATAACCTTCTTACTTTTCATAAAAATTTAAGAAATATATTTGTCATTTTATAATGGATTTTAACTTAATTTTGAATGCTGATTTCAAATGAATAATTCATTTTTAAATAAGTATTTTAGTTTATGATATATCAATATATTAAATCTCCATATAGAAAGAAGACTATAATCTTGTTAAAAATGATGAAAAGGTTCACTTTTATGATTTTAAGAGCAATGCAATTTTTTGAGTATCTGCGTAGATATTAAAAATCTAATGATGCAGTTTTTTATTTTAGAGCCTAACAAACATAACTGCATCCAAAAATTTTAAGAAATCCAAAAAAAAAGTTTTAGAAAAAAAGTCCATGAATTTAAAAAATGTCGCATAAAAGTCAGAATTGCGTAGGTATTTAAAATCTAATGATGCAGTTCTTAAATTTAAAGCCTAACGAACATAACTGCATCAAAAAATTTCAAGAATTCCGTAAAAAAAAATTAGAAAAAAAAGTCCATGAATTTAAAAAATGTCGCATAAAACTCAGAATTGCGTAGATATTTAAAATCTAATGAAGCAGTTTTTAAATTTAAAGCCTAACGAACATAACTGCATCAAAAAATTTCAAGAATTCCGTAAAAAAAAATTAGAAAAAAAAGTCCATGAATTTAAAAAATGTCGCATAAAACTCAGAATTGCGTAGATATTTAAAATCTAATGAAGCAGTTTTTAAATTTAAAGCCTAACGAACATAACTGCATCAAAAAATTTCAAGAATTCCGTAAAAAAAAATTAGAAAAAAAAGTCCATGAATTTAAAAAATGTCGCATAAAACTCAGAATTGCGTAGATATTTAAAATCTAATGAAGCAGTTTTTAAATTTAAAGCCTAACGAACATAACTGCATCAAAAAATTTTAAGAATTCCGTAAAAAAAAATTTAGAAAAAAAAGTCCATGAATTTAAAAAAGGTCGCATAAAAGGCAGAATCGCGTAGATATTTAAAATCTAATGATGCAGTTCTTAAATTTAAAGCCTAACGAACATAACTGCATCAAAAAATTTCAAGAAATCCAAAAAAAAATTTAGAAAAAAAAAGTCCATGAATTTATAAAAGATCGCATAAAAGTCAGAATCGCGTAGATATTTAAAATCTAATGAAGCAGTTTTTAAATTTAAAGCCTAACGAACATAACTGCATCAAAAAATTTCAAGAAATCAAAAAAAAATTTTTAGAAAAAAAAGTCCATGAATTTAAAAAATGTCGCATAAAACTCAGAATTGCGTAGATATTTAAAATCTAATGAAGCAGTTTTTAAATTTAAAGCCTAACGAACATAACTGCATCAAAAAATTTCAAGAATTCCGTAAAAAAGAATTTAGAAAAAAAAGTCCATGAATTTAAAAAAGGTCGCATAAAAGGCAGAATCGCGTAGATATTTAAAATCTAATGATGCAGTTCTTAAATTTAAAGCCTAACGAACATAACTGCATCAAAAAATTTCAAGAAATCCAAAAAAAAATTTAGAAAAAAAAAGTCCATGAATTTATAAAAGATCGCATAAAAGTCAGAATCGCGTAGATATTTAAAATCTAATGAAGCAGTTTTTAAATTTAAAGCCTAACGAACATAACTGCATCAAAAAATTTCAAGAATTCCGTAAAAAAAAATTAGAAAAAAAAGTCCATGAATTTAAAAAAGGTCGCATAAAAGGCAGAATCGCGTAGATATTTAAAATCTAATGATGCAGTTCTTAAATTTAAAGCCTAACGAACATAACTGCATCTGCATCAGATTATAGTCTTCTTTCATTGCAGAAACTAAGGAAATTCTATATTTGTTAAAATTAGAAATATTAATTTTTTTATTAATTTTAAGAAGATTATAGTCTTCTTTCATTGCAGAAACTCAGAAAATTCTATTTTTGTTAAAATTAGAAATATGAAATTTTTATCAATTTTAAGAAGATTATAGTTTTCTTTCATTGCAGAATCTGAGAATATGGCATTGCTATTAAAATCATAAAAGTGAAGCTTTTCATCATTTTGTCTTCTATTCTATAAAATTGCAGATGAAAATCTCATGAAAAACTTTATATTTTTAAACTTTTAAATCAATCAATTCTTTCATATTTCATTCATTGAAAAATTATCTTGGTAAAATTGAGAATAGTACAATACAAACATTTTAATTATAGCTAACAATTATAGTTTATTTTATTTTTAATAATTACGTTTTATACCAAGAAAATTAAAAAGAATAAATTTTAACAAAAAAGAAAATTGAAATTGTGTATTAGTAGTTGCATACAGATCAGGAGCTCATGTAAATTATTAGTGCATTGCCATCTGTTAAACAAATATGTAACTACTTCATTAATATCTACTTTCTAATAGATGGCGCGTTTGGTTTAAGTTTATGCTAACACATCAATTACTTTTCAATTATTATTATTCAAGTTTCAAACAATAAAACACTAAATTTATTTATAAAAATGAAAAATTTATTTAATAATATCAACTTTAAAATATAATTTGTATTAATAAATATTTCTATAAGTAGTCGATTACAAATAGGGTCCCCATCCAATATACATCTGACACAAATTTTGAACACTTGTAGCTTCCAAAATTAAATTATTTGCTTGACCTTCTGGAGAAAGCGTGGTTGTTAATTGTTTTCCTTTGGAACGAACCTTAAACAAATGTTAAAGGTCAATTAATATATTAAAAACCATTTTAAAAATAACTGAATAATAGAAACAACTTACAACGCCTTTTAATCTTTGCTCGATGTGTTGTACATGTTGAATGCTTTCTTTATCAGTTCTCTCTGCCAAATCTAATTTTGATTGTGGTTTCGACCCCGACATAAGAGGATCGTATACAAAGGGTCGTACCACAGACATAAGGGTATCTGTTTGTGATCTTAAAACCCTTAGAGTAACCTCACAGGAATGCCTGTAATTATAGCAAAGGAAATGTTTCTGTTATTATTAAGGAATAGTTGGATATGTTATTATATGTAGAGACAATATTACCGAAAAATGCCCTCCACACCCAGAGGCCCCATGGCACGAACCATATTGTGAGTCAATCTAAAGGGTACCCTTTCTGGGTACTCAAATACTTCGCCTCTGTTAAACAAACAATTAAAATCCACATGTACTGTATCTCCATTTGTTGAATCGAATAAAATGTTTTCACCGTGACGATCGCCCAAGCCTGGAAAAAGAACACATGAAAAATGATGTCTAATTATTTACATGACTGAAACTTAATTACATACCTAATATGTATCCCACCATGGATATCACAGCCGTTGTTCGAGTATACGCACATTTTGCCTGGTACCATTCATGTGGGTCCGGAAATTTAAATCTAGAAATTAAAAAATAATCAAGATTGACACTTTATTTATTACAACACATTGAGTTAAGTAAAAATGAACCAAACCTGAACCATTCTGGAAATATTGGTGGATGGCGTGGTAGAAGGCCCTCTTGAAATATCTTTAATTTCTTTTCTAAAGGGTCGTTTGCTGAACATATCATTGATTTTAATACCTTAGCTACTGTGTATATACCTGCGGTAGGTAGAAAACAAAAATATAATTAAATGAGAGGAAGTGTCAATGAAACAGTTCATGGATTAAGAAATGCCATTACACATAAAACAGTGCAAACATACTTATTTAATTAAACGAGAACTAGTAATATTTAGGCCATTAAGAAATCTGAAAATATTTTAATTTTCCTTAATTTAATCGTTAAATTTTATGAACCCTTTGGATAATTTACTTTATAATAATTGAAGATTTTTAAATCCAAAAAAAGGAAGTTTTATGATACTAATAATCTGAAATAAGCGAATTATTGAATTCAAGAAAAGTACAATAGGCAAAACAATATTTAATAACAATGATCTTTCCATTTTTAATAATTGAAGTAATTATTATACCTTTTTGTTTATAAATATTTAGTAAAATCGGTCTAAGTCCAACCAGGTTCGACACCCATTCTATAATACCGCACTCTTCATTTAGTGGAATCACAGAATATGTTCGAATTTTTAAGCGACGTTGTCTGGCATCAGGATCCTTATGAAGATATTGATTCACAATGGCGTTGAATTCCATCAAACGAAAATCTTTTCGAAGATCGTCTTTAGGTTTTAGCATCACCATGTATTTGTTTCCATCGGATCCTTTAAAAATATATTAGAATAATTATCTCTTATAATATATATTACTATATAGTCAACGCAGAAAATGAAATTTCTTTTTTTCGCAGCAGTTCTAGTTTTTGAGAAACTGATTGAGAGTAATTGATTTGGTTAATTTGATAAGAGAAAGTTATTTTCTTCTTGGACAGCAAAGTGGCTATACAAGAATTCATTGTTTTCTTGTGTTTGGAGCAGCAGATCAATCATGACATCCCTGACCACTTAACTGATTGATAGACCATGCTAACACGGCTCTAAGCCCATTACCATTACCTTTAAATGTAATTCTTCTAGGTTTTTGTAAAGAAGGCAAGACCAGAACATCCTCGTATACATCTTTGATATAAACCATTTTATTGGGGAAAGCATTAAACTGATTTCTATTGGTGTCTTGATCTGAAACACAAGCCATTATTAGATTTACTTATTTTAAAAGTTACATACAATGAATATTTTATGTATTTTGTATATCATGCAAATGAAGTAAGAATTTTTTTAAAATCATTAAACTTTATAAGTCAAAGGTATACCTTTCATATTATTGTAATATTCCTCAGAGGGTAAAACGAGCTTCCGAAATTCCTGTACCGGCATCATTATTTCGCTAAAGGTGGAATCCGTTAACAACCGTGGAAGTCCTCTAGCAATAGAGCTCACTTGGACATTCTAAGATAAACAATTTATTGAAATTTTAATGTATAATTTATTTTCATACTCCTTTGTATATAATACTAACCTGCTGTGCATCCAGTATGGGTTTATTAGTTAGGTCTATTATTTGTTCAGCTAATCTATTAAAATCGGAAATCAATTTTACCATATTTCTATCTTTCAATCTAGGATCTTGAAGAACATCTTGGCAACGCTATAAATTAATAATTTAAATCGTTATTATATGATTTACTTAAATAAGTTTATTATAGTTTACATATAAGTCGTCGTCACCAACTTACTTTATGCCGAGCAGTGTAACCAGATTTAAAAACGCATAGTATCATCCACATGGACTGTTGTGGATATTTGGAAATAAGTTTTATTAGAATTGTTTTCAATTGAGTAAACACCTGAAACATATAGAATTATGCATTGTAAACACAATCGTCATATATTTATGATCATAAAAATGCAACAAACCTCTTTTTGTGGATGACATATTCTGGATACTAGTTGTGAAAATGCAGTGAAAAACATAAAACAGGGTAATTTCTCTGTAAAATTGTTTATTAAAGTCGTCATATTTATTATATTATTCTTCCTTTCTTTATCATCACTTTTTGATGCAGTGTTTGTAGTTCCGTAGTCCAGCCTTTGAAAATTAACATATTAACATTATTATTAGATATTAACATAGGAAATAATATTTATTGAGATATAACAATTCATAATTTCAATTTCTTTTTACTGCTAAATTTTAGTAAAGTCTATAGAATATGAAAACATATTGTGTTATTCAAGCCGCAGTAAGTACAGTGTATGCTATATGATTGTACACCTCTTTCATTCTGTTGTATAACAGAGATAGCAATTCACAGAAATGAAGAAGGATGTAACGTGAAGAACTTAAGAATTATTGTATATTTTATCTCTTTAATTATAAAAAATGACTTTAAACATCAATACCTTTAGTAATGTTGCAACTAATTAAATAAAATGTGTACATTTGAGGTCTGATAGTCTTGAATATAGACTGTGCTATAGAAATTAAGTTATGGTTCACACCCAAAGAAGGATACTTTACCGTTTAATTAAATATAAAAAAATATTACCATATGCTCAGCATTCGAGGCATCGATTGATGAATATAGTTGCATCCGAATAATAGAGATTTACCATAGTAATTTATTATCAAAATCTGTAAGAAAAAAAAAATTAAAATTAAGTGCGCAACCCAATCTCTACCTAAATGAATTAGTCACTTACCAATAAATTATCTTTAGATTGTTTATCTTTTTCAGAATATGAAGAGTAAACTTTGTCGTAGTATTGTGCTAGACATACAAAACTTTCTTCCCACTCTTTAAATACCTAAAACAAGGAAACTTATCACTATTATATAATTGATGCATTTTTGAAACATGACATCGATTTATTTTATTAGTATACCTCAATAGCTTCCTTATAATTGAGGATATTTTCCTCCATGTCTACATGAACCGAATCATCGTTATATTTAGCAATCAACAATTTAGCTTCTGCACATAATTTTCTATCTGACTCCCGTCCAGATGTAATTTTTTTGAACATATTGGCATCTGGGAAATATTCATCAATACCTCTTTTAAGAGTTCTCAGTGCAGCAGATTGCTCACCTTTCTGCCAATGAAGTTTTGCTTTCTCAAGAAACAATTCCTTAAGTTTGTACGTTTCAGCATTTAAAATATACGTATATGCCTGTTGATATAGCCCAGCTTTCCTAGCAACTTGAATGCTCTTTAGCCAGAGTTTTCCAATATGTTCATCTAAGATGTCGCTGATGTTACTGGGATGTGTATATAATAAACACTTTACTTGCTCCAAAACTATTCTTCTAAAACTTAAGACCGGTTCCATTATAGTTTCCGATGATTGCACAATATTCAATCGTAGTTGCCATTCGGTCAGTAGCGAATCTATCAGCTTTGTCAGTACTTCAATATCTTGAGTATTTTGTACATTGTAAACTAGCTGTTCAGCTTTCTCGAACTCATTTAGTATGTGTAGCTTCACGATGCTGGAATATCCCTGTTGATATGCGCTTTTTTCAATGCTTGCTGTACCTAAACAATTCATTAATGATTTTCTTGCAGTATCTATTTCAATACTGAATTTATCGCGCTCTTCATCGCGAAGTAACAGCATAGACCTCCCCATCCGTACCCCCCAACTATTTGTAGAAGTAACTTTCTCATGATTTAACAGAGTCTCTAAATCATCCCATATTCCTAAGCGCCACAATGCCTCCGCTTGACTTCCACACAGTTCAGTTATTAAGTCATCCTGATTACTTTCATTTAAATATCCTGAACTTAAGCTATAGGCTGTAAACGGTTGGTTTAAACCTAAGTAGCATTGCATTAGACATTTTACATTTTGAACACTTAGTGATTCATTTTGGGCTTTCCTTTCATAACATGCAGCTGCATCTTGAAGCTGCCCTGTCACCTCATGAAAGAGAATTTTTTCATCAAGCGTTGGTTCCTTTTTATTTAAAGACATTAAGCCAGCTACGGCATCCCCTTCTTCTAATTTCGCATATATCATACTAAATTGTGATAAAGATTCGTAAATCCTGCTATCGTCACAGCCAACATATGATTCAAGGTACATTAAAGCTCTCGCATATTCATCACACAGGAAATTACCTTGAGATAGTTCCAACTTATCAAATCGTTGAATAAATTTATGCAATGATTTATATTGCGGCTTACTAGTCTGGAGAATACTTCCGGAACCGCCTCCTAATTTAACATTTTGCCATTCAAGAATCCATCGTTCTAAGAAATCCAGTAAAACGTATATCATTTTTGAACATTTTAATTGGGTATCACTTTCAATTACAACTTCTTCTTGTGGAACGGCATCATAAAAGTATCTATGCAAAACCTTATAATTACTCTTTTTGATCTGTGGCTTAACATTTTTAAATGAATTAAGACTAATAACAGCATGCATTTCTTCATAAATTTTATCTTCCAAAGATTGCTCGCATTCGATAAGTGCATGTAACAAAATATATGGCAAAAATGTTATTAAAGTACGAAGGTCTCTTTTGATGCTGTGTTTACACGAACTAAATAAATCTCGTATTTTTTCTTCTCCAACTTGAGGAATCAAAGTACAAGTCCACAGATAGGCCCACTCGCTAAATGTACTTGCTATGGAAGAACCAAACAGAGGATGAGGTAATGAATTAGTTTCATTTTTATCACCGGAATGGCTTATATATCGAGAACTAAGTAATGGCACCATTATTTGTTGCATATTTTCTGGAAAACTGTTCCAAATATCTTCTTTACGTGTCGGTGAAATGCTATAAAATTTAAGAATCTCTTGAATAGCTAAAGCAAAAGAATCCATAAATTTAGTATGCTTCTCAAACTGTAAAGCACGCAGTAATTCAAATAATGCGGTTCTTGAAAAATCATCATCTTTAGCGCTGAGTGTAAATGTTCCCTGTTCCTGCTGTGACTGTCTGGGCAAATGGCTTGGTTCTATAGCACCTAGTTCACCAAGGCATTTACCATACGCCAACTTCAAAGAATCATGACTCTCTCTGCAACCTGTCACAAGGGCATCGATTAATTCAACAATTATAGGATGCATTGCATCTCCACTTAAGATAGCATCATTCAGTTGTTGTTTGTTTTCAGAAAGAAGTTTTGTAGCATTTTGCAAACCGTAAAGACGAATTTCAACATTTTCATGGTTAACTTGCTTCAAAATAAGTTTCAAATTCTCTATCAGAGTGTCATGTTTAATTCTATTCATATGTTTACTAACGGTTTTAATTATATCGGAATCTATATTAGTTTCCGATATAAAAAATAAATCTGGTATACTTAGACTTAACAAGTTTTCATTATTTACTACTAGGTACCTAAAAATTCCATTTATATCTTTAGGAAATTTTTCCAATAAAGGTAATAATGACACAAAAATAGTGCTCAACAAAGGTGCAAGCGACTGAACATCTATAGTATGAATAAAGGCGATCCAAACATTAACGACTTGCTGCCCAAATTGTTTCATGTTTATAGTCAATGCTGATCTCAATGTAGCTAGAACTTTATATTTTAATGGTGTGATGTATTTGGATCCCATTAATCTGATGATGTCGGATAAACTTTCAATTGCTCTTCTTTTCAAAGAATCGGCTTGTTGTTTATTTACTAGTTTGCAGTCAAAATGGGCAAGAATTCCCAAAAACCTGAGGTTTAAGAAATCTGCAACTTGTGACAACGACATTTGTTTAGAAGTCGTACTCGCAAAATCTGGATCGATCTTTGACAACATGGTACACAAAGAAATAACGGTGGCCGTTTTGCAGTGGTAGTAGATGGTGATTTCTGCTATTATAGGCTGAAAATATTATATTTTTCTTTACAAATATTATACGTGTGATAATTAAATCTCAAATATTTTCCAATACATACCCTAAAATTATTTTTTTGTAATGTTTCCTGCGATATTTTTGTTACTCCTGAAATAAATTGCATACATTGTTCAGCAATCTGCGGTGTCTCTGTTAGATAAACATGTGGAAATATTGTCATAAAATGATCAATTAAAAGTTGTGCAGAAGATTTTTGAAGCAAATCTGCTATGCTTTTTAACATTGGAACTGTTTGTGGAATCTAAAAAAATATGTTATATTAAAATCATTTGAAATGTAGTAAAGCATCAATTTCATTTTAGTACGTTACCTTAACAAACAAGGGTATCAAATATGGCACAAAATGATTTGATTCCTTAAAGATATAGTTACGGGGTCCTTTGAAATCGAAAGCTCTTGTTACCTGAAAAAGCAATCACATTTGAAAAAACCAAAAAATTTGAACAAAAATATTTTAATTCAACCGAATTCCTGTTTTCTGCCTAAAATGTTCTACATTCTTATAAAGAAATACATTTGTTACCTCTTAAATATTTGAAGCACGTCACTATATATGTCTTACTTACTTCTGTAATAGATTGAGCAAATTCCACATCTGCACCAAAATAAATAACCGCCAGATCGGTCATTTGTTTGCAGAAATCTTTCTTGTAGGTATGATAAACTTCGTTTTCAGTCATGTTATGATTTCTACAAATATCTCTAACATACATTCTTGCTAATGAGACGTAGGGAGTGTCTGGATTCATTAAAAAATGAATTAACATTTTTAAAATGTAAAGTAATAATTTTCTGCATTTGATAGTGCCCAATAAATAAAGTAGAGACAGCGTTGTTTCTTGTAGACTTAAGTTACTTAATTCTAAACTTTTTTTAACACAAAGTAATAATTTCATTATAATTAATTTCTGTATCTCTTCTAAATCTTCACTACTAATTGTAGGCTCATTCTAAAAAATAAAAATATATATTTTGTTAGGTGTATTCTCAGTCACATGTGTATATTTTTATAAAGGTTCAAATGGGAACTATACACTGAACACAGTTACGTAAGAATGTTGCCTAATATATAACATTCTGTAACCCATTTTATTGCTATTAGAATCATAAAATGACCTTTTTAGAAGTAATAACACTATAAATCTTCCTATTGTAGATTACTGAACTTTAAAATACAAAAATAAAACGATTTTAGACAATCGGAGATTCTTTATTTAAATTCTGAAATAAATGGAACAAACATATTTAAAGACGTATAATTGAATAGTACGTGAACAAATACTCACATATAATTTTTGAACCACTGTTTTAAACTCAGCTGCAAATTTATTACGCACATCCTGATCAGAATCAATGCAATAGTTAATCCAATTTTCAATCATATCCTTTTTATTATAGCTTTGGCAATGATGAAAAAATACAGAAAATAATGAAACAGCATGTTTTTTTATCTCAGTATCATCCGAAGTAAACAGTACGCAAAATTTAAGAATTGAATCTATAATTTTGTTGAATTGATTATTGTTCCCTAAATGCATAATTTTGCCTTGAATCCTGGTTAAGTCCAAATTATTTCTTGAAAAGCCAATATTTTTGGGATCACATTTAAAACAGCATACATATGTTTTTGTTTCAATGTTGCTTATATTATCAATAGTAATCATACTGTACTTATCTAAAGAACAAATAAACATTGGTAATGTTTTAGCAACAGCAATAGTAATACTTTTTTTGTTCTTTTTTAATCCGTTCAATAAATATTCCAATATGGTCTCAGGATTTATATAATCTTTGTAGTTATAATATATATTTGGCATTTGCTCTATAATCTAAAAATAAATATCCATTAAATGTAATATTATCTGAAATGACAGTAAATCCTATAATAAAAGAAAGAATACCTTTTCGGTTAGCGATTCCTCTTCATTCGACATACAGAAATTAATTATTTTTGATAACATGTTTAAATTGTTGGTCATCTTGCAATTTACAATACAAGTGATTGCTTTGAGTTGAATGTCAAGAAGCATTTCGTAAAATCCAAAGTCTTCATGAATAAAATTTACATCAAATTTCAATCCTGGTATTTGCTTTAAAAAAGGACTCGTGAAGATACTAAATATAATTTCATCACATTGACCTAATATTTGGGATAGGCACATGCTCGTATCCATTACTACATCAAACAAATTTAAAGTCATGTTTCCTTTAACTTCTTTTTTCAAATATTTTAAACATTTGTTATATTCTATATCAAAGAACGTTAATTTAACTTCTTTAAATTCTGTAATAAATGATTCGTTAGAATAGGTTTCATTACAAAAGCATTGCTTCTTTTGTGAATGAATATTTTGATGATGAATAGCAAATTCCACATCCACCCATAATGCGCATTTAAGAATTAAATTTATAGTTCGTAAATTCAGCTCTATGTTGTTCACATCAGTTGCATCAATAATTCGATTAAATTCTTCTTTGAGAAGTTTCCAAGTTGGACTATATTCAAAAACTAAATTTTGATTGTCCGATTGCCCCAGGAATGCTACAGAGATATCTGTTAACTTAGAATCTAGAAGTTCTTTTAAAACGCAAGCTTGCGTCAAGCAAACAGCTTTTGCACAATGTCTAAATTCTAAATGATACCTTCGGAGATCACAGGTTTGTGAAATCGGTTGACAAAGCAATAAATTTTGTGCTAAATCACAGGCAACATTTTTAGCTGCAGAAGAAATTATTGGGCTATCACAAGTTATTACGTTTAAACAAACTTTAAACAAGAAAATGTCATTACTATCACCATTAAATGGTTGTTTCAGCAAAGCTGTTAAAAATATTATCACAGTGTTATTAAAACTCGTTAAATCCTCTTTACTAACGATCCCATTGTTGAACCAAGATGGAATAACGAACATTACATCATCAAGTGCTGCTAATGTAACTGCAAAGTTCTTAATATATGGAAACTTTTTAAAAAACTTTAGGTTACACTCATTAATTATCTTGCTATACAAAATCAGGACTGTCATTTTTATTTTGAGACTAGATGTTTTAATTATTTTGTTAGTGTAATCAAATATACCAATGGTAATGTCATTTGTCCATAGCGTGTATAATTGTAAGGGAAGCACTTCACTTATGATCTTAAGGGTATAAACAATAATGTCTTCACACATTCCTTCATCTTCGATATATATTTGAGATGATGTTAATTGCAAAGTAGGGATAACCGATACATCTTCAATTACAAATATTTCCAATGTTAACTGCTCGAAACTATTTAAATTGTTTTCTAGATGATTAACTAATTGGTAAAACATTTTGAAATAGTTATCACATATTGGAAATAAGGAAGATATTTGTTTCTCATGTAGTTTTTTCAAAATTGACAGCTGGGTTTCTATGCTGGCGTCATAAACACTGAAATCGGAATAAGTAAATAATGGACTAAATCTAAGCGAACAATTAGTTATAATATAGTAATATTATTAAAAACCTTTGCATGTTCTTTAATCCTAAAATATAAAACAGGCGTCCCAGCATCCAAGTGGTGAAAGTATCATATTTCTGATGAATTTTTAAGCGTTCATCTCGATTTAGATGTGTGTTATCATCTGTTGTAAAAATGTTTGGAGAACTATCAATACTGTACAGAATTGATGTTATTAAATTTGGCAAAGATGTTGATAGTTCATCTGTATTTTTAAACATATCAATTATTATGTTATTAAACGCTTTCCATGTTGCCAATACAGCATCACCTTCTTTCTCGACGTTAAAATAATTATTTTCTTCCATGTCATCCATTATTTAAGTATATTTTATTTCTTTTTCAACTACTAACAAACACTTGTTAAATATTTTAGGTTATGTTTAAACTTGTTGTACCTTGTTCGATCGTGTTCAATCTTATTCGTGCTGTGTCGTCTATCTGCACGTGACATTTGACGTTTTATATGTAAGTTAATAGTTGGTACTGCTGTTAGTTTTCAATATCGAACAGAGTAAAAATAAGCGCCACTTTTAAATAATCTTATTTTACTTCATTTTTAAGTAAATTTAACATCTGCACATTCAGTGTTTTCAAACAGTTCATTTTTCATTATGACCTGCGTTGCTTATTAGTACTTCTAAAACACTGTATTTGACTGTATGATAAATATAAAGGCAATATATTTAATATAATACATTATAAAAATGCTTCAAAGTTAGAGTAATTTATACTAAGAAAATAGACAAATAGGTCCACCTCAATTATAACTAGCGTTGGTAAAGTCTCTTAGTCGTTCAACTCGAGTAGATTCCCATAGACGGTATTTATTCCGTGACTGAATCAGATGCCAACAGTAATATCATGATATAGAGCGCCAGTTCTTATTTTCGATAGCTGAAATTAAATAACTAATTCAGAGTGATATTCAACATTTGTTGGAAGAATCTGTACAACAAGTCCAAACCGAGATAACATGCAAATTAATACATCGGCATCCTATATCGGTATTACATTCACTCAGGCAGTTATATGTTTATAAAAATTTATTGAAAGTTAGATATCACCAATATCTTGATTGAAATTGATGTTAATAAATGTATATTGGCGTTTTTATTCTAATAAATATCTAAAGGTTGACGAAGATATAGCAATTGAAAATTCGAATTGCAGTTTTAAAGCTACAGATGTCGGCCATATTTATGACGTAACATGTCTGTACTATTAAGGGTACATCAGCTATTTTTTCTATGGATAAGAGCTTTGTTGTATAAACTTAACGGAGGTGATACCACATGTCTTGGAATGTTCTACAACGTTGAATCCCTTTAATAATTAAAGAGACAAAATGACTTTTTTAATTGTTAATATCTCCTGAAATATAAAGAGTTATTAAAAAATAATGGAACATTTGAGGTTCTAGTAACCCACTTTATCAATATATAGTACAGTTTTATAGAAATTAAGACATAGGAATCAAGCCCATTGCCACACGGTGGCATTGAGAAATTAAATATTTAAGCTTTACCACTATTTTCCCCAAAGCTACGTGTACTGCAGGTTGGCCACTGTTACTCCATGCTATAAAAGTCCATGGAAGGGTACAGAGAGGGGAAGACGAGGTAGGAGAGTATTTAGTAAAAGAGTGTGACGATTATTAACAAAAGAAACGATCAAGAACAGCTTTTGCTTAAACTCTCTACTTACTGCGGCATGGCTACTAACTCCATGTTTGTATTGTTGGAATAACATATTAAAATTAAATAAAAAATGAAAAATTGATAAAAATGTAAAACTATATTTTCAATGTTCCGTCCTTTCTAATCCAAGTAAAAATAATAACTATTGAAAACATTATTAATAAATAACCAATAATGCCGGTTTCACACCAGAGAGACAGTTCAATAAAATACGAACAAAAATTTGTTTTTCTGAACAAAAACACCAATTTTTGTCTTTGGTGCTGTTTTAGTAAACAAAACACATTCCCATCTGGAGTCGGTAAGATTTAAAGAAAACATAGTAAAATTGATATTCTTTCTTTCATGGAAAATGTAAATAGTTTCTTCAACGTGAACATTTTAACCACTTCTGTTACAAAGATAAATGTTTATTTGCACAGGTTGTTTACGCAAAGCTAGCGTATACTATTGCAACGCATTGTATTTGATATTTCATTACAAAAAATTTGAATCCGGAGCGTATAAAATTCGAATACGATATTCTAGAACTCGACTTAGTATATGAATCGACATTTGTGCGATATAGGGTACGATATATAGTGTCCGTTTCGAAGACATTTTGGATCAAAAATGGAGGCGAAAGTTTCAGAAGTAAAAATGTATTACCCCACTCCATAAACTTAAGCATCTTTTCCTGAACGTACCCAAATATATTTTCTACCTGTGGTTTAGAACGTGCTTCGAAAAATCTTACTCAAATTCTTAGCTAAATATTACTGTAGATTTTATAGCCATTCCGGTGATATAACGATAAAACTTTAAGTGGATTTGATACGTTTAAGACAGCGTAAAGCTTCGATCGAATCACCAAAAGCTCGTCAAGTCCCGTTGACACAACTGTTATATCAATTTTGTTCTTTTTTTATAGAAATTTTGTACATTATTTAAAAGTTTCTTTTTATATTTAAAAAAAATATGATATTTATGTTGAAAATATTTTATATACGTAATACGAATATTCGTATATTATATTATACATTCAATGTTTCTGTACAAAGTTTGAAACGTGCCACATTGAATTGTATCGTTTTTGTATTGTTCTAGCTTGGTTAGGGGCGAGGGGATGAAGGGCTCGGTGAGGTGTTAAAGGTATTGAAAGCTGCACTTGATGGGAGATACATGAGCGTGTATTGATACGTGTACAGTCACAGAAATAATTTTCTTTTTAGCAGAATATATATACATACACTAGCTGTCCCGGCCACGCGTTGCTGTGACTAACGTTTTTGTCATATTACATTACATAGCGCCATCTATTGAATATTTACTCAATCTAGTCAACAGAATATTTACTCAATCTAGTCAACAGATGTCGCCATCATCGTCGCCAGATGTCATATGTCATATACAGATAATTAATAGACAAATAATTTGCAATAAGATAATATTGCAATCATAAATTGAGATGTAAGCTATCCTATCTTTCAAGTTGGATCAAACTGCACACGGTGTACAAATTTGATTAAAATCGGTTAAGTAGTTTAGGAGTCCATCGCGGACATACAACGTGACTTCGTGACAACGTTAAATCCATTAAATTACATATCATTGTGCCTAATTACATTATGATCCATATTCTATCTACTCATTCTCACTCCTTCAAAAAGAAAAAGAAAAACAAAACAGATCAATTTAAACCCTACTGATTCTTTCTTCCTGCTATTCTCCCTCCTGTTTCTACTCTGCCCTTTTTTCTCTTTCCTCGCTCCTTATCTCCATATCCACCATCCACCGTTTCTCTTCACTGCATACCTTTAAAAACTGCACAATCCTCTTTTCACTTTTTTACTCTTTTCTCACATGAATATTTAATGTGCTCTAGCGTTTCTATCTCTTTCCAGTACATCCTTTTTTCTCTGTTTTCCCAGTATCTGTTGACTATCTCCTTGTTTCCCATCGTTATGTTCTTTGTCTCTTTTACTCGTATGTATTCCAGTATCTCTCTCTCTCCCAAGTCCTCTTGTATCTTTCATTATATTTTCTATTATGATTTTTTTCCATTCATTTCAGTTGCTGTATCTCTCTGTCTCTCTACCAGTTAGCTTATCTTCCACACTCGTGCCTTCTTCGCTCCTTTTCTCTATCTCTTCTGTCGCCCTGATATTATATTAATTGTTTTATTTTATTTAGAACCTGGTCAGGGGCGGCCTTAGCCATTGCGAGGCCCCGGGGCGGCAGATCTTTGCGAGACACTTGTTCTTAGTATAATTTATGTAAATTGTAAGTAAGTATTTTTGATGATAATTGACGAGAAATAAAATTTTATATTGTAAGTGTTATAAAAGTTAACAAGCACAAAGACGACAAATATTAATGATGACAAACTAAGGTACATGAATGTGTTAAAAAATTTCTAAAGAGCGAGGCGCGAGATTCAATTATATATATAGTAATGAACTTTTCTACTTGGGTTGTTGCGCGAGAATGCGAGGCCCCGGGCGATTTCCCAGCTTGCCACCCACTAAGGTCGCCTCTGAATCGGTCATGTTATAGTTTTATAGCAAGAATTTTCTCCTTTTTCAAAAATATTTATTAACTTTTTTTTAAAATAATTATTTATATATGATTATGATATTTGTAAGCTCTCATATCATCATCATCTTTGATATAACTAAACTCAGAAAATAGTAAGAAAATTATAAACTTCTGTACAATGGGCTTGTCTCCTCATTTTTTAGTGGTCGATATTTCAATTGTTGATTAAAATTGATGTTAATAAATGTGTATTGGCGTGTCTATTTTATTAAATATCTAAATATTGACGAAGATATAGCAATTAAAAGTTTGAATTGTAGTTTTAGCGCTAGAAATGGTCGGCCATATTTGTATGACGTGAAACGCATTTTAACGTCAGTTATTTGTTGAGTAGGTCAGTGCTGTGGTAATGTTCTGTAGCTGTTGGTAGTCAAATAATCAAGTTAAGTCAAAGAATAATAAGTGTTTATTTTATGTAACCCGGCTAAGGTAGACATGATATTAAAATTTTACTAGTCCTTGAAATAGCTGTAAATAATATTTGATATTTTGATATATAAATACATATAGCAGAGATTTATGAGCTGTAAGGTTGGTAACCTTACACAAGGATTGTGATGTCACATGCACTTGGAATGTGTACAACGTTGAATCCCTTTAATAATTAAAGGTTTAATATCTCTTAACATATGAGGAGTTATTAAAAAATATTTGAACATTTGAGGTTCTAGTAACTCACTTTATCAATTTATAGTACACTTTTATAGAAATTACGACATAGGACACGAGCCCATTATCTAATTATTCTAAAAATTTGAAGTCGGTTGACGGTTTCGGACTTGTAATGAATTCTACAAAGTTCGAATCGTTTGCGTGGGGGACAAAGAAAAACTAATACGATTGACGGTTTAGTTGTTTAAATAAGACAATGTGAAAGTGAAATTGGTTTTATTATGGTGTGTGCATAGAATCCCATATAGTGGTAGGGGACACATCTCTATTACATATTTACAAAATATGTAATAAAAGGTAAAGTTTTTTCATAATATTTTTGGAAAGAAAACCTTAAAATATTTGAAATTGACTTTCACAATTTATTTTAATAAAAGTTATTACGATTGTTTTATAACAATACTGCTGTAATTCCTTTAAATAAATAGATATAAAATAAATAAACATTAAGTTACTATGATAATAAGCAAAGTAAATAAACATTATTTGTGTGATCTTTGATTTATGCGTAATACTTGTTACACAGTAATTCAGTAAATCAGTAAACGGACCAAATAATTTGAAATATGGACTAAGTATCAATCTGTATTAAATATATTTACTTGATATGTGATAAGGATTAAAACAGGGAGAGAAAGAGACACCAAACTTTCCCCTCTTTTATCTATTTGTCTCTTTTCCTCGTGGAATAACTCTTGTTTATGGTGAGGCCACAAGCATGGCCCGATCAGCGATGTAGAATGTAGTTCAGTAGCAATCTAGACTCCTTAAGCGTTTGACGGTCTATAGACTCTTTTAAAAGATTTTATCAGTTCGCGTGATATTCGTTAAATTTAAAATTATCTAATAATAACTATTAAGTTTTTTTTTTATTAATGATTCTTTTATTTAAACATTTATCTTGCTTGTTACATGTTTTGACTTCAGTTGCACTGCCTTTACATTTTATCTTGGTTTCAATGAATATTTTGAGGTTGTTTTGGTAAGATTTATCTCTTAGAGTGATTACGGTGTACTTTGACATGAAAACTGTTCATGTTTCGTATTTGTAACAGTGAACCATATTGCTTGAACAATGTCACATACCAAAAACCATCAATAACTTCAATATTATAGTGTTTTACGAAACTAGACATGACTTAATAATTGTCAGTGTGTTTTTTTTATAACTTTTAAACAAATCTTTAAAATGTTTAGTTTTGCGTATTGTGTGATTTTTATATTTAGTGTTATTTTATTCTGTGGCTCATCGGCGAGTGTTTTTAGAAGTGATAATGATTCCATAGTGCCGAATTCTCGTCTGCACGGGTCCAAATTTACCATAGAAGAACTCTTAAGCAACACATTTCCTACTAAAATCACTGGGGACCTTGATTTAGATCCATGTAAAGCGGGTGAGTATTTTTTATTGCATTATTTGCGCAATATTGCGCTTCTTGAGACAGCATCTTTGTTTTTAAAGATTCAATTTTAACATCTATCTAAATTCTACGATATTCTACGATAAAATTAGTTTGCTGAACGTTTTCAATGTATATTGTTGTTGTCGTGATCTTACTGTTAGAACTGTTTGGAGGTCTCAAATAAATCTTACTGTTTTAGGCGCTTCTTTAGCAATATTATTACTTATTATAATTATAGACGACACAGGGGCCAGAGCATTGATGCTTGACGCTGACTCCTATGTCCTCAAGTTCGATCCCTGAATCTGAATTATATTTCTATAGATTTGGTTGTTATTAAGGGGTGAGTAACCTTACAAACAATTTCTCTAAATCTCGTCCGAATCTAATACGATTCTAATGCGATTCGGTTCAATCCGTTCGAATCTAATACGAATCCCATACGAATCTAGTCAACATTGTTTGTAGGGAAGATAAAAAAAGCATATTTTCGATAATGTTTTTCAACGATCCAGTTAATATATAATTATTTCTATAATTACTACATGATAAAATACCATTTGGAGAATACTTTGTCAAATTTTCATAAATAAATGTCAAGAAATGAGCCATTGACAGCGAATCTCCGGTGATGTCACAAAAAAAAGTAACATTGCAGTGCCACTCTTAACTCATCACTGGATTTTCTGAAATCGAAAAACCAAAATGATTTCATTAGTTGATAAGTTTCTACAGGTAACGCTGTCGATTATTTTTCTTTTTATTGATTTTTCACAGCGCTTAAAAGTCAAAACACCGATTTTTAATGAAAAAAATTGTTATATTTTGAAACTTTGTTATTTTAAAATACTTTAAAATTAAAAAAAAAGAAGTCGACAGCGTTACTCGTCGGCATTTATGTAAAGAAAGAGTGTGCAAAATTTCAAAAGAATCGGTCCAGTAGATTTTTAGCTAGAGAGGGCACCGACTCTGAAGAAACTAAGTTTGAGAAAAACGCATTTAAAAGTTTCAAAGTAAGAAGAACCAGACCAGAGAGGTGAAGACTTAAAACTCTATATCTCCGATAGTTTTACTCCAATCAGTTTAAAATTTTCACACAATAAACTTAATAGGTAGTATATTAATATAAATAAATAAAAAAAATGAAAAAAAAAGTTGAAACCTGTAGTAGTAGGACGTAAATTAACGTGACGTAAAATTAAATATTTAAAAATGATTTTATTCTTATGAGTTACAAAATATAAAATTAAATTGTCAATAAATCCCGGCCTTATGATTATTTTAGTTCAAGATCTTTTTGTTGTTGTTTATCGTTCAATAAAACATTTATCTCATGTCTTTGTTACACTCGGATATGAATTATCAGTTATCTTGTATTGGATATATCATGATCTGCTCCTTGAAAGGTCACAGTACAGGGTTCTTCTAAAACTATATTCTTTAGAGTTCATTTTATTGATACAAAAATAATTATACACCGAGTTTGAAATGACGTTTTTTCATTACGTTTGTGACATTACTACGGTAGTATACGTTATGAAATTTTTTCTTCTTTTTTCAAAATTCCATATGATTTTTTGAAGAAAATAAATAGTTTCTCCTTATTATTAACGAGCACCTGTATGTCTTATTTTTGATTGTTACCAGTAGGGATAGAGGAGGGGTGTATATAGGAAAAACATTTGAAATAAAAAGTACAGCATCAGTTACATTATTCTATAGCCACATCTCATATACTAGATAAGTATATTATTAGATTAATAACTATGGCTGAAAAGAAAATAAATCGACCTGTTCTTTAATTGAAATGCATTCAGCAATTAATGCACTAAAGACAGAAAAATAATTTATCATATAGTGCAATAATAAAAGTGTGGGGCGCCTTGAAATTAATTATTTAGAGATTGGTACGCAGGGGAATGGAAGCGCAGTAATGTGGAAGCAGGAAAAGTGCTCTAATGACCAACGGAGCTCAGGGAGGGAGCGATACAGGACTGCTGAGAGTTGGCGATGTGTAGCGGAGGTGCAGAGAAATTAAATTGAAAGTGCGGGAAATAATATACAAAATTTATAAAGCCGTTAGACTGAGGAATGAAGAGAGGGGCAGTAGAAAAAAAACGCTGCAGAGTATGCACTAGGAAAGAAGAATCGCTTATCGCATATCAAGAATAGGTGTATGGAAAAAGTGGAAAACGAAAATAGAATTACTAAAAGGAAAAGCTAGTGAATTAAAATGGATGTAGGAGGTAAAAGGCAGAAGAATGGAAAATATAGATAGGGGAGAGGTAACGTAACACAGTGGAGAAATGCAGGATGGGGAGGTTGTAAGAGGACAAGATAGAACACAATAAAAGAAAGGGGCACGGGAAAGGATAAATGGAATAAATAGAAGATGGAAAACAGATATTGTGAATAAGGATCGGCAAGAGGTAAGTGTTGATGGTACAGGCAAGAATTAAGGAGAACGAGGTAACGGTGAGAAGGAAGAAGGAGTAGGGAACAAGAAGATATACGGAAAAGAGTACAAAAACAAGATAATGTTTTTTGAATTAGAAAAATGCTAGAATAGTTTTAAGTTTAGTGATTTAGTGATTTAATATTGAAAGAATATAAAGTCTAAAGACACCCAGATTACTTAATAAATACAAATACAAATTTTTCCCAAGAACAAAATATTTTCAACCATGTTCGGATGTACCTGTCCTAACATAGTGTGAAGTATCAAATTGCAAACTGAATATACATTTCATTAGGGGTTTATTTCACCCTTATTTACTTACTCTTCTTCTCCTTCCCCCGTCATAAAATAATGACTAAACCAGGTATTTGTAAACATGGATTACACGGTCCCTATTAGAATCTCATTATCAGAGTTAAGATCAGATAGGGTTGTAATGTATTTTCTCTATATGGGCTCTCAAGTTTTTGCCACCGTAGAAGAAGTTTGCTTATTAAACCCGTATCACCTAGTTCTAGTTCATGTTGTTCAAATATTTAAACTGAGCGCTTAGGGCAACAGAAATGTATTGACTTAGGTAATAATTATAATATCAGATACAAGAAAACTTGATTAGATCTCGTGTCATTTACATTTTCAACTTTCAGCAAATCAATTTTCAATCAAAATTGTTATCTAGATGGTTAAGGTAGCTAGGTTGTAGAATCTTACACTCAGCTATTTTTAGATCTGGCCGAATTACCGAAGATAAAACAACTGTAATCAATAATTTTTTTTTTTGATTACTAAAGATTATTACAATCTGTCCTGTTCAGAGGACATTCAGTGATAGGTATATAAAAATAATAAACTGTCTTGCGCGGGATGTGCCCATCGACTCATCCCTCAATTTCAATAGATCCTAGATTCTGATTAGTTGGTTAATAGGTCTTGAGATACTTTCTTTTTTAGTCTGCGTACTACCGAAGTTATTGGACATTAGACAGCTGGCCAAATTGTTTGGATGTTCAAGTATTCTCTCTTTGTATGCTTTGATTCTAAGCACATTTCTTCATTAACTGTGGGTATATCCAGATCTCGATGTATTATAGTATTAGGTACAAACCATCATACAAATCTTTAGCATTTTAGATTGGAATCTTTGGATTATTTCAATATTAGAGGTATATGCAGTACCCCAAAGTTGAATACCATATCACCATACCGATTTAAGTATGGCTTTGTAGAGCAGGAGTTTGTTTTCAGTGCTCAGTTGTGACTTACGTCCTATCAGCCTGGATATCTTCCGCATAATCAATAAATATATACCATATTAAAAATGCAATTCGGCAGTGAACCATAACTGAATTTTTATAACACTGCACCGTATATTGATAAAGTTGACTCAAATATCCAATTATTTTTATTCAATTCGCAATATTATAGAAGTTATTAACGAGAGAAGTGTAAAAGAGATGCAGAATCAAAAGTCACAATGCTAGCAGCTTGAATGAAAGTCGATGTTCATAATGGAATGGGGGATGAATCGAGTAGCTGTTTTGCTTTGTACAGATTTAGCACGTCTATGTCTCCTAATCGTAATCCCAAAGTCAACGAAATCAGGTTCGAAATGTTCGATTATCTCTTGATGTACGAACCTATGAGCACATATAATCTGTCAATAGCGGGTGGCAGTTTGAGCGATTCTAGGTTACAAGTGGTGACTAGGGATGTCTGTGCGTGTGTCTGTGTGTTTGTGCTGTTAAGGGAGGTACTTTGCAACCCGCACTACATTATTTTAGGGTGCGTTGAGTCGACTAACGGATCTCGTTATAACAAGGGTAGACACAGGTGCGTGACATATCAGGGGTGAATTCTAGTTTATGATTTTTAACGCATGTGTTACTTATTGGCCATAAATGTTACTTTTAACAGACTAACAGATTTTTGAACTTATTTGTTTTTGGCAAATGTTAGTGTGATAGTAAGTGTAATAAAACAAGCTGCAAGGATTGTATAGCTCTTGCCGCGATTTTTATTCCCCATTTTCCATTTTCTTCTGAAATTTCGGCAGATATTTTTAAAGTCTAGTGTAAAATGTGCGTTTCCCTTTAAATTTTATCGTATTCTTCCTGACCCGCTTTGATAATTTTTGCTCATAATATAAAACACTTTCTCTTTAACTACTGAGCAAAGTAATTCTATTATTCTACAGGCCGATTTTTAAATAGCCAGTTGCTTATGATTACATTTTGTGATATTCTCACTCCTTCCAAAAGAAAAAAGAAAAATATAAACAAAGCAGATAAATTTAAACCACTATTGCTTCTCTCTTCCTGCTACTCTTCCTCCTGTTTCTACTCTGTCAGTTACATCTCTAGAAACCCTACAAATATTTCTTCATATCGTAGTAATGTCGAATAGCCTGATTATAATTTGAGTAAGATTTTTCGAAGCACGTTCTAAACCACAGGTAGAAAATATATTTTGGTACGTTTGCTTCTGAAACTTACGCCTCCGTTTTTGATCCAAAATGCCTTCGAAATGGATAATTTTTGCTATCTATAAGTCACCCTATATAGCCGAAATGTCGATTTCTATACTAGGTCGAGTTCTAGAATATCGTCAGTGGCGGCTTTAGTCATTGCGAGGCCCCGGCCGACAGATATTTCCGAGGCCCCGGGCGGCAGAACTTTGCGAGGCCCCGGGATGGCAGATCTTTGCGAGGCCGTTGTTCTTTGTGTAATTTATGTAAATTGAAAGTATTGATGATGACGAGAATTACAAAAATTATAAAAAAATAAATGTAGAATTGTAAAATTTTATATTGGATGATTTATAAAATTTAACAAGGACAAAGACGACAAATATTAACGATGATAAACTAAGGTACTCAGTGTATTAAAAGATATACGCAGTGATTCTAGTGGGATTTCTAAAGAAAGAGGCGCGAGATTCAAATACATATATAGTAATAACTTGTTCTACTTCAGTTGTTCCGCAAAGGTTCCAGTCCCCTACAAGAGCGAGGCCCCGGGCGGTTGCATTACTTGTCACCCCCTAAGGCCACCTCTGAATATCGTATTCGAATTTTATACGCTTCGGATCCAAATAATTTGTAGAGCAGTATCATTTAGATAATATTGGGAACATCCCATAAAAGTAAGGAATTAATGTCCTCTTACATTCAATAATTGAAAGCTCCAGTTATATAGGTTGACAACTCAAATGACAAATTTCCTAATTTTTGAAATTATTTATAATATACAAGAAAAGGGCATGTATAATCGCCGTTGACTTATAAATTATAATCTTCTTTTACACAGTCAAATAATAATACTATTACCAACCATGAAGCTTTCAATATTTAAAGCTCTTCATTAAGTGCTTTTGTACTTTTACGTGGTTGCTTTTATACAAGAAACCACGGAACCGCTGAACCATGGTGGGGAAAGGGGAAATTTTGACTTTTGAAAAGAATGAATACAAATTACTACATTTTTATATTAGGTTAATTATAAAGGGTTTTGTTATATGTAGCGGTTTTTAAAGAAACACAAGCTTAAATATTGATCCACTTTAAAATACTTTAACTTAATAACTAAGCTAGAACTAATATTTAATGTTTCGACTTCGACAAAATGAACTGGATCGCTTCTTGTGTTCGATGACTAAATAGCCTTTTGTTTTTTTTTATTGGGTTAGCTGCCTATACTACATAAGCAGTCTCTATATGAAAAAAAACCCTAATAATAAAAAACACAACTTGAAGACAATTTTCTTATTCAAGATAATACAAAAATTTGTTATTAAGAAATCATACTACGTTCTTAAAGAATCAAATAATAGGTAGTTTCACAAATTTCATAAAAAAATGTATAACGATTCAACCTTCAAAAAGTTGTTTTAAATCAAAGTAAACAAAGTTAGTCTCGTTTATTTGAACGCAGTTTCTTTTTCCTGAAAAATCAACCATTTAGAAAATTGTTCGGAATTGTAGTTGGTGTTTTCTAAAAGGAATTTAAATTTTTCACCAGTTGAATATATTCTTTTCGATTTGTTTTTGTTTGATCAATTATTTAGAAAAGAATTCTAGTTCATTGATTTTGTGAAAACTCTCTCACTCGTGTCGAATATGTGAACAACACTGAATTTAAATATTTTTTATATATATAAATGAAAACAGAAAAAAAACTAAAAAAATAAAACCGAATATATATTACTAGAGTTTACCCCCGTCGCAAGCGACGACTGTCTTTTGTGTGTGAATTGAATTTCATTTCAAATTTTAATTTCATTTTTAAATTGAAATATTAAACTCGATCCATATTTATTTTGCATATAAAAACAAATAATTTTTCAGATAAACTGACTAAAAAAAAATATTTTTTCCAATTTGTTCATTATTTGACCAACTTTTTTTCAAAATTTGAGATTTTTTTTTTTCGATTTGTAAATTAGGTACTAAAGTTAGCCATTTCAACTTTCTAGCCCTATTTTTACCCTCTGAAAAAGCCGCCCCCGTACCCCTAAATAAAATTTTTGAATTTTGAAATTTTGTTTCTTAATAACATATTTTATTATTATGTATTCCAAAATTTGAGTTTTCTCCAAAGTTTCCTTCCGCGCACACTAATTTTCTTAACGCCCCCTTTTCCAAGTTCAAAATTTTCAAAAAATGTTAGCATTGAACACTGTAATACACATGCAAAATTTCAACTTTCTATCTTTTAGGAATTAAAAGTTATGGAGCAAAAAGTAAAAATTTTCTTTTTAGTTTTTCCAAAATTACGGGTTTCCAGGAAATTCAGGAGAAAATCCGAAGACGCCAAAATTCTTAGAATTATTTTCTGTACGAAATAGACAATTTTCAAAAAAATTGTTTTCGAGCCACCATACGAATCGCGTAAACATATAAACAAATAAACAAAAAAAAACATACACTTGGAACATTATAATATAGGAGGATCAGGCAACAGAGTACGTTTAAAATATAGAATAAATATTTGTAATTTTGAGTGTAATATTTAGAAACCTGCGATCTCTTGCAAGACCAAATGGCGATCCCTTATAACGCGTAGCGGAAGCTACGTCACTGTCGGACTGTAGATATTGAGTCGTAGCTCCTAGTTACGTCAATTAGTAAGGTCGTTAGTCGCGTTAGTCGTTAGTCTGATTATAGATGGTATGGAATCACGTATTAACGATAACGGATTGAACAGGGCACTCGTATTATCGCCCTGTTACGGTGTAAAGCTGGGTTCACACGGTATTGTGCTGCACGTTTATTTTACAGTATTCGATTTTAAACGTATAATTAACACGGTAAATTTTTTTTAGTAAAAACTTATAGCCGCAGTTTTCATACGGCAAAATAAATGTACTAAAATGAAATTTGCTATATGTTTAAGGTAAGTAAAGAAATATGAAAACTAAGATTTATTAGTTTCATTAATTTTGAATAAGACGAATCAATAGAGTTCGGATTTTGAAGCGAAGGTATTGCTGTTAGATTTGTACTGTTAGAATTTATAGTAGCCGAATTATTGTTGATTTAAAATTCTTTGGTATAATATTGTCTGTGACGCTGCTTGAAGTGCAACGTGATTTTTATATAATTCCATAGTTTTATCCCACAAAATGGACTTTTGTTCCACTAAAGAAATCAATAAATCATTATCTATAACATGGCTCGTATTCCTGAGTCTTGCGAACAATGATCGTGATCGAACAGATATGAGTTATATAAGTGAAACATTTTACGAATCACTTTTAAAAGAGTATTCCTGAACTAGCATATAATAATAATTAATAATAAAATTCAGGATTAGTACAGGAATACTCGTTTAAAAGTGATTCGTAAAATGTTTCACTCATATAAATCATATCTGTTCGATCACGATCATTGTTCGCAAGACTCAGGAATGGGGCTTCAGATTCAAAGAACATTTTGTAATAATAAACTTGAAACACGTGTAATTTATTCTTCACCACTAAACGCTTGTTCGGTTACTATTCGATAAATACCGCATAATATTACACGCCACTGCAAGCCGAGTTCGTTAAAGTTCATTCGATTTGCTTGACAAGTCCGGTGAGCATTCGATAAACGTGTTTAGCTGTGTACGTTTTTTGCAGTACGAACGTCCTGTGAACGGTTCTATATAAATGTATGCGTCACTGTTTATTCGATAAAATATATACTGCAAAAAAACGTGCAGACAATGCCGTGTGAACCCAGCCTTATTGTGCTACGCGTAGCGCTGTAGTGAATCGAACGCACAAATGTACGAGTATGATATAATAGATATCAATATGGTGTTGCCTGATGCCGTACCGTATGGAATCGTATGGGACTGTGAACGTGTGGGAGAGGGAGAGGGTGTGTTGCAATATATCAATTTACATAATGAAACTCATATGAATACATATATACCATACATTTGTTACGCTGGTTTTAATTACATTTAATACAGGGTATATCAAAATATCTTTATACCTATTTCATTAAATTTTGTTGAAAATGAATAAGATTGTAATGAGTAGAAAAAGATAAGAGAGAGAAGGTAGTTCTTTAAAGATAAAATTCACGTTGATTAACGAAAATGCAAGAAATGATTAAGAAAATTAAAAAAAAATTGAAATGTGTTTAAAAAATCTATTTGTTTAAAGTATAATATGTAATATATTGCTACTTGAACTGTTAGGATGCTCTGACATTAGAACAGACTACGCGCGACACTAGTTGTCGGCAGTAGGGTGCATCAATTCCTGCAGTTTCAGCTGTTTTATGGATTTTTTAAGATATTGTCATGCGTTTTTGATGTGGAAGGGCGGCATGAATCAACTTGAACGTGTTCTCATTTTTTGCTATACACTTCTTTCAATAAATTTTAAGTTTCAGTACCGGTTTTCCAAGTTTCATGTAAAATATCACAAAAATTCGTTGCTCTATCTCAGCCGATACAAACCTCACCCTCAAGGCACTTCATATTCTCAAAAGGTTAATCTTTCGAACGACGCAAAAAGTCTTTAGATAGTCTGGCTGCTCTGTACGACTTGAATATTTTAAGGACACAACTGAAAAAGCACAAAATATGAGATATTTACTTAGTCTTGTATAAGTCTCTATAGTACGTATAAGTTTGATGATTTGTGCTTAAAACAGAACATGTAAAATGAGGTATTATAATATATATATAAATAAGAGATATTACTACTGCAACATTTTCATTATTGATGCTGCCAACTAAATATAGTTTAATTTTGTGTAATGGCGTATGAGATATATGTTAAATTGTGATATTTATTGATTGCGGTTATGGCGTTGTAAATGGCTGGCGTCCATGTCATTATTTCTGGTCACAATGCGACGGTATTCCTCTGTTCGATTGTGTGTTTACACATTTCATGTTTCCCGCGTCCACAACGATTTATGATCAAAATATGAACGGGAGTTCCTCAGTGATTGATCTAGCATCGCAAATAAACCGAAGTCCGAAATTAAATGAATATTGTTAGAAATTGTAATGAACTGAATCTATCTGGCTGCCTCGTTTTGTGTCTAATATATATTTATATAAGACAATATCTCCAATTTTATTAGGAATTGTAAATTTATAATCAAACAAATGTGTTGCTTCTGAAATCAGAGTTTTATTTTAGTAATTTACATACACATTATAATAATTAGAGTGTTTAATTTAAATCGTACTATAATTTATTTTTTAAAATCATCATTTAAATTGTCAATTCCTTTTTATCTAATAGGCCGTTATTCCCACAACGTTATCTATGGCGTTCATGAGTACATATTTTCACTGAACCGACAAACGGGTTTTGTACCAACTAAACAAATAAAATTTCTTTAAATATATTATTCTAATATCTTGGTATGATTATTGACTAACGTCCTAATGAATATTTAATTTAAGATTTAATTTGTTTTAACAACTTACAGACACATGCGCGTCCACCACTCACACTTACGTCGTCATTATACCGTTTTACATATTGTCTTTAAGTTACGCTTGGAAACTTGTATAGACTATAGACAAAAGTCTATAACGTTCTAGTTTCTATGTTATAATAGAACTTTGTGAGAAAAGTAGGACGAAACTACCACCCACTTAAAGCAGGGGGTGTAATAGTCCAGTCAACATATTATTATGGTACTAATTTGTTCGTAATGCGGGGCGATGAAATCTTGTGGTTACTGATTCAATTATAAACTTCATTAATTCTTCTTGATTAGATCTACATGAAGGGAAGTAGAGTTCGGTTTATTCCAAGGGAACCATGGGAAAAATCTCAACCTTTTATTCTATATTTTGCACGAGATTTTTTTTTAAATTTACAAAATCATGATCCCATGAGATGCTATCACTAAATTTTACCAAAAAATACTAGTAGTATTTTGAGAAATTTTTGACGCAACTTTTAGTCTACATTATTATTATTTGTTTTATTGTTTTGTTATTAGGCACAACATTTATCCGCCTTAAATCATTAATTACATTTCATTTGTGTTCCCTATTCTATCTACTCATTCTCTCTCCTTCCAAACAAGTAAAAATAAATAAACTTAAACCCCTACTGATTCTGTCTTTAGCAGCTACTCTCGCTCCCGTTTCCACTCTGCCATTTCTTCTCTTTTCTCGCTCATTTTCTCTATCTCGTCAATTCACTGCCTCCCTTTTACATAAAATATAAAATGGCTCCTGTTCTACTACGTATCTAGATACATTTTCGTCACCAAATAAAACCGTTTTTTAAATTTTTCTTGAGAGAGTGAATTGAACTAAGCTTTTTCATTGATTAAAGAAAATATTCACACGCTTTAATTAATGGTATTTACACAGCGAATTCGTACACCAATATATTCAGTATCTGGCTTTTTCAGCCAACAACACATAATTATTTTTCTATAAATTTCCTGGAGAATTATTTATTCCCGTTAGTTCAGAAGGCTCGGTTTTTTTATTGATGATTCACGAAATATGTTAATTTATTAGTCAAGCAAACAAGATATGAATCATAAGTAAATTAAAAAATTTTGGGGAAGAATTTCACACACACACACATACATATACACGCGTGGAGCGGATAGATTCTTATTTCCACATGACACGCAATTCTCCGTTGGTCGTAAAATGCGACCAATTTATTTTTACGGTCCCAGGTAACGGCGTCAGTTGAATGGTAGAGAGCTACTTGTTAAAGGATGTTATAAATTACTCATCAAATTTCTTTTTTATCACCAACTGCTTTGTAGGTGAGTTTTTGGAGGGGTGCAGTGTCATTGAACTTAAACTTAATATGCGTCTTAAAGGAAGCACAATGATCGATACGATTGACTCATGTGCTTTATTTTCTGGGCTTGGTTGTTGTTTCATTTAAGTGAATATATGCAATGTATAGTATACAAATTGTTCTTTGCGCTTCTCTTCCTCTCCTCCTTTACCTCACTCCTAGTAACAATTCTTCCACGCTTTTTTTTGCCTTCTCCTTTTCTTTGACTTGTTTTTCTGTTACACTTACTTCCGCTTTATTTTCTTGTTTCCATCCTACATTGCCCTCTTTCTTCTTCCTCAGACACTTATCTATTTTTATCTGCTTCTTTCCATCCAATTTCTTTTCTTCCTTTTTCCTACTCATGTCTCGCTTCTTTGTTAGGTTCGAGAAATTCCATGTTATCTTTCTTAACCGACTCCACCGAACCACCTCATTTCTCGTCTCTCGTCTCGCGTTACCACAGGGAAACAAATTTAGGTATTTTGTAATTCCACAGTCCCAAACATTTCGGGGTTTGTTTTGGAATGTAAAGTCGTTAGGTCATATCATAACTCGAAAGCCTCCACAACAATGGCCACGTTTATGCAACCCTTTATCATCATAAAAGTATTTCTGTCAAATAGTTTCACTTTGGAATACCAAACTTTTCCTCGACATAGTTTTTAATAAAAATAACTGACATTTGTTTTGTACAAAAAAAAAAAAAAATTCTTTGTTTTAAAACTAACATAAAAGTATGTCATAGCGATTTTTAATTTTGTAAATAGAAATATTCTGTGATATATAAAACTATGTTATTGAAAAAGATCAAAACTGGAAGTAACTATTTAAAACATTTTCTTTATTTTATCGTAGCATGTGTAGCAAGTAAAGTATTATTTTATTACTATTATATTTATCATACGCTTTTCAAAGACACAAACCAACATTCAGTAACAGTTTAATGAATCTATGTCAGGCTTAAGCCGGTACCAAACGATGCAGTGACCGTTTGTTTCCTCCAACATGTGAGTCAAATATTGGATTATTGACACTGAAAACGTTTAACAAAAACTTTCAAGTAAATAAAGAAACTTTCAAGTATAAAACCTTCCTTTGTTGGATGATTCGTGCAGCTGTGCATGACATGTGAATCGACAACAGCCCGAATATTTTCCAACACACTTAGTTCCAGCATCAACCACACGATGCGGTGTTCGTAGCATCGTTTGGTACCGGCATTACCACGTTCAATACACGCTTTACGTAAAACTGGGGTTGCACTGCAGTCAGGTAGTTGCCGTTCACGCTAGTTACCTATATTCGTCGTAAAGCACGTTTTAACTTTTTACACAACTTAAAAAGAGATATTTTTTATACAAAAAGTACGCGTGCACTTTAGAATTCACTTGCGTGTACATTTTAGGGTCATATTATTTTATAATTTATACTCCAGTACAAAAAGTGCTTCTACTACCAGGGAATATAATTTTATTATTTTGTAGAATTAAGGATATGTAAATGTATATAATAATTCATGTAATTTATTATATTAAGGTGGTCTTAATCTCACGTCAGTTGTTTATTATGACATTTGTTTTATCATTGTGTTATCTTGGGATCAAATGGTAATTTGTTAGGGCATCTACATCCGACTCAATGCGCCTCTGACCATATACGCACTATAAATTGTAGTAACGAGTATTAAAAGAGAAATTATTCCTGGCTAATCTTTGGAGCTGTGACGTTGATGATATTAAAGTCCATATAAACATTCAAAACGTCATTGAAGCCCACGTGACATTAAATCCGATATATCGCTAACAAAATTTGTTTTAGTTTTGAATTATTTTCGTATGTAGTAGCAGCATTGAGGTATCTATTTATCAGCCATGGATTATACTATTATGTCGGTATCACACTAGAGAGACAGTTTTGTTGTCAAAAAACAAAACAAAAACATCGGTTGTTTCATTTTAAAACAGTTCTGTTTTTCAACAGACTGACTGTTCACACTGAAGAGACTGGTTTTATTTTTAGTGTTTCTCTGTGTGTCCCATAAAAATTGTAAACATGGTAAACAATAACTGACAAGCGCAAATGTTCACAAAAACAAAACCGCGTGTTCAAGCCAAGCAGACTAAAAAACAACAACAAACGTTTTTCCTTTGATTTTACCGACTTTAGATGGGAATGTGTTTTGTTTACTAAAACAGCAACAAATGACAAAAATGTTTTAAGAACTGTTTCTTTGGTGTTTTTGTTCAGAAAAACAAGTTTTTATTCGTTCTTAAAAAATGAACAAGTTACTCAATGACATATTTACAATAATTTTAATTTAAATTTATTACGAGGACGAGCACGCTTTAGATCTGTACATTATCGCCGATTTATCTATCAACAAAAATATAGGCTAGATTACAGTAGATTTAACAAGTTTGCTTGTAGACATATTTATAAAAATTGGACGAATTTCGAGGAAATATAACATTTGACGTGTTTTCAAACACATAGGTCAAAATGAAGATAACAAAGATCAAGGGCATCCATCAAGTATTTAAATCTGTATCGGTTTCTCTTTTGGTTTATATTTTAGTTTTAAATATCAATTGCTTTATATATTATCTAAATTATCTGATTTATTGGTATTGAAAGTATTATGCGGTATGAATTTAAAAAAATATATAATATAATATAATTTAATGCAATTATAAAATTACATATTACACGACCCGTATTTTGGAGACCTCTGCTTTACGAAATAAGTGGAAGTGGCGTGTTTTTTGAACTATGTACTTCAATATTTAATTGTTAAAATCACTGATTACTAATAATGATTGCATGGGACAATGGTACAAATATACAAAGTCCTTTTCGTACAAGTCTTATTTGAATAACAGTATTTGAGTAACACTAAAATATCGTCTCTTAGAGTTTGGCCTGTCGCACACTGCAAGCGTATTTAAGCGAATTTGATCGGACGTGTACGCGCTGCTATACGCTTTACTTATCCGAACCCTGTAAATGCATTGAACCCGCACACTGCAATCGACAAAGCCGTCTGAATACGGATGTTATGTAGTTCCCAGCGAATTTTAATCAAGCGAATACATGCTACAACGCTAAACCTATCCGAACCTTGTAAATACAATCAGCCGTTTCAGACTGGAGGGAATGCAATAGTCTCTTTCACAACAGTAGTGCATCGATAAAAACTAAAGTAAAAGTTTGCTCTCATGATAAATTACGTTAGTGCAAAACAACTCGAATACACCCTACAGTATACAAGTTTGACTTGGCGTACTGTCGTATCGGTACGTGATATGTATGTATTGTGACACAACACATGTAAAGCACACAGAAATCAAGTCGTTGATTTACGCCCGAAATACACTTGCAGTGTGCGACAGTTCTACAGTGCTAAAAACGTTATTTTAACGATACAAAAAGTATCGATAGGTTATCCAGAAAATGTGATTTCAATCGTTAGTTATCGTGAATCGACAAAACTTAATATCTAATAAAATACTTCAAAACAAAGCCATTTCCTTTCGTAATGAACCATGCTATAGTAAAATAGTACAGGACAATAATAAATATGGATTTTCTAAAACCATCGTCCACATTATGACACTGATATCTCAATTGGCTTTGATATTTTGGCAAATGTCCACGACGATGCAACTTAACTTGAAAAGTTTTAGTCTGCAGTTCGAGGCAAATGAAATTACAATTACAAAAACCTGCTGAGGCTGACGCCAGCCCTAGCTAGTCTCGTGATAGTGCTAGTGACATATCTAACTGATAATACTGCATAATGTGCAATTTTTGTGTACAAAAGCTGTTAGAAACACTATTAAGCACTTATAGTGAATTTATACACACTTTATGCCGGCTGCATGCATTGTAGTTACACCATCCGTGGAATTTATCATTAATAAAGCTTCAGCAGATCTACGTTGGCGATCCCGTAAAACTCTTGCCTACCATAAGTTCAAAGAATTCTTAATTCTGCACATTACAGTATATGAACTACACATAAACCTAATATGTGTCGTCCAAACCAGTGCGACGTTCATATGTTGACGATTCTTATTTTCAATTACTTTTAAATAAAACTCCATGTTATAGAAGATATTAACCATTTATATTTGTCCCTCGTTAAATCGTTAAAATTATATGAAAGTCAGTAATCAGATGACGTCATGTCCTAAGCTCTGATTGCCACCCTCTTCCCTCCTGCTGTATCAAACAACTTATGCAGGTTTGATATTATTAAGGTGCTAAAAAAGATGAATGAAATCGATTACTTATTATTATTTTTTTAAATTTATTTACTTGGTCTGGACTTTTATTCGTCATAGCCACCATCAAACATTTTTTATATATATTTAACATAACATGTTGTAATTCTATTTTAGTAATATCTAAATATTTAAAGAATTCACTAATTAATTTTGAATCACTTTGTGTATTATAATTTATGCATTTAAATATAATATGATCTAAAGTTCCCAATTCGCCACATTGGCATCTATCGTCAGTTTTAATATTAATTTTGTACAGGTGAGCTGGGGTTTTACAATGATTACTTTTGATTCTGATTACAGTTAATATATATTTGTGGGACTCATTTCTAAACCATCTCTTCTTACTTAAATTTGGATGAAACATATAATATATCCCTTCCTTTTAACTGACTTTTGGTAATGAAATCCTGGTGTCTCAAATTGAAGATCAAGATTACTTATTATTCTACAGATTTTGCCTAAATAAATATAGCTAAAGAAATAATATACATTTCAATGAAAATGTAATAAAACAGATTTTGAAAATGAGTTTCATTGGCACATCTGAAAAGAAATCACTTAGTAGAAGAAGATATGTGCAATTGTGGAGAATGTACTTCCAATGTACAGAAACGGAGGCCTGCAGAAATAATTTGTACAGAGTTTTGGTGAAAATTGGAGTGGAGTTGCTAACGAGTATGGAGGAAATACTAAAATATCCGAGGTGGACAGTGTGCTTAGTCATAGACAGGTTATGGCATAAAACGGGGTTAAAAGTTTAGGTAGTAATAATAATAATGAAATGTAAATAGATAAAATGTAAATAAAATAAAGTAAGAAGGGCGAAAAACGGACCGTGGTCCTAAAAAAAAAACGAGTTTCCAAGCCCAATAATAATAACACATTACTGCTATCTCTTTCATTTCATTAAGAAAACTGAACAAAATGATGAGACAAAGAATATATTTTTATGTGTTAATATTCCTTTTCACAACACATATTAGTGATTTATAAGGAATGTCATTGTACACTGAATTATCTGTTTTTTTGTTGTTCTTTATGTCAGACTCCACAGTATCATGTTTCTCCACACAATACACGGCTGTGCGAGAATTATCAAAACAAGAAAACAAACGTGGACGTGGTTATTAATGTCATTTAATGAGTTGTTATCTACTGATTGTATTATCTCATTCAGTTCTTTCACTTCTTGAATTTGTGTTGATGTCTTTTACAGAATCAGTTCACTGTGCCTGTAGCTGTACCCAGAGCTGTGTTTGCCAACGAAACCAGAGACCAGCTTCATGAGAAATGCACATTAACAAAATTACGACGTCATTTGCATACAGCATAATGAAACCACTGGTTTACCAATTTAAATAGTTAACTGGGCTTTAAAATGAATTAATTTTAGATTCATTTTTAGTTTTTGTTTAATTGTATTTATGTAATTAGTGGGTAAAAGCTCACATACCAGAGCTTTGTTATAGCGGATTATTGTATGTATACATAGGAAAGTACACTGACAAAGAATCATGCTAGGTGCGTTTATTGAATTTCTGGGTGGGCATAAATTAGATCGCTATTTCAAGATACTGGTACTCAATTAAGATGTCCATTAATGTTTAAAAATTGCGTAACAGACCTAGAAATGAAACACATAGACTAGTTTATAGTTCTCCTAGACACATGTGCCATTAGAAGTTCAGAGTAAGGAAACGTGACGAAGAGCTAAACGAACATTAAACGAAAAGCAGCAGACCATGTGACATGGAGCGTTTTATGGAGGTAGTTAACCCTTGGTTTATAGCTAATCACACATGTGTACACGCAGTATAACTTTAAATCTAAACATCTTTATTTAAATACAGTAAAATATTGTTGGCTAACAATTACTAAATCAGAAGTGGGTGGAATAAGCAGGAGGTTATTATTTTATTACTTTAAAACACTCACAAGTAATATATCTTAACTAAAAAGGTTATTTAAACATTGTCAAACAATACAACTGACTAATTGGGACGATGTTTTTTTGAGTATGGTCTCCTTTGTTTAATATTAGTATATATTATCATGAAATGAACCTTCTACTTTAATATTTATTAATATACCATTAGACATCTGTACTGTACTGTCATCGCTGTAATTTCGCTGTGAATTACATAACAAACACAAAGCAAATCTCTTTGGGACAGGTCACGTTATGTACGAATATGCATGTAACCTCCACGTGGTGCGACATTTTGATGTCCAGATGTATGACACAAAAGAGAAAGGAAGAAGTGGAATAAACAAATTTACAATTTTTTATTCAGCAACAAATTTATTATAAACTATTTGTAATTGTGTTTCACTCTTTTTTTTGTTTTTAAAGGGTTTAACTAATAGGTCATACTTGCTGTTCATTGTTTTTTTTATAGCTTGTTCATAAGGTATGTCTGTAATGTTATAATTGTTTTCATAATATATGAATATTGTTATATATTAATTACAAAACGTATGAATATTGTATCGTCCATAATTACTAAAGCGTGTTTAATTAGAGTCGTTATCAGTTTCGATTCATTTCGTATTTAAATTTAACAACTGATTAATAAATAATTAAACATACATATCCTTTAGTTGACCAATCGATTGAATTAAAATATACGAGTAGAATGGATACGGAATTAAAATAAATTGGCACGTGTCCATGTGGTTAGAGGTATTCTGACATTAGTGCCTTCATTTCTGTATATGAGTATACTTGATTATACTCCAAATTTGTACTCAGTTTATTAATAAAGTTTAAAATGATTTCAGTGAACTACCCAAGTTCTCAGTTAACTTATTGCGAAGGCGCCTTCTTCGCTCACGCCCACGCGGTGAATTTAGAACTCAGAAGAACATTAATAAATATTCAGAAACTGTCAAAAGACTTATTATATATAAGTAATTGATATTACGCAGACGAATGTTTAAATTTCGAGAGAAATATTAAATGAAAAACGTTTTCATTATTCATTCATTTTGAGTACAGACGATGTAGCTAACCAGAACATTATTAACCTTGATTTTCCGTAGCATTTAAATCGTAGCCCGTAGCCCGTAGACATTGTAAGCTGGTAGCTTAATGGTTCATGTCCATGAATATAAATAAAATATTTGGGGGCTACATTATAATTCAATCTGTCAGTGGTACGAGCACGTGGAGAATCTCATTTAGAAATACGTGCCGTTCTCTCGCCCTTAATGACCGGACTCCTCGATTACTTCGTCTGACCATACGTAATGGTACAGGCTTTACGAACATACGGTAGGCGTACTGCGATATTTAAAAATGTTTGCAATTTCACACTGTATTCGCACGTGTCCACGTGGTTCTATAAGATTAGTCTTTATTCTGACATTAGTGTCTTTTTATTTCTGTACATGACTATACTTGATTACACTCCAAATTTGTACCCAGTTGTCAAGATATCTAACTCATCAACTGAGCGATCTATATTATGTGCGTGATGTATAGAAGCTGCAGGTTAAAGTTTCATTAGGTTTACAAACCCTGCAGCAGAAGATACCGGTATGCGGTTCTGTACCATCTGACATCAGGGTTTATGCTCTGTTTGGGTTAATTGGGCTTTGTCGACCCCTAATTACTTTGGCGTACGTATAAACATTTGAACCGTAGTCATACTCGTATATGGACCATTCTCTATCCAATTACCTTCCAACTGGATAGGTAAATCTATCGTAATTGGTAGGTTTATTACGTAACGTTGTATCACCTAGTCGCCAATCGCTATGCAACGGCTATATTATTATACCCTTAGCTAAATCCTGACTATCTCTAATACAATTGTTTATTAGTCTACTGTGTTATGTATATGTAGTCTACGCTTACACTGATATGTGCCCCCATCACTCTAGTTCAAGTCGATAACAGTATATCGCATTGACCGAATTAATTCCGCAGTGCGTGTGTCCACGTTCAATTATATGCTCTACAAAAAAAGGATAAGAAAAACTCTGTTTGTGGCTCTTGTGTGTTACAGGATTTGCGTTTTTTACCGCGCGGAGTTATTCCTTAGCGCACTCTAGGCCTGAAACGTAAACACTGACGTAGATACAACGTATTAAGTTTAGACTAAGGCAGTCTCTATTAAATTGAACTATACCTTTATGTTTATTAAATAACTAATAAGAATGATATCTGCTTTCAGGAGGATTTCTGGGAGACATTGCTCTGCCAAACGTAAATTATGATATGGAATGGAATTATCAAAAGCTTAATGAGACTCTACAAAAGGAGTTAGAAAAATTTAAACATGAAGTACTTACAGAGGGTCTCCAAGTGGAAGAAGAGGGGCTCACTGATCTTATTCGTAAGCGTGTAAAACGGCCGCCAGCACCACTGACCACTAGAAGTCCTAATGATCCCATTGAAGATCCTGAGGTAAGTGGTAGAGTGACCGTCACAGGAACTTCTAGATTTTGAGATCTAAAATAGAAAGGATGGAGATTAGATCCGTTTTTCTTTTAAATACTATAACCTACTTATCTAACATTAAGTATATATTATTTAGAGATTAAGTTGTTAAAGAGTGTTTCTTCTAATTCATTTTTTTATGAAATAAATACTCACAAAATGTAGAATAGAATTAACAGCATGAAATATACTCATAGTCTAAGAGCCCAGGCCCGTCAGACTTTCGTCAAAAACTTAAATTGTAATATATGACATTGTAACACGTTTTATTAAATTTTAAAATTGTCTGGCAGGGGGTTTTACCCCCACCCACTGGTACCCAATGGATATACGTGATTTCTAATAGTCCCCCGTAAAAAATATCTAAAAAAATCAGCCTTTTTATATTATGACATAATTTTTCACCAATTTATGCACCTTTTGCTATCTGTTACCTGACAAACCAGTGGCGGCATTAGTCATTGCGAGGCCTCTGGGCGGCACATATTTGCGAAGCCGTAGTTCTTTGTGTAATTTATGTAAATTGAAAGTAAGTATTTTTGATAATGATTGTTGAGTTTTAGATGTAGATTTTAAAATGTTATATTAAATGTTAACAAGCACAAAGACGACAAATATTAATAATGATAAACTAAGGCACATGAATACCTTCAAACTGATAAAGATATACGCAGTGATTCTAGTGGGTTTTCTAAAGCGCGAGGTGCTGAATTCAAATACATATATAGTAATGACTTTTACTACTTTAGTTGCGCAAGGGTGCGAGACCACGAAAGGTTCCCCCGAAAAGTTTTCAGCTTTTATAAAATGACGTATGTCTAGTGGCCTAGGCTCTTCGGCTATCAGTAATAAGGTTCCTGTTAAAATGTTAAATGGATTACAATGAATTACTTGTGAGTACTTAAAACGTTTAATAATCGTGTGAAAATCGATATAAATACTGGCTTGGGTTCCTATCTTAAGTAATAAAGTAAAACATTACTGTTTACAGTTATATGTTACTTAAACGTCACACCATATACTAAGAAATATCAATAACACTGTATGTAAAAGATTTATTCGATTTACATAATATTTTGAATAAACTTTTTTTTATAAACATGTCTTAAAAATGATATGTAAATTGTTTGAATCATTTCTTCGATTCTAACTCTATTTTATGGTGTCGAAGTCTCATATTTATATACTAAAACTTTTTTTAAACTACAAAGTTATCGTTATTACAACATACAAAATATCTTTATTAATTTTTAATTTAATTAATTAAATTTCATACAAGAGATCAGAAGATATTGACTTTATTTTATATAATGTTATGAACGGAAGTAAATAGAAATTGTTAAACAAGAATGCCTTAAAAACTTTTAAGCGTTTTAATTTGTTTTAGATACTAGGGGAGAATTCAAAGTTTATTTGCAAACATAAAAATGCATGAAAACAAAATAACTTTATTTTATAATTTTTTAAAACTATTTCTTAACTTTAATTAAATATTAATATTGCATATTGAGAAGTATTATTTCGTTTTAAAATAAGTTCGAAAAACTAATCGGTTTTATTTTCATATTCATCAAAAGGCTTCATAAGCTTCGCAACGCAACCACTAATCGAAAATTTTACTTTAACAAAAAAAAAAATGAGAAAAATGAAATCTATCTTTTTTCAAAGGTCACAAAAGGAGTTGATGTTTACATTGTGTGACATAACGTGACAATGACACAATGGGTTTAAATAAATATAAAAGGATTTTAATATAAAGAAGTTTAAATGATTATATCTTTAGTTTTTATTCACAAACTAGCTGACCCGACAGACGTTCTCACAATTCAACTGAAAATAAACAACTGAATCAATTTTCCATTATTATTAGCTTGATTTACAATTTGATAATCAGCTGTCAAACGATATTTGTGCACATAGTAGCACAAATCCCATAGAAAATAGCACTTTCATTTTGTTCAAGAATTTTCTAATTTTCCAAATTTCTTACCATAAAAATCTTATTCCAATTATTAGGAACAATCAAAAATAATTAGCAAAAATGGTCTAGTCGAACGCGTGCTAGATGCGTTTACCAACGAAATAATATAATATAATAAATAATTAATATTTAAATTGCAAAAGAATGGTCAGTTAAATAGAGTATACATTTTTTGGAGCACTCTATATGATATTGAAATTATTTTAAAAGGAGGTACAGGACGTACCGTCAATGCAAAAAGTGTATCTCTCGGTAATACAAAATGCAAAATACGAAGTACATGAGGGACGAGCAAATATTGGGACTGTACCTTTGAAAATGAATTTTTCAATTCCCTATTAAACTGCTTTTTGCTAGTTAAAATGATTTTTTTATGCATGTAATAGTTAAATAAATGAAAAATTATCTATAATTAATGTCAAATTTATATTAATTTAATTTAAATACAAATTAAATATTTTGAAAAAGGAATAACAAATTATGCAACGCTGCAAATTTACGTGTGTTGACGCATGCGTGATTTGGTTTTTTGACCAATAAATTGTTATATTTTATATAACATTTATTTCGATTTTGAATTTCCCGCTCAAATTGGCATTTGCAACGTTGCCGGCTTATAACCTACATTTACTGTTTCTTAAAGGTTTTATTTAAATATTTTCGTAAATAGGTATCCTTTTGATAATTTTCTTTTTGCAATAGTTACAGGAAAGATTATTTTATATACACCTAGTTTTTGAAAGCCGTGTCACCATTTTTTTATAGTTAAAAGTTATATTATGTGGTGAAATTGAGCTAAAAATTATGATTTGTATGGAAAATGACTATTTTTAATCAAGTATAAAAAGAAAACTATGAATCCTAGGTCTCTAAAACTTTGAGACAGCATGTATTTTAACTATTTGTATCGACTCTCCAAATTTCACAACGTTTTCATCATTTACGTTAACGTCCTGTACCTCCTTAATAGTAATTATTATTTGTGAGTACTAGTCTTTGTACCCCTTAAGAGCTATCGTTATTGACAAAAGAGACCGATTGAAAAACACAATAGTCCCATCCCTTTTTAAGTCTTGGAAATAAAATAGAGGTCAATTAATTCGTTATTTACATATTCAAAAACACTCATAGACATTAAGTATGCAATACATGCCCCTAATTCGACAAGTGCTTTCACAAATTTAATGACCCATTTAAAATACTTTATTCTTTCCAGGAATTTCATAAAAATAAAATAAGTGGAGGGGACTTGAAGAATCTGAACAACCATCAAGACATAAATCCAACTAATCAGATGGAGTTACCATCCTCAGCGAATGAAACAGCAGACGACAACGAAATGATCGATGGCAACATCACCAACAAGTTGGAGCAGAATGGTGTTCTAGCAATTAACACAAGCAAAATAATTGTACCAAAATTACGACAATTAGAAAACAATCGTGCAAGATCCAGAAGTATGATATTAGATGAAAAATGGGGGAAAATACAAAGTAATCGTCGGGAAATCACTGGAAATTCTAATGGAAATATACAAAGGATTAAAGAATTTATTATACAGCCTACTACGGACTCGTTATTGCCACGGTCTACGAAACCTAGACATTATAGTAATGGGAGAAACTTTGACGAGTTACAGATGATCACGGGGAGCGGGGAAGTGAGAAAGAGACACCAGAGAAAGAGGAGACAAAGGTATTATGAGAGGAATGGAAGGGGCTTGGACGTTTATCAAATGTCAGATGTTTTCAAGTGTTACATTTTGTTTAGGCTTTGATATTGTTACATGATAACTGTCAAAAAACTGCCTGTCACAACTATGCTTCATAAACTTTCAAAACTTTACGCATTATAGCTGATAATGATATATATATATATATATATATATATATATATATATATATATATATATATATATATATATATATATATATATATATATATATATAAAACAATATCTCCAGCTTTATTAGGAATTGTAAATTTTAAACAAACTCATGTGTTGCTTCTGAAATTTAAAGCTTATTTTGGTAATTTACATACATATTTTAATAATCATTCCCACTCACTGCTTTAATTTAATTTTTTATTTAATTTAAATTGTTTAGCATATGGCAATACGCGTAGTTTTTTTTTTTTTTAGAACCTTATAAGGTCCAATGTCTTAAATTAAAAATATTATTTTAAGAAAAACTATATTATATTATAACCTCCAAAATGTGACAATCTGTCAAAATGCAGTAGAATTTATTTTTAAAAGAAGTTTAATGTCAGTTTTTGAAAAATATGGAAATGAAACCAATTTCTATTACTAGTTGTTATTAGAAATAGCAATTTTAATTATTTCACATACAATTTTGTCGAACTGTCAAAATTTATATTACTAACGATGCATACGTACCAAATAAATTAACTAAACTTAAATTAAAACACAAATGTAAAAAGGAATGCTTAAACGAAAACCTGAAATCTAGATTACAATATTAGATAAAAACAGTAAATTAAATATCAAAACAATCAAAGTGGGAATGAGGCTTTAGCGTATACTCGCTAAACAAAGTTACATATATTTGAGGGTTAGAACACATTTAATTTTGAATATGTCAATAATCCAGTATAATATATTCTAGATCACAAAAAAGAAAAAGTCAAGAAGAGAGTGAGGAAAGTATATCACATCTTTTAAAAGTTCAAAAGCTACAATCAGAACTAAGTGAAACAGAGACAACAACTCCTATACACAAGACCACCGAAATGCCCAGCAAGCCCTTAAGCGCACTACCTTCATCTGTAGAAACACCAATCCATGAAAATGAACCGCGGTTTGAATACAAGCCACGTGGGCAGAAAGTAACCTCTGAAGCCCCAGGTAAAAGCATGGCAGATACGGAAGACACCGCTGGAGAAGATGATGTTGTGGTGCCAGTTGTTTCTGAGGGTGACTCCATAACCCTTCCCGAAGAGGAAACATCGTACCATCATCGAGTGACCCGAGCAGCAACAGCGCGAAAAGAAAGAGTCTGGGAGCACGGCGTCATCCCCTACGAAATCGACGGTCAATTCAGTGGCCAGCACAAAGCGTTGTTCAAACAAGCAATGAGACATTGGGAAAACTTTACTTGCGTTAAGTTTGTGGAGAGAGATGTATCTGTGCATCCCAATTTTATATTATTCACTGAAAGGCCTTGTGGGTAAGTTATTTTAAATCCAGTTAATTTATTTGTTCAGAGTTAGTGTAGGTATTTATAACGAAAGCTGAGTTGTCACATTTGTCTGTCAAAATGGGACATGTTAAATCCAGTGTTACGGATATAAATGGTGAAATATATTTCAAAGGGATTCAGGTGGATTTCGTTGTGGCGTACATTAAGGGGAATAGAATTTTATTTGTTTCAATTGATTTATAAACATGCCGTACTGTACACAGCATGGCATCTTAGTTACTTCAACTATAAACTCGTATATAGTACAGTAGTGTAGCAGAAAATTATATTTTCATTTATTATGACGATTTCAACAGCGATTTCGACTGATCTTTTATAACTTGTATGAGGTATGTCTCGATGAGATCGAACTTCAAATTTGACCGGTTCCTCTGCTATGAAATCTTGTAAAACAAATTGAAATTTTCATTTAATACATTTATATATAAACTATTAATTTTATTAAAAAAATATTTAACCAAAAATTCTTAGGCCTGTCTCAGTATGGGACCGTATTTAAGCGAATTTCTGCCGGACGTATACGGGCTACTACGCTTTACCTATCCGAACCATGTAAATGTAATGAGATCGCTCTGGAGCTCTCAGACTGCACGCTACAAAGCCGTCCGAATACGGGCGGTACTACCTCGCACATTAGAAGCGTATAAAGGCGAATTTTATCCAAGCGTTACTACTACTACAACGATATACTATCAGAACCTTTGTAATTGCAAATAGCCGCCTAGACTGGTGGGGATACGTAACATCGCTTCTTCGTTCGCTGCAATACGCGTCTTTTCGGGTCTATCGCCGACATCGCGTATGACGAGTATGAGTATGAGTATATGCAGTAAGCATATGCGTTTGATTATGTTATCTGCTCGGTATCCAATAACATAATAAGATAACATCCAGGCACACCAGATTTAAGACGTAAACAACAACTGAATGCTGCATCAAAAGTATAGATAAATAAATTAGTTTAAACATGTATTGTGACACACATAGGCGGTTTGCTTTGTAGCTGATCCAACACGCCGATTTACGTCCGAATACGCCGCCGCTTAAATACGGTCCCATACTGAGACAGGCCTTAAACGTTTTAGGAAATAGCAGAGCATACTAAAAACGTATTCTTTTATGTTTAGGTGTTGTTCCTTCGTTGGAAAACGTGGCAATGGGGCTCAAGCCATCTCCATTGGCAAGAACTGTGACAAATTTGGTATTGTAGTCCACGAACTTGGACACGTGGTTGGATTCTGGCATGAACATACACGTCCAGACAGGGAAAACCACGTGCAAATTGTAAGAGACAACATTATGTTGGGTAAGGATAACTTTGAACTATTAATACCCTACTTTATACATTATAGTCCGCCTCTTCTCATTATATTCTGTTCTATTCAGAATTACGTATAGCTATAACAACAAAAGTATTTCTATTTAATAAAGTATCCTAAATGCGGCACTGGCATAGAGGTTGTGTATGAGAAACTATATCTTTAAGCAACCTCTTCTATTCATTAGATGTAGAGTAAATCCAACATCAGCATCTGTAACCAAATGTTCTAGATTTGCTGCTAATCTCTACATTTGAAGCACGAACATGCTTGACCCAATGACCACTGGTGGTTCTGTGGTGCCTTCTCCGTTCTAAAATCTAAAGCGCTGTGTCGGTTGTTGTTTGTACTATTCATAATATGCTCGTATATTTAGTTTAAAAGAAAACAGATAAAATTACATAATAACTCTTTCCTTATACTTTGAATCTTATACGATTCTGATACGATTCGTTTCCGTTCTTACGAATTTTATACGATTCTTGTCAAGAAGTTTCTTGTTTTTAAAAAGTTTCAGATTTAAATGTGAGTGCTGGTATTTTCTTAAACATTTTTCCCGTGTAGATATTTTACCCGACATGCATCAGGACAAGGGATGCCCTATTAGGGCTAGCCCGAAAGGGTCTTAATCGGATACATATAAGGTTTACCAAATAAGAAAATGTCATAAAAGGCTGTTACCATATATGTTTTATTCTTTGTCTATTTATGGAAATGGTCATATTCCAAGATACATTTCTATAACTTCATTATTTATTAGAACTAAAAATTAATCAAGTGTAAATCACATAAATATAATATTTTAGTGTTTATTAACTTCATGTTTCTTATTTTAGGTCAAGAATATAATTTCAATAAACTCACGGAAGAGGAAGTCAATTCTCTTGGATTACCGTACGATTACGATTCTATAATGCACTACGCTCGCAATACGTTCTCCAAAGGGACTTACTTAGACACCATTCTACCGGTGGTGGAGACGAACGCAAAGAACAAAAGACCAGAAATAGGTCAACGCCTGCGATTAAGTGAAGGAGATATTGCTCAGACGAATCTGCTCTACAAATGCCCGAGTAAGTATTATTCCGATGTAAAGTTTCAGCTGTAACTATAATCCAAATTATTATAGTACTATGGCAGTTTGAAAGTAAATAAATCGACGTATTTAGTGGAATGTTATACATTTTACCATTAGCAAGATTACCATTTTACTACAAGAACGTGGTTTTTTCTTTATCATGTAAATCCTGACATGTTTTGTTTGTTTGTTTTTATTTTTATTATATCGTTAAACCTTTGGAAATGATAGCCCAGTAAACAATTTGGTGAAGTGCTCTATTTGGTGAAGTTCGAGTCACTCGTACAATTCTATTCTAACGCTTTATAAGTTCTCTACCTGTCACAGATTTTGTGTTAGTTATTCTTTCTAGTATTCTTTCTTTTTCCAACATCATTCATTAAGTATTTCTGTTTCTTTCCCACATGGATATATTTTTTTTAAGTTCACTTTCATCTCATTTATTCGAAAGTGAGAGAGAAACGAGATGCGTTAGACAAGTAAAATATATTTTTCACCGTTACACTTGTATACTTGTATAGTATTTTGTTCTGTACAGATGTTTAAAGTATATGCTATCCTTTTTCAACAAATATTTCTTTAATGGTAATAGACAGACGCTATCTCCCTCAATCCCCGAATAGAATGTATATAAACGAAGATAGTACCTAGCGATGGTAACATAGAGGTTTTAAACCTAACGCAGTATTTCTTCATTTAAATATTTATATTTTGCAGACTCTAAAAAGTAGAATTGCATTAAGTTTTATACCCCTGCTACTGTCAAGTCTATAACTCCGGTCATAAATCATAAACCGACTCCGCTTTTAATTCAGCAGTGAACCGTCGTTGCAATGTCTGTAGCTCATAAAAAGGGCCTTTCCTATGAACGACTGAATAGAAAACGAACACGTTCCAGACAAAAAATTCATGATATGTAATAGAAATTAAGTAGAATTTACTCCAAAATGTTTACTGGGAAGTTATCTTTGTTTGATCAATCTCGTTTACCTTTATCTTTCAATCACAAAAGATTTGGTTTCCCCAATCTTCTATAACGAATGCGCTAGATTTCCACGACAATCCTTCCTTCTATTCTAAGAAAATTATACTTTTAGAAACATTATACAAATGCTCTGAGTTCAGTAAAGTGTTTTAGACCACTGCTCTGGTCCTTCAATAGTTGTAAATTACTCAAATATTCTATATTTTAGAATGCGGTCGTACCCTGCAAGACAACGCCGCTACCTTTACCTCGCCCTCTTATCCCAACTTCGCTCAAGAAATGGAGGGGGAACAATGCGAATGGAGGATCACTGCCACACACGGGGAACGCATCGTTTTAAACATCACCGACATGGACATTTACAAATCTGAAAGTTGCCGAAGCGACTACTTGGAAATTAGAGATGGATATTGGAATAAATCACCATCACTTGGGAAATTCTGTGGCAGTGGTAAAATTTTAGAACCTATTGTATCAACTGGAAGCAGAATGATGGTCACTTACGTTTCTTCACAAAAACAAAACAGACATCGAGGTTTTAGTGCTAATTACGAAGGTAATTCATTTTATTGACAATAAATTCATGTTGTTCATGTTGCTAATTTGATAATTAATGTTTAGCTTTGTGCGGTGGAGAACTTGACTTAGAAGCTGGAGGACATCTCGAGTCGCCAAACTACCCAGAGGATTACCAACCAAGTAAAGAATGCGTGTGGAAGCTAACTGTGCCACAAGACTATCAAGTTGCCTTGAAATTCCAATCGTTTGAAGTAGAAAATCACGACAACTGTGTTTACGACTACGTGGAAGTTCGCGATGGTCACTTCCTAGACAGCAGGCTGATCGGCGTGTTCTGCGGATACAAAGTTCCTCCAGATATTCGGTATTTGTATTTCTAGTAACTGCTAGTTGAACTGTCTCGAATGTTTCCTCGAGATTATTTGCTGGTCATGAAAGGTGTTCATTAAATTTACTTGCAGATCAACTTCAAATAAGCTGCTGGTGAAGTTCGTGTCCGATGGATCCGTCCAGAAAGCCGGATTCTCTGCAACTTTCATGAAAGAGTTTGATGAATGTGAACAAGTCGACCACGGTTGCCAACACGAATGTATAAACACCCTCGGATCTTTTGAATGTTCTTGTAACATTGGATACGAATTACATTCAGATGGGAAAACTTGTGAAGGTAGAACAACGTCATATCATGAAAATAAAGTTCATTGATTCAATTTCATGTTTTAAATAAATTTCTTAGATGCTTGTGGTGGAATATTTGACAGCCCTAATGGAACAATTACTTCGCCATCTTTTCCTGAACCCTATCCAGCAACCAAAACTTGCATTTGGGAAATTATTGCTCCGCCGCAGTATAAAATTACTCTTAACTTTACGCACTTCGATTTAGAAGGAAATAATGCATTCCAACAGGTAAATGTGCTTATTATTGCCGGTGATGGTTTGGTATCTGTATGGGGTTGTAGTCATAATTTTGCTCTTTAAAGAAGAATTCATTTAATTTGTGAAACATTTAAGCGGGAATTCTTCCCAATACCATCACTCCTGCTCTTCCTTTACATCCATCTCTTTCACCTTTTCCATGTACCCGTCTTCCATGAATATCTTTGATATTTATTCCTAGTATCTTTCTCTTCCTTCTTCTGATCAGTCACAAATTGGTTAAATTTTATTTTGTGGTGGTGTGATATTTTTAATAAATTCTTATGTATATATGGTATATTCACAAATGTGTATTATATTTATTATAATAAAAGGAAATATATACCATATATGCTTATTTTCGAACCCCAGGATGAGCCCCTTTAAAATAAAACTCTTTCTCTTATCAGATTGTGAGATACTGTTGCTGCTATTTGCTTTCTTATCAAATTACAATATTAATCTTTGTGTAAAACAATAGTTCCGGTTTCAGGAATGTGAATACGACAGCCTCATTGTTCACAGCAAAATGAGTGAGGACATCCTCAAAAGACATGGAGTATACTGCGGTCCACGTCTCCCCCCTCTCATCACCTCAGAAGGCAATGCATTGAGAATTAAATTTTTATCTGATACCAGTATACAAAAATCAGGATTTGCAGCTGTATTTTTTACAGGTAATTTTTGTATATGTTTTCTTCAATTATTTAAACAAAAAGAATTAATATTTGATTATTGTTTTAGATAAGGATGAATGTACAGATAACAATGGTGGTTGCCAACAAGAGTGCCGCAATAATATTGGGTCGTACCAATGTGCGTGCCATAATGGATTTACCCTACATGAAAATCAACATGACTGCAAGGAAGGGGGCTGCAAATATGATATAACAGCCCCATATGGGTCCATCTACAGGTGAATTAATATCCGTAGCTGGACATATTTTGGTATACTACATACAAACTTTAAAATATTCCTGTTAAATTTCAGTCCCAATTTCCCTGACTTTTATCCATCACGAAAGGATTGTGTCTGGCATTTTACAACAACTCCGGGGCATCGAATAAAATTGAACTTTGATAAATTTGAACTAGAACCTCATCAAGAGTGTGCTTATGATCACGTGGTAATCTACGATGGAGATAGTCCCGACAGTACTACATTAGGAAGGTTCTGTGGTTCGAAACTACCGACAACTATATCTTCAACTAGTAATGAAATGTTTATGGTATTCAAGTCTGATGCTTCCGTGCAAAGAAATGGTTTCTTTGCTGTACATTCAACAGGTAATGTGTTCGACATGTATTAGTGTTTGCATATACTTCAGGCGCAACTTATAGTAATTATATTTTCTAGTAATGTAGCATAACTTAATACAGTTTTGGACATAATTTATGTAATAGGATGCGGTGGTCATCTCCAAGCAACAAACAACGTCAAACATTTCTACTCCCACGCGAAGTACGGTAATCACGACTACGAGAATCAAGCGGATTGTGTTTGGGCCATTGAAGCACCAATGGGCAAAAATGTACAACTTCAATTTTTACGCTTCCATATTGAAGATGAGCAAGACTGTGGATACGACTACGTGGAAGTTTTCAGCGGGTTAGACAAATCAAACGGGCACGGCAGATTCTGTGGCAAGAATGTAAGTAGTCTAATCAATAAATTATAACAATATCAATCAATATTTTAATGATAAAAAATGCAGTGAGTCTTAATGATACTAGCGTTTAAATGTTCTGATTTTTAAGTTAGTACGACTTAATGGGCTTGTGTCCTCATTTTTTAGTGGTCGATTTTTTGAATAAATGTGTATTGGCGTGTCTATTTTATTAAATATCTAAATGTTGACGGAGATATAGTAATAAAAAATTCGAATTATACATTTAGCGCTGTAGATGTCAGCCATATTTATGACGTAACATGCCTGTACTATTAAGCGTAGGTCAGTTATTTTTTCTATATATGAGTTCTGTGTTGAATATGCTATTTATATTACGCTCTGTTGCATAAAAGAGATAACAACTTAGCGGACGTGAGGTCATATGTTTTGGAATGTTCTACAACGTTGAATTTCTTTAATAATTTATATATCCTAACATATAAGGAGTTATTAAAAAATAATTAAACATTTGAGGTTCTAGTAACCCACTTTATCAATATATAGTACACTTTTATAGAAATTAAGACATAGGACACGAGCCCATTAGTTATAAAGTCAAAGAACTATGATAAAGTTTTTTGGGTTTGAACCTTAGATATGAATGAGCTTCTGAAGGTGGCTTTCTAATTTGTAGACTATTTGAGGTCCTGATAGCCAACTTTATCAATTAATAATGTCAATTAAGACATGATTGAAGAGCACATATTATATTCAATTAATTAATTACTGTATTGTATTGAGTGATAAAATATTTAAAATTTCAGATTCCAACAGAAATAATTTCATTGAATGAAGCTCTTCTGGTAAAGTTCCATACGGATGACACTCTAGTGTTCAAAGGTTTCTCAATATCGTACGTAGCAGTGGAGCAGCATATGTATAGTGAGGAATATGGCATTGAAGGAATTCCTGGACCTTTAGAGTTCAAACCAGTGCTTCCAAAACCTTTAAGTCAAGATATTTTATCCACTTATCAGTCAATTACTAGTTCAAATGACACAAATAATTTCAAAATAATACAAAATCCCGCCAATTTGACAACTAGATATAATTCAACGATTAATTAATAACAATAATTATAGTTTATATATTCCAAATAGAACTTTTCGTTTAGAATTTATTTGTTCTTTTAATGACCTATGCTAATTTTGTTTGTTAAGTTGGTAAATATGCAACTCGCCAAATATCTCTTCATTTCAGTGATGGTTCGCAAGATATTTGGTTGGCTACATATATAAGTACCTATATCATAAACATTTATTTGCTATTATAAAAAAATTGAATAAGTTTAACAAGAAAACGACTATAAAAAATAATAATAATCGTAATTATTTATAGTTCATTAATATAAGTATAGTAATAGTAAGTACGTTAATTTTTTAATTCTAATTTTAATAAAATATAACTATTTTTTACCAAAGATCAAATGAATTGTTTTTAAGGTTTGTATCTTTGATTTTTACCAGAGTTATAAACCATTTTACATTTGAATTTTGTGATCTCCATTTATCTGTTATGTAACTGTTTTTAAAAATAAAATTATTATCAATAAGTTGCGTTACTGAAATCCAACTTGGAATAATCTTAATCGTTAACGTTTTGCGTGGTCCATATCTGTGTTACACCAACTTGCTACATCCAGAATTTGTTGTTAGGGGGTTGTGAAACATGTACAAACCTATATAATACAGCGGTATGTTTTGTTAATACTATGTATTCACTCAGACAGTTATATATTATTGTAAATTACATACAGACAGCAGAAACTTATAAAATACTTTAATGGGTCGTATACTGTTCAGGATATCATATATCTATATGAATGTCGCATTGATTTAGACTATTAGTTCAACAATTCTAGTACACTCACGTCTAAAAACGTCAACTTATGAATAACAATATATGAATGTCGCATTGATTTAGACTATTAGTTCAACAATTCTAGTATACTCACGTCTAAAAAACGTTAACTTATGAATAACAATATATGAATGTCGCATGTTGGTGTCGCACTGGTGTGGCTGACGTTTTAGATTATATTTTGATTCTAATAAATTAATGTTATTGTACTGAATCAGCTAGTGATAAATAATAATAATTTCAATAAAATTTAAGCAATTTTCCAGACAATATAATAAACGCAATAGGGCTTTAAATAATTGATACGATTTAATTGAATAATATAAAAATTTACGATTGCTGTATTGAATTAAGTAAACGTCAAATTGAAAGAAAATCATAAGAGTAATTTTTGCAGTTGTCTCTGTTTGTTCAATGTGTTCATATAGTGTTGTCTCTTTCTTTACATGACAACTAATATTTATGTTTTGACAGTTGAACAGTTTTCTTTAAATAGTATCAAAAATTTAAAGCAGTGAATAATATTTTTAAGCAGTAATAATTAATTATAAAATAAAGAAGTTTTGGTGCCAAATTTGAACCTATACGAATACTAACAATAATTAAATATACATATAACAACAGTCCTAGAAAATTAATAACCTGTATCATGTATGTGTGTGTGTGTAAATCAATTAAATTTCATTCATTGTAAGAAACGCTTTTTTATTTTTTTTTTCTAATAATGGGCTTGTGTCCTCATTTTTTAGTGGTCGATTTTTCATTTGTTGATTGAAATTGATGTTAATAAATGTGTATTGGCGTGTCTATTTTATTAAATATCTAAATATTGACGGAGATATATCAATTAAAAATTTGAATTGTAGTTTTAGCGTTAGAGATGGTCGGCCATATTTGTATGACGTGAAATGCATTTTAACGTGAGTTATTTGTTGAGTAGGTCAGTGCTGTGGTAATGTTTTGTAGCTGTTGGTACTCGAAATAATCAATTCAAGTCAAAGAATAATAAGTTTTATTTTATTTAACCCTGCTAAGGCAGACATAATATTGAAATTTGATTGTTCCTTGAAATAACTGTAAATAATATTTGATGTTTTGATATATAAATACATATAGCAGAGATTTATGAGCTGTAAGGTTGGTAACCTGTAAAGTTATCAGAGTTCTCTCAAGAATATACCTCTTTTACGTTATGTTGTATAAAAGAGATAGCAACTAGCGGTTGTGAGGTCACATGCAGTTGGAATGTTGCACAACGTTGAATCCCTTTATTAATTAAAGAGACAAAATGACTTTTTTAATTGTTAATATCTCGTAGTATACAAGGAGTTATTAAAAAATAATTGAACATTTGAGGTTCTAGTTACCTACTTTATCAATATATAGTACACTTTTAATTGGAGATCTGACGCAGCTAGACTAAAAGAGCCCCTGTTCCTATAAGCCACATTTTGGCGATAAGTATAACTGCTCATAGTCACGCTTAACTTAGGCTAGTTAAATTAGGAAGTCTGTAGATTGCAGAAATGTATGGCCAAGTCACCACAGATTGTATATTGTCGGTAAAATAGTTATTATATAATGTAGGTTTGAGACTTAGTTGACTACATGATTTAATATATAGATGTCACTATTAAATAAAACATTTCTTATTTCGAATTATACTATGCATGCAGTGCAGCTTTTAAGATATGTGGACCACTAGACTGAACCTATGGTATAAGTGACAGGTGAACTCTCAGAGCGACTTCAATAATAGAATATTAATACTTGACGTTATTTTCTAGGAGGAGTTTGACTCCTTGACTAACAATTTTTACAGTGACAGGTGAACTCTCAGAGCGACTTCAATAATAGAATATTAATACTTGACGTTATTTTCTAGGAGGAGTTTGACTCCTTGACTAACAATTTTTACATATTCACCATTCTAGACTCTAAGCTGATGTTGCTCTCACAAAATAATCAGTATTTATTATTGTGCGTGCTCATAGGTGGCAGCCTGTGTTACCTATCCATTATAATGCACAGGTATGCAACGAAAAACTATATCAAAGTTGGTATCATTTGATTTTTATATGTATCAATTTGTTTGTACTTCAAATAATGTAGCACCCATTTTACAAATAGCACAAATACATACACCATAGTTTACAATATAATTTTTTTATGTTACTCAGGTAAACACCACTACCAACATCTCCTCCTCCTTTTCCCCCTAGATACATAAAGCTTTTACCTTGCGGTTGTAATAGATATTTACAAGTTACAATGTGCTTGTGACGTAGGCAATAAATCTATACGTTCTTTTTTATTTGCCTCACTTTAGTACGCTTTAAAGTTTAAAGATATTCTTTTCTCAGTGACCATTTCCTGCTACAATGATTATATTTTTTATTACCAACACAACGCTGACTGATTTTTATTAGAAACTTTTTTATAACAGTGATCTTATTATTAGTTTTATTTGTTTATTCAGTTAATGGATAATTTCAATCATGTTTACAAATTTAAATGGATTTTCTTATTTTGTGTATCACAATTTATGTTAGGCGTACACTGTGATATAGCACAGTAAAAATTGCTATGTGGATATAGTACCTGGGGACTATATTGGTTTTACCCAAGATGGTGGCGCAAATGTGCTAACCGCAAATATATGGGGCTCTCTTATGTTGCAAATTTATGTAATATATTTTAAAAATTAATAAAAATTGTTAGAATATTTATAAATTGTCTTTTAGTTCATTCGTCCTCAATAGTGCAGAGAAAATAAAATGAATATTATTTTAATAAATAAACATTGCATTTACGGTTGGTATTTAAATTTCTTACATCTAAACTGTCAAGGATTAAATAAGGAAAACATTAATTTCACATTGTGCAGTGGTGTAGCGTTCGATTACTGGACACGCAAAATTTCTTTTCATTTTTTTTCTATTTATTTATATTAATGTACAACATATTAAGTTTATTGTGTAAAAATTTGAAGTCGATTGGAGTAAAACTGTCGGAGATATAGAGTTTTAAGTCTTCACCTCTCTGGTCTGCTTTCGTGTTATTTTAAAACTTTTAAATGTGGTTTCTCACATTTAGGTTTTTCAGCGTCGGTGCCCTCTCTAGCTCAAAATCTACTGGACCGATTCTTTTGAAATTTTGCACACTCTTTCTTTACATAAATGCCGAGGTAAAGCTGTCGAGTTTTTAAAATAACAAAGTTTCTGATTTTTTCATGAAAAATCGGTATTTTGACTTTAAAGTGCTGTAAAAAATGGAAAAAGCAATAAAGAAAGAAAAGCTCGACTGCGTTACCTGGAGAAACTTATCAACTAATGAAATCATTTTGGTTTTTAGATTTCAGATAATCCAGTGATGAGTTATGAGTGGCACCGCAATGTTACTTTTTTTTGTAACGTCTGCGGAGATTCGCTGTCAATACCTCATTTATTGACATTTATTTATGAAAATTTCACAAAGTATTCTTCAAATGTCATTTTATCATGTAGTAATTATAGAAATAATTATATATTAACTGTGTCGTCAAAAAACATTATCGAAAATATGTTTCTTTCTTATCGTTTTGACCTTACTCCCCCTTAAGAGACCAGCTCTAAGTAAAGGACAATAAATAAATACAATTTATAAATATATAAGATTTGCTATTTATTTAGTTAGTTGTCAAAAGATGCGGCTTTAACTTGGGATTCTTTTTCGTTTGGGACCTAGTTACATCACTGCACCTATATTCAAATAAATGTGTTTTCAACTGTTTTGTAAAAATAAATACGTGTCAATTACCAGGCCGCGTCGGTCGGTTCCTCGTTCCTTTTCTTTGGCTCCCACGCACAGCACCGCGGGTTTAATATGGGGAGGGGACGGGGGTCTGGGGGTCGGGGTGATCACAGACAAGTAATGCGTGCCTTCCTGTAAAACAAAATAAACGTGTGTTGACGAATATATAATACGAGTATTTAGAGAAAAACTAACTTTAGTTAAAATGTTTTTCGTTGCGATCGTTAAAATTTCATTGAAACATTTTATTACACATTTAATTATTAACAATTGCGCTCGGATGTTTTTAAATAGTAATATCCAACCCAAATATCTTTAATGATATGAATAGTAATTGCGAAATCAGTGCCCGATTAACCGGATTTTGAAATCAATTGTACAAAGTCATAATGGGATTGTGAAATCATTTTTTATGTTAATAAATGTGTATTGGCGTTTTTATTTTATTAAATATCTAAATGTTGACAGAGATATAGCAATTAAACATTTGAATTGTAGTTTTAGCGCTACTCATGTCGGCCATATTTATGACGCAACATGTCGCACTATTAAGGAATATTGCGTACGACTTCTGTGTTAATTATGCTATTTCTTTTACCCACTGTTGTATAAAAGAGATGCCAATTTAGTGGACATGTATTCAAATTTGCTATAACGTTGGATTGCTTTAATAATAAAAGAGGAAAAATGATTATTTTAATTATTAATATATTTTAAAATAAAGTGAAAAATAAAAAATAAGTCCTGGTAGTCAATTATATCTAGTCATAATTGGTGTAGACATTTGTCTCACGTGTCTGTTTGTATCAGAAGTTCAAAAGGCGTGCAAGAAGAGGTTAGCTTTCTACAGAGTATAAGTTACCAGATCCGGTTTATTCTAACATGATTATAAGATTGAACACTTGAGACTTACTCTCGCATGAAATACAATTTTTTTTATAGATATTTCGAGCTTTTAATTAAATCATATGCCTCAATGAGTTTTAATTGCTTTTGGTAATACAGGATTACCACTTTGGTTTACGTAAAAAAATATTTCATTTACATGTGTGTAAACTTAATTAAGTATAATTAAAATTAGTGTTTAATTAATTTAGGTAAAATAATTTATTAAGAATATATTTGTGGTATTTTCTGAAAATTGAATTGACAGAGTAAGAGCATCTTAGAAAGTGCCGGATTTAGAGGTGTGGAGGTCTGGGGCAACGAAGAAGTGGAGGCCCCTAATTATTTTTCGAATAAAAGAAACAATTTTTTTCCTTCCTTTCCTTTTTTTAATTTGAGTTATTTAACGTCAGCCTGTTTCCGATGCTAAGTCTTATCACCGATGACATTCTACTGGCTTAGCAGTATTTGTGGTGTTGTAGCCTCATATATATTAACGACACCGCTGCGCAATAAGTTTACGATTACGTATGTAAATAATCAATTAATTTTAAAATAACCAAACCCAGAAAATATGACCGGGGATCGAACCCGAAGACAGCATTCCGGAAACTGCAACTGGAAGCACTGTGTCGCTCCTTAACTATATGTAGCAATTTGTTCAATGTAATAAATAAATAGCAAAATGCAATAACTATTACTTTTTTGTACTAATGGCTGCGCAAATCAACTTTGTAGCGGAGCCCGCGCTTTTAGGGCCGAGCACGTGTTGAGCACTCGTATATGCCCAGCCAGGTTTCATCTAATCAACAATATTTACTGACGTCATGTGTTAAAAATGCTCACTTTTCTAACTTACTAAAATGTGTGGTCTGTCAAACATTGTTGTGAATTGTATCGCTACTTGCGTCTACCAAAAGGCACATATTTTAAGCAGCCACTGTAACCGCTGGTTCCTCCCTCCCGTCACCCTCATTCACATCTGACAGGACGTCTAATCGATAGCACATATCGCTGCCAATAAGGATATTTCGTCGGTCATTCACTAAGCTTAAATATATTCCATAGAAGGGTGAAAAAAAGATAAAAATACATCATACGCAAAGGGACAAGGGGGTAAGGGATAAAAGGGAAAAAATATTCTCATATTAAAGAAATATGTTATTTTTGTAGCAAATAAAAATGTTTTGTGTCGGCTCGGTAAAAAAAGTTGATGTAATAGAATGAAATATTGCAGTAAGCAGAATGTAAATTTATATACATTGCGTGATGTGGGAAGTTAAAGTGGATCACTCGGTGTCGGTCTGAAAAAAGTAGGTGGTTTAGTCGTAGTACATGTGCCACGTGCGCTAGACCACGTGCACACAAAAAGATTATTTTAAATTCATTTGAAATCATTTGACTAAATAAAATAAATTTTAACAGATGAATACCGACTAATGGGCTTGTGTCCTATGTCTTAATTTCTATAAAAGTGTACTATATATTGATAAAGTGGGTTACTAGAACCTCAAATGATCAATTATTTTTTAATAACTCCTTATATTTCAGGAGATATTAACGTATATGTATTTATATATCAAAATATCAAATATTATTTACATCTATTTCAAGAAACAATTAAATTTCAATATTATGTCTCCCGTAACAGGGTTAAATAAAATAAAGACTTATTATTCTTTGACTTGACTTGATTATTTGACTACGAACAGATACAAAACATTACTACAGCACTGACCTACTCAACAAATCAAATAACTGACATTAAAACTAGCGCTAAAACTACAATTTAAACTTTTAATTGCTATATCTCCGTCAATATTTAGATATTTAATAAAATAGACACGCCAATACACATTTATTAACATCAATGCCAATCAACAATTGAAAAATCGACCACTAAAAAATGAGGACACAAGCCCATTTTGAAAAAAGTTTTCTTCTTCTTGTCTTAAACAGTTGGTAGGGTGCGAATATTTCTGTGTGGGAAATCTGAAAGGTAATAAAATGATACGAATCTGAATCTAAATTTGATCTGATCGTCTAAAATTTGACTTGAACATGACAGAAGAATTGATTTTAAGAAAAACTGAAGCTTTTGTAGATAAAACATATCTAGGTTTCGTTTAGGAAACATTTTATCAGTATTTAATATAAAATCCATGTTTTGCATAACTTAATTCAGAATGTGGAGCTGCGTAGGCCACAATCCACTTAAATCTTTCTTTATTAATGAGAATAACATTGAGATTTACATAGTCATTAATTATTATGAATAATTAAACAATTTATAATCGAGCCAAAGCAATCACACGCACAAAGTGACCCGTCCCACGTGTCCCACGTGTCACCATTAACTTCCAGTTCACGAATATTGAATGAGGAAGAGAAATACCAGATTATCCCCACGTCTAGCTGTCTCCTGTCCTTGTGAGAGAGTGAGGAATTTGGGTGTTGCATGGCATCCCTAAAGGGTGTAAAGGTTAACAGGTCATTGTCGGCAATAATCCCTAAAGCTAGTCCTAATTCACGAGGGAACCTACGTGCAAATTGACATCGTGTCAGACAACAAAAAGAGAGCTGTTACGATGATGTATTGCATGTCGTTCAAACGATCTTCTGAACGTCTGGAAATATAAAACTTCGAACGGTTGTGAGCGCGTATTGGATACATCGAGAAGTGTCAATCAAACTAGACATATTATATTGAAAATTTATAAAAATAAAATAAGGTATACGTACCACCTACTTAGATGTTTCATAACAAGCTCTTTATGTAGAATTAACAGGGTGTTTTGAAATAGTTTTTCAAGTTTTTATGAATAAACTTTGTTTGAAGGAAGTGCTTCCACGTGTTAGTTTTTTTGGTGCATATGATGGTTACTTCAAAAAGCTGCTCGACTTCAGATAGTCGAATGCTCGCTAGCAGGTCAGTGTTAAAATACGTAGCACAATCGTGTGTACAATCTCCCCCCCGCGTTCCCTTTCTTGCACGTTTATACGATACATTCAATGCTTCCGATGTTTACCAATGGGCTCGTGTCCTCATTTTTTAGTGGTCGATTTTTAAATTGTTGATTGAAATTGATGTTAATAAATGTGTATTGGCGTGCCTATTTTATTAAATATCTAAATGTTGACGGAGATATAGCAATTAAAAATTTGAATTGTAGTTTTAGCGGCCATATTTGTATGACGTGAAATGCATTTTAACGTCAGTTATTTGTTGAGTAGGTCAGTGCTGTGGTAATGTTTTGTAGCTGTTGGTAGTCAAATAATCAGTTTTTATTTTATTTAACCCTGCTAAGGCAGACATAATATTGACATTTTATTGTTCCTTGTAAATAATATATGATATTTTGATATATAAATACATATAGCAGAGATTTATGAGCTGTAACGTTGGTAACCTTACACAAGAGTTGTGATGTCACATGCACTTGGAATGTGTACAACGTTGAATCCCTTTAATAATTAAAGAGACAAAATGACTTTTTTAAGTGTTAATATCTCTTAACATATAAGGAGTTATTAAAAAATAATTGAAGATTTGAGATTCTAGTAATCCACTTTACCAATATATAGTACACTTTTATAGAAATTAAGACATAGGACACAAGCCCATTAGAGAGCATAATGCGACTTAGTGGCGTAATGTGTTGCATTAAGTGGATGTTTAATTGGAACATTGGCATCCATACCTGTTTAATTTTATTCTCAACAGCTATTTATATTTGTTAACTCAATTTTATAAAAATAATTTTATTTAAAAAATGATTTTTAACGTTTTAAAAAATAAGGATTAGTATTAAAAGTATTAGATTATTTTATACAATGATATAGGAAATAGTAATCAATAGTATTTGTCAACAATATCCACAGTAAACATTTTGGAGTCACTTTGCCACCATATTGAAGATAAAATGGAGATAAAGTTGATGCGAACTATATTTGAAGTGCAATATTGTTTGAAATGTCACAAAACAGGACACTTCACCAAAGAATCAATAATTTCTACATTTTATGCTAATTAGTAGGTATCAACTGCGCACATAATTAGAGAACGGAACTTTTTAAAGTGCTCAACTGTGTTTTGTGCCGTAACTGGAAAACACCCCTTAACAATGGACCTATAGAAATACCTGTCCGTATACATCGTGCCAGGGTTCAAATCGAATGGATCATTTCAACTTCCTGCTGATGGACAGATTGATCCTTTCAAAGCCCGGTCTTGTGATTAACATACCGTACAGGTTTGGGATTGTTTGTGTCTTCCATGACAATAAACCTTGAATGAAATAGAACCCTGTGTAAATTTAATTCTTGAGCAAACCGGAACCAGAAGTACGCAGATATATTCTGCTTCCTAGTGTTAACTCCGCCATCTTTGTTTGTATTTACAGATTGTATTATAAAACAAAGTGTTCAGCCGTTTTGATGATGAATAATTAAAAATATCTCAGTAAACATTTTGGAATCAGTTTATCATCATATTGAAGATGCGAATGATTTTTTTGTCATGATAAAGTTAATGTGAACTATAATTTAAGTGCAATAGTGATAGAAACGTCTCAAAACAGGACTCTTTACCAAACAACATGAAACAAACTTACGACTTAACAAAAGAACAAAATTTAGATTATTTTAATACGTCATAAATCAAGGCTAATGGGCTTTTGTCCTCATTTTTTAGTGGTCGATTTTTCAATTGTTGATTGAAATTGATGTTAATAAATGTGTATTGGCGTGTCTATTTTATTAAATATTTAAATATTGACGGAGATATAGCAATTAAAAGTTTGAATTGTAGTTTTAGCGCTAGAAATGGTCGGCCATATTTGTATGACGTAAAATGCATTTTAACGTCAGTTATTTGTTGAGTAGGTCAGTGCTGTGGTAATGTTTTGTAGCTGTTGGTAGTCGAAATAATTAAGTCAGGTCAAAAAATAATAAATTTTTATTTTATTTAACCCTGCTAAGGCAGACATCATATTGAAATTTGATTGTTCCTTGAAATAGCTGTAAATAATATTTGATATTTTGATATATAAATAAATATAGCAGAGATTTATGAGCTGTAAGGTTGGTAACCTTACACAAGAGTTGTGATGTCACATGCACTTGGAATGTGTACAACGTTGAATCCCTTTAATAATTAAAGAGACAAAATGACTTTTTTAATTGTTAATATCTCCTAAAATATAAGGAGTTATTAGAAAATAATTGAACATTTGAGGTTCTAGTAACCAACTTTATCAATATATAGTACAGTTTTATAGAAATTAAGACATAGGACACAAGCCCATTGCACTTTTAAAAATTAAAAAGTACAATAGTCTGTAGTCGATAGAATCAATAAAATAACCATAGGGGTTATATTATAGGCAGAGTGCTGTTGCAAATAATCGCTAAATGGAGAATCGAAACGATCAATTGGTGCTCAAAAGAAATGTAAAAATAAGATGTAACCTTGTGAACTATTTGTCACAACTGTTTGTTTTGAACGTGATGTTTTTACTGTACGCATATTTCTACGCGCTGTAAAATACTCGTAAATCCATAACTTCTATTTATAATCTCACCGAGTTCTCTATGTATATGAACGTTACAAAGATACTCTCTGTGGTTTTTTCCTGCTTTAATTGTATGTTATGTTTATTTAGAGATGTACAAAGGATAATGAAGAATGGTAACTAATATTTATTTTTAATGATTTAAAAACAAAATCATTATATTTTATATTACTTTGTTAAAATCAGTTTTATATTAATAAACGTGTGGTTGGTGTATTTGTGTGTGTGTACATAATATATACATGCGCGTGAGTATTAAAATAGAAGGGTTTTAAAAGTTGACTTTATCAACCCTTTTTTAATTAATAACACTTATCATGTTCATTGAAGCTAGGGTAATCTAAATATATATATATATATATATATATATATATATATATATATATATATATATATATATATATTTGTAAATCTCATAATTTGATATATTTATTAAGCCGATGATTTCTACGAAAATTAAAAAGAAAAATATATGTTTATTGGTATGAGAATATGTAATATCACATACCAAGAATAATTACCTTTAATTTAGTTTCATAACTTTCTCTGTCATATCTGGTGTCCGAAATTAAGTTTATAAATATTTGAAGTAGCACCATCCTAAAGAAATCCATCTTGGCTCTCCAACACATATCTGAAACAGACTTCAATATCTTTTAAAATTAATAAGGAATTTCATATTAAACAATGTTAAAACGTCTGAAAGGTAATAGATTTTCAATTAATGGGGCAAGGCAATGCTTAGAAATAAGTTCCACTTACTTGGGGCTCCTTGTTACAGCGGTAGAAACCTGATGTGAACCTGAAACAGTAAGAATAAATCATTAAGATTACAATAAATTTATTACACTAGAAATAGATTACATCATAAATGAGATTAATTTAGAATATTACCTTTTTTTGAATATCCTAAAGCCTGTCGCCTCCATACGTAATCAGGAACTCCTATATCCTTCCTGATTTAGATAATTAACAACGCATTTTCACTAAACACTACACTAAGTTTATGCAAACGCGACACTTGCACAATAATCAATTTTTAAAATGAATTGTCTTCTATAGCAATAAGAACAATGCTAAACCCGGTAAGAAATCTGTAATAATAAAATCATTCTTATAATTATAATATTAATGAATATAAATTGATACTAAGGATAATTACCGATATTTTAGTCTCATTCCTTCCTCAGTCCTCTCCGGTACTTGCAATTAAATTTGAAAATATGAAGCAGCAGCAAGAAATCTTGGACCTCCAACATATCTGAAACAGACTCCAGTATATTTTAAGATTAGTAATCATTTTCATATTGAACATGGTTAAAACGGCTGAAAGGCAAGTGATTTTTTAGTAAGTGGGGCGAGGCCATGCTTAGAAATTAGTTCCACTTACTTAGGGCTCATTGTTACAGCTGTAAAAACCTGATGTGAGCCTGAAATAACAAGAAGAAATCGTTAGGATTACAATAAGTTTATTACTATAGAAATAGATTAAATTTTAGTCATCTATTTATGATATTAATTTATAATATTACCATTTTTTTAATATCCTAATGCTGGACGCCTCCATGCGTGATCAGGAGCTGCAATATCCTTCCTGATTTAAATAGTCCTGATAATTATAAGATAAAATTTATTAACATCCTCCACAAGTTCATTGAAATGGTAAACTCAAGAAATTAGATTGAATTGTTAATTAGATGGTTACCTTTCCAATTACGTCCTGGTGACCGATGTCTTCTGCGAGGCATGACCTTGTCCTTGTAAGAAATCTGTAATAAAATAAAATAATTTTATAAATGAAATGAATTTTTTTTTAATATTGAACACCTGTTCATATTTATTCTCAGGACAAATATTTAAATCATTCACGTCACTTTACGACGGGGTAAATGCTAGCTTATATTATAAGTACATATAACAAAATACGAGTTTATACGTAAACGGAAAATAGCTTATAAAAATCTATATATGTATTCACAGTTTGTGAAAAATTATGGTAATTGTAAAAATGTTTCATTTTCAAAGTATTTTAATTTTTAATGAGTTTTTGTAAATTAAAACCTTTTGTTATTTATGTATTCATTACATTACAAACTTGTTTGAAATTATTTCTCATAATAAAACAATAACGAACAAACCAAATCGAAACGAGTGAAATTTTATACGTACGAGTGAGTATCATTAGTGGTTCGTTATTGTTTTTGTTCTCTCATTATATGTGCATTTAGACTATATGTTTGTTTTTTGTAAAACTCAGTTAATGATAATTAAGGCAAATAAAATCACTAGGTAATATTTGTTAACTGCATAAAAAAATGCATGATTAAGTTTTTAACTGTTAATAATAAAATGTAATATTTAAAATCGGATCTTTAAATTAAAATAAGCGCTGACAGTTGTGTCTTCGGGTTCGATTCGAGACCCGAGTTATATTTTCTGCTTCCATTATATAAAAGTAAATTGTTTCCATTTACATCACACTCCAGTAAAATAAGAGCATATTTTCGATAATGTTTTTTGACGACACAGTTAATATATAATTAATTCTATAATTACTACATGATAAAATAACATTTGAAGAATACTTTGTGAAATTTTCATAAATAAATATCAAGAAATGTAGACAGCGAATCTCCGTAGACGTCACAAAAAGAAGTAACATTGCGGTGCCATTCATAACTCATCACTGGATTTTCTGAAATCGAAAAACCAAAATGATTTCATTAGTTGAAAAATTTGCTGTTAAGTTTCTTTCTTTTTATTGATTTTTCAATTTTTTACAGCACTTTAAAGTCAAAATACCGATTTTTCATGAAAAAAATAAGAAGCTTTGTTATTTTAAAATACGTTAAAATTAAAAAATAAAAAAAAACTCTACAGCGTTACCTCGGCATTTATGTAAAGAAAGAGTGTGCAAAATATCAAAAGAATTGGTCCGGTAGATTTTGAGCTACAAAGGGCACCGACTCTGAAAAAGCGATGTGTGAGAAAAACGCATTTAAAAGTTTCAAAGAGCTTCATCGGAGGTGAAGACTTAAAACTGTATATCTCCGACAGTTTTACTGCAATTGACTTCAAATTTTTACACAATAAACTTAATATGTTATACAATAATATAAATAAATTAAAAAAAAAGTTGTAATTTTACCCTCCCCCTTTCAAGGGGGGGTTCTTATACTTAAACTATCTAACTAAATAATTAATTCCTAATACTAAATTAAACGTAATAATATAACATACTAACGCAACCCTATTATTAAAATGAAGATTGCCAGTCTTTAGGGCAACTATAGTTACCACTGATTATACCATCAAAGGTTAATTTATTCACCTTTGTTGGTATAATCACTGTCAAAGATTAGAAATTACGGATAGAATTAAAAATGAATTTAACGTGATCAAAGATTACTCCAACGTTTATTAAGAAACAGTGGAAAAGAAAGTGGAAGGGGAAGGGGAGCATCTGTTGCGGACGTTTGAAAGATACATCAATGAAAATTTAATTGAAGAATTGATTTTATCCAAGTTCAAAGAAAAAGTTAAATATGTTTTGGAATAATAGACAGAATAAAATAATAACATTTTGAGGCGAGATGTGCACGTCACTGGGTAGAACAGTTTAATTAAATTATATTAACTGGTACAAGTAGAGATTTTTGTTAATTAAAATATAATGAAGATAAGGAAAGATGTGTAGGTAGCAGATACTAAATATACAGAGCGTCCCAAAAAATGTGGCCAGTTGCTGTAATTATAGTTGTCGCAATAGTTAAGCCTTCCGCATATGATGCGATTGATTGCAAACCTTAGCCCCGAATCTGCCCGAACCGAATGAGAATGGAACTGTGTTGTTAGTGAGAGAACGACGTGTATACGAGTGAGAGAAAGCACACGGCATGAACGAAACTAAACTGGTTTTGAGCACGTTTTCAGCGACTGTATTTCTCGGTTGCATGCTTTTGATGGTGACATCATGAGCAGAGATGTGTATGTATTTAAATACATACGTACATACAAATACAATAAAATCCCCTATTATGCTATTGTTAAAAATTCTTTAGGGTCACGAAACACGGCTCGACTAGTTTGCAATCAGCCAATGAGAACAGTAAAAGAGAAATAACGATAAATCGTTTGGGCGATTCAGTTATTGCTACAAGGTTATTTTCTGGTGTTATAATTATAAAGATCTATAATTGGTTATTCAATTAAAAATGAATGAATGATGGCATATTGATTGTTTGGATGTAAAACGAACCTTGTACGTACGTTTCCAGACATAATTAGCTATTAAACGGTTTCTGTATACGAAACAAAAGTTTTTCTTATTTAGTAAATACCAACAAGGGATTTAGATAATGGTTTCTGTTATCACTTGAAAGCTCGTAGTCTAGCCGCAGCGCTTAGCGTTAGATTTTGTAACTACAACTATCTACATTAAGTGAAAACCAACCAAATCATACGTGACTACACTTTAATAGTTCCATAGTCTGCCAACAATACTCAGCGACATTGTAACGGTTTAGCTTTAAAAGCATCTGTTATGAAATAGTTTCCAATATTCAAAGTGAAAAATCTCGTTGACAGGACCGGTTCAAACATGTTTTGCATGGCGAGACATTGTGATTTAAAAACAATGGGCTTGTGTCCTCATTATTTAGTGGTCGATTTTTCAATTGTTGATTGAAATTGATGATAATAAATGTGTATTGGCGTGTCTATTTTATTAAATATCTAAATATTGACGGAGATATAGCAATTAAAAGTTTGAATTGTAGTTTTAGCGCTAGAAATGGTCGGCCATATTTGTATGACGTGAAATGCATTTTAACGTCAGTTATTTGTTGAGTAGGTCAGTGCTGTGGCAATGTTTTGTAGCTGTTGGTAGTCGAAATAATTAAGTCAAGTCAAAGAATAATAAGTTTTTATTTTATTTAAGCCTGTTACGGCAGATATAATACTGGAATTTTATTGTTCCTTGAAATAGCTGTAAATAATATTTGATATTTTGATATATAGATACATATAGCAGAGGTTTATGAGCTGTAAGGTTGGCAACCTTACACAAGGATTGTGATGACACATGCACTTGGAATGTGTACAACGTCGAATCTCTTTAATAATTAAAGAGACAAAATGACTTTTTTAAGTGTTAATATCTGTTAACATATAAGGAGTTATTAAAAAATATTTGAAAATTTGAGGTTCTAGTAACCCACTTTATCAATATACTAGCTTTTACCCCCGTCGCAAGCGACGTTTGTTTTTTATGAGTGGCTTGAATTTCATGTCAAACTTTAATTCCATTTTCAAATTGAAATAACAAATAAACTCGTCCTATAATTAATTTTACATACAATAACAATTAATTTTTTATACAAACTGACTAAGAAAATATATTTTTTATATTAAAACAAAAAATATTTTCAATTTATGCGTCATTTGACCAACTTTTTTTCAAAATTTGTGATTTCTATTTCGATTCATAAATAAGTTACCAAGGTTAGCCTATATACAAAATTTAAACTTTCTAGCACAATTTTTACTCTCGGCAAATACTGCCCCCGTGCCCCCCAATAAAGTTTTGAAATTTTGAATTTTTTTTTTATTAATAATATACTTAATTATTCTAGAATCCAGAAAATGAATTTTCTCCAAAGTTCCCTATCGGGCCCCCGAATTTCTGTAACCCCCCCCTTTTTCAATTTTTGAATTTCTAATTTTTGAGAAATGTCAGCATTGAATACCTTAATACACATGCAAAATTTCAACTTTCTATCTTTTATGAATTAAAAGTAATACAGCAAAAAAGGGATCACTTTTTTTCCAGTTTTTCCAAAATTACGGGTTTCCAGGAAATTCAGGGAAAAATCCGGGGACGCCAAAAGTCTTAGAATTTTTTTCTCTACGAAATAGGAAATTTTTAAAAACTTCCCTGGAGCCGTTTTCGAGATGCCATACAAAATTCGAACCAAACATATAAACACATAAACATATAAGAATATAAATATACACCTGGGACATTATAATATACTTGAGTTTACCCCCGTCGCAATGCAACGTCTTTTTGGCGTGTATCATTTGAATCCAATAAAATAATTCGTAATTAAATTTCATATTTAACTGTTCTATTTTTAAATTGAAATAATAAATAAACTCGCACATATACATTCCCACATATAAATTGACTAAAAAAATATATTTTTTTTATCAAAATAAAAAATATTTTAAATTTATTCGTTATTTGACCAACTTTTTTTCAAAATTTGGGATTTTTTTTTTCGATTCGTAAATAAGTTACCAAGGTTAGCCTACATACAAAATTTCAACTTTCTAGCACAATTTTTACTCTCGGCAAATACTGCCCCCGTGCCCCCTAACAAAATTTTGAAATTTTGAATTTTTTTTTATTAATAATTTACTTAATTATTCTAGAATCCAGAATATGAACTTTTTCCAAAGTTCCTTACCGGGCCCCCGAATTTCTTCAACCCCCCCTTTTTCAATTTTTGAGTTTCTAAGTTTTGAGAAATGTCAGCATTAAATAGCTTAATACACATGCAAAATTTCAACTTTCTATCTTTTACGACTTAAAAGTAATACAGCAAAAAAGGGCTCACTTTTTTTCCAGTTTTTCCAAAATAACGGATTTCCAGGAAATTCAGGGAAAAATCCGGGGACGCCAAAAGTCTTAGAATTTTTTTCTCTACTAAATAGGAAATTTTCAAAAACTTCCCTGGAGCCGTTTTCGAGATGCCATACAAAATTTGAACCAAACATATAAACATATAAGAATATAAGAATATAAGATCATAAGAATATAAATATACACCTGGGACATTATAATATATGATAGTACACTTTTATAGAAATTAAGACAAAGGACACAAGCCCATTATGCAATAATAAACTTTTGTAATATATAATTTAGATTTAGTTCATAGAAGAGACATCAATAAATGATGGCGCTAAAAGCGGTTTTCTTCAGTATCGAAATATTTTACACTAAATGTATTGATCATGACTACATATATCTCTCGCTCTGACGCACTATTTTCAGTGCTTAAGCTGGTCAACTTTAAGTTATTTGCAACATGATAGTATGCACAGATAACACATTTGACACAACAACAGATGAAAAAAAAAGTCATGAATGAGAATTATGATCTACCACTTCTGCCGACTCTGCTCGCGGTATTAATTTTAAATATGTTTAATAACTAGTAGGGTGTAATAATAGACTTCTATATTAACTAAAGAAATAATCTCATAAATCTAGTAATGTCGAGGACCCACGTTGATTTATGGGTATCCAACGTTTGCAGATGCCATGTTGTTTGATTGGGTTTAACCGAAATCCAATTGCTATCTGGTTTTAGCGGTATGTTCGTGCTGAACTGTTTATCACCAGATGATTTCATAATAGTGGGGTGCCTAAGTAAGTATTGAAACACTGTCGAACACAAGAGAAAATCAGCCAAAATTCAGAAAAACTGAAAACCAAGTTAAGGACGGTAGCACATTAACAGAAAATGATAATTCTTTTATATGGGATCATTCCCACCCCCATTTATGTAGCCTAACGTAGCTTTACCAAGTAGCTTGACTCTAGGTTCTCCCTCCCACATAGACTACAGCGAGAAATAAGTTCATGTAAGTTGTATCGAAAATAATAAATTGTGTGTATTGGCAGCACTAATTCAACATTGAGTGACTAAGTAGAATGGAACACACATTGGATGTAAACACGTGTTCTGGCAATCGGCGTATAATCGTCTGGAATAGAACAACTAACAGGAGATCAGTAGCCAAGAGGCAATCACTATTCTCCTTTCATCACTGATCGTCGATTAAACAAACTATCGACTACTGAATCGATCGACCGTATCGTCGACATCATTTATAAACTTCGACGTAAATGGAACACACACGACTAATTCTATTACAGGATTAGGAATCTTATGTTTAGAAGAATGAGGAAAACAATCAAGATGTGTTACACTATAAGAAGCGACGGACAGCTGATTAATTTAGAATGGCTTTTATTGTTTAACATATAAATCAAATTAAATTTAACATGTAAGCTGATAGGTGATGACTGGATAGGGGTTTAAGGTCAAAACGATAAAAAAGAAGCATATTTTCGATAATGTTTCTTGACGACACAGTTAATATCTATATTTCTATAATTACTACATGATAAAATGACATTAGAAGAATACTTTGTGAAATTTTCATAAATAAATGTCAAGAAATGAGGCGTTGACAGCGAATCTCCGCAGACGTCACAAAAAAAGTAACATTACGGTGCCACTCATAACTCATCACTGGATTTTCTGAAATCGAAAAACCAAATTGATTTCATTAGTTGATAAGTTTCTACAGGTAACGCTGTTGATTATTTTTCTATTTATTGATTTTTAAATTTTTTTACAGCACTTAAAAGTCAAAATACCGATTTTCCATGAAAAAAATCAGAAACTTTGTTATTTTGAAATATGTTAAAATTACAAAATTTCAAAATAATCGGTCCAGTAGCTTTTAAGCTAGAGATGGCACCGACTCTGAAAAAGCTAAGTGTGAGAAACCGTATTTAAAAGTTTCAAAGTAACACCAGTAAGACCAGCAGACTCTATATCTCCGAAAATTTTACTCCAATCAACTTCAAATTTTTATACAATAAACTTAATATGTTGTACAATAATATAAATAAATAAAAAAGAAGTAGAAACATTACCCCCCCTTAAAATTCAGACAGTAGTCTATTAATATTTGACATTTCACGGAGCAGTTTAAGTTATTGCGCGGGAAATTCAAAAAGTCACTGCCCTTGTATTATAAAAATCTAATGCCACGCAGAACTGAACTATACTACAAGTATAAAAAATAATATGATATATCAATGTTGGATTTATCCATTGGACTATCTGCTGCCACTGATTGGGTTGTTTCGTAACGCAGAGAATGGGCTTCTTCATTACCTGCTACAGCTTCCTGTATTCACTACACCGCGCACAGTTCTAAAAGACAAGATCCGTTGTTCATCGTACCTTGTTGATATTTATTGTTGTTGTCTTATATATTTTTCCTTTCTCATCATTTGGGAAAACACCGGTCTGTGTGATATGATGCTTATTCGTTAGGATGGAGCCAAAGGGGATTCAGATTGACCAGTGACGGCGTGTTATATAGAATTAAACGTCTTAAAGTACATTTATCTGAGTTCAATATATAACCCTCCACCACTGTAGGTTGTTAGTAGCTCTGGGGTAGAAATATTATTTCGCGGAAGATTGAGTAGGTGTTGATACGCTGAATAAATAGGGTAGGTTCAAGGTTGAAATAGAGTTCTATGTTTTATGAAATATTACATTCACATATTGCGTAGATTTTCATTAAAAATAAACAGTTGTGCATTATGTTTCTTTTAGTTTTAAATTCTAATCCAGCATAATTAAAGATGTTTAAAAAAGATGGTGATGTAACATTAAAAGTCTGATAATAAATGATGCTAATGAAAGAAGCTATTTGTTTGAAAATATCTCATCTGTGTGGGATACAGTCGAAGCTATAAGTGTTCTATTTTGTCGGTCGACTGTAGTATTTAAAAATAGAGTAAAATATCCAAACGTGATTAGATGTATCATCCACAAAGTTTAAAACAGACGTCAGTGCGCCCCTGTTAAACTTAACCTTAAGTCATTCATCGGATTAAACTTTAGTTTTATTTTATTGCGGAAATAGGATCAATTTCTTTATGATAATAGACGTTGTACTAAGTATGCTAAATAATTTCACCAGAAGCAACTCGAGGCCAGCTGATTAAATAAGCATTGAATACATGATTAATTTTCCCTACATGTTGTCATAGTTGCTTGAGGGTAAATGTTTAAGGTCCAAAACTGTCCTTTGCTAATAATCAATATTCATTATGTGACGGGGCTATGTGTCGACCTGATTCCAGTATCAAAATAAACACTAGTAGTCGTTATTATAAGGAAACCAACGAGGATTATCAAACTAGCTAAGATCATAATACATTTAGTGTCTGTAGAAAACGTTTAAAATGATGTAACATATATGCCCAGAAACTTAATTAGTTTTGAAATAGTATTTAATTAAATAAAATCACACATTTCATTAACAAAAGTCAGTTAAAAGGAAGAGATTCTTATATATTACATCCAAATTTAAGTAAGAAGAGATGGTTTAGAAATGAGTCCCGCAAAATTATATCAACTATAATCAGAATCAGAAAAGTAATTATTGCAAAACTCCGGCTCACCTATACAAAATTAATATTAAATCTGACGATAGATGTCAGTGTGGTGAAGAAGGAACTTTGGATCATATTATATTTGAATGCATAAATTATAGTTTAGAAAGATCAAAATTGAATAGTGGTGTATTAGATGTGATTAAAACTTTTCCTGTAAATACTAAATTCTTAACAAAAATGATTGATTCAAAATTAATTAGTGAATTATTGAAATATTTAGAAATTTGTAAAATTGAATTATAAATTATAAAATATGTATAGAAAATGTTTGATGGTGGCTATGACGAAAGAAAGTCAAGGCAAATAAATAAATAAATATAAAAAAAAATCAAATGTATTATATGCGATTGAGATCAGAGGCGGCCTTAGGGGGTGGCAAGCAGGGCAACCGGTCGGGGCCTCGCATTCTCACGCAACAACAAAAGTACAAAAATTCGTTAATATATATGTATTTGAATCTCGCACGTCGCTCTTTAGAAATTTCACTAGAATCTCTGCGTATATCTTTTAAGGCATTCATGTACCTTAGTTTATCATCATTAATATTTGTCATCTTTGTGCTTGTTAACTTTTATAACGCTTCCAATATAAAATTTAATTTCTCGTCAATTATCATCAAAAACACTTACTTACAATTTATATAAATTATACAAAGAATCTGCAAATATCTGCTACTCTGGGGCCTCGCAATGGCTAATTCCGCCCCTGACTAAGGTATTGGAAAGAAATGTAGTAGAGAGTTTGCAGAATAATTGCGTAAGAGAGCGGGAGACAATGCAACTTACGAGGAGAATATGCGAATTTAAAATAAATAGTAAAAAGAAGAAGGGAAGGGAAGAAGAATAATAAAAAATCTTATAGATTATAAATTTAGAATAATTTTAAGTGAAGTTAATTAAAATGTTCAAGAATGTAATGAACACTTATAGGAAAAAACATTAAATAAATAAACAAATACAATATACCACAGATTGCTTAATTTATTTAAAAATCATATAAAAATGCAAATTACATAAAAACAGTTTTTTAAAAATTCACATTTAATTTATATATTAATTCTTTATATTATATTAGAAAAGCATAGCGAATTTGGCCATGAAAAATAGTAAGACGATAGGACAATCAATTAAAAATTAGCAGAAACATTGCTTATTCTTATAAATAAGACAAATTCATATTTTAATTATACTAGCAACCTGGGTTTGGATTTCATTCTTGTTTAGAAGGTGTCGCTAGAAGAACCAGTGCCGCTTTCTTCTACTATAATAACATCTTCTGGATTATCAAGTAAATCAAGATCGTAGTTCTCATCTAGACCTCTTAACATTTGTTTTACCTTTCCTATCAATTTGTTTCCAAATTGAGCGTTCATTGCATAAGGTTCAGTACTATAAGCATCATGCCTAGCAGCTAGCGCAACTTTAGCAGCAAGCGTTCGAATTACTTTTGGTCTGATACGATATGGAGCTGCTTTTACATATGAAGCGTTGATCAAAACTCCAACAATACCCCTATTGGATTTGGATCCGAGTAACTGAATACGGCTTGCAGGTGTAAATGCAAGTTCTACTAGGGATCCGGAAAGCTTTATAAGCTTAGCTGCTATAAGCTCCCCAATTAATATTGTCATAACAGGAGCAATCGCCAACATTTGTGTCCTCAATATCTCATTCATCTGTTTCTTGGATTGATTCAAATATAATATCCTTGAGGACGCTGTTTCAATCACATCGACTTCGATGTCTGTAATATCCTGCCCTGCAGATTTCGCTGCTAAATGCTTAATATCGTTTAAAGTATCCAAAGAGATCAAAGACGTAACGCTCTCTTCAGTTACGTAACGTATATTTCCTCGATGACCTATTACGTTAACAATAGCGACAAATAGGTCAAATCCAGAAATAATATTTTTCAGTTCCGGAAAATGCATCTTGTAGATGCTTAGTAGCTGCTTGGTGTTGAAATCTAAGAGCTTATTAATATCTGTGATCATATCTAGTGCTTTAAAAATGTTAGCTTCGCTTACATCTGAAAAAACTGAAGGAACATCTTTACCTTCCGAATTAGGTTTCTTTTCTGTTTCAGTTTTGGATATTAGATTCATTTTATCGTTTAAAGTTTTAAACAATTTTTCCATTGACATCTTTGGAACGTAGCAAACGTAGATCTTCAGCAAGATAAGAGTTAGTAACTTTTTAGATCTGGAAAAATTAAATAGATATGCTAAATATGTATGTTTAAGGTAATCAATAATATATATTGATAATACATAATATATTTCAAGAGGGTGTTGTTTGGAAAATTAAACTCAGAGATTGATGATATTCAACTCGATATTTTTCTTTCAAGTTCGTATTGAGGAACTAACACATTTGTGCTGTGGTAAGCCTACAGACTATCTTATAGGTTTATCCCACTTTTATAACAATAATATTTGTTTCAAAGCTTAGACAAAATCGAAAGCAGGTATGTTTAGACCTGCTAACAATATTACAAATACATTTTTATAGCTACAGCAATAATGAATATTATTATCTGACGTGTTTCAAAGCTTAGACAAAATCGAAAGCAGTTATGTTATAGACCTGCTAACAATATTACAAAGACATTTTTAAAGCTACAGCAATAATGAATATTATTATCTGACGTGTTTCAAAGTTTAGACAAAATCTAAAGTAGGTATGTTATAGACCTGCTAACAATATTACAAAGACATTTTTAAAGCTACAGCAATAATGAATATTATTATCTGACGTTTACTTGGCAAACTAGAAAATTGACATAAGCTTGACGTCTCTTACGCATTAGAAAGCTAGAACATTATCCAATTCAAAGCGTATTTACTCAATTGGCGAGTTGCAATTTCGATTGATTTCAAGAATACTACTTTAAAAGCCATTCTTAAAGTGTTTCAATTTCTAACAACATTTTCTTGTTATCAAAACTGACGAATTGACCGTACACGTTTTAAAATGTTATCACTCTTAAGAACCAATTAGTGAGAGCATACTAATTAATGTATAAGAAATAAACCCCAGAAACAATAAATAAAGACATATATGTTCTAAAAATGACGCGTTTTTGACGTAATTTTCCGGACAGTCCACTTGGCCTATACAATCAAAACTTACTTAAAACCTGAAGAAAATTATGACTAATTGATTATTAAAAAGAGTAAAACCTTTCTTAAGACTCTAGAGTATTAGTAAATTCAAACATATGAATTACTTTCGAATTGTTGTGAGTATAAAATATACTAAAGATTTGTGTCAAATTAATTTTGCATTCTTAAAATGTATATTTTTTCATAAAATCAAATATCGTTTAATTGTAAGCTATTTATTTAGGAAAAATGTAAACAGACGTATTTAAGACAAGTATTTGATAGTTTTTTGACAATTGCCAAAACAATCATGACCAGTTGTTGCTACTTGTCTAGAAAATATCAGTAATTCATTGAAACATATACGAAGATAAAAACATTTTGTATAAAATAAGGTTTATAAGAATAAATCTAAAATAATACATAATAAAGAAATGATTTTAAATAAATTCTATTAGCTACTTACAGATAATGAGTATTGTACGTCCGAACAATGTCAGCACTAAAGTTGAAGTGATATAATACTTACGAGAGCTAATAATATTAGCACTATTTTGTGGTAAAAACTATTTATATGGTAAAATCAACCTTATGTATATCTTTCATAAGCTACATAACTGTATACAGTGAAATCACAAGTTTAGGGATGCCTGATGTTTAAAATTTAAATAAAATCCTTGAAACGATTCACGGGTTGCAGCTACATGTGATATGTTACAATTGACATTAAAATGGCGTTTCAAACAAATTATTTAAACAAGTCATGTAAGATTCCAGACTATGCGGGAAATATTTAAAATTTAAAATTCTGTTTTTTATTTTATTCTGTGTGAATTTCATACAGGTTATATTTTATGCAGTATTATGATTCATTTAGATCAACTGCTTTAGTTTTAATTTCGATTATAGGCTGTAATATGCCTCAGGAATATAGGCAGATATTTGAAAGCAGAAAAAGTCTGAGAAACCTGTCAATAAAACTAATTTAATCTCTTTTTTTAAGTACCCATACTCATGTCTATAAGTTGTTAATTATGTTTTGTAAATGTTTATAAATGTATATATTCTTTTAAGTGCTAATAACTGTTGAAAGTTGATGCACTCAAATAAATATTTAGAAAAAAAAATTGATTATAGTTAGAGAGCATGTGCTATGCATCAAAAATATTACCTTCATTTAATATAATTTTTCTTTTATACTTTACAAGCTGAAGTTATCTATACGTAAATGATTTTAATCGTCTACTAATAAATAAATTCAAATATTAATTAGTTCGGCATATTTTTAAATTTCTATAATTTCAAAATATTCAAAATATAAAAACCAATGGTATAATTAATAAATAACATGTCATATACACATGCATAAAAATCAATTAATTTTAACACGTAATACGGTTCGTTAAACATATTACTTCATTATAATAATTTCAACTAGTTTGTAAAATATTGTTATAGTGTTCCCTCATTGCTTATTAGTGCGTTTAATTTCACAATTGTTAATATTTTATGAATAATTTACCTTTTAATTATTCATTTCAGAGAATTCCATTAAACATCCTTGTATTATATTTATGATATCATATTGCTTTTACACCATTATTTCAGTGTGGTATTTTAATTGAATGTGCTATTTAAATTATGTTATTAGCTTATACATGATAGATACAATAACATTTTAAAAATAATTGTACATATTGTTATATATGGTTATCCACAGGCGTACAGCTGGCCCCTACATTTGTAAACAAGGCTATTAAATAACGAGACTGACACTGTAAAACATTTTATTTTGTTTCCATACATATTTACTTATTATCACCTTTAATATACACCCCTCCTCTATCCCTACAACGCTTCATGCGATTCTTCCATTGTTCGAAGCAGTGCTGGTCGAAGCAGTCTTTTTCTGCTAGCTCCTTTAGAACGCGTGCCGCTTTCTTTTTCACAGTTTCAACAGACTAAAGTCTTGTTCCCTTTAATGCAGACTTTACCTTAGAAAACAGATAGAAGTCGCATTAAGGAGGTACAGAAGATTAACGTAAATGATGAAAACGTTGGAAATTTGGAAAGTCGATACAAATAGTTAAAATACATGCTGTCTCAAAATTTTAGAGACATAGGGTTCTTAGTTTTCTTTTTATACATGATTAAAAATAGTCATTTTCCAAACAAATTATAATTTTTAGCTCAATTTTACCACATAATATAACTCTTAACTATAAAAAAATGGTGACACGGCTTTCAAAAACTAGGTGTATATAAAATAATGTTTTCTGTAACTATTGCAAAAAGAAAATTATCAAAAGGATACGAAAATATTTAAATAAAACCTTTAAGAAACAGTAAATTTAGGTTATAAGCCGGCAACGTTGCAAATGCCAATTTGCCAAAAATCAGAATAAATGTTATATAAAATATAACAATTGATTAGTCAAAGAACCAAATCACGCATGCGTCAACACACGTAAATTTGCAGCGTTGCAAAATTTATTATTCCTTTTTCAAAATATTTAATTTGTATTTAAATTGAATTAATATAAATTTGATATTAATTATAGGTAATTTTTAATTTATTAAACTATTATATGCATAAAAAATCATTTTAACAAGCAAAAAGCAGTTTAATAGGGAATTGAAAAATTCATTTTCAAAGGTACAGTCCCAATATTTGCTCGTCCCTCATGTACTTCGTATTTTGCATTTCGTATTACCGAGAGATAAACTTTTTGCATTGACGGTACGTCCTGTACCTCCTTAAACCTGAGTCATTTTGAATAGCATTCAAAGCGCCAGTAAAAACATTCTTGTTAAAAGTGAGAATTTTAGACGTTGCTCTATTGTTACACTTAACATTTTTCTGGTGAAACAAAAAAACATCTGTAATGCGTATCTTCTGTAGCAGCGTCAGCCTCGTTATATATATATATATATATATATATATATATATATATATATATATATATATATATATATATATATATATATATATGTATGTGTGTGTATACATATATATCTAATTAATCACCTTAATATTATTAATTTCCGACACATATTAAAGCAGTCCCGTCCACAGTACATACAACATATATTGACTCCCCAACCACATACAATGTATTCGGCCTGTGTCGCATGTCATCCACAAGTGACGAGAGAACAGGATTCAATAGTAGGAGGTCGTGACACGAAAATACCACCCACTGTTACACATGACACGTGACACAGGACTGTCAACTTAACGGCGCTAAGTCCCAACTATGTCAACTGTCCTTATCAGGGCGCCACTCATCAGTTCGGGGCGCCAAAACTGACAGGTATTTCACATGTATGGTAGGGTAGATATATTTCATTATCATTAATATACACATTTTTATAAAATAAAATGTATTGGTGTAATGTACATACATATTTCATAATTATTATAGAAGTTGTGTAAGGGGTCGTATGGCTAAACGAAGATTTATAGGCAACAAGCTGACGAATTATGAAATCCTGCAAACCGTAACATAATTTGTTTTAATATATATAAATGCTAGGTTTCTTCAAGCTAATTTTAAGATTAGTTCAAGATTAGTGCAAGTGTCACGCATGTTAGCTTGCCTTAAGCTAATTTCTATCTGGGTAACCCTCGAACAGTGTTAATTAATATTAATATTAATGTATTTATAGTACCTGCTAATTATTAACTTTATGAAAGTTACGTAAACAATTTTACCTAAGATACAACCTATTCTTCGGTTAATCGAAAACTAATCCGTTCAAAAAAAATCCTTATAAAGATTATAGAATCATAAGAACACATTTTTAAGGGTAACAAAGGATTAAGGATTAAATATTACTAGGTTATATTTAAGTAAAATATTACAGTATTCACCGGGTAAGTTATATTTTAACTGACAAAAACAGACTACTTTTGACAGTGTCATTTATTATTTAAATATCAAGATATAATACGTGGAATCTTGTTTTACTTTTTTATCAACAAATAAATCTATTAAAATACATGAAAATTGTCATGTTCACCCTAAATCAATACATACGAGTATATATCTATAAACTTGTATATTTTTTATATTTATTTTGAGAGTATCAACTATTGATAGTTATTAGCACTTAAAATAAATATTTACAAACATTTTTATAACACATAATTTATACAATATATATTACGTTTCTATTTTTCAGCTTTTTTTTTCATTACACGCTATATATTTGAGGTTAGTAAAGAAATAAAAAAAAGCTTGATTACCTAAGTTTTATTAATTTCATAAATTTTGAATAGAACGAATAAACAGAGATCGGACTTTGAATCCAAGGTACTGTTGTTAGATTTGTACTACTAGAATTTATAGTAGAATATATAGATTCGTCGAACATTTTCTAATAATAAACTTGAAAACGTGCAAATGATGCTTCAGCACTAAACACTTGTTCGGTTACTATTCGATAAAAGTCACGCCGTGTGAAAGATACCGTTAATACTATGTGCTACTGCAAGTCGAATTCGTTAAAGTTCATTCGATTTGCTTGACAAGTCCGGTGCGTATTCGATAAACGTGTTTAGCTGTGTACGTTTTTTTGCAGTACAAACGTCGTGTGAATGTTTCTATATAAAATGTATGCGCCACTGTTCATTGGATAATATTTATACTGCAAAAAAACGTGCAGTACAATGCCGTGTGAATCCAGACTAAGAAGAGGTGGACCAGGCTTCTAATTTGGGAGCTATATTGTATTTTATTTCTGTTCTTGAATACTCATTTTCTAAGCAACTGTTCAATTACAATGAGTTCTTACAGACAACGTACGCAATTACATTCGGGCTTTATAATTAACTAAGTCACGTCTCTCTTTTCTGGAATTAATTAAATGTACACGGATCGATAGATTTAAAAGGTGTAAATAGAAAAATTAATGCGAAATGTTACTTCGGGGTTGAGTTGGGTTTATTTTACAATTAGATATTATATATAGCATATACATTTATGTATATTTTCTCATAAATACATCTTAAATTTTATCTTCGTTGCTCAAGACTCAATATAGTTGTTCAATACAATGCAATGGCTTCACAACAAATTTCAAAAAGTTAAAACTACACATGCAGTAGGTTCGTTAGATTTAGGTTCGTAATTAAAAAATATAATTACCAATAGCTAAAATAATATTACCAATGTCGAGATGTGTGCAATGCTAAAAATATGACGCGCACTATTAGCTAGAGGTAACTTTAAATTGAGTTAAGGGTAAGTAAGGTCAAAACGATAAAATAGAAGCATATTTTCGATAATGTTTTTGACGACACAATAATACCATTATTTCTATAACTACTACATAATAAAATGACATTTGAAGAATATTTAGTGAAATTTTCATAAAAAAATGTTAAGAAATGAGACAGCGAATCTCCGCTGACGTCACAAAAAAAGTAACATTGTGGTGCCAGTTATAACTCCTCACTGGATTTTCTGAAATAGAAAATCCAAAATGATTTCATTAGTTGATAAGTTTCTGCAGGTAACGCTGTCGAGGTTTTCTATTTTTATTGATTTTTCAATTTTTTACAGCACTTAAAAATCAAAATACCGATTTTTTATGAAAAAAATACGTTAAAATTAAAAAATGGAAAAAAACTCGACAGCGTTACCTCGACATTTATGTAAAGAAAAAGTGTACAAAATTTCAAAAGAATCGGTCTAGTAGATTTTGAACTAGAGAGGGCACCGACTCTGAAAAAGCTATGTGTGAGAAAAACACATTTAAAAGTTTCAAAGTAACACGAAAGCAGACCAGAAGGTGAAGACTTAAAACTCTATATCTCCGACAGTTTTACTCCAATCGACTTCAAATTTTTATACAATAAAGTTAACCCTTAAGGTTAAAAATGACGGTTACTAGTTCATTAAAAGTACAAAAGATGTCATTGACATAGTATGTCAAGTTTCATAAAGACATAAAGAATTTTCTTCAACTAAAAATAAATAAATTAAAAAGTGTATAACATTTTCATGTTTTAATTCCATCATGAAATTTAATAAAACACTTTTTCAAAGAAAATTTAATGAAATTAAAAGCATTTAAATTATATAGTTATGCAGTCATATAATGTAGATTCTGAAAAATGATTTTAACTATTGTTCTGTAGTAAGTAAGTAGTTTATCATCTGCGCAGAGTTTGTTTCGTTCGCTATCACCGTCATCGTACCGTTGGCGTTGGAGTTGGAGTTCGCGATAGAACCAGCACGGAGCCACGAATTAGATGCTTTAGTTGTACTCCAACCAGTGACGGCGCCGCATTTGCTCCGACGCATCCTTTCAAAGTAACGGCAAAGCGTAAGCGAAGTAACGCTGAAGAGCGCCACACCGTCGCGAGGCCGCGAATTCTCTTACCATCACTAAAAGTATCTATCAGAACGCGCGAGTTCCAAAACAAAATATATCATTGAAATAAAATACCTAAATTTGTGTCATTCATTAATTAATTCTGTGTTAATTATAATGGACTCTATTACATGGACTGTACATAATTAGTTGCTTGATGAGAAGTGTGATTGATTGACTTTATCGTGCAATAATTATCCAAATTATTTATTGGTGAGTTACAATTTATTGTCATTTATTGGTAGATAAATTTAATTGAAAATGTATAGCGATTATTCTGTTAATCTATTAATTTAACATGAAATTACACAATTTTTATCAGAAAATATTGTTTACAGTATATACTATCTAAATAGTATCATATTTCGTATTATCAGGGCACTGATAATGTCATGGAATTTGTTCATTAGGCAAATAACAATAATTTCTGTTCAATATGTAACTAATGGTAAATCAGATCGCGTTATTGAATCGACAAGATAAAATAGACGCAGTGGCCGAGAACTGCTTTGTTGCGGGTTCAATTAAATAAAATAAAAATCCAAATAAAAAATATTATATATTTATGTATGAGTATAATGATACTTCGACACCATAAAATACAGTCGCAGAATTTCGGACGTACCTTACCCACAATTACAACGGTCGGCGAAAATGATCCAGTAGTTAAATTTGCCATAAAACAAGAAGAATAAATATAAAAATCTCACCGGATATTACCTTAGATATATGTAATATTTCATTTAAACAAAATCTAGTAATATTTAATCAAATAGGTTTAAATTTTGTCTTAAATAGTTTTGCTTTATAATTCTAAAGTCTTTACAATTTTTTACTTTTAAAAAGATTTATTAGGTATTCTAATAAAGGAAGTTTTATGATTCTATTAGTTCAAGTAAAGAAAGCATGTTATGTGAACAATGTAAGAGATCACTAACGGTAAAGCATATTATTTTCCAATGCTCAAAATACTCGTCACTCAGACAAGAATGTAATATGCCTCAGGAATATAGGCTGATATATAAAAGCAGAGAAAATCTGATAAACTAATTTCTTTATTTTAAATATATTTATAAGTTGTAAATTATGAATTACGAATTATGTATTGTAAATGTATATATGCTTTTTAAATGCTAATAACTTTTAAAAGTTAAATAGAAATAAATATTAAAAAAAACGAAAGCATATTATCTAATTAATCTCAAGAAAGTAAATCATAAATTGAGATATTAAGTAATAGGTAATAGTGTGTTTTACTAATTTTTAAAATAACAATACTGATAATCAAGTACCAGTGTTTCTTAAGTAGGTATACCGTCTTAAAAAGAAAGGTACAAAAAATATTATTACAACATCTATGAAGTCACAGGTTTCTATATTTCATTTTTGTGTCCCTTTAAACTGCACATTTATTTATAAATATGACCAAATATATCAGTTACAATTAAATTTAATACAAAATTCAGGAAACTTTTGCTTGTAAATAGTTTCAATGTCAGAACAGAACTATGCTTAACTTTATACTTCCACCAAGCGAAGTAATAGACTAAAATGTAATGTTTAAATTAGTTAAAATATTTATAATTGATAGTATAGGTGCCAATACATTAACAGATTCTGAACCGAGAAGGGGTATGGTTCCTAAATATTCAATAGACCGTATTAATAATTGAAATCGTTTATATTTGGCAGCCTACAGTCAATTACTTGGAATGCCAAATGGCCACCTTTACTTTCTGGCGAATCAACAACAAATTCTGTGAGACCAACATTTCGGCCTGCTCTCCTCTGTTCGCGGTAATTGTTATTGAGTTAATGTATTCAACTTTGTGACCTCGACAACCTCGTGGACCGCGACCAGTTTGGAAGTTCAAGGACAAACTAGTTTACTAGTTCCATTTTAATAAAAATTTCATCAAATATATTTTTTTATATCTTCTTTTAAAAAACATCATAAATTTAATTGGATGAACGGTTTATAACTGAAGTAAACTGAACAAATATTAATTTTTAGCAGTAAAAAGTCTTGTTCTTTTCTTGCATCCGTTAACGAAATGGGAATATGATCATAAAATAAAATTACGACATCTTAAACTTATAAAAATAATATAACATTAAAGATTGAAAAGTAAATATAATAAATCTAAAATATTAAATAAGCTTTGATTCTTTAAAAGTATGCAAAATTAATTGTTAATGTAAATTAACCTGTTTGTAGTTCATGGTATTGAAGTCTCGTATATGCGGACAGGTGCGCTTAGAGATACTGTCGGATCTAGAAAAATAGTTCAGGTAATGGAAAAAGTGGTTAATTTGTGCGTAATTTTGATTCTTCAGAAATGTCGCACTAATAAACCGGATATTGTAGCACAGCAGGACATTAAATTACTTTTAAATGGTAAATGATATTTGTGTGCACTATAAAAGTTTTAAGAAATATGGTCAAACTTGTAAGCGCATCTCATTCGCAAGTCATTTCTAAATCTTTACAAATTAATCATAATGTGTTCTTCTTTTCCTCAGTGCAGCTCAATATCTATCAGATAGTAGAAAATTGAGTACTCTATTGAATACTAGATTGATAACGACCATTTTCATCTTAGGGCTAACTGACAAGAAGATATTGCAAGTAAATTATTTTTGTCTGCATTGATAAAGTTGGTTACTAGAACCTCAAATGTCCAATTATTTTTTAGTAACTTTAATTATTAAAGGGAATCAACGTTATAGAACATTGCAAGATATGTGGCATCACGTCCGCTAAGTTGCTATCTCTTTTATTCAACAGAGCGTAAACCTACTCTGAATAGTACAGACATGTTACGTCATAAATATGGCCGACATCTGTAACGCTAAAACTACAATTTAAAATTTTAATTGCAATATCTCCGTCAAACTTTAGATATTTAATAAAATAAAAACCGCAATATTTATTAACATCAATTTCAATCAGCAATTGAAAAATCGACTCCTAAAAAATGAGTACACAAGCCCATTTCAGGTAAGGATGTAGAATCGCCATCCAATTACTAGGTATATGTTCAATACTGCAATCCTTTTATCATAGAAAACTTAACTTTATTATAAAAAGATACAATAGCTTTCGACTTCTCATGCGAGGTCATCTTTAGTGTAAAACAAATTATATAATTACACTCTCTACTGGCACACTATTCCCTTATCAATATTGGTCTCCACGTTAAAAAACTGCAAATCAAAATTAAACCAAAATGACTCCCGTTATAATGGAGCCGTATCAAAAAATATTCATATATAAGTTCTCATGGCATAAGTAAGTTAAAAATGTTACAAGCGATTTATTAAATGTTTATCAAAACTTTAATACCTTAACTTAACGTACAAAAATAAGTGCCTTTATACTCAATCTGCATAGTAATAATTCTAATAACATTGTACGATATTAGTTGAACGGAACGAACTACGGTATTAAATAATGCTGCATCAGTTTTAATAGGGAAATGATAATAAACTGAATTTATGACTGTATTTAAATCATAAATTTCATTTTACAAAGTTTGTTATACTACAAAACAAAGAATAATATAAAATGTAAACAAAGAAACGTTAATTGACTTTAAATAAGAATAACAAATGCTAAGCAATTAGAAAATAAAGACTTGGGCGAATTAAATAAACACGATTTTATTAAATTGTTTTGGTTTTTTTTATTAATAGACTAATAATTTATTTAAGGAGGTACAGAAGGTTAACGTAAATGATGAAAACGTTGTGAAATTTGGAGGGTCGATACAAATAGTTAAAATACATGCTGTCTCAAAATTTTAGAGACCTAGGGTTCATAGTTTTCTTTTTATACATGATTAAAAATAGTCATTTTCCATACAAATCATAATTTTTAGCTCAATTTCACCACATAATATAACTCTTAACTATAAAAAAATGGTGACACGGCTTTCAAAAACTAGGTGTATATAAAATAATCTTTTCTGTAATTATTGCAAAAAGAAAATTATCAAAAGGATACCTATATACGAAAATATTTAAATAAAACCAGTAAGAAACAGTAAGTGTAGGTTATAAGCCGGCAACGTTGCAAATCCCAATTTGAGCGTTAACTTCAAAATCTGAATACATATTATATAAAATATAGCAATTTATTTGTCAAAGAACCAAATCTCGCATGCGTCAACACACGTAAATTTACAGCGTTGCCAAATTTATTATTCCTTTTTCAAAATATTTAATTTGAATTTAAATTGAATTAGTATAAATTTGATATTAATTATAGGTAATTTTTAATTTATTAAACTATTATATGAATAAAAAAATCATTTTAACAAGCAAAAAGCAGTTTAATAGGGAATTGAAAAATTCTTTTTCAAAGGTACAGTCCCAATATATGCTCGTTCCTCATGTACTTCGTATTTTGCATTTCGTATTACCGAGAGATAAACTTTTTGCATTGACGGTACGTCCTGTACCTTCTTAACTTTAAAGAGTTTTACTTTTGTCACTTACATCCCTTTCCATTACTAGCTTCATATTTAAATTTTATCAATATTTTAGTAAACTACCTTAAGGTGAAACATTACTTCATGGTTATATAGTTAGATGTAGATGGCGACAGTGTACTAAAAAGTAACAATTGATTTACAAATTTGTACTAGTACTCCATGTTTTCAAATATAAAAACGTTAATAACTTTGCAGACACGATTGAGTTCTTCAAGAACATAGTAGAATAGTTTTGCTTGTATCTACTAATAGGCTTGTGTCCTATGTCTTAATTTCTATAAAAGTGTACTATATATTGATAAAGTGGATTACTAGAACCTCAAATGTCCAATTATTTTTTAATAACTCCTTATATGTTAAGAGATATTAACAATTAAAAAAGTCATTTTGTCACTTTAATTATTAAAGGGATTAACGTTGTACACATTCCAAGTGCATGTGATATCACAATCCTAGTGTACAACCTTACAGCCCTTAAATCTCTGCTCTATGTACTTACATATCAAAATATCAAATATTATTTACAGGTATTTCAAGGAACAATCAAATTTCAATATTACGTCTGCCTTAGCAGGGTTAAATAAAATAAAAACTTATTATTATTTGATTTGACTTGATTATTTGACTACCAACAGCTACAAAACATTACCACAGCACTGACCTACTCAACAAATAACTGACGTTAAAATGCATTTCACGTCATACAAAAATGGCCGACCATTTCTAGCGCTAAAACTACAATTCAAATTTTTAATTGTTTTTAATTCTCCGTCAATATTTAGATATTTAATAAAATAGACACGCCAATACACATTTATTAACATCAAATTCAATCAACAATTGAAAAATCGACCACTAAAAAATGAGGACACAAGTCCATTAGCAGCTAGTCGTTTCAACGTTTGCTATCCAGTAGTTTTTGACCTAGGTGCGGTATAACTTGCTAAAGAAGATGTAGTACTCTATAACGAATGCGGCACCGGTCCAGGAAGTGAATCATTAAGTCGTTATGTGAAGTCAGTAAGATGATGATATTACACGTCGTTTTCATTACCAAGACATTGCATTGCCAACTGCTAACTGCCGCCACTGATTGGATGATTTATTGTAGCGTAATAACCACAACCAGGAGGCAACCGTCGGAGTCATTTATTAATGATTATTAAATTAGTGTCCCGTAGAAGATAGCGGCATGGCTATTAATTCCGGTGTATTTACTACTAGGAAATATCTACTATATTCTGAGAACTGTAGTGCACACGTAAGTTACATATTTTTAAAGTTGGATGTATTCATATCATTTTTTTAAATATTTATTTTTGAGTGCATCCAGTATTGATAGTTATTAGCACTTAAGGTGAAACGATACTTAGGCATTTTTTGATTCGCGAAATATAGATGGCGATACTATACAGTAGGTTAAATATTATCAAAAAACCCTGTTTTTTATGTTTAAATCGTTTTATGTAAGTAACTATAAACGCGAATCAAAATCTAAAGCTGCAATTAGTTAGATGAATAACGTATCTACATTTTAAGCTTTTGCACTGACTTTTAATGAGTTGGAACCGCAAAAATAAGTTTTGAAAATAATTATTTGCTAGTTATATTCCAATTCTTTCGAATTTTTCTTTTTGTGATCATGTTTTTTTTTCTATATTCATGATTATGGTTGCACTTAACCAATTAAATCTGATTGTACCATACCCAGAAAATATAACTCTGGCCCGATCGAACCCAACTGTGTCGTTTCATATTATTTTGTTACGATCGTAAATATATCGATATATTTAAGAGTTTGCATACTTATAATTCTTCTTTTAGTTGTTCAATTTAGTTGCAAGTAGTTTATTTGAATTCGACTAATGAACTCCAATTTACATTTAAACAAATTATGTTTCAATAAACATTTCCTTCATCTGAGTGGCCGTCTTTAGCGCCCACACGTAAATCCGCCACTGTACCATTCTGTCAAAGAACTTTATTATTGTTATTTCTTTTATTTTACTTCACATTCGATAACCATTTTGATTAAAGTGCCACTGAATAACAGCGCCATTACTATAAGCGGATGTTTTATTAAACAAAAATAAATCCTGACAAACCCTGATTGAAGTATCCTAAATGTATGTTTTTTCCTATAAGAACTGTGCAAGTGGGAGACGAACAGCGCTAGCGCCCTTTCCCAGCATCCCTTTCAAGGTCTCATACATATGTATTGATGTTGATGCTATTCCTGTTGTTCCCCAATAAATTGATATATCAGGAATTGGAGGAATGTTAAACCTTTTTAAATCAACTTAAGCCGAAGGGACAAAGCCCATCAAACTGTTTTCCGTTAACAATTATTGTTAATACATGGCGCTGTATTCTTATTTGTATTAATGGTTCTTTTGCTTTAAATTTATATTATTGCAATGGGCTTGTGTCCTATGTCTTAATTTCTATAAAAGTGTACTATATATTGATAAAGTTGGTTACTAGAACTTCAAATGTCCAATTATTTTTTAATAACTCCTTATATGTTAAGAGTTAAGAGATATTAACAATTAAAAAAGTCATTTTGTCTCTTTAATTATTAAAGGGATTCGACGTTGTACAACATTTCAAATGCATGTAACATCACAACCGTTGCCAACCTTACAGCTATAAATCTCTGCTATATGTATTTATATATCAAAATATCAAGTATTATTTACAGCTATTTCAAGGAACAATAAAATTAAAATATTATGTCTGCCGTAACAAGGTTAAATAAAATAAAAACCTATTATTCTTTGACTTGACTTGATTATTTGACGACCAACAGCTACGAAACATTACTACAGCACTGACCTAATCAACAAATAAGTGACGTAAAAATGCATTTCACGTCATACAAATATGGCCGACTATTTCTAGCGCTAAAACTACAATTCAAACTTTTAATTGCTATATCTCCGTCAACATTTAGATATTTAATAAAATAGACACGCCAATATACATTTATTAACATCACTTTCAATCAACAATTGTAAAATCGACCACTAAGAAATGAGGACACAAGTCCATTGTACATATGTATACCAACTCCTAAATACTGAATACTCCTTTATAACTTATAAAAACAATATAAGAAGCGGAGATTTTAAATAATATCTTTTACTTCTAAAGGGTAAAACGTATTGTATACAAGTGGTCATAAAGTGATTTTGAAAAACGTTTGAAAATCCGTTATAATATTTGAAAATGATGGCGTTAAAATAAAATTCTCTCACAGATAAAAAAAATGCATTATTCAAATATCAAATATCTTTCTGCGATTGTGTAGCATTAACCTATACATACAAACGACTTTGAACTCGAAGAGATCTCGTGAATAGACTCTACTTCTACAGTTTCAAAGTCTCAGCTTCTTACAAGGCTACAAAACAGTTATACTTTTGTTACATTTCAACAATTACAAATGAAGAATATTTAATTATTGAATTTTCATTAGTTATACAAACTTCATTCTTTACAGTCGTTTTCTTTTAATGAGAAAATAAAATTTTAATTGAATTTTAAAGTTATAAACAGTTTAATCTTAAAACGTCTAAGTTCGAGTGTCTTACATTTTTTAATTGCATTACGTTTTTACTTTAGATTTAAAATTTAAATATTTCTTACAACGACGAGATAGTATATTGTACTTTAACGATTATACTCGGTTCACTGAGGTTCACTATAAACCTTGGTTATTTTGTCGCTCTCATTTTTATCGAGGTAAACATAACTGTAGTTTCGCCAAGCAGTTAGTTAACTGTGGTTGTCCTATAACAAAACTAGAATTCATTTTTAGGTTAAACTTTATAACTGAAAACGGCTCTAAACTGTAATCCAAAGTAATGGTACTTAATTTAATTTCACCTTGTTACATCCACTTACCGCCTGTCTGTCGGTAGAAAGCAAAATCCTTTGTAGAGTTGAACGAAAATATTTTTTGCGTTTGCATTATCGTACATGATACTCGTATATAAGACTGAGGGTTAATAAAATATACTATTCTATGTTTTTGTGAACAAAACAGACCCAGACCCAAATCTAAAGTATTATTCTAATTTCTATTGCTTAATTTATTATTTTTTGGAATCGCACTTGTGTAGATAGACCATAAGGTAGACAATTTAACTATGAAATGGATAACAAATATAATCTAAAAAGACAATTCTATCCTTTTTTGTAATTCAATTTTTTTAAATTTATTTACTGTCATAAATAAATAAATCTTGACAGTCGGGTATGGAATTTTCAGAATTAAGTTTAAGAAACATAAAACACTGAGAATTTCAAATATGTATTACAAAATATTACAGAAATTAAAATTGAAAACTGAAGAATGAATGATGTTCGCGCTTAAGAATTTGACGGTTTAAATAAAGCCGAGAGGAAATAATTCCGATATCATTTAATTCAAATTCTGTGAATTTATATAAAACCCTAATAATGTAATAAGAATCCTATCCTTTATTAATTAAACGCTTAATTAAGTAAGTGTTTCTCGCTCTCTCATTGCTAGATGTTAACTGAGGACATAGTTTATATACAGATTACAATAATTAAGCTTACCGTTTTATGAAGCATTATTTTTTTAATTGTTGTGTTTTTAACAAAATGTGTAAGATAGAGTATGTACAATGATTGGAAACAGGTAATGAAGGTATATTATGTCTTACTCACTCTCATGCATATGAATAATACCTTCTGGCTCCTACTCATAGCGGAATTAAAATTGGATCTAGGAGATGTTTGATCCTTTGGATCGGTTTGTCCTCTTGTAAAACGTTTTAAAACAGTTGTCTTGTAATACCTTGTAGACGCTTTAAAGCTGACAAAAAAATTACTTAAACTCACTTATAGTCTGATAGTCATCTGGCATTGCGAATTTAACAAAGCAAATTTTACGTGCATAATATATAGTACAGATAATAATAATGGTCACGAAATTTCAAACGCCTTTTTCTCAAAAGAATGACTTGTGTTAAATTTACATTAGACAGAAATGAATCAGTTATGAACAAAATGGAATCTGTGATCATTTTACAATGTATGTTTACTTTGACACCCCCTGACGACGCCAATTGCCCTTATTACGTAACAATTTACTGTGACGCAGGTACATTATGAATGGAATTAATTTACAAATTCAATATGCACAAAACCTGACGCGATATTTAAAAATACATTAATCAATTCGAGTGTCTAATATTACGTCAACATTTCAAATGATTTGTACACAAAGATATATTATTTAACAACGAGGATAATAACTAATTTCCATGCCTTCTTCTCATGACTCCTGCACAGCAATCCACGGAATCCCAAGTGTTACAAACTATGTATACATTTGTGAACAAGGACACAGCATATTTGAGCTCCTAGTGTTGTGTATACACACACAAACACAGATACATATAAAAAGCATGAATATGTATTGTTATATATGTATGTAAATATTTAGTTATACTAATATCTATTTACATAACCTATTGTACCTGTAGTTACATATTTGTATACGTTATGCTACATTTTATTTAAAAAAGAGACAAGGAAAGAAATCGATGGAGTTGAGTTTCTCTTGTTGGTGTCTACAATCTGCAGTCCACACAATAGGCGTTCTGTTCCGAGTGGATTTATTGTATTGCTGTATTGTGAACAACATTCTTTGTTTGAGAATATTTTGATTAATTAAAAATGTTTAAATAAAAGTAGACAGTAGCAGTATAAGAGGTAACGTAGAAACAGTGCTTTAAGGGGGGTGGGGGTATGTAGGATAAGGTTTCAACTTTTTTTTATTTATTTCTATTATTGTACTACATATTAAGTTTATTGTGTAAAAATTTGAAGTCGATTGGAGTAAAACTGTCGGAGATATAGAGTTTTAAGTCTTCACCTCTCTGGTCTGCTTTCGTGTTACTTTGAAACTTTAAAATGCGGTTTCTCATACTTAGCTTTTTCAAAGTCGGTGCCCTCTCTAGCTCAGAATCTATTAGACCGATTATTTTGAAATTTTGCATACTCTTTAAACAATAACAAAGTTTCTGATTTTTTTCATAAAAAACCCATATTTTGACTTTAAAGTGCTGTAAAAAATTGAAAAATCAATAAAGAAAGAAAAACACGGCAGCATTACCTGCAGAAATTTATCAACTAATGAAATCATTTTGGTTTTTCGATTTCAGAAAATCCAGTGATGAGTTATGAGTGGCACCGCAATGTTACTTTTTTTGTGACGTCAGCGAAGATTCTTTTTTGACATTTATTTATGAAAATTTCACAAAGTATTCTTCTAATATCATTTCATCATGTAGTAATTATAGAAATAATTATATATTAAATGTGTCGCCAAAAAGCATTATCGAAAATATGCTTCTTTTTTATCGTTTTAAGTTAAACAGTATAATTACTATAATAGCAAAATTACTAAAATAAAAGTCATTTGATTTCAGAAGCAACACATAAGTTTGATCAAAAATTTACAATTCCTAAAATGTCTTATACATATTTAAGTTTTTGAAATTTTTCTGAATTCATTTCTGTAGTCAGGTTCAAATTCATCCAGTAATAATATTTGACCCAGTCCTCTACAAAAGCGTTTACGTCATTAATACAGTACACTACCTTCGCATAGCTTCACATTATATGTAGATTTTATTATATAGGTGTAGAAACGCGTGTATGTATGTGTTACAAGTAACGAAATTAATAAATATAAAGCTCTACTTTAGTTTGTACGAGTACTAAAGACTAAATCTGTTAAAGCAAAAGCTTCAACATTCAGTTTTAAACTTAATAGCATCACCAAAGAGTGTTTTCAGAGTCGAACCCATAGACATAGGCATAGGGTACCCCTACTTATCAGTCGAATGAATTTCTTGAAAATAGGGATAGCCGTATACGGATGGAGAGTGTGCATATTCAGGTGTTAATAATTAAAATTAGGTTGTAAGGGTGAGTATGGGGTTTGGAGGAAGAGGGGTAGTTATATATAATACAGATAACACCTCAACGGGCGGGGGTCATAATCCACTTTATTTACATGTTTGTTCGTTATATTATAAATGCATAGATAACAAAGCTTTCGTTATGTGGAAATTATCTAAATGAAAATTAATACGTATTAAACACATTTTGAGCTATTAATTTTAAATGGAATAATATTCAGTCAGCAATATTGTTTCTAAGGGTTGAATATTAGTAGTGTTACGTGATTTATTTGGTAAGGGTTTTCTTTGGAAGTAAGCTAGAAGGAAGACTTCATTTTAATGCGCGACCACATTTATTAGGGTAAGGTGTCATCCATAAATGTATGCTTTTCGGATCTATAAATTTATCCTTATAAAAATAAAAACAAAACTGTTACTGCTATTGCTTCGCTACTCCTGCTACTCTCCCTCCTGTTTCTATTCTGCCATTCCTTCTCTTTCCTCGTTCCTTTTCTATATCTCCGCCATCCACCTCTTCCCTTCACTGTCTCTCTTTAATAACTGCCCAATATTCTTTTCGCTTATTACCTTTTTCTCACATGAAAACTTAATGTGCTCCAATGTTTCTTCGCTATTTGCCCAGTATCTGTTTCCTTTCTCCTCGTTTCCCAATCTAAATCTGGCAATCCTTCTTATGTTTCTTGTGTCTTTTTCTCTTTTATTTATATCAACAATACTTAGATTGTGGTATCTCTCTCCCCAAATCCTTTTATATCTTTTGTTGTAATTACTCTTCTCAATTTTTTTTATTCTTTCCTGTTGTTGTATCTCGCTGTCTCTTCTCTTTAGCTCCTCTTCCACACTTGTGCCTTCTTCTCTCTGCCTCTTCTGTCGCCATTCCATATAATATAACATATTTATATAATGCTCATTTCGTTGTTGCACTTTTTAGTAGTTTTATAGATTACAGTATATATTTAGTATATTTTAGATTACATGTGACATCACGAGGCTTATGCCCCCCCCCTCCCCCCATTGTCACATCTTGTCACCTTTGCGTGTAATTGCTAATGAAATCATTTTGGTTTTTCGATTTCAGAAAATCCAGTGATGAGTTATGAGTGGCACCGCAATGTTACTTTTTTTTGTGACGTCTGCGGATATTTACTCTCTATGCGTGTAATGCTTGTAATGGTTGGTTTCTAAGGAAGAGACAAAAATTATATTCATTAAGAAGTTACACCACTTAAATAAAAGACAATTTTTTTGATTCTTTCTTAAGAGAAATTATGGCATATTTATTATTTCTTTACATGCATTCAGATTCTTAACCCACGTCGATTTGTCAGTATGGATAGCAGTCAACGCACTGCATTTATATGACACATGAAGAAAGAGAAGAGAAGGGAAGTGATTGTCTCAGAAATCCTGTAATGTTCGTGTGTGCGCCCCCACTCCCGCCAATAACATTCACTCGCTCTTCAACTATAACCAATTTCTGTTTATTTTATTTAACTTCTTCATAATTTGATGACACTCGTTCAACACAATGTTAAACTTCGTTACATATACTGCAGAAGATGTTTTTCCATCTTAAGTTTTAACTGTTGTAGATTAGATTCCTTTGTTCTTAGAATTACATTATGTACATTAATTCAATAATTATTTAAAAATAGTCACACGACATCACTAAACACGTTTTGAAATATCACTGTTGAATAAACACATCCGCGGAATCCTGCTACATCCAGAACATCTCCTCCCATATGTTATTATCTGCCTCCATTTCATATTTCACCCCATTCCATTCCCATAAATTTCATTACTTGACACAACTATTCCCTTTCAACTCTCTCTCTAATCCTTACAGTTGTTCACCCCGCTCACACTCTGACTGCCTACCCCTTCGCTACTTGTTTCTACTAAACAGTTATCAGAATATTACGAGTACTACCCTTAATAACTCTTAACTGAAGAGTATTTCAATTCTGTAAACTCTGAAATCCTTAATTCCTACAGGAGTAGCAGGAACAGCGCCTCCTCGTGTAAACACCGACACCTTCTTCATCTTCGTCACCTATGAATTTAACTTAATTTAAACTTTGTCATAAATTACAATTATAAAAACATGTTAACACATTTACAGGTTGGTGACGGTTCAAGGTACACACACCGTGGATGGTGTCTTACATCGTTTGGGTTGAATCCCTCTTTAGTTACGAGTAATTCGCTTCTTCATTTGACTTTATGGTATATTCTTTGTAGTGTCTTACTATAAAGTTCTTCTGGATTCGTTTAAAACACTTCTTGGAAGAAACAAACACAATAATATCTTTGGAGGCTTTTTAAATAAAGATGTGTAGTTCACAGTTTTCTAAAGGGTATCTTTATTATTATAAAGGGTCATTCTTCTTCTTCCGATAATACATATCTGGGTATTGGAGCAGCATCTTTTTGAATAGGTTTGGATATGTTCTATAGTAACAACAGACATAGAACTTAATTTGCATATCCTTATTGTACGCTTGATTGGTCTTCCTTCATTTTTTCATTATATTTACTTTAATGTTTGTTGTCACTAGACATTACATTTTTCTAATAACATCTGATTTCTTACTTATAGTTAACTAAAAGAAACTAATCTTAAAACATTTCTCTATAATACTAACTGTCGCTTTAATCCCTTGTCGTTTTAATCCCTTACGTCGCTGTATTCTTCTGTGCATCTCTCTTTCCACTTACACGTAACCTTAATGTGCTTCAGCTTTTACTCCTCGTATCCATATATCTTGCATACTTCCTTCTCCTCCTCCTTCCAACATCTGTTAGCCTTACTCTTCATTTTCCAGATGCTCTAGATTTGATGCTCCGTTTTTAAGGAACCATTATTTTTGTATTACTTCGTTATATACCCAGTAACTTATTGATATTAACAATACATATAAATTTTTGAATTGTATTCTATTATAATAAAAGTATATTAAATAGAGTTTGCTAACCTATATGTTGACAATCACTGTGCTTTTCCTCAAAGGTACTTTACTTATAAAGTATTATATTATAACATAGAAAAATATTCTGTCACAGAATTCTAAAGCTGAAAACTATTATATTTTATTGTGACATAAGGATTTTTAAGCTGACGGATTGTCGGGATGAGAATTTTATTCATTCCATCGAATCTTTTGAGAGTTAAGCCACTGAACTGTAATATTTTATATCTGATTTTACATAAACAAAAAAATTCGATCTATTTTGTTTCTCTTATTCTTCTTTTAAAAACGTTTTTGTTCTTCTAAATTGTATAGAGTAGACTGATAATATATGAAGTAGAATTGTCACCTGATATAAATGAATTGAATGTTACTGCTAAAGAAGATCTATTTCTTTTTATTGATATTAACTTTGACATAATATTCCATGATAAATTTCCTTTATAAAAACCGTTAACAACTTCTGAAGATATTTTATCTTCGCCCAGCAGTGAACGAGGGTTAGACTTCGTTATTATTGTAAACACGTCAAGAAATACGAATAGTCTATTGACACGCAGCATATAAAACACACGGACATAAATATTTTACAAGACGATATCCACTGTTTGTTTTAATGTGCGTAGATCAGTTGATCCTCGTTCAGAACGAAAAACTGTAAATGCGTTTCAAAGAATAAGCTCTCAGAGCTACCGGTATTTCTTGCGTATGTATAAACAAAATAAAGTTATTAACCGTGGCGTTATTTTAAAAAAAGCAACGTAATGTTGAACATTTTAATAGAAATTGAATGTGAAATTTTGACAATTTGAACTAGAGATGTTACGGAGGTGTTTTTATCGATACAAATCACATTTGATACAAAGAATCCAATGCGTTTGATGCGACCAATACGGACTTATAGACTCTAACTAAATGCATTCTCCCCTCTCTTCCTGCCACTGTATTATATTTATGAAGGATCTAAAGGAGAACTGGTTCATTTATAACATAAAAAATCTTAAGCAGTATTATGGAAAAAATTCCTTCTTCCTGTGAACCAGCGTGTCAGAGAGATTGGGTTGTTTTTAAACTGTCCCTATTTCCGCCGTGCCTTGGGGTTAAAAACACCAAAGAAAAGGGCTGCAACGTGACTATTATATTTTTCTTTATAAAACGTTTATTTTTTATTTTGTGTTTTTACTGTTTTTTTTTTTTTTTGATAACTCTAATAAGACCTTTTGTTTTATATAAATATAACAAAAAAGGGTTTTTATAAAACAATTGTTCGCTTAAACCTGCTGTGAATGTAACCTAAAGGTTTTGTGGAATTCTAGTCGTTTCCAGATGTGCTCGAAGGATTAACGACACCCACCAGCATCAGCGTCCACCCGTTGTTTTTGTGTGGGATATACGACAATAATTATCATCCTGTTTTATACGATTTGTTATCGTGTAACAATTACTCTATGTTTTAATTCAATTAACGATATCATTAATTTAGATAAAGACTTTGTTCTAACTTATTACTTTATTTATACGGAGTGCCCCATTAAGATATTAGAGGCCGTCTTTGGCCCTTCTCTCTTATTTATTTCTTGTTGTAAATGACCTCACAAGTATTCGACCAGAATTAATATAATAAATATTATTATAATTTGTTATATATATATATATATATATATATATATATATATATATATATATATATATATATATATATATATATATCAAATAGAAATAATGGCTATAAGTTGTTACAAACAAAGGCGACCTGCAAAAACTATATAATTGATGTCATTCGTGAAATGATTGCGAGTGCGCTACACACGACAAGGCGATAACAGTAATTCGTTATCAGTGTCTGCCACGCCACCTAGTCAAGGTCCAGGGTCTAGTCAATGCCATCTACCGTTAACAAACTTGATTATCTCGTTATTACATCAGTAACAGCAAAAGCAACACAACCAGCCCAACCCATCCCAGGTGATTCTATTTCAAAAATATATAATTGATATGTCCCAGTTGCTGAACAGTGTTTTAACGAGATAGTGGATAACGTTATTAGAGGAAATACGCACGAAAAAAACTACTAGCATATCTAGATGTTACTGTATATGTGGAATGGTCTTGTGTACTCACTTTTTAGTGGTCGATTTTTCAATTGTTGATTGAAATTCATGTTAATAAATATATATTGGCATTTTTATTTTAATATATATATCTAAATGTTGACGGAGATATAGCAATTAAAAATTCGATTCGTAGCTTTAGCGCTAGAGATGTCGGCCATATTTATGACGTAACATGTCTGTACTATTAAGAGTAGGTTAGTTATTTTTTCTATGGATAAGAGTTCTGTGTTGTCACGCTCTGTTGTATAAAAGAGATAGCAACTTTGTGGAATGTTCTTTAACTAATAATTAAATGGACAAAATTAATTGTTAATATCTAGTAACCAACTTTATCAATATATAGTACAGTTTTATACAAATTAAGACATAGTACACAAGCCCATTAAAAAACGTTAAGGGGGTATTACCGTCTAGAAGCTTGTTTTCTTGTTTGGTAATTTTTAGGAATTAATTTTGTGAAAACTATCACTCCTACAGTGCCGAGGTTTTTGGCGCGTAGTAAGACATGTTTCAACTAACAACACAAATTTTTATGAAATACTTTACATTCATATATCATTTTGCTACCTTTTTATAGAGATATCACCGACAACAATTTGAATCAGATACGCAATACGCTCGAACTCGAACTGTACGCCAAATAGCATAAAATGAGAAATATGACAGTTTTATTGACCTGTCTTGTTCCGGTAGACACATTACATATTTAAATTATAAATAACGCCATTATCGCGCGGAGATGATATTAAAATACGTCCAACATTATACACGACGCGAATGTATTATGTGCATGAAAGTATTCTGCATGGTGTAATGTTACACACATAAAATATTGTTGAATGTAGACACTGGTAACTAGGAGGAAAATGATCTCGTATACGTGATACATATTTCATAATGTAGGATTTTTAATCGCCTATTAGTACAATGTTATATTCTTACACTGGTTAGATTATGTAACATCGATGTTCAATACTTGTAATACAAGCTAAGCTTTCAACCTTCAGAATGGGCTTGTGTCCTCATTTTTTAGTGCTCGATTTTTCAATTGTTGATTGAAACTGATGTTAATAAATGTGTATTGGCGTGTCTATTTTATTAAATATTTAAATGTTGACGGAGATATAGCAATTAAAAATTTGAATTGTAGTTTTAGCGCTAGAAATATCAGCCATTTGTATGACGTGAAATGCATTTTAACGTCAGTTATTTGTTGAGTAGGTCAGTGCTGTGGTAATGTTTTGTAGCTGTTGGTAGTCGAAATAATCAAGTCAAGTCAAAGAATAATAAGTTTTCATTTTATTTAACCCTGCTAAAGCAGACATAATATTGGAACTTGAGTGTTCCTTGAAATAACTGTAAATAATATTTGATATTTTGATATATAAATATATATCTCAACGTTGTAGAGATTTATGAGCTGTAAGGTTGGCAGCGGTTGTGATGTCACATGCATTTGGAATGTGTACAACGTTGAATCCCTTTAATAATTAAAGAGACAAAGTAACTTTTTAATTGTTAATATCTCTTAACGTATAAGGAGTTATTAAAAAATAATTGAACATTTGAGGTTCTAGTAACCCACTTTAACAATATTACGCTTTTATAGAAATTTAGATATAGGACACAAGCCTGTCTTACGACAGAAAGGATATTTAATCTTTACATATTGAAGAATTCCCAGTTCCCGCATTTTTATGTTACGTCAGGTACTATGCTAAATTTAATTGAATTAAAGAATATCTAAATTTTCCTGCATCAGTTTATAGATCAGATGTTTAATTCCTACTTGATAACAAGAAAGCCTAATTTTCAAAATAGAGACTACGGAATCTAACCAATTTCTCTAACCGATTCACAGTTGGTAGCATTCAATAAATATCAGAGCATTTTATCACGCTCCATTTACTGCAACTAAATTGTACAATTTCTATAAAAATAAATCTATAAACTTTTTCTATTTTTCCGTTCTATTTTTCTTGAGATACAAATATAATTTTATAACTCGTATTCAATGGGTGGACCCGCCTAACTTATAAAAAGCCCAGAGGAACTATTTTTGTTTCTACGACAATGCGACAACCAATGAACCAACAACTAGTGCATGTAACCCCCAAACTAAACTTCCCTTGAAACTAAAGTGCTCAGTTGCTGATGGGTAGAGTGAGGGGTGAAGGGCGGAAGGGTCAACATCAAACGAAATATGAAAAGATAAAATATGTACTTTCAAGTTATGAAAAAAAGAAACTAACGAATTAAAATTGTATGTCATTACTGTTTGCACTTAAATCCACTTAAGATGGCATTAAATATTGTTGACTCTAGTAGACATAGCTCATTCTGGACATCATATAGAAGGTACCTTTGATTTTTTTGTCATGAAACAATTCAATTTGATTTCACTCGTTCAAGGAAATGTCAGCGATATGAACTACATATAGCAAAATCACTATTGAATGAAGTTGCAAACAAACTATTAAAGTGTAATAGAGACAGATATATCTTGTTTCTTTGTCTAAGATGTTCTAGTAATAATTATCTTCAAATGTAATAGAGACAACAAAAATATCTCCATTTAATTGTATGATGTTCTGATTACCTTTACCTAACTATGCCATTTCTCCCCTATGTTTACTAGTTCCTTTTTTATCCTCGCTGAATGGGCTTGTGTCCTCATTTTATAGTGGTCGATTTTTCAATTTTTGATTGAAATTGATGTTAATAAATGTGTATTGGCGTGTCTATTTTATTAAATATCTAAATGTTGACGGAGATATAGCAATTAAAAATTCAAATTGTAGTTTTAGCGCTGTGAGATGGTCGGCCATATTTGTATGACGTGAAATGCATTTTATCGTCAGTTATTTGTTGAGTAGGTCAGTGCTGTGGTAATGTTTTGTCTATGTTGGTAGTCGAAATAATCAAGTCAAGTCAAAGAATAATAAGTTTTTATTTTATTTAACCCTGTTGCGCAGAGATTTATGAGCTGTAAGGTTGGTAACCTGTAAACTTGTCAGAGTTCTGTCAAGAATATGCTATCTCTTTTACGCTCTGTTGTATAAAAGAGATAGCAATTAGCGGTTGTGATGTCACATGCATTTGGAATGTTGTACTACGGTGAATACCTTTAATAATTAAAGAGACAAACATGACTTTTTTAATTGGTAATATCTCCTAACATATAAGGAGTTATTAAAAAATAATTGGACATTTGAGGTTTTAGTAACCAACTTTATCAATATATAGTACACTTTTATAGAAATTAAGACACAGGACACAAGCCCATTTACTGGCTTTATGTTAATAAATCTTCTTTTTGCAAAGATACGAGTATATACGGCGAAAGACTATTACTTTACAGTAGAATTAAAAAATAACTACATTTAACAAAAGATTTGTTTATTATTATATAAAGTTTGGGTGGATAATACAGAATTTTAAATGACAACAAAAAATAGTAGAAAGCAAATATTTATCTGAAAATCGTTGATGAAACATTTTCGGCATGACTTTATCAAACAACGTTGTAATTATTCAATATTTATTTAGATGAACACATTTAGAGGTAGAGCAGTCAGACAGGTGTTTATTAATTTGATGGATTATTTGGACGAAATAATTATTTGTTATGAATATGCAGCATGTTCACGTAAAGGTCTACGTAGGCGTTAATGGCAATGGCAATGATAATGGTAACGACAACGGGAATTCAACCCACGTTCTCTAAATGTTCAATGCTGTCGATGTAATAGGTATTAATTGTGTTTTATAAAGAGCTGCTAACAATGAAATATCAAACATTACGTGTCAGTTAATATAAAATTAATACTCTCGACGGGGTTATAAATGTCACTCTCCTAATAAATGGAGTGTTCAACGGATTGAACATTTAGTTCATGTGATGAGATGAAAAATGAATAATCGTTAATCTCTCCACCGAAATATTCAGTTGTCCATTTATGAACAAACTGGTTAATTGCAGAGCTGATTGATTAGGACATTTTACCATATTTGTTACTGAATATTATGGTGCTGAGTTGACCAATTTTAAAGCAATGTTGCTTGAAGCATCCGGGCGGAATTTCCCGGGAGGTTTCTTTGATTTTAAGTCAACTTTTCCTGGTGCAAAAAATAATTTAAAAAAAATACACTTCGTTGTAATCAATTAGATATTTTAAAAACAACGAATCCAGAGTGAAAATGTCCTCCGAATATTTTTATAAACAACAACTAAGCGCCTTTCAGTGCATGCGCAACTATATTATCAGATTATTTGTTATATGTAACACTATTTTCAATTTTAAGTTAAAGACTTTTCAGACTGCCCTTGCTATTAGATACTAGATTCTTCAACCTTAAACCCATTCTCACTCCTTCTAAAAGATATTAAATTTAAATTTCAGACATTTAAATCTCTACAGCTTCTGTCTTCCTGCTACTATCCCTCCTGTTTTTACTCTGCTCTTCCTTCTCTTTCCTCGCTCCTTCTCTCTATCTCCACCATCTACCGCTTCCTTTCACTATCTCTCATTAATAAGTGCACAATTCTCTTTTAACATATTACTCTTTTCTCACTACATTTGTATATACATTTTTACGAACTTGTGGGCTCCGAATTACGGGCTGTAGACATTTGTCTTACTTAACTATTCCTTAATGCGGCTGTGGATATAGTGCCAGGTTTTGCTAGAGCTGAGTTACGAGTATATTGAATGAATTAATCTCCCAAATAATACACCGGAAGTTCTAAAATTCTAAGTATCACTGATACAACGCGTTTTGTTTCCTTCGTTGACTCAATATAGTGTTCTTCTTCTTCATTGTTAAATATAGAAGTACTTCAATGAAGGTAAAGTTACCATTGCTTGTAGAAGTTGTAAAACTACTTAGTGAATTGATATATTTTATAGGTATTTGAGTTGAACAAATAGAAATACTCGTAATTTAGAATCGCTTACAAAGAGGAGAGAAAGAGGGACTGAAGAAACACGAAGGGAATGGTAGAATTGTAATTGTTTTCTATTTAATAGGTACGCCCTACCGTTTCGTGTTATAGTGAAATTGCTTAGTAAGCATATTTGTAGCTTTAGGCAAATTTTAATTGAAAATTGTTGTTTTTGATATACCTAATGTCTTGGTGTTTAATCAACACAATAATTGAACAAAGCTTATTTAAATACTGTTTGTTATTAGCTTTAACTTCAAGGTGCGAGTATCTTAGGCAACCATCAACGGCTTGAAAGTTAGCTGTCTACCAGAATTATTTATAATGGGGAAAATTTTGTTAAAGCCCGTAAAGAAACTTACAGTATTATAAAATAAATTGTCAAGCTATAAAATTTTGATTCAGGTTCTTTAGTGCAGTTCTTTAGGTTACTGCAGCTATCTATGGATACATTACTGACAGCTCTAGACACCGCTCATGTAATAATAATATGTGATATTTAGAGCAACACGCTATATAAATCAAAGTATTTAATTCAAACATCCGATATAAATATGATAATATCGATATTTGAGTTAATCATAAGCCCGAGAGGAAGAAGCAGTCTACACAGGCTAACAAATGATCCTTTATCCTAATACAAAACCACCGGGAGTCACAAATCAGAGACGTAGCTTACTGGCAACCAGCTCTGATGTCGAATATTGTTTGTGTACAATTCTCATTGTGATTTGGGATTGGAGAGTTGGAAGGATATCATATCCGATCGCCGCAGGATGTTTAGTTGTTGTTTTTGTTGTTCAGCGGATAAGGATTTGGTAACTGTTGATAAAGCTAAGTCTACCATTCTTCTAAACGCATATCTTGTCTAATTTTAAGACATTGATATGCTTACTGCTTTTAGGTTTCTCGTTTTTCAGAACTATATTTATGAGTTACATATAAAGGGTGTTCTATAAATACCACGTGGTTAAGATAAGTCAGAAGTTCCATATAAATTGTCATTTCCACTCACTGTTTTAATTTTATTTTGTATTTAATTTAAATTAGGTCTTACAAGGTTCAATCCTTCTAAATTAAAAATATTAAATACTATATTTAAAAGAAGTTCCATGTAAGTTTGTCAAAAATAAAGAAATAAAAACAATTCCGCATTCAATTTTGTCCGACTGTTAAAATTTAAATTACTAACGATGTATGCGCATCAACTAAATTAATTAAACTGGAATTAAAATAAAATATTAAGTGAAAACGTAAATTAAATATCAAAACAGTAAGTGGGAATGAGGCTTTAGAAAATTACTCTTTTGAAGATATTTAGACTGTTGCAAAATACCGAAATAACACTGCATTGTATCAGTTTTTTGGTGCCATCTGTACAAATAACTTTTCTCTACAATTTTCTTTTTATAGAAATACTCTTATATAGTGGACTCATCCTTGCCTCCAATATTAAAATTATCCACTCCAATATGAAAATATTAAGTATTAAAGAGAAATACTTCCTTCCGCTGTAAAAGAATATACTAGGTCGTTCCCCCAAAGCTTTCGTCTTTCTTTGAAACTTTTAAATGCGGTTTCTCACACATAGCTTTTTCAGAGTCGTGTCCTCTCTAGCTCAAAATCTACTGGACAGATTCTTTTGAAATTATGCACACTCTTTCTTTACATAAATGTGGAGGTAACGCTGTCGATTTTATTTTAATTTTAATGTATTTTAAAATAACAAAGTTCCTGATTTTTTCATGAAAAATCGGTATTTTGAATTTGAAGTGCTGTAAAAAATTGAAAAATCAATAAAAAATGAAAAACTCGACAGCGTTACCTGCAAAAACTTATTAACTAATGAAATCATTTTGGTTTTTGGATTTCAGAAAATCGAGTGATGAGTTATGAGTGGCACCGCAATGTTACTTTTTTATTGAGACGTCTGCGGAGATTCGCTGTCAATGCCTCATTTCTTCACATTTATTTATGAAAATTTCACAATGTATTCTTCAAATGCCATTTTATCATGTAGTAATTATAGAAATAATTATATATTAACTGTGTAGTCAAAAAACATTATCGAAAATATGCTTCTTTTTCATCGTTTTGACCATACCCCCCCTTAATAAGGATTTCAGAACGGATTTCTAAATTACTAATTTTTTTTTTTTGATACTAATGTTAGGAATAATTAGGATTTACTACTTACAAATCATAAGCCAAACATAATATTGGTACAATAGTATTAATTAACAAATATAAGAACTGTATACAAAGCAAGATCTGACTGAATGAATGTTATATTGAACATTTGGCCCACAGTGCCTGAGACCATTTCCAATGTTTTGCTGATTACGTCAATCTTTCAGGCAGAGCGGACCAAATGTGATGGCGCACTCTGTATTTAATAATTTATGCATGTATTTTCAAAATATGAAAAGCAGCTTTGTCACAAACTTATAAAAAAAAACTTAAACTCAAAGTAATTTTTATTAAGCTCGCAAAGTTTCTACAGGTACGAGGTATATCGTTTACTGTATTCAAAAGCACTATGATATGATATATATAATATATTTTACACGAGTTTGTAGAGTCTAAATTGCATGAGAGAAGCGTATGAAGTTAGTTCACAGCCTGCTTTCAAAGCACTCCGATATTACTAAGAGTTATCAAAAGCAAAGCTCTGTATAAAGTTTCTTGCGAGCTTTAAACAACGAGATCATACCCCGAAATGAGGTTTATTAGTTTCTTCCGTGCAATCAAAGCTAACGGTATCGTCAACTTTACCTTCAAAATATTTTATTGTTAACGTTTGCGTTTAAACGGACTTATGGAATGTTTTTATCATAAACAAGTCTATAAATAAAAAATAATCAGGTAAATATTTCATAAATTGTACGAGTTTTTTTTATCTTTATTGTTAGTCAATATCACCATTCAAATAGTTACCCACAAGCACTAGCCATGAATAGATCATTCTTGTTGGCGGGATATAAAGTATAAGGAGAAGCAGAACAATATTAGGGGCGATAAAGGGCTAAGTGTCTAGGAAGCCCGAGAAATATTATATATAAAAAAGAAAAAATAGTTACCCACATTATGCAAGTAACTAATTGTGAACGAGCAGAGGTATAGCAAAAGAGGAGGGAGGGGGTTTACGGAGCTGTAGGCCTCCAAATACTTGGTTTGATTTAGAAACAAATTATTTTGCGTGAGATTTAAAAAAAAGGAAGCGGTTTGACTAGAAACAAGAAATTTCGCATGACATTTAAGAAAAATGGTTTGCGTACGCCACTGTGAACAAGTATGTATCATATGTGCTCGCTATAAATCATTCACGGACGTCTAACTTAGCTAGTGTAGTATATATCCCATACGACTACATATGGATGTGAAAGCAAGAAAAACGACCGGAAAAAGGAAAAAATATAATGGTTTAATGGGATACTTGCTTAGCGCTAAAACGTTACATGGGTGCTTGTAAAATATTTAAATAAAATTACTATAAAAAGTATTTCCCATAATTTCATAAATGTATGCCATATAAAATGTAGGTTCAGTTTTTAAGTATTTGCAAATTCAGCAGGGATGGTACGTGAAACATAATACAGGGCTGGTCCGAAAAATGGCACTTTTAATTAAAGATTAAAGATTGCTGTTGGAATTAATAAAAATGTTAGAATAGTTTTAAGTTTTTTTTAGTTTTGATTTAATATTTAAAGAATGTAAAAACTAAGGACACATACATTAAATTATTAAATAAATAAGGGTTCCATATATTTATCTCAAGACAATACAAAAATATTGAACATAAAAAATATTAAATGGCTATATTTTAAGTGATTGTGTTTTTATATTTAAAACGTTTTGAATTATATAAAGTTTACTAAATTCTATAAAATGAATATTACATAAAAACAGAGAAAATGTTAAAAGCTGTTGTAATTCCTATAAGCTTTTAAATAACGTGACCTAAATAAATATTTATTTTCAAATAAAGACGAATCAATTCTTACGAGTAAAATGAAAATATAAACATTTTCAAGTGGCATTACGGTTGGCAGTACTTGTCTTAGAAAGACATTCCTGTAAATTCAGGCACTCATTCCGCGGGCAACAATTCTACAAGTAGGAGCAGTATAATTCTGAGGAATTAGGGAAGGATGGTTCCGTTCTCCTCTTCTCCCGCTTCCTCCCACCGTGGGAACATAAACTTATTTTGGTTAACATCCTACAAGATGAGGGTGTAAGAAGGAGAAAATGGGAGGAAAGGAATGGTGGAAGAGTAACCTAATGTATACAAAGTAACACTTCAATTTAATACCGAAGCTTTCAAATTCTAAAACCCTCAAAAAGTAATTTTAAATATTTGATTTTTATGTTGGATGACCTGGGAAATATAAAACCCACTCAGATGGAAAATATGATCGTGGAAATGAAAATGAAAATAACATAATTACTAGCTGGCTCTTCGTAAATGAAAAGTATATACAATAATTATAATGGGATCTAAAGATTTGTTTCTGTAGACATTTTTTAATTATTAAAATTAACTTCAATTTTAAGTATTTTTCAAAATCAAGAAATTGACGGTGATATATTTAGTAGCCCGGTATTTATATTTAGATAAATATGCAGTTTTGTAAGTGGTAACATATGCTTTATTAGTATTAACAAAAACTTTTCCACTTGGTATTTTCCCGGAAAATCCTACCCTCTAATCAGCATTATATCATTTTTTAGTAATTTCCAAAACTTAAATATATAAAATGTGAGAGTGTAAAGCCTCATTCCCACTCAGTGGTTTGATATTTAATTTACTGTTTTTATTTAATATTGTAATATGGATTTCAGGTTTTCGTTTAAGCATTCATTTTCACATTTGTGTTTTAGTTTAGTTAATTGTCAGTAATATAAATTTTGCGAATTCGACAAAATTGTATGTGAACAATTAGTAACAGAAATTGTTTTCACTTCTATATTTTTCAAAAACTAACATTAAACTTCTTTTAAAAGTAAATCCTACTGCATTTTGGAGGTTATAATTTAATATAGTTTTTCTTAATTTAATATTTTTAATTTAAAACATTGGACCTTGTAAGGTTCTAAAAAAACTAAGAAAACTTAAAAAATAATTTAAATTAAAAATGGTACTGTGAATGACTACGCGTATTGACATATGCTAACAAATTTAAATTAAATACAAAATTCAAAATAAAATTAAAGTTGTGAGTGGGAATGATACTTTAATGTAATACATATAAAGTAAGAAATTACGCAGGAATATGTAGATGAAATATAGAACAATTAACTAGTAGAGAACGTTTCTACCTCTCTCTTTCACACACCCTTCCCTCTCTCTCTTTCTCCAACTAATTATGAATATACGCATAGTAATTACCGCCGCTGAACACGTATGTGGTATTTTACTTTGTAAATACATCCCGCGGAATGAGATGGCACTAGGATTAATTAAAATATAATATATAAGTTCACCTATGGGAACAATGAAGAAATAATTTACTATTTAGAGGAGGGTAGATTCTGTTTATCTCTGAAATACATGTCATTCGCGAATCGTCGAATAACACCCTTACACCCTTAAACCCTTACAGAGAAATTGATAAAACAGAGTTGAACAGACTTGGGGCTGCCGTCTCGCCGCGACTGCTAAGTTCCAAAATGTTTTGATCACTGAAGGAAGATCCGATATGTGCTCGAGGTTTAGATTTGTATGAAGATCAATAGCACCATACAAACATCACAATAGAAGGGTTTCATTGTGCTTCGAATTACAAAGAAAAATACAATTACATTATATTCTGTATATACGCTATTGTTGGCACGCCTGTAACTAATTGATAAACAAGATGGAAATGTTTGGAAACTATTTTCAAAAATTGGTAAAGGAATCTATAGGAAATTGAGATGACAGTGAAATTACCTACATATGAAGTTTTTAATATAATAAAAAAATTGAACTTCAATTTGAGAAACCAAGATTTCATTAACAAAAGTCAGTTAAGGAGGTATAGGACGTAAACGTAAATAATGAAAATGTCGTGAAATTTGGAGGGTCGATACAAATAGTTAAAATACATTGCTCAAAATTTTAGAGACTTAGGGCTCATAGTTTTCTTTTTCTACATGATTAAAAATAGTCATTTTCCATATATATCATAATTTCTAGCTGAATTTCACCACATAATATAACTTTTAACTATAAAAAAATTGTGACACGGCTCTCAAAAACTATGTGTATATAAAAGAATCTTTTCTGTAACTATTACAAAAAGAAAATTATCAAAAGGATACCTATATACGAAAATATTTAAATAAAACCAGTAAGAAACAGTAAATGTGGGTTATGAGCCGACAACGTTGCAAATCCCAATTTGAGAGCGAAATTCAAAATCTCAATAAATATTATATAAAATATAACAATTTATTTGTCGAAGAACCAAATCACGCATGCATTAACACACGTAAATTTACTGCGTTGCCAAGTTTATTATTCCTTTTTCAAAATATTTAATTTGAATTTAAATTGAATTAATATAAATTTGATATTAATTATAGGTAATATTTCATTTATTAAACTATTATATGCATAAAAAAATCATTCTAACAAGCAAAAAGCAGTTTAATAGGGAATTGAAAAATTCATTTTCAAAGGTACATTCCTAATATTTGCTCGTCCCTCATGTACTTCGTATTTTGCAATTCGTATTACCGTGAGATAAACTTTTTCCATTGACGGTACGTCCTGTACCTCCTTAAAAGGAAAATATATATGAATATATATATACATGTTTCATCCAAATTTAAGTAAGAAAAGAAGGTTTAGAAATGAATTCCGCAAAATTATATCAACTATAATCAGAATCAAAAGTAATCATTGTAAAACTCCAGATCACCTGTACAAAATTAATATTAAATCTGACGATAGATGTCAATGTGGTGAAGAAGGAGCTTTAGATCATATTATATTTAAATGCATAAATTATAGTTTAGAAAGATCAAAATTCAATAGTGAAATATTAGATGTGATTCAAAATTAATTAGTGAATTATTTAAATATTTAGAAATTTGTAAAATAGAATCATAAAATGTTAAATATATATAAAAAATGTTTGATGGTGGCTATGACGAATAAAAGTCAAGGCAAATAAATAAAAAGAAATATATTCATTTCAAATTTGAAAAAGTTTTCCTTCAAAATTTAGATATTGATAAATTTATATAAGTTATTATAGGAAGTGTAGAACACTGATTTGGCAAAATCAAAATGGTTTCACTTTCTTTTCTTTGAAGGGAAGCCCATTACAAATTATGAATATTCACGAATGTTTATTCGTTCTGGTACAGTACTGTGTTCTTTGCCAACACGCATGAATAAATAAAAATAATATTCAGAGCAATATGAACCATGAAATCTTCAAAGTTTTCTCATAATTTTAATTTAAAATAAAAATAACGAGAAAAGTACAAAATCTGTTCTGTAAGCATACAAAACAAAACAAAACAGGATAATTACGCATAAAATCACAATCTAAAGATTACGAGTGTACAAATGATACGATGTAATATTCTTATTGTCATTGAATATATTATCTCCGCGACAAATATCTCCGCACCGAGGTGGTATAGAACACGTTGCCTTGCAGATGCGAAGTTCTTTATACGCGCATTTTACGACAAAGATATGAAAATCAAATTGTTATGGGTTTTTTAGAGTATAAAAACACAATAAATTTATTCAGATACAGAATATTGAAAAGAAATATTAAGAAATTTTAAAATCTTTATTTTACTTCGTTTTTTTACTATGAAATAAAAAAAGTATATAAATTTTGTAATAGAATTGGAATTTTACAACCAGGTGTTGCCAATAGCTAAACAGGTCGCTGAACTAATAAATGTCTGCTACATTAGGGCGTCTACACACGAGGCGACTGTAGTCCCACAACGAAGTTTCCAACGAAAAAGAAAAACGAGCCATGTCGAGCCATGCTTCGTGATTCTATAGAATAACAATAGCGTAATAGGGGATTTTATTGTGTCGTATTCGGGCAGATTCGGGGCTAAGGTTTGCAATCTGTCGACCCATGTGTGGACAAAAGTTGAAAGGAAAATAACTATTCCTACTACCTCTGCTTTCAGATGCAAGCTATTTAAGTTAATTTTATCTAGACACAATTTCTGTAATATCTTATTTATTTCCAGTTTCTCCGGCATCTAAGACGACAATTGCAATCTCTTCTCTAGGACGACCACTGTCAATAAAGCAAAGGTATAGTAAATATTTTAATAAATGTGAAATTACAGTAAATTTCTTCTTAATATAGTGCATGTTGACAATACAGTAACCGAGGAATGGGTTTGTGTCCACATTTTTTCGTGGTCGATTTTTCAATTGTTGATTGAAATTGATGGTACTAAATGTGTATTGGCGAGTCTATTTTATTAAATATCTAAATGTTGACGGACATATAGCAATTAAAAATTCGAATTGTAGTTTTAGCGCTAGAGATGGTCGGCCATATTTGTATGAAATGCATTTCAACGTCAGTTATTTGTTGAATAGGTTAGTGCTGTGGTAATGTTTTGTAGCTGGTGGGAGTCGAAATAATCAAGTCAAGTCAAAGAATAATAAGTTTTTATTTTATTTAACCCTGCTAAGGCAGACATAATGTTGAAATTTTTTTGTTATACATATAGCAGAGATTTATGAGCTGTAAGGTTGGCAGCGGCTGTGATGTCACATGCATTTAAAATTTGTACAACATAAGACACAAGCCCATTGATGCTTGACGATGACTGCTGTATCTTTGGGTTTAATCCCCCGGATCAGAGTTACATTTTCTAGATTTGTTTGTTATTAAGTTAAAATGATTATGCACATACATAATCATAAGCTTATTAAGCAGCAGTCTAATATAAATCGGATAAATCTCTTGTAGTACCAAGCTACAGAGTAGAGCTGAAACAACAATTAGGGCGCCAAAGTTGTTGGTCTAACTATCCATCTCCAACATAAAATAAAATTCATGAAACTATTAACTAACTAACAGATTAGGACAATTGTTAAAAACAATGAATTACTAATTACTCAAATATTTTTCGATTAAATTTTTAAAATTTAATTTCTATAATTTATTAGCGAGCGATTATTTCAGAACTGCTGTTATTTGCATTTTACGATTATAATTATTGCAAATAGACTCTTATACAGTTTAATAAAAACCTTATTTTTACGTTCAATAACAAAATTAATAATACAATAAAAAGCAAATATTTATTATTCCAAACCATAAAAATGATACGATTAATGACGGGATGAATAAAGTACAGAAATACGCCCTACCACGTTATGGGGTGGATTTTACGAGTTATGGATGATTGAGGAAAGCCATCTCTTCGCCATGAATATCCCTGGGTGTCGAACATATTCCCATGTGAAATTCTACCTTCATTGTCGAGTTTAGTTTTTGTTTTAATGAATTTTTAATTCACTATATCATAAGTAAGAAATGTTCTAAGTTTAATGCTGGTTTCAGAAGTGCAGAAGTGTGCATTTATTTGTGTTATGCTAACCCATCTGGTGTAGTGTCCTAGTTTTTGACATTTCTATTACTAGTGCACTTCAATGGGTTTGTGTCCTCATTTTTTAGTGGTCGATTTTTCAATTGTTGATTGAACTTGATGTTAATAAATGTGTATTGGCGTGTCTATTTTATTAAATATCTAAATATTGACGGAGATATAGCAATTAAAAATTTGAATTGTAGTTTTAGCGCTAGAAATGGTCGGCCATATTTGTATGACGTGAAATGCATTTTAACGTCAGGTATTTGTTGAGTAGGTCAGTGCTGTGGTAATGTTCTATAGCTGTTGGTAGTCAAATAATCAAGTCAAATCAAAGAATAATAAGTTTTTATTTTATTTAACCCTGCTAAGGCAGACATAATATTGAAATTTGATTGTTCCTTGAAATAGCTGTAAATAATATTTGATATTTTGATATATAAATACATATAGCAGAGATTTATGATCTGTAAGGTTGGTAGCCTTACACAAGGATTGTGATGTCACATGCACTTGGAATGTGTACAACGTTGAATCCCTTTAATAATTAAAGAGACAAAATGACTTTTTTAATTGTTAATATCTCTTAACATATAAGGAGTTATTAAGAAATAATTGAACATTTGAGGTTCTAGTAACCCAGTTTATCAATATATAGTACACTTTTATAGAAATTAAGACATAGGACACAAGCCCATTATAGTTCGCATCAACTTTATCGTCATTTGTATTCCGACAGGTGGGGTGGCTTCGCTATTTGTAGCTGATAAAATAGAAATTTCATAGAACGACTATGAGAAAGTAAACTCTTTCATGACAAAAATTATATGCATCTTTAATATCATGGCAAAATGACTCCAAAATGATTACTGGGTGTATTGAAATGTTACCGGTATTGTTCAGCTATTGCAATTACGTACATCTAATAAAACCTGTGTTTTAAATACATATTTTACCATATATAATGTATTTATTATATTTAAATTACCCAACAACATATTACTTTGATATAAATGTAGTAGCATTCTATATTTTAAAAGTAATTTTAAAAAAAAATAAAATTAATTTATAAAAGGAAAAAATAAGTTTGTTCAGTTGGAGGCAGGAGATGTAAATGGATTTTTGAGTGTTTTACAGTTTCATGGTTATAAGTCATTAAAAGTAAATATAAAAGTTAGGAAACAAATAAACAGAAAAAAAGGTTTACAACTAAATTTAAAAGCAGAATACATAGAAAAAAAGAAAACTTAGGATTGACAAATTATTACCGCGAAAACTTTATCCAGAGACAGTGGAATACGATCACCACGTTATGTTATGTAAGCTGTAACAAATGGGGGGCCCCACAAGTACAAAGGACACCATTACCATTACAGTCAGCCTAACCATAACCTTCCCTTGTTATTAGAAATTACATGGCGTTTGAATGAATATAACTTTTTTAATTATAGCTTAAAATTTTTAATTACATTTTATTATTTCTGATTAACTGTAATTGTATAATTAGTTGTAATTATAACAACTGTTGTTGGAAAATATCTTTTGAAGACTTATGTTTTTAAGGACGTCTTTTAAAAGTAGGTTACTTATGACCGCTTATTTAAGGTCATGTAATAAGATAAGTCAAAAACTGCGGTAGATGGCAAATTCACATGCTACTTTTGACAGAATGTAAATTATGTACGGATCCCAATAAAAAAGAAATTTATGGTGAAATTTGTTGCCTAATTTTTTCAGAAATTGTCTTTTAAAAATCGCCTATTGGTAACGCGTCTGATTAACGTGTCATTATGCTCTAAAGAGTATCGTTTTTTCTTAAGAGATAATACTTAAAGATGAAATAGTTCTGGTGAAATAATGGAATAAAATAACTGGAATCAACAATCAACTCAAAAAAATCGATGTCTTAAGTAGTCGGTTAATGAGTACTGTGAGATAGGCTTAATTTATATAGTGGACCCGATGGATCAACTTCTCAAGGTATAGAGGACCTAGAACACACTCGTCGAAATATCACAGTAACTTTTCGTGCTTTAGTTGCAATAAAATAAATGTGTACCGTAATATTTTAAAAGCTAGACGCTAGATAATTTAATACATATGTTTACTTCCAAAAATATTTCGAAAGAAGATTTGTAGTAAAAGAAAAAAAAAACAAATTAAAAATCATTGATCAGTCAGTTCTTAAATATTTCAAGAAAATGAAACTGAATGATAGAGAATCGTGTTTTCCACGAAACAACAATGAATTATGTTTTTATTTATTGCCAATAAATCATAAAACGTTAGGTTTTAAAAATTCCCATAAATAAAACATTTATGTATAAGAATATTTTTGTAAAACGAAAAAAAACACATGCGAGTAAGACTAATAAATCAAACAACAAAATCGAAACACAGAACACACTGTGTTATCTCGACATATTGAACACGGCTCGTGTTCTCCTGAGAGATCCTCCTCCTTCTCTGTGATGCAGAGGTGTTGTATTGAATAGTTGTGCGGCTCCGTGGCACCCCTAGATCTAACACCCTCATCTGACAACGAAATAGTTGTGCTACATTAGAGATAAATGTACATCTGACGGTCTGGCATCTCGTGAACTGAACTGATTCTCCTGTTACAACAGGTAAAACGTACAGGTAATATTCTTAAACTGAAATTACGGAAACGGAAGTTAAAGCGTTCAACGTGGAAGGAAAATTTAAATTGAAAATATTTCATTTAATTTCTAATTCATATTTTAGATAGGTAGACATGTATATATGGTTATACAAATTGGTAATTGAAAAATCTACGAAGTAAAAAAACATCATATGAATACAGAGTAAACAACAATCGCCAACGTGACTTTACTCAATATTGGCAACTTGACAAAAGTAAAAATATTTTTCAAGACTTTTATTGCCGATTATTAATTTTATTTATTTATACATTGTGCATAAACTTTTTAAAAACATTGATTATTTTCTTCTTTGGTATAATTATCACGTCACACGCTAGTGGGGGGGGGGGGGGGAGAGATAATAGTCATAAGCTTTGTCATCTAACCTAAAATTAGATTAAACAAGTCCAAAAAAACTGACATCAAGGGTATGGGTGACAAAATGTGACAATTTTATCTACAAATTCTACAATTGAATACTTTTGCTTACTTGCTCCTAAACTTCCGCCTATCTACAGTAAGGCCTACTGTCCACGTAGCGTCAGTTACTTTTTGTTGTACGCTTTCTTGTAGCTTGAACTTAAGTAAGGGAAGCTCTGTCCACGGATCTGCAACGTCGCATTTGCTTAGTGGCAAGCAACCGTCATGCAGCCTGGGCAGCAACATGTCATAGCTCTAGCGTACTGCACGACGCATAGACGTAATATTCTTTTAAAAATGACGGACTCGGCAGTGAATTTTGTTCATATTATTGAACAATAGTCATTCGTTATACTGATTGAAAAACTGAATCATCTTCTGATAACTCTCTTGCAGCAGTATACAATCTGCGGTTAATGTTCTTTTCGATGTATGAATGAAACCAATACATTCTACGTCTTCTAATAAAAGCGTATGCTATAATCACATATTCTTCATCAGTTGACATTTTCCCAATGAGAAAACGTGCTTTCTCAATGTTAAACTTCAGAGAAATGACCCTATTTGCAACTTGCATGACGTTACGTGGATAGAACTGAGATGCAGAATACGTCTGACTCCATTTACAGTTTGCATGCAACCATAGCAATAAGTTATACAATATGCTTCGATTGCAAAAGCACGGGTGCGTTTCACACTAACGCTATATTGAGGCAACCAATTCTATACAACACACTTATCGAATTAAGTACTTCGGAGTTTACACCCTGTATAAATTAACTATGACATCAATTTCAATTTATTTATCAAACAAAACTTTTCAGGTTTGTAAAACACAATTTATTTCAGCTTCAAAAGTATACACATTATAATATACTAGTTTAATACGCTTAGCTTGTTTACGAATGAAAACAAAATTGTAACATAAAATATCCTTTGATGTTTTTAGTCATCTGTTTTTTTTACATATCGTTTAACAATAATTACTGCCATAAATACAGTAGGACAGAACAGAGCAGAACAGAATACTACATTCCCCATTCAATAAATTTACCAGCCCCACATCAGCAACATTTACTTTTCAATACAAAGAATCATCAAATTAAGGAAGCACACTCAATAAAATAAATATGGTGATAGAGTAGGATAGCACGTCCTAATTCCATTTGAAATTTAAAGCCGATATACTATTGTTAGGGCCGACTTTGACATCGAGTTGTGGACAGAAGTCAAGAGGGGTGGTGGGTGATGTTTTGTTGACGTCGTGTACTTTCAAAAGAAGACAATGAGGCTTTTAAAAATACAATAAAAAGCTTGAACACATTGTTGTTTTCTTGAAATTAATATAAAGTGTATACGAGAATAGCAAAAGTAAAAACACAATAACAAAATATTGTTAAAAATAAAGTGAATTAAAAATGAATAAGAGCAGAACCCTTATCCCACTGCGAAATGTTTTTCATGAAATTTTTATGTATTTTCAACATTGTTTTAAAATATTTAACGAAATGAATCATAATTGATGAAAGCACAACATTTTTAATTGATAACATTTCGAGTAGCGACTATCCCAGAGACCTGTACACTTGTCAGGAGAAAAAATCAAGGGTCAATTGTATTCAGGTTTACCTGTACAGGTGACCCTTTCAGATAAAAAGTAACGTGAATACCCAGCAAAAAAAAAAACTAATTCATTTGGATAAGTAATATAAGAACAAGCAATTTCTTAATATTAAAGATGTATTTTAATTAAAAATCACAGAAATAAAATAATCCTTGAAATGTAGGTCCAAAGGAAGTGATTGTTATATAGCTCAGATTCCCGTGAATCACACGGAACGGAACACGGCGTATGACTTAAATTACAGAAAGCACTTAAACTTCATCGGTCGCTGTTAAATCCAATGGAAGATTTAATGAATCTACAAGGAAGTGTAATAATATTTATGTAAAAAATTCAATGAATTAACATCAAAGAGAAAACCTTTACTTAACTTTTAGTAGTCATAGTAAATAATAAGTTATTAGGTAGATTATTTGATTAAGCAAAGTGTTCATTAAAACTGTTCTTCAGTTTATAGGACACTGATAATTATACAAGTATAGCATTTATAAATATTTATCAAAGATAAAAAGTTTCCTTTCTTCTTTTATTTCTGTATTACCTTCAGGAAGTACGAGTATTCGTTTTGATTACGAAATTAAAATTCATATTTGTAATCTAAAAGTTTTAACTATTTGCCAAAAACTTGAAGTTATAGTTTTATAAAAATTAATGTTACAAAGTTTTGCGAGTAAGTTTTTTTTTTAATATGCCACGTTACAATCAGTTACAATAAATATCTAAGCTAAAAAATGAAAATTAACATAGATGAGAAATAGTCGTCCAGAGACGGCTGTATCTATGAATGACAATTGAAAACGTTGTGGTAGCTTAACCACACTATGTCTTTTTAGTCTTTTAAAGTCAGACGTATGTTTCTAGTAGATCTAGTAGATTCACAGCTAGATAGTCTGGATGATTGTTTAGTTCGTTTAGTCGCTGCTGATATCTTTGGTTGAATTTATTAATTTATTTTTTCACAGTTTTAATTCCGAAGTCCTTTTGTTAGTAAGTGAGTTAGAAATTATGTTATTCATATATAGAAAAGTAAGCTATTATTACTATACATATTAGGTTCTAGTTTTGACATTTGGCATGATTGATCCGGGACCCAACAATTACAGGCCCTAGATATTTGTCCTAGGTAGATGTATTTTGGTATATTATAAAGGAATAGAGACTCCATAAGAATCTCTACATAGAGACCGATACTGCCGACAGAAAAACTACTGTTTGTAATAATATGAATCCATTAGAGAAAAAAAAGTTTTGCATGCTTTTCCAAGATTAATATAATTACGTAAATGGTGCAACATTTTAGTAAAGAATTTTAGTATGATACATGAAAACAAAAACGATTTTTTAAATGAAGAACAAAAGAATCAGTTAAGGTTCTGAACAAAATAATTACAGTTTTAAGTCTCTGGTTTTAACATCAGACGCATTAAGCTCTGAGTTCAAAGCAACTTAACTTAATGGATAAGTTTCTTAAGAGCCATGGATTGTCGACTGGGAACAAATACACAATCACCTACATTGTCTTTGTCTGACACTAAAACGGTTCCCTACTTTCACTCCACTTACTCTGTTTTATATAAATAGATACTCCTCATCTACCACCCGTCTTACCCTCACCACTGGAAAGTATTTTATAGATAAATATGATTGCAAAATCGCGTGTGCAACAATCGTGTGTTCTTTCATTTTATCTAAACAATTTTTATGATTAAAGTAATTCATATTTCGCAGTTTCTCTTTCTTAAAAGTAAAAATGTAATAAATAAAGGTTATAACAAGGTATTGGTTTTTAACCTGCAAAATAGCTTACGGTAAATAATAGTATAAAGAATTTTAAATTACAAATGAACTTAATTTAAAAATTTTTATTGGAAATAATCATGACATTTTTCTTTCAAATTAAATATATAGAAATTAGTTATTCTATTCTGAAGAGTTGCACTACGCTTAAAGCTTCAATATTAGAAACGTTATGAACAAAGAAAAATTAAATTTATTACTTATTTGTCGACAAGTGCTCGCGAATGTTTAGATAATTAAAAAAGTAAGAACGTCAATATACTTTTACATAAAATATTAAACTATGTTCAATAGTGAAATATTAGATATGTTTAAAACTTTTCCTGTTAATACTAAATTTTTGTTAAGTGATTCAAAATTAATTAGTGAAATAGAATTATAAAATGTGAAATAATTATAAAAAATGTTTGATGGTGGCAATGACGAATAAAAATCAAAGCAAATAAATAAAAAGAAAAAAAAAATATTAAACATTTAAATTAAGAATTTAAAAAACTACCCCTAATACGAGAAATATCATACAACGCTACTGCCACACACGCGGGTATTACCTTAACATGTTAATTCATTTTGGTAAATTTTTAAAGTCAGAAAAACGTATCACCTACATTCCCAACAGTATCATTAGCCCTTGTCTCATTAAGGCAGCATTAATCTTTAAAAAAAGCAGCTGTGAGTGCCACTAATGCGAGAGTTTAACCTTTGTAGTATTCAGTATTGGGTAGAAAAAGAACAAACTTCTCTGCGGTAATAGTTACACTTTTGTAACCACAGATGGTGCCCGATGCACCATTTCGTAGCTCCATTAACCTTTTTCTGACACAGCATTCAAATATTTTTGAAATCTCGCAGAATACATATAAAGACATTTAAATAATTTCGTAATTTATTATTTCAATATATTTGTATTGTAGCCCTGAAACCTGCAGGACTACTATATTAAGGTCCCTGCGTGATTTATGATCCTAAAGAATTATATTATTGTATTTTATAAACAAGGTTAGTATAGTCGGAATAGTTGATTTATATTTTAAATATTATGCAAATTTAAAGCTTACGTTAACGCTGAATAATCGTTTCCGAAACAAAAATCGTGTAGTTCGTGCTTTGGCCGTCAGAACTCTTTCAATGTAGTTTACCGCTCTAGAAAATGGTGCTGTCGATTTCTAGATTCGTTCCAAATTTGGAAATATTAACATCAGTCGAAATAAAATTGAAAAAGAACTGATTTAATAAATTAACATAATAGTTTAGCTTGCGATTGGGTCCAAAAGAAAGAGACTTTTACAATAAAATTGTGTTTGACATCTACATTAGTCTGGAATACAAACATAAAACCTCTCTTCCGCCTCCACTCAGGGTGTTCCCATTCGTTATACGATGTCCTCTTCGCAATATGTGCAACTACCCCATCCACTCTCACCCCGGAAGCAACATAGGCTTATACCGCGACTTTAACTTAAAAATTCTATCAATAAATACATTTATTCTGACTAATACAAACTTGATATAAATGTCTTTTTCGAAAGTTTTGTGAAAGCTTCTTGTTTTATTACTTTTTAACAATATAATAAATAGATTTTAGAAAAGAAACGAATTCAGTATAAATTAAAATTCTTTATATTTTAAGTACATCCTGTGAGAAAATAGGCCCCCGAGGAGGTCCACACATAAGTTATACTAAATAAAATAAAACCTGATAGTATATATATTTTTAATTTAATTTAATCATATTTTTTTATATATACTTTTACAAGAAATTTATGATTCTATTTTTTAAATATTTATTCGAAATATTTAAATAATTCACTTAACAAAAATTTAGAATTAACAGGGAATGTTTTAATAACATCTAATATTTCACTATTGAATTTAGATCTTTGTTCACTATAATTTATGCAAATATAATATGATCTAAAGTTCCTAATTCACCACATTGACATCTATCATTCGATTTAATAATAATTTTGTACAGGTGAGCTGGAGTTTTACAATGATTACTTTTGATTCTGATTATAGTTGAAATAATTTTGCGGGATTCATTTATAAACCATCTCTTCTTACTTAAATTTGGATGTAACATGTAATAATCGCTTCCTTTTAGGTAACTTTTGTTAATGAAATCTTGGTTTCTCAAATTGTTCAAATTTCCAATATTTTCAATAATTTCCAATATTATTAATATTCCTAATTTTCACCATATAATGAATTTATTTGATCATATACAGCAAATCCTGCTTTCTTATTTTCTAAATTTACTAACTGAAATAAATCTAAGATATTACAAAAGAAGTCTCTCGTCACAAAAAACATTTCCAGTAATTAATATTGAAGACAATTGATATATCCAGTATAAAACGCGTAGGAAACGCGTAGGACTTTTTACTTTCTGTGGTACAACTTTATCTTATTTGTTTCCTAAGAATATTTATGAGAGACTTTTGTTTTTCAGACTTTCCACCTATTACAGGAATGTTTAATATGTGTTATAAATAAAGTTAGGCTCCAGGGATGAATGTGTCTTAGATGAAAGGTAGCGAACGTCGACGGTTGGCGGTGTGGCAGGAGTCTCCTAAGTGGATTGAATACGATTAACAGGATCAAGTGGAACATCAATAGCGCTAAAAACACCTCGTTATACGGGGTTGTTTTTAACAGAAATAAATAAGACTACTTTAAAATTTGTAAAAGTAATTAAAAGTTGATTCAAGCAGAAATTTAATCAGTGTAATAACTTTAATGATTCTTACATAAACGAAGCATTTAGTCATCAAACAAATTAACTTTATCTTTGTTTACACAACGTTAAGTAAGATATAGATTCTAATTTTAACAAATTAACACTCATTAGACTGGTTTAGAAGAAATTGCACCCTGGGTCTTTTACTTATGTTTACATTAAATAACTCAACTCAGTCTTAAAAGACAAGTTCAAAGAAAACATTTATAAATTACAAGTTGAAATTGAGAGTAGCATCACACTAATTATGTCCAGCAGGGCCGGTTTTTAGGATCTATTAGTCCGACTCTGGAAGTAACTATACTCTACTACAAATGAACTTCTACTCTCTTATATTTCCTTTTAAGAAACTTTAGAATTCAATCGAATTGAAAGCTTGTTTCAATTTCAGTTAAATGTGTACCATTGTTGTCCACTGTGTTGTGAAGTTAGACACATGGTTCGGACATTGTACAGTGTGGGTTAGTTCCCCACTATACAGACCGAACTGTATATTGATTAGAACCGAGTTAGTTACACATTTACATTTACAGTTTAACATACAAATAACCATTTTCAAAGGGACCAACCAATGTAATTTGGCACATTTGTAAAGATTAAGTTGTCAGTCACTTTTGTTGAATATTAATTGTCACTAGTAATTATTTAGGTTAGGAATGTTATGAAAACTTATGTGTGGGTCGCCATCTTAAGTCAACCAACGTAAGAAAATAAAGGTTTATGTAAACATTCAGGTTTCTTTTTATTTTGTATTAGTTACAATAAGTACCTATGCTAAAAATGAAAATTAACCTAGATAAGAAATAGTCGTCCAGTGACGGCTATATGTATGAATGGCAATTAAAAACGTTGTGCTAGCTTTAACACACTATGTCTTTTTAGTCTTTTCAAGTCAGACGTATGTTTATCTAGTAAATTCACAGCTAGATAGTTTGGATGATTGTTTAGTCGCTGCTAGTATCTTTGGCTGAATTTGTTAATTTCTTCTTTCACAGTTGTAATGATGAAGTCATGGTTGATGAATTTGTTGCCAAATCACGGGATATCCTTGACTGAAATCTTTCTATTAGTTCTATGTTTGAAACATTAGATATTTCTCAGAGTTCAATGCCGCAACTCCAGACAGGTTTCAGTATCGATTTATAAATCATTAGTTTGCTGCTATTGGATAAATGGGATTTGCGTCCAATAAGCCAGCGTAACTTTCTGCACTTAAGATGTAGTTGCTCACGTTTTTCCGTGATGTGCTTTTTCCAGGTTAGACGCCGATCTAAGTGCATGCCTAGATACTTAGCCTCTTCACATTTTGGTATAATTTGTTCATTTAAACATACATGAGTACCCTTACTTGACTGGGGTATGTCTTTAAACCTTTTATAGCGCAATGTACCTAATTGAAGTCTACGCAGAAATAAAGTTTACATCTTCACAATCTCTAACATCTAGCAATTTTAAAAAGTGAAATCTTCTGATCTTCTGATCTACTGATTACATCGTCAACAACACCATTTTGCAGGGGGCATAACGTATTGCAATCAATTGAGAGAGAGAGAAAAGAGTTTGAATGTTGGCCAGTATTCCATAAAAGCGTTTGGTCTCTCCAATGTGCCTGCCATTCAAAACCAATTATATTCTAAAAGAAATTCCTTTTGTACTTGAATCCCGTGGGATTTCAAGAGTACCATCACCAGCAGGAATTGAAGCCATTGAAAATCGACGCTGCGTTATCTGATGTGATGCGAGAAGGGATCATCTACTAGGGATCAGTACTCGTGTTTGCACGTACAGGAAATAAAGCGAAATTTCCCATTATGGAACTAGAGATAGAGGTTAAAAGTAATGCTAACACCCAATAGTCTACACCCAGTAGCCAGCAACCACCACCAACCAACTCCTTCCATTTGTGCCAGTTCTAATTTAAATGTCGATCAGTTTTATTGGATTTTACATGATTTTTATAAAATAATATGCGAACGGACATATATATCTCATTTTGAAAATACTCAATGGAATTCGATACGAAACGATTTTAATATGTACTGGTAGAGTGAAGGGATTTGTGTAATTTGGTTTTTGGATTACTCTTCGCGGAATTAGGGGCCACGATTGAAATAAAAGAGATTCTTTTAAATAAAAATATTCAGTTCAATATTTACAATTGTAATTGCATTACCATAAATATTAAATACGAAACGCTAAACTCAAAACGCAAATGTTCGGTTTCATAGAGGTAAAATTTAAGTAATGAAATCAATTACTATTTAACGTATTAATTATGTAACACTAACTAAATTAATATTTCTATTTAGCCGGAGAAATTCGTTATCGAATTATGTATTTTAAGTGGGCAGCAATTTCATCATTCAAGCAGGGTGGAAAGCACCCCTCCTCGGCCGCCATCTTAAAAATATGATTGTAAATAGTCAGTATTTGTTTATCTTGAAAACATAAACCCCAACAACAATTTTGTAATATGTTTTGTTGTAGATAATAATGCCTATATACATTCGTATAGTCCCAATCACAAAAGTTCGGCGGCGACAAATACTTAAAAGATGTTATAAGAGCGGTATAAATCTATAATACGATAATGAATTTTATCTTATTCGGTTCTATACACATTATAGAAAAATAAGTGAGTCAGTGCTTTTTAGTTATATCGGCAGTTTATACTCCACAACTTGTTTTAAGTATGAGCCACCGCCGAACTCTCGTAATTTGAACTATAATAGGTAAACACACAATTTCTGCAGCGCGTTATTTGTTACTATTCAAAAAATCAAACTTGTTATTTGGTAAAATGTAACGTAATATCCATGTTTTTTGTTACGCGTGATTTTTAATTCTGTACACGCCATATCCTACTACCTAAATATCCTTTTCTATTTTCTACTCTATAAAACAACATTATTAATTTTTTTATTATTATAATAAAATTGCAAGCGTTATATTCATATCCTTATTGGAACATAAAATAGTACTTGGCCGAGTTATGCAATAATAAAAAGTGTAGTATGACAAATATTCATAGAGTAGTTGAGTAAATTTCATCGGTAGAATGATATACATTTTTGTACAATTATAAAGCATACTAGAGTTTACCCCCGTCGCAAGCAACGACTGTTTTTTGTGTGTGAATTAAATTTTATTTTAAATTTTAATTCCATTTTTAAATTGAAATATTAAACTCGTTCCATATTTATTTTACATATAACAACAAATAATTTTTCATATAAACTGACTAAAAACTTATTTGACCAACTTTTTTTCAAAATTTGGGATTTTTTTTTCGATTTGTAAATTAGGTACTAAAGTTAGCCCATATATAAAATTTCAACTTTCTAGCCCTATTTTTACCCTCAATAAAAACAGCCCCGGTGCCCCCCAAATATTTTTTTTAATTTTGAATTTTTTTTTCTTAATAACATATTTCATTATTATGTATTTCAAAATTTGAGTTTTCTCCCAAATTTCCTACCGCGCCCCCTAATATTCTCAACGCTCCCTTTTTCAATTTTTTAATTTCTAATTTTCAAAAAATGTTAGCATTAAAAGCCGTAATACACATGCAAAATTTCAAGTTTCTATCTGTTATGAAAAAGTTATATAGCAAAAAGGATTTTTTTCCAAAATTACCGGTTTCCAGGAAATTCAAGAGGAAATCCGAGGACGCCATAAGTCTTAGAATTTTCTTCTCTACGAAATAGACGAAATTTTTAAGAAAATGCGCTGAGCCGTTTTCGAGCCACCATATGAATCGCGTAAACATATAAACAAATAAATTTGAAACTTTATAATATAGGATCGTTATCAACTTATTCTGAAAATTTAAAGTCGATTGAGTTTCGGGCTCGAGATAAATGTTACGAGAGTTCGAATCATTTGCACTCCTTTTAGAAATAAATCCATTCTTACTAAATATACGCAACATAACGTGCCTTAAATCTACATAAACTTTAAATTCAACGAGTATTTTTCGTTACAAATTATTATTTTAAAAGAATAATGTGTAATTACGAGTAGATCACAAAAGATCATTGTTGGGTTCAACTAAAACATGTTTCCACTCGCACTAAGTATGATATACTATCCTTCGGATTATAATCTTCCCCGATTTTCCTCACGTTTGTAAAGAGTCCTTTCAAATTTGATCCCTATTATCCAGACTACTACGTTTGAATAATAACATTTGGGGGGACAAGAATTGAGATGATGCTTGACTTTATTGGGTTGAGGTTATCGTCGAGATCGCTTAGCTACTTATGTTGATATTTAAAAGTCTTCTGGAATACATAGCGGTTCTCCTCAGATCTGTCTGTGGTTTGATATGATCTTTTGTGATATTGTGCTCCATGTGTAACTCTTTATGTGTATTCTTTAACACTTTCATTTGTTTGTTGTTGACCTTCTTATATCTCTTATCCCAAATTCTATTCCATTTCAAGAACTACTACAATTCCAAGAAACTAGGATAGATATAACTAGTAACACTGTTCTGTTCACTACATCATTGGAATCATTTTCCAATTTCGTATTACCGTCCATTCTACTAATTAATTTTATCCAGGAAATTAATTAATTTAATGGAATAACATAAGGTATCACTGATAAAATATTTTCAATGACAGGTTTTCATAAATAACGATTATGATTGTGAAATCATTATTTTTCTAGGAAAAAGGGAACCATATTATTTTTGTCAACGTAACATTATACTCGTACTTCACAGAACAAACATCAGGAGGCCGAAGCGCCGGAACCAGTAACACCAACGAATAAGAATCTCCTGTTTGTTATGATACACATCACTGTTTTATTTTCCCCTGAAATAAAATGTAATAAAATAATTTAATGAAACCAAAATATTTTTTCTGTCGGTAACTTTATCTTCTCATCTTTAATAAAATATTAAAGAAATAAACGAAGTTGAAAGGCCAGGCCGTAAGGTTTCTTCATTAATAGAAACAACTAGGGATAAAAAGGGTGAATTTCTTCAGCAACAGAAACAAAAACTGCTATGAAATAAGGGTAGTTTATGCGTTTCTTGTCTGCTATTTCTAAGGGAATTTCCGAATCTGGTTAGGGTGGCCGATGGGTCAGCAGGGTTGTCTATTTTATTGGCCTCACGGGTTATTTCCTGCTGTAGTGTTATGATATTTATTCAGTGATTCTTAGTGCGTTTCTCCCCCTCTTATATCCCGTAACCGAATCTCAAGGGTCTACGGAGGGTGGGGAAGATGCTGAGGACCACTAACGCACATTGTGATGACAGAACTGAATACCAACGACTTGACGTAGAGTTTAAGTCAAGAACTAAGTCGGAGTCAGTAGCGCTCTCTTTTCATAAAGATATTGCCCTCGTTTTGCACTTATTTTTGATCTATCCTACATTACATTTAACAGTCATTTTACAATAAAACACAAAAATAATGTGCGGTTGTTTTTACGTTTTAGTCAAATCAGACTTAAGTCATGTAACCCCATTTCTATTCGAGTGGATGCGACAATATTTGCACTACATTCAAACCCAGCGCACGTCACTGGATCAGCGTCGTATGTTTGAGCGTCGTAAATGTTATTTAAATATGTGTAACATTTTCCAGCAAATCTTATTCTTCAAATACGAATATACCTACAAAATCTGAATGTTAAACAAAAAGGGAAAAAATATAGCAGAAATAAAGTAGACCCTCAAGGAAAGTACACTGTACAGGTTTGTTGAAATGGATTTATTTGAACAGTTCCTGAAATTCAATTAAATCAGTACTTCTCAAACTTGTAGAGAAAACTGTATACCAAATCTTCTCTTGTAAATTTAACTATCTTAGAGTGAAGCTATTGAGTATTATAATTTTCATAAATAAACTTTCAATTTTCTTTTTAACATTGATTTGTGTGCATCAACTTTCAAAAGTTATTAACACTTAAAACAATGTATACATTTATAAACATTTACAATACATAATTTACAACTTATACACACGAGTAAAGATACTTAAAATAAAAAGATTAAATTAGATTCATTGATAAAGTGAATAAGGTTTTTCACACTATCCCTTATTTCAAATATCTGCTTAAATAGTCTTCAAGCATATTACAGCCTTGTCTGTGCGACGAGTACCTTGAGCATTGAAGAATAATATGCTCTACCGTTAGTGGGCTGTTACAATGTTCACATATTAGTTTTCTTTTGAATAAGTAGGAATGAGTAATATTTGTATGACCTATCATGAGTCTACTACTTCCTAATATTACTACTTCCAGCTTTTTATTTATTCAGTCCGATAACTCTTGTTTGCAAATTGATGGCTTCACTTCCCTTAATTTATTATCTCTTTCTTCATTCTATTCTTCCTGCCATGAACAATTTATTACATTTTTAATCTTGTTCATTAAGTCTTTTTTAATTCTTGTTTCTTTACTTAATTTGCTTCATTTCCTAGTAACAACAGCAGTAGTATGAGTTTAAGCATTTATTGGTAAAAATGTTTATTCTGGTCAGCTCAGTGCCCGGGTGCTATAGAAAGCTCCTACATCCGCATAAAGCTTCGGTTCTGCAAATTGTTTACTCCTACATATAGGTCCACAATTGATATTGGCACATATCCAAGATATTTTGAGTAAAACCTACCTCAACTTTTGACCTCGCATATACAGCAAATAGCTGATCATGCAGCATATTTCAATCTCGGTCATCCGTGTGTGATTAACCGCGACTCTGATAAGCCCAACCCCATTCCCTACGGTGCTCATCCAATTTACCGGACGCCTGATTGTTATACGTGCATTTTTCGCATATTACACGAAATATCTTTTACACTTTATAGTTGGTACTATCACTTACATTCTGTTTTATGTTTTATTTTACTTGACATTACAGCTGTTTTAATTCAAGTGCAATAGTTTATATTATTGCGATAAAACATTTAATTGTTAAAAGTTCATGTAACGATTATTTCCATTTGAAAATAAAATTTGTCATTATTTATTAAACTCACCAGAACAAACTCATATTCAACCGGTGCGACAGATCTAATCTCCGATTTTACAAAAATAAAGTGCTTTAATTTCCTTTTCTTTGTGTTTTTATTCGAATGTATAATACACTGGAATGTTAGCACTTAATAATTAGCATTCCTATTTATGGAAACCCGACAATATTTTATTTTAATATTGGAGCAAACAAGATTTTGATCACGTATTTTCAAATATTTCTTATTACACCAATTTCTCCAATATGATAAATAACAATATGAAATAAATTATAATTTTCTTTGTAAATGTGCATACTATACTTTATACACATGCCAAATTATGCCAATGAAATATGGTGAGAAATTTGTTTTTTCAATGAAGAATGAAGCACTAACTTCAAAGACACGTACCTCCAAATCTTAAATATTTTTTTATTGTTTCGAAGGTAAATTAAGAGTGTACTTACTATAGTCTATACACATGCTAATTATTGTCATTGAGATATGATCGGAAATTACATTTGAACATTCACTAAAACAATTGTATTTTTTGTATAGAAATTTATTTTCTCTTAGTGCTAATATATTATTGCAAATGTTTATTTTTAATTGTTTCATTATGTATTCAAGGTAATACTAATACAAATAACGGATTAGTTTACTTTTGAACTCTATAATAGCGATTACAAATAATAGTCCAACAGACTGTTGACTGCTAATTTTTTTACACCACTCGTTTGGACCAGACTGCTAACTCAGTCTGTCATCATTCACTGAAATTGGCTCTGATACTCATGCAACATTAACATCCAAATAGCCGGCTCTGACGTAGAAATGGAATTACTAGAACTCTCCAAAGCAATAATCATCGAACCAGTGTTCTACTTAAAGTTAGAAACAAAAAGTATATTACCGTTATAAATGTTTTTGTTTTCTTGATACTTCTAAATGTTTATTTTGATTTTCAAAAGAAGTAAAACAAATTTATGTTTAGAAACTTTCTAGAAAAAGCAAGATATATCTTTTCTTCTTTATCTTCTTTAAATTAGCTACATAGTTTAGTATTTTAAATAGCATATCGTAATATATAATTTTTGAAATAACTACAACTAATTTAAAAAAACGATGAATCCGCAAAATTACACATGGCTTAACGCAAAATTGGTAGTGTTCTTTCTGTTCAAATGTGTTTCTATTATTCCATAAATATTAAAATTGTCTTAAGACACTCATGCCTTCAATGTGTAACCACCCGAACATGTGAAAACTGTGTTATATAATAGAAACTTAATCGATCGACAAAACTATCGACTATCGACTTTGATGTGACGTTATACGAAGAGTAATTAATTCTCATCCTACAAGAAGTATACATATTTTATATATAAAATATAATATAATTGGGTTTCCCTGCGGTTGCCCATACTGAGAGACCTACAAAGAGCCAGTAAGCACTTCTACCAACATCATAATTGTTCAGCTTACAATTTTTATGAGTTTATGTTTCAGATAACTAGACAGTTGATTAATGAAGCAAATTTCTATGAAAACACACAGACGTTTAACACAGTCGTATCGTATAAGCTGCTTCTGGCTTTCTGGTTTACGCAAACCATTAAATTGGAATTAAAATATTATAGAGTGAGCGTTCTAAACACTTGCCTTTGAAAACCACCCACTGGGTAGAGGGATAACAATAAAATACGATTAATCACGTTTACGTTTATTTACGAAACATTTTGATGATATTTATAAATATTGTGATACTTTTGAATCTATTTATTCATTTGTTGCCTATTTACATTTACTTTAAACGTTTTAGTTTTATTGTTATGATTGAATTTTGAAAAGTTAAAAATCATAAGTTTTAAATAATTTTTTTTTGTTATGTGATCCTGAATAATGTTTCTGTAAACTCTTGCTTAAAATGTAAAGCCAACTGCTCCAGTGTTAGGTTTTGCCGAACAGACTTATTGAATTTTCTTAAAGTTTGGTATTTCGTTTAGAGCTTGTAAGTTAGTTTAGTTTTCTATTGCAGGATAATAAAACAAATATTATTAATATACTTTAACTTTATTGATATATAAAAGTTCTACTAGAATTAGTGATTCACATTAAGTTATAAAAAGTAATTTAACCAACAATTAGTCTATCGATTATTCAGTGTTAATAGTTTGAAGGATAGACTGTGAATGATCTTCAGTACAAGATTCTCTTATTAAGTAACTTTAGTGCGTGAGACAAAACATATCCTGACTTGTCACATCTAGGGTTTATTATCTAAAGTTCCAAGGGTTGATTTAAAAGATACAGGCCCACACAACTAGCTGGGAATGTTTACATAAGTCAGCTCTCACATATGAAATCAATAGACTGACTTGAACACTTGACTTATCACTTGATAAGTGCTTTGGGAACTTAAACCTACACGTAATACTTTGCAGATATATTAGGGTACTCATAACATTGCAGATCTATTAGTATACTCATGTGAAAACCATACTCTTCTAGCTTTAAATATATCCAGGATATAACACCAGCTTGGCAGAAATTGTCACTTTTTGTCCAACCAAATATTCAAGATTAATTCTTTGCCCATCTTTGAGTGACTGTACTGAAAAAAAGTACTATGCGAGTTTGGCAAGTAACACTAAAAGTTGGCGCATTTAATAAGGATTTCAAAATGATATGACTCTTGCTAGAATATTTGTTAAATTTTAGACAATAAAAAGTTTAACAGCATCAGTCTCGTTATTTGATAGCTACACCACGTGTGTCGTATGTATGACATTGCTTTTTAATATTTGTTTAGTAAATTACCAATTTCTTGATTAGTTATAGAATTGTTATCTCGTTAATTGAACAAATTAATTATTAAATGGGTACGTGTTAAAACTGGGTTGGACAAAACCGCCTTCAGCGGTGTAGCGTTACCAACAAAAACCATTCATATTTACATTACATAACATTAATCGATTATCAATGTATGTAACAATGTAAATTGTTACACCAGCTGCTACTTCTATATTTCACAGAAATTAATACAATAAATACTAGACCTATATACGGGGTATTACGTATAAACCAGTGCCGTACTTACTGTGCTTAAACGTAATCAATATTTAGCATATTTTTGTAAAGAAATAATCATTTACAATATTTAAATATAATTACCGTATTACTATCTTCCTTAGGCTTTTGGTTGTTCCAGTACGCCTCTGGTAAATGCATAAAATATATCATTTTCTATATTAGTGAACAAGTTTTTAAGTAATTGGGTGTGGACTGTAGAACTGAGCAATAAAAGAAGTAACATATGAGTATACACGTATTTTATTTTCATGAGTAGTAAAGTTTTTATTTGAGTATAATATTTTAGAGCAAACATTCGGATTCAGTTATGTGTTCTGTAAAATATATTACATATATTAATCATAAAATATCCTGAAAAGTGGACTCATATTTTAAGAAGTTAACATTTGTCATACCTAGAATTATATAATCCGGCATTGTTGGTGACAAATATATAAAGTTTGCTAATACTTCTTATAAAAGTAAAATATATTCGTTACGTAAAAGATCTATTACAATTACATTTTTAGAATAGGCTGGCTTTTATTAAACTTTTTTTTCTACGATTTCCAAGGTTAATTGTTTATTTCTTATATTATTATATATATTAATTGTGTGTGCCTTTCGGCCTTACAATCTACAGTATTATATTTCTAATACATTTCATTCCTATATACATTCAAACTTAAAACTAAACTTAAAATATTCTAGACTTTTACTACTTCCAAAAGTGCTTTCTGCTTCTTCTTCTTTTGACCCTCTCTATTATTCTCCACCAGCTTATTTATTCTCCTGTTTTTCCTTTCCTTCTTACTATTTCCGCCATCCACCTCCTTCCTTCACTGCCTCCCTTTAATAGCTGGCCAATATTCCTTTCGCTCGCTACTTTTTCCTTACACTCAAACTTAATGTGCTCCAGTGTTTCGTCCTCCGCTCCACACATTCTACACTTTCTTTCCTCACTCTTTTCCCAGTATCTGTTTCCTTTTTCCTCATTTCCCAATCTAAACCTTACTGTTCTTCTTATGTGTTTTATGTCTTTTTCTATAAGGTACTGAGGTACATTATTTTCCCATAACCTTTTATATCTTTTATTGTAGTTACTTTTTTCTATTTTTCCCATTTTCTCCTGCTGTTGTGTCTCCTTATCCCTTCTCCTTAGCTCCTCTTCCACACTTGCGCCACCTTCTCTTCTCCTCTCTGCCTCCTCGATCGCCATTCCATTCCTTTCAAAGTACTCCTTTCCCTTTTTTGGACCTACTCCCCCCCCATTCTTTATGTTATCCTCTCTTATTTTCTTTAAAATTTTGCTTTCCGCTCTGTTCAATTTCTCATCGTATTTTACTGTTTATTTCATATATAAAAAATGTTTTGATTGTGAACATAGCAGTCTGGCCCAAACTAGTGGGGTAAAAAAGTGAACAGTCAGCGTGATCGCGTGATTGCTGCTTGACCCATCAAACACTTTGGCTTTACTCAGAGTGGCATTACCAAACTGCGCTTGGAGTCTCTTCAAAATTTCACACCTTCGTTAGCGGAAAATGTATAATGATGGAGATGCTTTTTCGCTTACTTATAGTGTTACTGAAATGAGTACGTCAGTGTGCTGTTTATGTCACTACGTGAATTAAATGACCAAAATTCCGTTTTATATTTGAATGTACCCAGCACTAGTCCTAAGTCAGATTCAAGCTCGCAACACCGGAAGCACCCCTATTAAGTCTCACACAATACATTGACTATTACCATAGAATTCCAAGATTCGTTTCAGTTATAACTCTTGCAATACTATCCCGGATCCCTTCTGCGAAAACGTGAGTTTTCCATAGCGAAGGTAGCCACTGTAATCTAATTTCCGTTCAGTTAATTATGGTTCGTTTATTGATGAGTTTAAAATATTTATAGTGGTTAATAAAAAGGAAACGGAACGAAATTTCCCGAAGGAAATAGAATAAATTTAACGGCTTTAGATACAAAAGTAAACTTTGTTTTGTAGGAGTAATTGAAAACGTAGAATATATATGAATTTAATTGATCCGGTTATCAACAAACTTTATTAAATTTAAATTCGAATTACTTATATATTAAATGGTATACTAATGGTTTGTTTTATCAAATAAAATTCGCTTTAGATTTTCCTTAATGGATATGGTATCCATGGTTCGATTTAATATTTATTAGACAGTTGTGTAGCCTACAACTAACACACCTACTACTACAAATAAATTGTTAATTGTTGTTAATTTAATTTATTGCAATTATATAAACATTGCAAATTTATAAAAACATTACTTTAATTTTAATTATGTAAATATGACAACAACGCATCGTGTTTTGTTTATATTACACCACCTGCACCGAGATCAACGACTGATAAGTGATAACAACTTCTATTAATTATTTTGCAATGTTTCTTTTTAGGCAAAAATTATTGTAATGTGTTAGAGCAGTGCATAGTTATATTAAAGATTTTTATAGGTAAAAGAAAGAGACAGCAATGTTATTCTAAAAATATTTATAAAGTAAACAAATGAATTTAATGGTATGGGTATGTTAGTAGATGTGTTGCAGTTAAAGACGAACTTTTGACATTGCATTCAACTGCCTAATGATTGTCAGTTGAAGAAAAGAGATGAATATAGTTTTAAGATCTCTCTAATAAAATAACTAGCAATTACATATTTATTTGAATTTAAAAATATATATGCTTCGTTTGCAAGTTGAAACTTGAACATAATCGCTCATACTTGTTTGGTGTAGAAAGGTGGAGGGGGTAAATAACAAAATAGAACTAAATACAAAATTGTAAGTATATTATAATCACTCACCAAGGTAGATTGCGTCGCACACCTGAGTCTTGCAGAGATACACTTTTTTTAAATTTTTATTTAACATATCGAAAATCGTTTGTTTAAAGAACCAATCAAAACCAAATGATTGGTTTAGAAAAGCTCATTTTTTATCTGCCGCATCACTTGAATTTAACACAAACATTATTTTAAAAAGTTTATAATAACACGCGACCCGAAAATTGTCCCGATTTTCACCATCGCCGAATATCACAAATTGCAGAGGCTAGACACATTCAAGTAACTGTTTTTCCAAGGAATACTCATCCCAGAGACTAGCGTTACTGAATGTGGTCCACAACAAATTGAAATAAGCAAGCGTAACAACAAGTGACAACGTTTCAACATTTTAATTTGCCCCTCTGTCAATTTAAGAACTTGTAAAGAAACAAAAACACTGCTACGAGTTACAAAAATACTGCATTTCCAGTAGAAACACAGCTCTTTGTAGCCAGTAGATGATTTTTGTATTCTTTTTTGAAGAAAGTCCGAAAGGTTCCGACGGTTGGTTCCTTAACCCGTTCGCTGAAAAAAAAACGAACAGAAAATTAAAATCATTTATAATTTATAACAATGGGTTATAATTCAACTCTCTAAAATAGGCAAAAATAATATAATATAAATGAAAAAGAATATAAGAAATATATTACTCTAAGACTGTGGTTAGTAACCTTGTTTGCCAAAGAGTCAACAAAATAGTTTCTAGTCACAATGGGCTTGTGTCCTATGTCTTAATTTCTATAAAAGTGTACTATATATTGATAAAGTGGGTTACTAGAACCTCAAATGTTCAATTGTTTTTTAATAACTCATTATACCTTAAGAGATATTAGCAATTAAAAAAGTTATTTTGTCTCTTTAATTATTATAAGGATTCAACGTTGTACACATTCCAAATGCATGTGACATCACAATCCTTGGGTAAGGTTACTAACCTTACAGCTCATAAATCTCTGCTATGTGTATTTATATATCAAAATATCAAATATTATGTACAGCTATTTCAAAGAACAATCAAATTTCAATATTATGTCTGCCTTAGCAGGGTTAAATAAAATAAAAACTTATTATTCTTTGATTTTACTTGATTATTTGACTACCAACAGCTACAAAATATTACCACAGCACTGACCTACTCAACAAATAATTGACGTTAAAATGCATTTCACGTCATACAAATATGGCTGACCATTTCTAGCGCTAAAACTACAATTCAAACTTTTAATTGCTATATCTCCGTCAACATTTACATATTTAATAAAATAGACACGCCAATACACATTTATTAACATCAATTTCAATCAACAATTGAAAAATCGACCACTAAAAAATGAGGACACAAACCCATTGCCTTGAAGCAAGTAGCCAAAGAGCCGCATGTTTTAGCGAGTCGCAGGTTGCCGACTGCTTTAAATAAATCTTGAAGTAATTCTTCAAAAAAATATATAACAGTCAAGTAAATCAGATATAAATTCCCCTGCTCATTAACAAAAAGTGTTTTATAACGACGGATTATTTGTTTTATTATTTCCCGCTTCCGTAATATATTTCATTATTTAATAGCCTAAGTATAAACCAAATCTGAATAAAAACATACTAAATATATATGATGATAGGGTGTTCACGAACTTTTCTAATATGTATTAAATGAGTTGTATTATTGTGACTTGCAATTCCCAACATCAAATAAGAAAAGAGTCTTACGTCCAGTTTAAGGTAATAAAAGTTATTCTATGAAACCAAAATGTGAATAATTTTATTTTTGTTGATTAATTTAATGTGTGTCTTTCAATATTAAATCACGTAATTACATTTCATTGCCAACCTAAACTTAAAACTATTCTAACATTTTTAATAATTCCAACAGCAATGTTTGATTATGTTTTTTATACTCTTGTTGCTATATTTTCTTGCTCCCTACTCCTCATTGTTTCTCTCCCTTTACTATTTCTTCTTGACTCTCTTCCTTTACTATTTCTATTTCTTTTACTATTTTCTTCTTGGCTCTACCTCCGCCATCCACCTCTTGTCTTCCTTATCTCCTCTCCGCAAATCCTCCATTTTCTGAACTGAAGTTAAACTGCTTCTACTCTACCGCTCCTTCTCTCTATCACCGCCATCCACCTCTTCCCTTCACTTCCTCCCTTTAATAGCTGCAGAATCTTCTTCTCACTTTTTACTCTTTTCTCACTTTCTTTCTATTTTCACAGTACCTGTTGCCTTTCTCCTCATATCCCAATCTAAATCTTGCGACTTTTCTTATGTTCCTTGAGTCTTTTTCTTGTATGTATTCCGGTATCTCTCTCTCCCAAATCCTCTTGTATCTATCATTGTATTTGCTATTGGGTATTTTCTCCGTTCTTTTCTGTATCTCTCTGTCTGTTCTGTTTAGCTTTCCTTCCACACTTGTGAATATCTTGTAAATAATGATTAAAACCGCTTTCCAAGAATCTAATTAGTCACACAGACGATTGGCTTAAGGTAGTTCGCTAGTGACAATCGTGGGCGAAAGTATAGTCGGATGTTAAGTACTAAAATTACATAAGCTCCAGATACGAAAGTATTTTTTTTTTTTTGTAGACTATACCCAATACACGCATGCTGTTATATACCTACTCAACACAGACATTTCTTATACACAAATACATGTTTACTGTTCTAAAAAATATCAACTTTAATTTTTTTTTTTTTTTTTTTTGCTATCAATAGTCGAACAATCTAAAAAAAACAGTCTAAACTTTTCTAATTTATTTCTATATAATATATATAAGTCCGAATACAACAAACATGATGGAAAAACAAGGACAACGCTAGCAGTTTATATTAAGACATTAAACGGAGTGTGTGATCACTCCGGAAAATATTTTGAGAAAATTTTAAACACTAAATTTTTTATTTGTAAATATTATCACTACCAAATTCCTTTTTAAACACTCTGTGTCTTGTAGGTTTGCTAATAAAGCTATTTCATATAAAAGCTTTTTATTTAAGAGCTTTTTTAATATAAAATATTTCCGACAATTTAATCTAAAATGAATTTATATTATCTATATCTTTATTACTTAAAAATGTTTTATGGGGAAGAAATAGGGATGTTTATTTTGTGTCAATCCATGTGAAATATAATGGCTATTGTAATCCTACTGAAGGGGATGCTTTAGTTACGGAATTGAGCTTTAATCCTCTCTTAATCCATCACCTGCTAGGTACATAAACCCTAATCGCATCATCAGATATTGTTCAATTTCCTAAGAGTAAGGGTAAGGGAGTAAATGGAACCACTTGTACAATATCTTTGTTATTATGTTGAAAGCTAATTTTGTTTGTTTGCAAATTCAATTTATAAATTTATATGTTAAATAATGGATATTTGTTTTTTCATTAAAGTCATAAGTAAGGTTCCCTCATCTACTAAATTTTATCAATGCAATTATTTTGTAAATTGAATTTTACATTAGGGAGATCCTCGAAACTTTGTAAATTTGTTCTACGATAGTCAATAATTAATCAAAATTTCACTTACAAGTATAGCTTGTGTATTTGATTAAAAAAATAGTATGTTTCCGGAGAAATAGCAAAAAAAAATGTCATCACAATCATCGGTTGTTTCTACTGTTCAAAACACGATGATAAATTTGGCAACGTCGCTTACACAATTAGTCGCCGTATGAGTAACCGCGAATATTCGAAAGGCACTAGGTCTAAGTTTCCAGGTTATGTATTCTAGCGGTGTTGTCAAAAGTGCCTAAGCGATTTAGAGTACTTTATTTTTTTAATCCATTGAATGTTTATAAATTTTAAAATTATTTTATAAGTCAAATAATATTGTTACGAAAATTATTTACACTACGGTGGTACTAGAATCTCCTTAATTTACTCAATTACTTATTTTAATAAATAGTTTCCTTGTTTAGCAGGTGGAATAAAACTACGAAATAAACGAAATATTATTGTTTTAAAAGAAACAATTTGTATTGGATAACAAATGAATAGGATAAAATGTCAGACTTATTTTGTATAATTTAATTAAAACGTCACTTTATAAACATTTCAAGCACTGCACAATAAAAACAGACCATGATTTGCTGTAAGTCAGTGAAGGACAAAGTGAAACATGGCCCATTCATAACCCATAACATTCATATATTCTAACCAGCAACCGATAGACGCACTTTAAATTAGGCTCTATAAGTTATTTTCAAAGTATGACTTCTATTTTGCAATGCTTATGTTCAACTTTGGACTTCTTATTTCGGGAATCTCTTTAGGCCTGGTTCAACGCCAAAAAAATCTTCGCTACTTATATCCAATCAAAATTACCTTTAGCCAAAATTAATTATATCTAGCCACAATTTCCTTTCCTTTCAAAATCGATGATATTTCTTTTAACCCTTTTTATATAATTTCTCGGGCTTCACAGGCACGAAGCCTTTTATCGCCCCTAATAATGTTCTGCTTTAAGTTTAACTTTACTTTAACTAAACTTTATATCCCGACAACAAGAATGATCTATTCCGAGCCACTGCTGTTAAAAATTTCGATTTCGTAATCAAAAAGGTGGTGTTAACAGGAAGCGTCTGCGAAGTCTGTAGCACCGCCCTTTGAAGTTCATTTCTTGCCATTTCTGTATTTCTACATTGCCACAAAATGTGGTCAGGATCAGCCTCCTCTTCACCACATTCGCATTTAGTGTTTGGAATGATTTTGCTTCTTGCTAGATGTTTCGAAGCTCCAGTATGATTCATTCTTAATCGTGAGGTCATTGTCATTAATCTTCCTGGCCATTTTAGTTTGACAAACCATGGTCAACGTTTCAGTATTGGTTGTACTTTATAAAATTCTCTACCTTTATCAGAATTATCCCACTTGTGTTAAGAAATCAGTTACACCTAGTCACTTAGTAAGTCATACCGCTAATAATTTCATCCATTTGTCCTCCATCAAGTACAGTTGCTCTTCACTGTATTCCAAATGAAGTACTTTAAAAGCCAGACCGTGGTTTGTTCGGAAATAGAATATAATACTCGTTCAGTAGCAAAACCTCGAAGAAGACTCCTCCAATGTATTACATGTACGAGTAAATGGGGATGTTTATTTTGTAAGTCCCCTTCATTTATATCATCCCTTTTGAACCCGAGTTATCCAGCTATGTTTCTAGTACGTCCGTTGCGTTGCCGGTGGTGGATACTTAAAGTGGTATTTAACAGGGATATTTGAGCAGTGAGGAGTGGACCTAGGATTGGAAGGGACAGCACAGGATATCCATGACGTAGATGGTCATCTACGACGTGGATGGCCGCCGCGTCGTGATGGTATACCAACTACTGATGTCCTTTAATAACCAACAGCCACAGGATATAATCAAAACAAACCTCATGCTCACTTTCATCCCACTTTGACAAAAGTTTCAACGGTAAACGCAATGGACCGTTCTGAATTTCTGATAAACTATTTTATAGATAACGCAAGTTATATTACCTGAGAGCTTTTATACTTGTAGAACTATGGTAGTTCACCAAAGAATATACATGGGTTATTATTCCAGAAAAATTGAATTATTAATGGGATCAATTATGGTAATTTCATGTGGATGATGAAATATATTTGCATAGCGATAGAAGAAGTCTACTTGTTAGTTATTACCTGCAAAACACATTTTACTGTAGTGGTTACATCTAGTCAAAGTTTTTGAAAATATTATTTTTTTCTTTTCGAAACATATGTATTGTGTAATACACGTATGAGCTTAGAAAGAGATACAATATATTTTCTCTTTCCAGCACAAATGTTTTTGGTGACGTTTGTAAAAAGGGGTTTATTTTTTTTTAATTATTTATATTATTGTACAACATATTAAGTTTATTGTGTAAAAATTTGAAGTCGATATTGGAGTAAAACTGTCGGAGATATAGAGTTTTAAGTATTCACCTATCTGGTCTGGTTTCGTGTGACTTTGAAACTTTTAAATGCGTTTTTCTCACACATAGCTTTTTCAGAGTCGGTGCCCTCTTTAGCTCAAAATCTACTGGACCAATTCTTTTGAATTTTTCACACTCTTTCTTTACATAAATGCCGAGGTAAAACTGTCGAGTTTTAATTTTAACATATTTTAAAATAACAAAGTTTCAGATTTTTTTCATGAAAAATCAGTAAAAAATTAAAAAATCAATAAAAAAAGAAAAACTCGACAGCGTTACCTGCAGAAACTAATCAACTAATGAAATCATTTTGGTTTTTCGATTTAAAAAAAAAACAGTGATGAGTTATGAGTGGCACCGCAATGTTACTTTTTTTTGTGACGTCTGCTGAGATTCGCTGTCAATGCCTCATTTCTTGATATTTATTTATGAAAATTTCACAAAGTATTCTTCAAATGTCATTTTATCATGTAGTAATTATAAAAATAATTATATATTAACGGTGTCGTCAAAAAACATTATCGAAAATATGCTTCTATTTTATCGTTTTGACATATACCCCCCTGTTTATTACTTAAACAACAATTTAAGAGACTTGTCTATATTCTGCGTATTTATTTTACAATTAAGATATTATTTCTCTTCCTAATTTTATTGTTATTATATCGTTTGTCCTTTTCTCAGAAGAAACTCGTAATCCCTAAGTGTTTATGATCATTTTCCACCCACAAACAGCTTCGAAACAAAATGTAAAGCAACATAATTACCTCATTATATTTATTTATTCACAAGACGTTTTGTTTTACTTTATAATGGGATTGCTATTTGTATTTATTTTCTTGTATTTATATTTAAATAATAGATAGAGAGCTGACGGCATACAAACAAGCACAAAATGAAATCAATGTTGTTAATATTTCGAAACATTTCGTATTTAATTTTATTTAAACGTTAGCGGTTTAAATAATTTCAGTTCAGTTCTATCAGTTCGATCACAGATTGTGACAATCTAGTGTTCGATTTGTGCGCGAGTTAGAAGCAACAACTGCGTCGAATTACATGTTTTGTAAAATTAATTAGATGTTAAACTAAAATATGTTTAGATAGAGATCCTGATAATTAAGAACATCCATAGCCTATACTTACATATATATTATGCAGAATAAATTGAAATTTTTAAAACATTGTGTCAGTTTTTGTACGTGACTGTAAGTTACTAGCTCTTTGACTATAAGATTCCTTTAAATTGGGGTATTTGAATTTAAAATATATTTATTTGTACTTTAGATATGAGTTTGTTGAGATTACTGTAGAAAATAAATCCAAAGGATTTGAAATATAATGAGGTTTATTTCATTGAGAAATGTAAATAAATATAAACAATTAAATGGAGATAAATTCTATTGTATAAAATTGAATAAGCTTAAGTTGTTATTTATATGTCAAGTGACACACAGTTACGTGTATTTAAGGGTTTATCAATCAAAATAACAGAAGTTATCTACATACATAAACGATTTTATATAATGCAAAACATTTTGTGACATATTTTATTGCTTTTTGCCTAAACCAATCTACTCTTTTGGGCATCCCAGTAAACAATTTGGTGAAGTACCCTATTTGGTGAAGTTCGAGTCACTCGTACAATTCTATTCTAACGCTTTACAAGTTCTCTACCTGTCACAGATTTTGTGTTAGTTGTTAGAATTTTTTCATAATAATATTCTATCTTTATCCAACATCATTCATTAAGTATTTCTGTTTCTTTCCCACATGGATATATTTTTTTTAAGTTCACTTTCATCTCATTTATTCCAAAGTGAGAGAGAAACGAGATGCGGTTAGACAAGTAAAATATATTTTTCACCGTTACACTTGTATAGTATTTTGTTCAGTACAGTATGCTTAAAGTATATGCTATCCTTTTTCAACAAATATTTATTTAATGGTAATAGACAGACGCTATCTCCCTCAATCCCCGAATATAATGTATATAAACGAAGATAGTATCTAGCGATGGTAAGACAGAGGTTTTAAACCTAACGCAGACCTGCCGATCGTGGATTTTTGAATCACCAAAACAATGTAAAAAACTAATATAACGAGTATTGTTGTAGATGAATAATATTCATTAAAAAAATCACGATCCGTACTAAAGATTACATCTATTTATTTCTTCATTTAAATATTTATATTTTGCAGACTCTAAAAACTAGAATTCCATTAAGTTTTATACCCCTGCTAGTGTCAAGCTTATAACTCCGGTCATAAATCATAAACCGACTCCGCTTTTAATTCAGCAGTGAACCGTCGTTGCGATCTCTGTAGGTCATAAAAAGGGCCTTTCCTATGAACGACTGAATAGAAAACGAACACGTTCCAGACAAAAAACTCATGATATGTAATAGAAATTAAGTAGAATTTACTCCAAAATGTTTACTGGGATACGATATATAACTTTTTAAGAAAAACTTATTACAGAATATAAAACCTAAGAAGTCTTTTTTAATGCCCCTTATAACTAAGTAGATGCTTACAAATTTCTAAAAAGAAATAACCTCACTGCTTTAAAACATACCTGTAGTACACATAACACATATAGGTGTACAAAGAAGTGCATGACATAACAAATACAATAATTCATAAATTAACTTTAATTAAATGTAGGTTGTAGCACATGTAACACCGTCTAGTACAAATAGCAGCATCATAAATATCCAGTTAGTAACTTCATATGTTTGTTTTAGTTTCAAGGTGTAAATTGTAAGTTATAGGGATGTGTGTTCGTTCTAGCAGTGCAACTAAGTATAGAGCATTGTTGTTCAGTGGACTGTAGTTATACACAGCACTCTATTTTAAGAGTTATACAGTGCAATGCATTGGTTTAAATGGAATATTATATCTTACTATGTGGAAAATTCTCTCAAAATTTAATTGAAAAGCATTTCTATTATTTAACTGATATTTTATATTTTCGCGTTTGTAATTAACTTTTAGGCCTGTCTCAGTATGGCACCGTATTTAACCGAATTTCTGCCGGACGTATACGGGCTACTACGCTTTAGGCTTTACCTATCCGAACCATGTAAATGTAATGAGATCGCTCTGGAGCTCTCAGACTGCACGCTACAAAGCCGTCCGAATACGGGCGGCACTACCTCGCACATTAGAACCGTATAAAGGCGAATTTTATCCAAGCGTTACCACTACTACAACGATATCCTATCCGAACCTTTGTAAATGCAAACAGCCGCCTCAGACTGGAGGGGATACCTAAGATCGCTAGTTGTTACGCTGCAATACGCTTTAAATGAAATCTATCGGCGACATCACTATGTTCTGCATGCAGTTTATGTTTGTATTTCAGTGAATGGACACCGATACCGATACCAATACGATAGAACTAAATTTAAATTCACGCCCACCAGAACTCAGATATATAATAAATGCTAAAGTCCCTTTAATACCAGTAGTGTATCAAATAAAGTTAAAGTGTGCTCTCATGATAAATTATATAAGTGCTAAAGAACTCCAATACACCCCCTAATACACGACTACAGACATCTGTGACACACATAGGCGGTTTGCTTTGTAGCTCATCCAATCCGCCGATTTACGTCCGAATACGCCGTCGCTTAAATACGGTCCCATACTGAGACAGGCCTTAGTCAAACTAACAAACACAACTTAGTCAAAATAAAACGGTGATATTGCTTTAATTTTAAATAGAATAAAAAAAAGTGTAAACGATAGGTAGATTATGTTAGTAATATCTCTTTAAAAATTAGTTAGAAAATATTTAGGGTTAAATGTAATTGGTTTCTACGGCAGGTACATATTCATTCTAACAGATAAAACAGTCGTTACAGAAACTTAATTATTTTCACTCATGAAGGCCGCAATGTTAACATGTGAATTTCCTGTAAATTTTCTCGTTAAATAAGACATTTCAAGTGTAGGTAGTTTAAAATTTTCTATTACCAGCGAAACTTAAATTAAACCATAAAAGTTTGGATTTTTTAATTTAATTTTAGTTAAGAATAGTGAGTGGTTTTAACATTATAGTGAAAACTATGTAATAAGAAAATACAGAACCTAGTTTTAATAGAAAATGAATAGGGCAGTGCACTAGTTATCATGAATATGACACTTGAACGATCTAGTTTATTATTAGCCAAAGTTGATGTACGCATCGTCTTACATCGGCCTCTTAGATATTAACCAATATTATCATTAGATAGAAGACATTGAGGAGAAGGTATGTTTCTTTGATATCTCTCTATCTATTATAGTTTAGGAGATATATGCATTTTAAAAAGGTATTACCTTAGTCGTTACTGCAAAATATCTAAGGATATCCCCTGAACTGTCTTATTCACAACTGCTCAAATCAATTGTACTTTTGTAGTTAAATTTAGGACCATCATATTTAAATGGGCTTGTGTCCTCATTTTTTAGTGCTCGATTTTTCAATTTTTGATTAAAATTGATCTTAATAAATGTGTATTGGCGTGTCTATTTTATTAAATATCTAAATATTGACGAAGATATAGCAATTAAAAATTTAAATTGTAGCTTTAGCGCTAGAAATGGTCGGTCATATTTGTATGACGTGAAATACATTTTATAGGTTAGTTATTTGTTGAGTAATGTGCTGTGGTAATGTTTTGTAGCTGTTGGTAGTCGAAATATTCAATTCAAGTCAAAGAATAATAAGTTTTTATTTTATTTAACCCTGTTATGGCAGACATAATATTGAAATTTTATTGTTCCTTGAAATAGCTGTACATAATATCTGATATTTTGATATACAAATACATAGGGCAGAGATTTATGAGCTGTAAGGTTGGCAGGAGTTGTCATGTCACATGCATTTGGAATGTGTGCAACGTTGAATCCCTTTAATAATAAAAGAGACAAAATGACTTTTTTAATTGTTAAAATCTTTTAACATATAAGGAGTTATTAAAAAATAATTAGGAGTTCTAGTAACCCACTTTATCAATATATAGAACACTTTTATAGAAATTAAGACATAGGATACAAGCCCATTGTACTAGCTAGTATTTTGTAATATAAACTAAAGTAATTTATTCGCTTCACACACACACACATACTCGTAGCAGATTTACAGGATTATTACACAGCTAGACTATAAACTTAAAACTTAATTTCACTTATGAGAAATGGACCGCAATTAATTTAACGGTATCTCATGTGTGCTATACGTATCTAGTCGAGAGAATGGCTTGTTTTGCAATCACCAATCATCAGGCGTCATCCCGGGCATGGTCCATCCATCAGAGAAGATTATTAGTTAATAAAACAGGCCCTAGCTAGAGCTGCGTCTATGTGATGACGTCCAACGTCGCTCGGTATATGCTTCAAAGAGTTCTCTTTGTACAGAGACGCTGCTACCAGACAATTAGCTGGACCGGTTTGATAGCTGGGGTTCAGATTAATTAGTGCGGGGTCAGAGATAAATTGAGGGTCATGCAGACCAGAGAGGGATTCTAATATGACATAACCTTATAGTAAATTGCTTTTTGAAATTATACATGTATTATTCTTCTTTAGTTATATTATTTTAACACTCTGCTACTCATTTAACCCTTAATATAATTAAGTAAATAACGAATAAGGGTTGGGTTAATATTACCCTTGTCTGTTTTTAATGACTAGTTAAATGTATAAACGTTTTTAAATGTTGATAATTAAATTTTGTTATCATAATAACATTTTGTTTTAAATGTACCTGATTTTTGTTAAAATTATTAAAGCAATTTAAGTTATCTGCCTGATTTAGGAATATACTTTTTATTTTAAGAGATATTTTAAAATTAATTAAATAAAGTAATTTTAAATTAAATAAGTTGAAATAACTACATTTCTATGTAGTTTTTTTTTCCCCCTTTTAATTAATTTACAATCTGTCCGAGGACATTAAGTATAATTGTATGACATAAATGACATGTGAGGTTGCCATCCATTGATGACTCCCCCTTACACCTTACCCCTTTATACTATGTACAATAACTGAGTTTCGTATATATTTTATTAGTACGATGACATTTTAATTTTAGTTTTCATTTGGGTTTAAATTCGCTAAGTTCTTGGGATCTGCTCTTTTCAGTCGTCTTACGGGCCTATGATGGAACAACTTCACTGCTGCTTCATTGGGATGATTCTGCAATCGAAGGTGGTACTTCCTACTGTAGCTTTGGATTTCCTCTTTGACCAGGGGCATTCGAAGATCTTTATGTACTAACCAGTTAGGGACATATCTTGGGACATTTAATATTTGTTTCAATATTTTGTTTTGGAAACGCTGGAGAATTTCTATGTATTTCTATGTAGTGATACGTATTAAAGTTACATAATTTTTTTTTGACAAAAGTTATTTATTCACCGAATTATAATTAAAAGTTGTACAAGCAACTTAATGTAGAAGCATCTTATCCTAAAAGTATTATACTATTCGATAGATAATTTTATAAATATGATATGGTGTAATTTTTATTAAAATCAGATTAGGTTCTTAGTGCAGGCGCATAGGTAGTTGAGTATGCAAAATGTGAGGACCGGCAACTATGGTCGGATTCATATACCTGAGACCCCAAATAATAACAAAACACATCTTGCCACCAGCTGAGATGGTCCCTTCCCGCTCCCTTCACATCCCCTCTCCATGGCTTTGGTTTCTAAATTCTAATTATAAAGTGTGTGAACTAGTTTCTGATGAATTTTCGTGCCCCCCTAATTCTTGTTACTGATTTTATTTCTTAGCTGGCAGCATGTTAATAAACTTTTTTTAACTTGGTCTTTAGTTTGTGGTCTAGACGTTCTAACAGAGAATACTGATGAGTGTTCTTGTACTTATCTATATGTATCAGTTACCGGCTTTTGAACTTCTTCTTCTTCTAATTGTTGGTTTGTTTTCAACTTTGCTGTGTATAACAGCACAGCAACCACTCCAATGAAAATTATACAAACTTATTTATTAGAAGAAAACTTTTTAATCTGCTAGTTTATTCGTATTTGTTAGACCTTACTGAAATGACATTTAATTATAGAGCACATCCATCGTTTAAGGCAGCTAGACGCATATTGGAGACACGATTGTCTCCAGAGAGATAAAATATTAGTATTTAAGTCCATATTTGAGAGTACTCTGAAAAGTTTCTAGTTTTAACAGGAAGATGGTGTAACTTGTCAATAATATTCTGGCACATGCATTGAAGGACACCCTCAAAAATATCAGTCATATTAGATGCTCAGTTGTTGTCTAATAGTAATTTGATGTTAATAAAGGTGTTAATAAATGCATGCAATATTCATATTTGTATATCAATATCTTGCTTTTATTTTTAATTAAGAATTAATTAATTAATTTAGAATTAAGATTTCTTTGTCTCAATTCATTTCTATTTTATACCTAGTTGTTTCATATACACTGCTCTCTGTGGGCAAACGACAATACTTCTTATATAACCATCTTTTGTTTATATGAGTCACTTCTCTAGGGTTCGACACTACGCATTTGGTCCTAATTCGTTCTTATCGCTTCAACACTCAAACCTACAGCACGCTTAACCTTTTGGTGCATATACATAAAATAATTACACACATTTTTATTTATAACTTAAACCGCGAGTTACATTTACCTAGTGTCGTAACTAGTATTCTTATTAACTAAAGTTTTTAATCAATTAATATGTAATTCAATAATGTAGTTTAAAATAAATGTAATCTAAAAAAGTTCTGATGTTTTGCTGTGTCTTTTGATATAAATAAAAAATTGCTATTAATTACTTAATAGCTAAAAGGTCCTTCATAATCAAATTGTGCGCCCACTAAGCTATTGAAAGAACCTGAGCGACATTTGCCGATCGAGAACTTGGATACCGCCGACAGATCGCAGATACGCCTTAGCAGCTTATAGATCTCTATAAGGTCCAAGCTCCACAGACAGATGGCAAGCTCACATGTCATTCTTATCTATCAACTAAATTTAATGAATGTCTCTCGGGGCAGATTGTAAATTATGAATTGAAATTAAAAAAACATTTGATTCACCTGAAGTACCACATTAGTAATAAAAGTTCGAAAATGTAAAATTACCAGATTAAATAACAACCCAGATAAAACAAAGTAGTATTCACATTTAGCGAATTGCTTATTAAACTTCATAATTACAAAAGTCTACGACTACGCTAGTAAATAACGTTTTAGTTAAGATAATAATGTAACTAATGCCTCAGACATTTTACCGTTATTATATTTTGTTGGGATGATCTTTCCACGAATATGAATACGACTATGTCGGCGCAATTAAAGTAATGTTTTTATACTCTATTATTTTGACTATATAAAGTCTCTAGGTTTAATTTAGAAATTAAACTATGTATGTATGTGTGTGTATGTAATGTAACATAACGTGTAAAACTGTTGAAATTCTTACAAACATTATTTCTAATGAATAGTTTCATGCAATCCCAAACGTTATAGCACTTCACATGTTGTGGTATTCTAAGGGAGTGAAAGAATTTATACATAGTAACTTGAAAGTAAATAGTGTAGAAAAATGTGCGACTGCTCTAAGACTTTCAGAGAATGCAACAGTAAATATATAAGGGGTGTACAATATTTTATTTTGATTTAAAACATATTTACTTATTATTTAAAAACAACTCTAATGCGAACGAAGGCTACAGCTATACTGATTTCTTCAAATTTCTTTTTAATAATATGGCCGGGGCATTACCCCTTAAGTGGCCTTCTGAAACCTTTTTGAAAACTTTTAAGCTTGGCAAAGCAGAAATTGAACCAATACATCCATTCAGTCAGCACAGGATTCACGCCACATAAAATAAACTTACTACAATTATTCGCGCATTAAATTGTATTTATTGGACATTTACGGATGTTGTAGATATTATCCCATAGTTCCATCGTAATACAACATCAGTACTTTACCCGTTACAGTTTTATATTGCTTGGTTCTGAATGCTATCAGATCCAATGAAACCACCGCCCCCCATGCCCCGGGCCCCGTGCCACGTGTCCCATGCCTCTAGCAACGTGTCTTGCGGTACGAAAAAATATTGCCGTTATACATAAATTGCGGAAATTTGAAAAGCTTTAAATATATAACCATATAAACTTTTAATCGTTTTTTGTATTCTGTATAATAAATATTTTCTATTATTAAGGTGAACGATACTTGGCCATTTTTGACCCACGAAATATAGATGGCGATACTATACAGTAGGTTAAATATTATCCAAAAACCATGTTTTTTTATGTTTAAATCATTTTATGTAACTAACTATAAACGCGAATTAAAATCTAAAGCTGCAATTAGTTAGATGAATAACGTATCTACATTTTAAGCTTTCTTCCACGGACTTTTAGTGAGTTGGAACCACAAAAATAACTGGGATGTTATCGAATACTCTATATATTTTTAAGTCTTAAGCGTAAGTTTGAGAACCATAATAAAGGTTATAAAATTTATGACAAATCCTTAGAAATGTTACCAGTCATATAAAAATTGGAATTTAACTAGAAAATATATCAATATTCATTTTCAAAACTTATTTTTGCGGTTCCAACTCATTAAAAGTCAGTGGAAGAAAGCTTAAAATGTAGATACGTTATTCATCTAACTAATTGCAGCTTTAAATTTTGATTCGCGTTTATTGTTACTTACATAAAACGATTTAAACATAAAAAAAACATGTATTTATTGATAATATTTAACCTACTGTATAGTATCGCCATCTATATTTCGCGAGAAAAAATGGCCAAGTATCGTTTCACCTTAAGTTTTAAGTCTCGTTGCTTAAAATTGTGAGAAAAAACTCATTATTTCATTAAATAAATAATTTAATTTTAAAAATTACTTTTAGAGTATAACATAATAATAATGGTACATGTCAGATGTATAGATGTTATAATATATAGATCGTATAAAAAAAATAACAAATATATATGTAAAAATATAATAGAACACTATATCTTATTTACTTGGTCAGACATTTTAACGATTATTTGAAAAGAAGTCAAAAAACATAACAGCTTTATCAAAATAGTAACCCCATAAATAAGGGCAGAAGATAATAAAAGTAGCTCTAAATAGACTATAATATATACTGGTTACATGCGCTAGTTATATCCTATAATATCAATATCAAAAGTCATTAATATTTACTACAAATTGATTTTGCAACTTCACTTTTATGACCACTGTAATAGTCTTTGGGGCAGTAAACCACTTAATACTGTCTCCTTGTAATTTATGATCTTAGAATTGTAAATATGATTTTTATACCATCTTCTGGCACTATGACAAAGTTTTATTAGTACATTTAACAATTTTATATATATCTGGAAATAGTTATGTTCCGCTAAACATAGTCACATAAATTTATGGTTTATTTAGCATAAAAATTTAACTTTTTTCGTTTTCTAAATGTAACAAACTTTGCTTTGAGAATGTTAGAATAACCTTTTTCGGATTAACAAAATCTTAAAACATCGTTTTTGTTTTTTTTTTTTTTTTTTTTTTTATTTAGGCAGCTTATTCAACCTTCTTGCCGATCATATTTTTAATTTGTCTTTTAATTTTTAATCAGTCTTTCTAATTTGTTTCACATGTAACGTGTATGTTTTAACATCATATCTACAGAGTGTTTATACGGTACAAATTCTTATCTTATTTGTTTTAATAATATCAGTCTCAGTTCATTTGTTTTAATACTATCAAATTTAGTTCATAATAACCAAACCCAGAAAATATCTATCTGGTCCGGGGATCGAACCCGAAGACACAGCAGTCGACATCGTTTTTGGATTAGTAGAATTATAAGAAGAATATTTTATAGGTTCAAAGAATTAGAAAAAGAAATTTCGTAACTTTAGGATAAGCATATTGATCATTCAGTTCATGAGTCAGATATCTCCGAATGCTGAGTTTTGAGATAACCGAACAGTATTCGAGTTTCTAGCATTTTAGCGCTATTCAAACAGTTTATCTCTATTATAATTTAATTTGGTTGCATTTATGAGTTATCGAAGTATAGAATATCAGATATATAATACAAAAATATTTATAACTATCTCAAATATATCTCGCTAATGAACTGGATGATGTATATACATGAACATAAATGGACCCCCCCCCCCCCATTTGCCATCAACTGCGGACGCTACTGTTCTGTATGTAAACATTATACATTCTCTTATAACTATTTTTATTTTTTATTTTCTTACTACCAAGTTGCAATTTTCATCGTCATGTCAAATATCTGCTTTAATAAAGTTATGAAAGCTTTTAAGCTGTGCTACGTCCTATGAGCTTTCTATTATAATTAGAATATAAATTATATGGAGTAAACCAGACGTTTAATCGAATTTATATCTGCCTAGAACTTTTAGTTTGTACATCAGTCTTCAGCTGAATGCTTGATGCAGTTTTATTACGTTTTTATATTTATTTTAAAATAATTGGTGAAAACGGACAACATAAGAATCGAAGCAGGAAAGAGGGCAATTAGGTTCGAGGAGAAAATGAGAGATGCTGAAGGTATAAAGGAAGGAGGACGTGGAGGAACAAACAGGAGAAAGAAGTACTCTGAAAAGAACGGAGAGGCAGAGTGAAAACGAGAAGAAAGTGTGAAAGAGGAGCTAAGGCGAAGAGACAGAGAGATACATACTTACTTAAAGATAGTAAATTAAAAGATTTGTTTTTACTTTTATCTTTGAGAATAACTTATTAAAGAGCAGACAAATTCCCGTATATTGCTACCAACATTATTATATTAAAAAGAAATAATTTTCTTCCACGGCAGTGACCATGAACTTGTTGTCGAGATATAACGTTAAAAAAAAGGAAGCAGAACATTATTGGGGAACGATAAAATGCTACGTGCCGGGGAAACCTGAAAAATCATAATAAAAGATAAACAACATTATCACACCTTGATACTATATCACATAATAATTTTTCCTGTATATTTCCACAGTGTAGTATCAACATCAATTAAAGAAAATGAAATACGTTTATAAATGGTTTAAAATATCAAAAAGCTAAAAAGTAATTAAGGTGATACGACACGGTACGTGACGAGCAACTACGTGTGATCGCTATTCGAGGGGAAGTGGGGCCAGGGAGGCGACAACTTCCTTCACAACTGACATTTTAATTTAGATCACATATTAAAAGTCTGAGCACAAAGAAGACATGTGTCGTCGATGAAAATAAACTGACAGAGCTAAATACAAAAAAGCACAGAAAGGTGGAAGCCCTAAAGTTTCCACTTCTTTTTATATTTGATTGGAAAAATAATCTGTTCAAGAAAAGGAGGAGCTTGTGAATATATATTATAGAGTTTATAGCTTCTTATTGTAACAAACGTAAACTTATTTTGTGACGGAAATAAATGTTTCGTAAGCTATGAAATAGAAAATGTGTTAAGTAAAATAATACGGTGTTTTCTTTAAAACTTTTTTCTCGAAAACGTGTTTATTTTAGAAATTATTTATTTCTTTGTGTTATTTTTAGAGGTAAACCTTATTGTGAAATCTTAAATTTTTCTATCTGACATTTGTATTATTTCACTCTTTTGTGATTTTTTTTTAACGAACTATGGAAATATATTTGCCATTTTTATACATATTTAACATTTTATAATTCTTTTTTACAAATTTCTAAATCACTTACCAAAAATTTAGTATTAACAGGAAAAGTTTTAATCACATCTAATATTTCACTATTGAATTTTGATCTTTGTAAACTATAGTTTATGCTTTCAAATATAAAATGATCAAAGTTCCTTCTTCACCACATTGACATCTATCGTCGGATTTAATATTAATTTTGTACAGATGACCTGGAGTTTTACAATGATTACTTTTGATTCTGATTATAGTTGATATAAATTAGCAGGACTCATTTCTAAACCATCTTTTCTTACTTAAATTTGGATGTAACATATAATAATCTCTTCCTTTAAACTGACTTTTGTTAATGAAATCTTGATTTCTCAAATTAAAGTTTAATTTTTTGATTATATTAAAAATTTCATATGAAGGTAATTTCACTTTCATCTCAATTTCCAAATTTGTTGATTCCTTTGAACAATTTATCCGCAACTTCATTTCCTCTATTTCATAATGTCCTGGTATCCACATAAATTTTATGGAAATAATTTTAGTAATTAAATTGAAATACAGCTCTTTAATTTTACCATTAATTTAAATAAAATACCACTATGAAATTGGTACAATACATTTATTAACATTAATACAGTCACTCAAAATTATTGAAGCCAAATATAGGTTCCTAATAAACATTTTGAAGATGCGTATGATGTTTTTGTGATGAAAGAGTTCAATTTTATTTCACTCGTTCAAGGCAATGTCAATGATATGAACTACAAAGGGCAAAAGCACTTCACCTGGCCTCACTACCATACCAGTATTGAATGAAGCTGCAAACAAACTATTAAAGTGTAACAGAGACAGATATATCTTGTTTCTTTGTCTGTTATGTTCTAGTAATAATTATCTTCAAATGTAAAAGAGACAACACATATATCTCTTACAACTTTTTTCATAAATTCATCTATCTGAAATCTGAGTTAAAAATAATTGATTTCTTGACTTTATCCTTCTTCTTATTGTACCAAATCAATTTTAGTTTGCTCTATTACTTCTTTATGTTTTTCTGTATTTCGTTTTTGCAAGTTCTCCACTGGCTGCGTGTAGTAAAATTTGCCACGATAGGGATTATAAAAATAAATTTTGAGACATTTAATTTTCTGGCCACTTAATCCTCCTTGTACATAAAAAATGTCTTTTATTTTTAAAACATATTTGCGGATTTCTTTATTACATAGAGTCTGCATTTCAGAGACAGACTCTAAAGTATAATTCATGACACTACCCAACAATGTACGACGATTACATTTGTTAAAACTGGATACACACACACACACACTATCCCATATATATGTATATAATAAACAAGGGAAAATAACCCAAGTTCCCAAGTATGTCCATTACGTGTAACTGACTTTGTTATAGTCTCAATAAAGTTGGCTATACACTGGGTTAAACTACGCTGCTCTATGATGATTTTCTCTTTTGAAAGCTTGTTGTTGAGTTTGTGGGATCTGGGTTACTCAGCTCTAAGTGCATCAGGGTAGGGGGTTTATTTCACCCATAAACATAGATTAGTCAAAGAGGGAGATAGAAACTTAACAATTTTATTAATTTTAAACGTATATTTTCTTATTTATGTTTCAAAATACGTAGCATAAATTGACAGTGTATTATCCATTAACACAGGCTTTCAGTACTGAAGCTATAGTGGTTTGATACCCCCATCATATGAAGAGCCCTGTTCTAGAAACTTTTTGAGTCCAATGATGCTGACCACTGAGTAAATAGTGTACCATTATATAATAAAGTGTTCTGTATTTGTATTTGGAAATTTTTCAGCGGTATGAGTGACAATATCATATTAGGATCACGTTTAATCTATTTATATACATAATTATATTAATAATATAAATAAAGATAAAAATATAGGTAGAAGATTGTCTTGTTCTAAAAGTTCCAATCATACTAGCTTGCTACAAGCTAATTTCAAGGCCCATTTTATGCTTTCCTTATAGAATTGCAAGATTCAACTTGCTAATGTGCTATAAGCTAATTAATTTTTTTATTTTATTTATTTATTTATTTGTTTGTCTTGACTTTTATTCGTCATAGCCACCATTAAACATTTTTTTACGTATATCACATTTCATAATTCTGTTTTACAAAAAAGTTTTACCAACATCTAATATTTCACTATTGAATTTTGATCTTTCTAAGATAATTACCAAGCTAATTAAAGTGTTACAATTCTACCCGAGAACCCGTAATAATAATAGAAAAACAATATATATACAGGATATCCCGCCTTCGACTACCATTAATTTACATGCATGTTATACACGTAATTTTATCCACAAAAACACCCACATGTTGAAATGGCCGCCATATCGAATATCGATTTCTCTAGATTTAAAGGTCCTGCAAATATTAAAGAAATATTATTTGAAAGGTAATTATACCACCTATCAAGTAATAAAAACTTTTTGTAAACTTTCAAATTGTTGGAATTACAAGACATTCATTCTTAAATTAAATTACTTAAAACTTGTTTTGTTTTTGTTTATATAAAATAATAGCCTATTGTTATATTTCTTTTAAGACATTCAAGGTTGTTGTTTCATTGTAGCTGCAGTGAACTGGTTTTATTTTGTTTTTGCCTATTTGAATATAACTGAAATAACTTGTATTTGAATTAGGAGAGAAATGTTGGTCTTTAAGTAATTTTTGTCTGAGGACATTATGTATAATTTTAGTCTGAGGACTTATTAATTAATAAAATATTTTATATAAAACTGCGCATTTAATATCTGCTTCAACACAAATTAAAAATATATCCGCATTAAAATGCATATAAAATGTATCCGCATTTAGTTCAAAATTTGTTTATATTCAAACAACAATAACTTTCGAATTATGCAACTAAGAGCAATGATTTTGGTGTCGTTTTGTAGATAATATATCTGTATGTAAATACTTTGTAAAATAATGTACATCAATGTGCCAGTTTTTGAGGTATGTAAGAAAAACTAAAAAAAACAGACAAATTTTGGACTAAAATTCACATAATTATTTTTTTTTTTTTACATTTTCAATTTGAATTAGTACAAAATGTTTTTAACGTGATAGGTGGTATAATTATCTTTCAAATAATATTTCTTTCGTATCCGTAGGACCTTTAGAACTTAAAATGTTGGCCATTCCAACAGGAGGGGGAATGGACCTCCCCCCATGTGGGTGCTTTTATCGATAAAATTACGTGTATAATATACCCTTAAATTAACAGGACACCCTGTATATATATATATATATACGACTTTCAATTCGCTGTTGTAATACTAACTTCATACTATACTACCTTAAAAAATGAGTTTGAATTTAGTTCCCTACATGGTTCAACTTTCATCATTATTTTAAGTATAATAGACAGTTTCAAAGGACACATTATGTGTTTTTTTTATAATATTAATAAAAATGACAAAAGTTTTTGATAATGGTATCATCTCTTAGAATCGTGTTCATATAGCCGTCGACGTCGTATACGTCGTTCTCTTCTGTATCTCTTTGTAACTAAAGTCAATTGAGTGAACTCATGAATCGCAGAATGAAACGCAAGCAGAGATTATTTAATCGTACCCGGATGGTTTGAATTCACTTCAATGGCTTCATTATTTTATGTTTAAACTTTTCATATCAACTAAGGAATTGTTTGTTTTCTGGAAAATAGCCATTACTACTCGTACGAGTATGTTAGCCGGAGTTTCTTGGAACCACCTATTGAAGAGTAAGCGAGAAGCACTTAATATTAAATATATTCTGTCTAGAAACATATCCTCAGCTAAAATTACTCCAAAATGCGACACCGATACGATCTACAGGACAGTCTGCGGATCCTAAATACAGCACTGGCTTCTGCCCTACTATTAAAAGTAACTCTTCCTCTCCATTAATATAACACGAATAATTTAACCGCAGCACCGTTACTAAATTAAGTTTTATTTCCCATACTAGAGTAAATTACAGGCGAAATTTAACGCGAAGTTATGCCCACGTCCGTCCTCCGTTAATTAATAGTTGTAAAGATTAGCATTTACGACTGATTCATGAACTAATCCTTAATCTTTTGGGTTTAGTTTTCTGGTTTTCTATTCTGATACACAAACTATATATTATACTTCAAGTATATGAGAATTATTGTTGAAAAAGTAGGTCAAGCCGCTTACAATGGCAGAAAATCCTATCGATCAACTCCTGTCTGCACTCGGTTTACACATGACACTCAAAGATGAAGCTGGGAGCAGCATATGATGGATTGAATTAAATTTACCAGCATTTGTAATTACTAGGTTTTACTCGTTGCATAATGAACGGCTATTAGCAGTTGATAACACACGCTCGTAAACAATAAGTTTCCATTCTTATCACCAACAAGCACTAATTAAACCCAAAAAATATAGCGCTGGTCAGGGACTCTAAGTCTGAGTGGAATGCTTTATTTGTAGAATGTGAAATATGTATTCTACCAATAACTTACCGATTCTTTTATTGCAGACATTTATCAATATATTTTATGTTTAGTTCATAAAACATAAAATGTTCGATTAATTTCAGACATGTGTAAAGTAAACTGCACGATTCGCGTGGCCCCCACTTATACCTAATGTATTTTCAATGTTAGCGGGAAATGTATTAACCTTATTTATTATTACTGCACTTTAGAGACATCGTAGCCGAGGTCCTTATCGTCTTGTCTTTAGTGGTAAAGGAACTTTTCGTGTTTTTCATGTAATAAGTTATCATCTGAAAAACTTTTACGTTTCGCCGAATTTTACGTCTACGCCACACGAAATTCAATCAGGTTTAAGTTTTTTTTTTTTATGAAAGATATATGACACTTGAAAGCACTTCATTTCTTGATAGATTGTTTCTAGTTTTCATACAATTGCATCACATTTCTATTGTGTTATATATACAGTGCGGCCTTAGTCATTGCGAGGCCTGGGGCGGCAGAAATTTGCGAGGCACTTGTTCTTTGTATAATTTATATAAATTGTAGGTAAGTATTTTTGATAATAATTGACGAGAAATAAAATTTGATATTGGAATTGTTATAAAAGTTAACAAGCACAAAAACGACAAATATTAATGACGATAAACTAAGGTGCATGAATGCCTTAAAAGAAGACGCAGTGATTCTAATGGGATTTCCAAAGAGCGAGGCGCGAGATTCAAATACATATATAGTAATGAATTTTTCTACTTGGGTTGTTGCGCGAGAATGTGAGGCCTCGAGCAGTTGCGTGTCGGCCAAAGCTTCTGAGAACCCGGGAAAGTGTTATATGTAAAATTACAAAATATTTCCAAAATTGTTTCAAGTAATTGCAAAGTGCTGTGCACAATTGAGCCGATATCTAAACGGGTCTTGCTTCTGCCACATTGTTTAACGCAACTTGATCATTGATGTTCTCTTTCATTTCTCACACATCTCCGAAATATCGATATTCAACTTGACTATGGACCTTTGTATTTTCTCTCTCTAATACAAAACGCAGATAACTCATGTACGCAACCAAACAAAATTTTATGAAATATTTGTAAATCGAAAATTGTTTTCGACGTCATCTCAAAACTTAATATTTTGAGTTATCTCAATAATGAATTGGACAATGTATATATGTTCATATAGTGACCCTATCTTAATACAGCGCGTGAAACCACTCAATGACAAAAATTTATCAATTTATAAACATATTTGTTTCTCTATAATCACTACATCATTTTATTTCAGTTTGAACAACAAAGAAAAGTACTTTTTTTTTCTTTAACGTTTAAATTTTCTTGGAAAATAAATCTATTATTTATGTCAACATAATGTCTCTATTTGCTGATTTTTATAAACTCAATATATTCCTTGTGTCTCTTTTTTCACTGCATGCTTTTCTAATAAAATACACAGAGTTCTACACAATGGGTTGTTATTATGAGAATGGGTTACTCACGGTAACATATATAATATGTATATTGTATATTGAATCAAGAACAGGGTGTTCGTATCAAACACAACACTGCGAATTTAATGTTTGATTCCCCTTACACCTCCCGAACCGTCCCAACCGAACCGATAAGTTTTGTACAAAGCAATTAAAAAACAATCACTAACTAGACACAACAGGTGTTAAACCTGACCTCAAAAAGACCAAGTAAATACCTACAATTACATTTTACTTACTCCCTAATACCATTCTTAAAGCATGACTGATTTCTACTATCTCTTTGTACCTCATTAGGAAGTACAGAACTTTATTTATGACAAGTTTCATGTTCAATACAATATCACAACATCAAAACATGCAAACACATTCATAATAAATATATTTCACTTACCAAATATCTTCCTCTATTGTTCAAATTCAAAACCACTAAGACACAACACTTTGTTTTTATCACATTGTATTACACTTTCAGTTAATAATATTTTAAAATCTATTTTATTTGATAAAGTTGTATGTATAACCTAACCTAACATTAAGTCTGAAAATGGGTTTCAAAATTTATAATATTTAAAGGTTTCTGATCAATCACCGATCAATATATCTAATAAGAAAAGTAACTTGGTGTCTAACATATATTTAAATATTCTTATTGCCGTGTTTTTTTTAATAAAATAAGTTGTAAAATTAGGTGGCCCTAGATCACAATCACAGAGTAGACCAAAACTAGATATCTACTGCAAGTGTTAAAAACTTTGATAGATTGTGTCTAAACTAATTACTAGATTCTAAACTTCTTAAAAAGATTAAGACGACATTAATAATTAATACCTTCATTATGCTGATAATATTTGGACACGTATACAAAATAACTTCTAACGGTTCTAACCCTGAATCTATATATGCAATAGACCTAATCTGAATATATGTTTGAGTTAGTAAGTCGAAATAATGTAAGCACTGATTAAAATAAACTCAATAAACACTTATTTAGAATCACAAATATGTAATAAATATTTATGCAATTAATTATAGAACACGCACTAAGAAATATTCGTATAAATAACGTCGCGAGGTGATCACTAATTAATTAAAAGTTACTATGACGTTAGTAGCCTCTAGTAATCAGTAGTGCCAACTTCACTTATTGAAACTCGGATATAGAAGTTGTACAATAATGTTATTATTTAATTATTTTATAATAAAATACAGTATTTTGTGTTATTTAATATATTTAAATATTATAAAATTATTTAATTAGTTGTTTATAATGTAATTAATAAAAGAAATATTTTCGCCTAAAAACTCCTACACTATTTCAACATCTATGTTTAGAAGGTGGTACATCCGCCAGTACACGTCATCCTTTCTGATAAACTGGTTTAGTGATGGTGAAAAATATATTTTAAAATATTTAAAAATATACTTAAGTGAGTGATTTTATCATTCAGTTATTCGTAAGTGCATATTTAATAACTTTAATCAAATTTATTGATCGGTTCAATCGATTATTTTTGCTAAGCAAAGATTAAAACATTTGAGTTAGTTGTTCTCTAGATTCATACCATTTGGTTTGCAGTTTTAGTTAAATTTAAAATACAATTAACTAAATAATTATTCAATCATTATTTATGAAACTGCCTTTTTTAAATATTTGCTTTTACATTTTAATTGTTTATTATACTTAACTAACCTAAAATTTACTACTCCAGAACATTCCAGAAGTATTCAATAATTAGCTCTCATACTAACCTAACTGACAAAAGCACTCTGTTCAAACCTAAATAATAAATTAATCTTGCATGTTTGGGGTGATACTATTTTATGAAAATGTAATCAGTTACTTATTTTCGCTATATAACATAACATTTTTATTTGATGATAGTAACTCTAAATTTGTTAAAATATTTTGATACCGCTAAGTAAGCTCCCATCTGTGAAAGACATAACTATAATAGTCTCATAAAGATAGTTCTTTCTTTTGAAAAGGATAATACTGCAAATATTTTATCACTTTATAAATATCTAGAAGAATTTGCTTTATTATTGTTTGTAAAACGTTCAGTCTAAATTAAATTAGATTTGCTTCCTATCTAAAGTTCATCATATCTAAATTTTTCTAAATTAGGTAACAAAGTGGTTACTCTTTCTTATTAATTTATTGATTATGTTAGATATATTTTTAGTCTTCTATAAGTTAGCACATTCTTGGTTTTTAACATATCAATTAAAAGTTGTAAAAAAATACCTGTTTCAAAATTACTAAAATTATTGTTGGAAAAGCATTAAAATAGAAATAATAGCGGTATTTAAAAATAAATTAATGATTTCATGTGTTAACTATCATCAAATTAATGCAAATAATCCTTAGATAACGAATGTTTGAGAACAACTAGCCATAGTTTCCCTTGCAACTAGTGTTCACAAAATTCTTTTCTTAATATAGACTCTAGAGTAAAGTTTTGTTGTAACAATTTAAATTACTTAAGTTCTTATGTGAGTTTGTATTGTTCGTTGCATTATTTATAAATGTGAACACTCTGCAAGGCCCTCTGTAAATGCTGTTAATTTAAATTGGTGAGTTATATTAATTTTGCTATTGCATGTGCATGATAAGAATTGACTTTAATAATTTGCTTTCATCTGTGAAGCTTTTTTTTGTTTTTAATATTTATTTGAGTGCATCAACTTTCAAAAGTTATTAGCACACAAAACAATATATATATTTATAAATATTTACAACTTATAGACATGACTATGGGTATTTAAAATAAAGAGATTAAATTAATTTTATTGATGAAGTTAATAAGGTTTTTTAAATTTCTCCTGCTTTAAAATTTCTGCCTATAAACATATATTATTTTCTTTGGTCTTGTATATTGTGAATACAAACTTTGTAATTATTTTTTTAAGATGTTAAATTATATAAAAAGTTATTGTCATCTTGGATCAATAGCATGAATTTGTTTATTTAAAAACGTGAGCTTTTATATAATTTGATATGCATCTAGATATTTAAATATGTAAGCTAGTGTTAAGATTGAAGATACTTTACCCTACTCTTTATATTCTATTGATAATATCTATATTAGTTTATATTATTATAAGAAATTAGATTATCTAATCTATGTTAATTCGATAGATACTGGTGGAGTAGATAGAGATTGTTCAACCCTATTTAAAAATTCAAATCCTTTTATAAAATTTCTTCAGTAAGATAGCTTTGTAACAAAAATTATATGTGGGTCACTCGGTATACAGTTTATCAGTTTTACAATCTTTGTTTTGCTTTCAACATTTTTAAATTAATATCCAAAGAATCCAGCAGATTATAAAAACAGTGGAAGAGATTTTATCATAGTAACATAAATTCATCCAAAAGTGTTCGTGTGAAAGTGATGAGGGGCAAGTTATAAAAGTCAAACGTTGCAGGATGACAGCAAAGAAAGTTATGACATAAAAATGTTAGGAAATTTAATTAAAATTAGATGAAAATTCTTTATTACACAGAGGTTGATATCCTGCTTAGATCCTTTCATAATTACATAATTCGTATTGTGTTTGTGAAACTGAAACAGTTACAGAGCTTATCAGATTGAGAGAAACTCACTTTCTTGTAAGAAAAGTGAGTTAAATTTAGAGCTCTTATAAGAAACTTATCTACTTATTTATTTTTTAATGGTATTTGGAATTAATTAAGTCGTGGGCAAACAAACATTTATCTAGAGGGTAGAGGATTTTTGATATTTTTGAGGCAGAGCAAAAGCTTAAACTTGGTGTTAATTGCTTTTGGTTATTTTGAATGCATCGATATAAAATAATTCCTAAATTACCTTTTTTAATAATTATGTATTACACTTTTTTTAAATTTATTAAATGAAAACCAATTTTTTTTGTACGAATTTGTATAAATGCTGTTTGGGGCGCATACCACGGTTTTTCTTATCCTAGATGCGGGTCTGATCAGTGGATATATAAAATCTGAACTAGGATCAATCATACAGTATATTTGATGACAAAATAATACTCATACTATATACAATACTGCTGTATTTTATATTGTGTCGATGTATACTGCTCTCTCAAAAGTTCCAAACACTTGTGACATAATTTAACACCGCCGAAAGTACTACTGGACCTACTGGATCTGCAGGCTTATGAACTGCGTGATAAGGACATAAATAAAGCAAGGATTATGTCCACCCTATATCCTCATAACTTTTATGCGCTTACGACTAGTATAAGTAACGAAGCCGAAAATTTATTTAGGTTTACAAAATAACTTATTAAAGCTGGTCAACTGTCGGGGTACTGTCTTAAATCCAACCTGATTTAAGTGATATTAATGTATTTAAGTAATATGGTCTGGGCATTACCTATATTGCTTAACGGGCTTGTATCTTCATTTTTTCAATTGTTGATTGAAATTGATGTTAATAAATGTGTATTGGCATGTCTATTTTATTAAATATCTAAATATTGACGGAGATATAGCAATTAAAAGTTTGACTTGTAGTTTTAGCGCTAGAAATGGTCGGCCATATTTGTATGACGTGAAATGCGATTTAACGTCAGTTATTTGTTAAGTAGTTCATTGCTGTGGTAAATTTTTGTAGCTGTTGGTAGTCGAAATAATCAAGTCAAGTCAAAGAATAATAAGTTTTTATTTTATTTAACACTGTTTCGGCAGACATAATATTGAAATTTTATTGTTCCTTGAAATAGCTGTAAATAATATTTGATATTTTGATATATAAATACATATAGCAGAGATTTATGAGCTGTAAGGTTGGTAACCTGTAAACTTGTCACAACTCTTTTACGCTCTGTTGTATAAAAGAGTAGTAAATACCCTTTAATAATTAAAGAGACAAAATGACTTGTTTAATTGTTAATATCTCCTGAAATATAAGGAGTTATTAAAAAATAATTGGACATTTGAGGTTGTAGTAACCAACTTTATCAATATATAGGACAGTTTTATAAAAATTAAGACATAGGACACAAGCCCATTTAATAGTTATTTTTATTTGTAACTTTTCTATTAGAATAGTTTTTACAAAAAGATGTTTTCAACTGCTTAAGATAAAGTGGTGATGTTTTTTCAAGGTTTTTCTCACTCATAATGACCCAGTAAACATTTTGGAGTCACTTTCACATCATATTGAAGATGCGTCATGATTTTTTTGTCATAAAAGAGTTCATTTATAGTTCAGTTTCTCACATTTTTTCATATAAAATGTCTACTTTATCGTCTACAAATGGCGAAATTACTCCACCTGTCGGAATACAAATGAAGATAAAGTTGATGCGAACTATAATTGAAGTGAAATAGTGATAGAAACGTCACTAAATAGGGCACTTCACCAAATTGTTTACTGGGGAATAACCTACCCAGTAAACATTTTGGAGTAAATTCTACTTAATTTCTATTACATATCATGAATTTTTTGTCTGGAACGTGTTCGTTTTCTATTCAGTCGTTCATAGGAAAGGTCCTTTTTATGAGCTACAGACATTGCAACGACGGTTCACTGCTGAATTAAAAGCGGAGTAGGTTTATGATTTATGACCGGATAATAAAAATATACCCATGTGGGAAAGAAACAGAAATACTTAATGAATGATGTTGGAAAAAGAAAGAATATTATTATGAAAAACTAACACAAAATCTGTGACAGGTAGAGAACTTGTAAAGCGTTAGAATAGAATTGTACGAGTGACTCGAACTTCACCAAATAGGACACTTCACCAAATTGTTTACTGGGTAATGGGCCGGGGATTCAAGTAGTGGGCATTATTAGGCAAGTAGTTACCAAATTCTTTGACTGTTCGGCCACTGTGCTATTTTTTGTCCATTGTTTGTGATATGGTATATTTTAACCTGCTTTAAATGTGGGACACGTTCGCATACGTATTGTTAACTATTTTCACATTTCTCTGAATCTCTGGTCAATAAACATATAAATATTCGATTTCGTCTACAATAAAATTCACTTGATTCGAATAGTATTTTCTCTTGCATTTTCATTGTTAAATATTTCACTCTCATACTCGTATATGAAACATTTATTCACTGTATGTTTGCGGAGCTGCTATTTCTATTGTTGAACTTCTGAATATATATTTTTTTATGTGGTAAACATGACTTCGTTCACTATATATATATATATGTATTTTTCTTTACTTATTTCAAAAGCTTTTTCCTTCGTCCAATTCCTTAGTGCTTTATGTAGTAAACTTGTAGCTTACAGAAAGCACTGTTGTATTGTGAACTTGTGTCAGGCTAGGAAAGCTCTATAATTCAAACAAATAGATCTAACGTTTGACATTGCTGTAACGCAGTAAAGATTCCTTCAAAATAAAACACAAGCAGGCAAAAATGTTCTGCATGAAACTGTATTATTGTTGTGAGGCTGAAAACTTCTAAGATCAACGTTAACAAACTCAGATTACATTTGCCAGCGTTCCAATTCAAGTCGATGTAAATTAGGGAATGGGCTTGTGTCCTCATTTTTTAGTGGTTGATTTTTCAATTGTTGATTGAAATTGATGGTAATGAATGTGTATTGGCGTGTCTATTTTATTAAATATCTAAATATTGACGGAGATATAGCAATTAAAAGTTTGAATTGTAGTTTTAGCGCTAGAAATGGTCGGCCATATTTGTATGACGTGAAATGAATTTTAACGTCAGTTATTTGTTGAGTAGGTCAGTGCTGTGGTAATGTTTCGTAGTTGTTGGTAGTCAAATAATCAAGTCAAGTCAAAGAATAATAAGTTTTTATTTTATTTAACCCTGCTAAGGCAGACATAATATTGGAATTTTATTGTTCCTTGAAATAGCTGTAAATAATATTTGATATTTTGATATATAAATACATATATTTATGAGCTGTAAGGTTGGCAGCGATTGTGATGTCACATGCATTTGGAATGTGTACAACGTTGAATCCCTTTAATTATTAAAGAGACAAAATGACTTTTTTAATTGTTAATATCTCTTAACATATAAGGAGTTATTAAAAAATAATTAAACATTTGAGGTTCTAGTAACCCACTTTATCAATATATAGTACACTTTTATAGAAATTAAGACATAGGAGACAAGCCCATTTAAAAACCTTCGATATCATTAATCATATTTTCAAAAATACAACTTTTTGCATTAAAGAAATGAACGAAAAGTGAATAATACAATTGATTAATTATTAACATATAATTCATATAAAAAATTGATCATTATCTAGATCTATCTATCGGTATTACATAATTACGTGCGATTTAAGTTAGTCACTTGAATCTTCCAAAATAGTTTCATTGCAAAAGCAGAATTGTTGCACTTTGTATTCATCCACGCAAAAGCTTTGATACTTGTAAATATCCAATCTACTTATTGATTCTATAAAATCAAACGAATTATTTTCCTTTTGTTTAAATTTATTTTCAACATTAAGAGCAGTTGCTATAAACACTGCCGCTCCTGGATTTGTTATAAAAGTTACCCTGTGCCCAAAACTGCCATTCGTACGAGCGCTTCCTATAATCGATCTAGATACAACGGCATTGATAGTCTTGTTTAAAGTAACCTTAGCGCATTGTGGGTAAGGTCTAATTTGCAAATTGATGTACCTTACTACTTGCTCAGACAAATACTGGACAAGAGGAGATTTCATATTTTCATGAACATGCTGATGGCATGCGCAGTGATCCCAAGGAATACCAGCGTCGTCACAGGTTCTTCTTTGGGGAATTGGAAGGAACAGGCTGATGCCACGTGGTAATGGATCATTGATGAGACTACCGTTACGTTGCTCTAATGCAGATTCGTTCAAATTCTCCTGATAATCGATTAAATCTTTTAAAGTCTCATATAAATCGTAGTGCGTTGTTAAACGATGGACGTTGCCTTCCATATTGCAAATAGCTTTCGAATACTTCTTCCGAAACCAAGTCGGAAAAACAAATGACAATAATGGCAGCTTAGATTCCATTTGTGCTGCGGTTGTCAGCATGTAATTTACATGGTTATGGAAACCGTGATCGCTAAAGAAAATTAAAACAGTCTTGTTAAAAGATTTGTGACGTGACAGCTTCTTCAAGAATGAATAATACGCATGGTCTATAAGGTATCCATTATTTAATCCTTCATGTGTGTAACTGTCTTGAAAGAAGATTCCAAAATATGGGTATTTGCTTGAAGAGTGTACAAATCTCCCGACGTATTTAAGAAGTGCATTGTATCTGTATCTAACGCCAAGGCAGTATGGTCCAAGATGGGCCTTATAATTATCTTTTATAGCTGCTTTAAGAAAAGGTGAAGGGTAGTAATCGGTAGGAGGTTTACAGAAACCCGACTTCTCAGGCTGCAGAGTAAAAGCGAACCCCATTTCTTCAGATAACGCAGTCCAGTATCCCGCGGTCTTATAATCCTCCCAAATTAATTTGCAGCGGTCTAAATATAAATACCGCGTGACGGAACACGCGTGCTTAAGTTCATCGGACTTACTCCCAGAGGTCGCTGCCAGCACATTTGGATACGTGTGTTGCGCCACCTTGTTGTATCCCATCATTTCTATTGCGGACAAATTCTTCATCAAGTAATCAGCAGTTTTTGTCATTGTTCTGTGAAAGTGTGCTCTCGATATCGAATCAGATCCCATTATTAACACATTCAGATTGTGTTTTGATTTCAATAAAGTCTCGCATCGAGTATCGACATTTCTCTTGCGCGGAACGAATAAATGAAAGTCGATATATATCACTTTTTCCTTCTTCATACAACAGACCTTTAAAAATTCAGCAGTAACTTTCGTTTTGTTCCAAAATGGCACACAAATTGTACTATATTTAAATTTCTCGTTACATTTAAGTGAATCCGTTGGGAAATTATTTTCATAATAGCAGCATGTTATATTGTGATTTTCCGTGAGTCGACTAGCCTTCATTGCGTCTTCGTTTACCCAAATGGAGTTATCGTCTGAAGATACTAAAAGATATGAGTTATTTTTGTATTTACACTGTATCGGTTGAGGTTTTTGAAAATATGAATAATCCTTTGGGACTTGGTCAAGCATGTGGCATCCTTCTTCATTGACCAGATATGCTGAGTCTCTCGTTTCGTCACTTTGGTCTGATCCGACAATTCTTTCTTTTTGTGCGAGAAATACAAATGCTAGTATTATCGTTATAATAATTGTAAATTTTACCCCGTTGGTACGACTACAAAATGAGCGACATGGATGGTCGGATATGTCCAAATTATTTTTATTATCCTGGTTGCGCATCTTTATTTTTATTTTAAATGTTAACAATGATTTTGTAATTTAATTGATATGTTCAGTAATATCTATTTTTGAATAAATGATTAAAAATCTAAAGTATAAAACAATTTTTAGAATGACTAACAATTTGTTTAGATTCTATTGTTTTTCCACAACTTTATTGTATTGGAATTTATTTTCGAACTTGCATTATATTTAAAAAACAAATAATGATAAATAAATCAATATGTAATTCCAATGGTAAATATTTACATCTGAAACCAATGGTATTAAAGTTTGAGTTGGTTTGAGTATATTATTGTGCGACAAGCCTTAAGGAATTGGGTCATCTTAAGAGGGCTTTAATTACCTTAAATTATCGTTATGTAAACCAAGCAATTGTTTCAAGTAACGATTCCAATAACTATAAGTTTATGACAAAATCAATCAATATTGACAACTGTTCATGAATTGATAACCACCAGAGACAAGGAGTAGATTCCATCCAATCCCCGGCGTATTCTTGCTGGGTTAAGGTAAATGTTTCGCTGTTACTCCTGCAGAGTAGGTCTCTATGCCTGCTATCGTCAAGGGACTAATACTTTGAATGTGGATCTACCGGTCTTCTGTGTGGTGGAAATTATGCCTCGGATTGTGACGAAGAAGAGAAAAGAAACCTGAAGATATTTCGTTTTGCACTAACATAATTTATCATGAGAGCAAACTTATACTTTAATTTTTATCGATACACTACTGTTATAAAGGAGACTATTGCATTCCCTTTCAGTTTAAAACGGCTGGTTGCATTTACAAGGTTCTGATAGGTTTAGCGTTGCATCATGTATACGCTTGGTTAAAATTCGCTGAAATTCGGTTCCAATTTGAAAGTACGTAACGCCTATATTTGGACGGCTTTGTCGTTTGCAGTATGCGAGGTTCATTACATTTGCAGGGTTCGGATAAGAAAAAGCAGTAGCGCGTATACGCTTGCAGTGCGCGACAGGACTAATACTTAATCTCTAAAGAATAGAAGGACCGTCTCACTGTATTTGGATCTTAAAAACGGTCCTGACCGCTACTGTCATCTTGTACTTGAGCCATTAAATTCTCTACTTAAATAAAACATAGTAATATTTAATGTAAAATTCTTATTTCGTTATTTTATATCTGCTTTCAAAGCCCTTAATTCTTAAAAAGCTGCTGAATCTTTTAATTGTTAAAAGAGCATTCTTATGAAGTACTATTATGTTAATAGAGCATTATTATGGGTAACATTTTTTACGGTAAAGGTAAATTTGGTTATGTTAAATAAATCTTGAATACACAACTGTGTTAGTTATAAAAGTAGTAGTAGTAATCTTATCTTACCAAAATTAGAATCTATGAAATCACTAGTTTAAATCACTAGTTATGCTTTCACGAAAATTTCTAATTTTCGAGACCACAAACGCTTCTGAAAATTTAAAGCGCTAAACTATGGAACATTGTTTATTTTTTGTACCGACCAACGCGTAAATAACTGAAGAGGGTTGAAAGTGGAAATACCAACCCCTACTCCCCCCAAACGGATGCTTTCGTTTACGTGTTAGGTGGGGGGAATGACTGGCAGTCAACGGACGTGAGAAGAAAATGTTTACAATTAAGGATGCCTGTCACACACGGTGATGGTTAAGAGCTTCTTCACATTAAATTATTCCTTATTTCTCATTACGTAAAAAGACAAATGAAAAACATGAAATTTAAATTAAACGCACTATTTCTGTTAAGCGAAATATAGATGCGAGTGTGGGTTTCACAACATTGGCAAGGTGATATGCCGAGAATCGAACCTACAAATACAGCTGCCTACAATTAGCCTGTCCCGTGATAGAAATAAAAAATAAAATTGAAAATATATTAATTTATTAAAAAAAAAAAATGAAACAAATTTATCTTTTTAAACAAATATTAAATATCAATGATTTATTGATTTAATAATGAGATAATTAATTAATGATTTAAATGTACAGGAATATAATCAAACTTTCCAAAATATTCATACAGCTCATATTTGGAGAATGTCTCTCTAATTTGCTTGTATAGACCTAAATGTTCCATTTCCAAAAACATAAAGAACAAGCATTTTATAATTGATAAAATTTGTAATCTAAATTTCATCTTTTAATATTTTGAATAATTTGCTCCAAAATTTTGGTAAAATATATCATTTTTGATTCAAAAAATGAATGTCTTATCACATTATTTAAGAGATTTCGCTATTATATCTTTTCTCCTCTCATTTTCATGTCCCACTTCAGCTTCTCCTTCCTCTTCTTCTTCAGTAGCTTCATTTCAGCCATAATCCACGGATTTCTAACCTTGGTCATTGCCTTCAGCTGCTCTGCCACGACAGCCAATTCGTCGACTGTGTTGTCAGCCACGTAAAGAGCACTTTCTATCTTGGCCGTCTTGTAGTTCAGGACTCCCTTTTCTTCGAAGATCATTCCAGCACATAGATCTATGGAAAGAAAATGTCTTGACTTAGATAGATAGATGCGTAACAATCTGGCCTATGTGGATAGAGCCCTAGTCTGTTTATTTCTGGGGACACCAGCAACCATTTTCACACATGCCTAATTGGATAAAGCTTACCGATCTCCTCTTCTGCCATTGCGGCAGTAACAACTTGCATGGTTGCATTGTGACGATAGAGAAGTGCAACTCTCTTCTTCTGCGTTGGTTCTTCTTCCTTAGAGACGTCTATGAGAATCTTCATCTTCTTCAAATTGTAGTCCATAAGATATTCCACTGCAAACAAACATTATTCTATCAATAATCCGTGTTATTTAGACATATTACTGATGTATATGTAATGGTTTTCTTATAAATATCCGAATGTTGATAGATATTGCTATTTGAAATTTCGAATTCTGTTTTACTGTTCTATTTTTCGTCATATTTTTGTCGTGACATATTAAGTGAATATAGGATGCGTCAGTTATTTGTTGTCTGCAATATATTTCATTTATTTTTGTTTACAACGTTCATATTCCAATGTGTTTACACTATGGATTAGAAACCGAAACAAAAATGGATTTTAACTGTTAATATCTCCCCTACACTATCGTGAATAATTAAGGAACAATTCATTTTAAATGTTAGCACCCATCTTTACGGATTCATAGAAATTTACATATGGTATACAAGCTATTAACTAAAATTTTCTAAGAATAAAATAATTACCTTCGTCTTTCGCTAGGATCTTTGTGAACGGCGCTTTAGGGTTATCTGTTAAGACCTTTGGAACTAGTTCCAATGAGGTTTCACCCTGAAATATTAAATCAATATTTATGCTCCTAGCATTAGAACTATCACGTGATCATTTGTCACCTTACCGTAACATCTACAAATAGGAAAGTCTCACTATCGATTGGACTAGGATCAAAAGGCCGTTCAACGTGCTTCAATATTTTGGAGATGTTATTCATACCGGTTCTTATGCTAAGTAATTTATCTGAGTTCTCTTTATAAAAATTGTCCAACTCCACATCTTTCTTATATTGCAAATTAATTTTTTTTAACAAATCTCGCTTCTCCTCTAAATAACTGAAAAGAATTAAGGAATAAATCTAACTAGTAATTAGCATTAAGGTCCTCTCATCCATCCAAAATAAGAAATTATAGAAAATATTGAAATTTCTTCTACATATTCTTCCTAGTTTTTGTCTAGAAATTAAAAGGTGGTAAAATTTTGTATGTTTAGTGTTATGTGGCTACACTAAGTGATACAAATTAAACATTAGAATTGGAAAAGTTGGAATAAACAGTTAAACAAACTTAAAAAAGTGATAATTTTATCAAAGGTTTATAATTATTGTTTTATTGATTACTTTATATAGTTATTACGTTGATTAAAAAAACTTACTGTAACTTTTCTTCGCTGTACGTGTGTTCCACTAAATGCCACATTATTTCGCCATGTTTCGACAGGTGCAATAATTTCGCTTTATAATCTTGTATAACATCACGAAATTTCATCAATCGTAGGTATTGATACATTTGATTTTCATAACTGAAATGATCAAAGTAGAAATTAAATCTTTTTCATAATAGATCAATCAAAAGAAGCTTACATTTATACGTACTTCTTGCTTATTTAACTTGAAAGTACTTTTTAAATTAATCTTGTTTTTAATCAACTACGAGTATATTACATTTAAGAAACTTTAGAAACATAATACGTAATATAAATACATACGCAGGTAAGATAGCATCAAGATTAGGTTGTAAAGTATCTAACTTCAGTTGGGTCAAGGTGGACTCCATAAACTTTACTTCTTCCAACAGATTAGTGTGACTCGTCGATTTAGGTGGATCGTGATCCACAGGTAACAAAATATCAGTCTGAAACAAAGATCTTTTAACACCTTTGCTTCAGGTAAATACTTAAGCGAGTATGGCTTAAGCATGCTTACGTCCTCTCTTGCTAAACTTTTCAGCCTAAGAGAAAAGTATTTTACACGTGCTAGAAATTGTTCTAAAGATTTCTTCCTTGTGACAATGTTAATTTTCATTCGAAGTTCCAAATCTGAAATCAAAAATCTTGATTAGCTCAAATAAGGTAAAATGATAGTTCAAAATCTCCTGGTACAAACCAGCCACTTCTCGAGTCAAGTCAGCTAGATATTCGTTGACTATCTGTCCCATTTCTAGCGCATCCAAAATCAACTTGGATTGCTCCAAACAATTCATATCTAACGAATCAAGCACAGCGTTGTAATAAATGGCATCCTAAAAATGGCAAAGGTATGAATTATATTCGCTGTAGGATGGCATCTATGAAGTTCATTTAACTTAAGCACCTTGCACAAAATTCTGAGCATTCCGATGTAGGTGTTCCTAATTGTTCCTGCGCCATTGGTTCTAATTCTAGTTGCTTGTATCGTATTACTTAATTCTTGAATTTTTGATTCTGCCCGCGATTTCGCACCAGCTGCTGACATCAACATCTTATCATCCATATCAGATATTCTAAGCTACAAGTTAAGATAAACTTAAGCATAAACTGAATTGCTTAAAATATTGTTCATATATTTACTTTCCTTACAATCTCATCTTTATACCGCTCCATAGTTTTCTTTTTTTGAAATTTATGCTTATCCAAAATTTTTCGTTTATTGAAATTTAACTGTTCCAGATTTTCAGCTATATTCTAAAACGAGATAACATAGAATTACAAATGACTTTCATATATATATAGAATATAGAATATAAAAGATTAGTGGATACATATTATTCTAGAAAGAAATCAAGGGATTCTTATATTTTCAGGAAAATCAGGGATGTCTACATAAAATACTAAATTGTGCGCTTACGTCTGGTGAAGAGTTTCCATAAGCTAAAAATAATCTAAAATGTTGTGAAAATGTTGTATAGATCATTTTTCGATTTCCCAACAAGGCGTTCCGCACATCTTCTCTGATCAGTGGAGCATTCTTCTTTAACTTTGTAAGAGATTTGCCTGACCGTTCTACCTCCCGATCATAGTTGTATTTTAAGACATCCAAATCTCTGTCTGAATAAGAACAATAAAATCATAAATATATCAATCGGTTAGAAAATTCTTTAATTGTATGAATTGTTGTTCTATCGTCGTTAAAGTAATGAAAGTTTTAACGCCTTCTGCTCCAACAACGGACAGTCTGCATTTCTGGTTAACAGCTTGCTTTGGCACGTACATATTTATGATCGTTTCTATAGACTAGGTACGTACATCATATAAATGTATCATACTTCTTCATTGGCAGAAGAGGAAAGAATAAGAAAAGGAACCATAATTTGCTTTAAATACAAAACGAATTTGATTAGTTTACCTCTAAGTGCAATCATTCTCTTGAAGAGAGCAACCCGGTCGTGTATGAGCCATCGCCCATCTCTGAATCCGTGGACCCGGTAGTTTTTATAATCCATCCAATTAACCATTTTGAATAATTAAATTTCCGTTCAAAACAGGAAAACAATTTATGGATTAGTGAGTTTCTGTAAAACATTTTAAATATGAAATAAAAATATTAAAATAATTATATATATATATATATATATATATATATATATATATATATATATATATATATATATATATATATATATTTATTTATATCTCAAACAATTACTTTAAATTTAGTCGTTAAAAGTTAATAATTCAAAATTATAAATCCATAAAAATTAATTAAAAAAAAAAAAAAAATTCAAAACGACTATAAGCTTCAAACATTAGTAATAAATAATTCGTAATCATGCATTATTCGTTTTTCCAGAGCAAGAGTTGATTATTCTATTTAGATACTGTAAATCAAGCACCCCTAGTTTACAAAAGTAATATGTACATTTATTAACCTAATGCTGGGCAAACACAGGTAATGCTGCTCTACAGGTAAGTTCGTAAAACGACTCCCTCGGTCTCACTCAAAGAAAAATCATAAAGTTACGGCCTTTAGCAAAGCTTTGGGTACACTACAATCATTTTTAAGTTATTAAGAAAAATTTCCCACTTCCGGCTTGACATCGACTTATAGGACACCCTGTATGATAGAAGTGTGTGTTATCGCATACATTCGCTCTGGTTTATCTGTTGAGGTAATTCACCTCGTTAAACCTGTCAGGTAAACCGTAATGTGTGAATTATATGTTTACCTGTACCAGAAATAGAAGTCTGCCAATTTTCTTAGTATTATCAGTTGTAGTTGTTTCGTATTAGCACAGCATATTATCTAGTATATTATTACTTCTAGTATACATTTGTTAAATAAGACTGAATTTACTCTACTTACGAGTAGATTGGAACGACATAAAATTACATTTCAGTCAAGCAGTTTATGCTAAAGAACAAAGACAGTCATGGAAAATAATCTTTTGTTAGGAAGCGTTTGCCCGTCAAACTAAACAGCCTCTTTGAACGTCTGGGCCGGGTCTCCAGACAGATTCACTTTGATAATGTACTCGTAATACTTGAAAGCTGCTGACCCTCAGTCAATGTGAAGGTTTACGATACAGAATTCACGACGTTTAAAGCAATGGCTATAGTCTCAAACTGAACATGTCATGGATATGACACTGACACATGGGTCTATCTCACTGGTCGGCAAAGTGCGGTTCATGAAACTGTCTTGCTCGCGAAAATGTATTAAATTTATCCCACTTCTGATCGTCTATTATCGTTCGAGTTACTTTTCGGAGCAAATTAGCATAGAGATAGACACCACTAAACCTGTAATACTTGTTGTATAAGCTTTCTCTTCTTCTTCTCTTTTCTCCCATATTTCATACTATAAATACAATGCGAACCTGTGAACAGTTTAAGGAAATTGTCATTATACACAGTTCTGTAGGATATAATTAAACAAATTGGTCAATTAAAGTAGTTTGGGGCACATTACAATTAGGTTTTTGTGCATAATTTTGGATCTTCAAGGAAATCTAAGTTATTGTATTGTCGGCTCTTTTGAATAATGAGTTTGCCGACTACTGGTCTAGCCGTAGAGAAAGTGTTATTCTACTCCTGTATGAATCAAAGCGTCTCCCAAACCATCGTTGAGAGATGATGAGTTGTAGCAGCTGATGTGGATGACACATGGCGTTAGTACTGATTTTATTTAAATAGATATTAATAGAGATACAGATGACGCAGAAATACTATTTTAGAATAATGTTACGTCTTACCAAAATATATAGTGATCTTACTTACTTATTCTGTGTTATCGCGATCGCACATTAAAGATATGATTGCCTTAAGACTCAAATGAAATCGATAAAAAAAAGCATATTTTTGATAATGTTTTTTGACGATACAGTTAATATATAATTATTTCTATAATTACTAAATGATAAAATAACATTTGAAGAATACTTTGTGAAATTTTCATAAATGAATATCAAGAAATGGGCCATTGACAGCGAATCTCCACAGACGTCAAAAAAATTATATTGCGGTGCCCCTCATAACTCATCACTGGATTATCTGCAATCGAAAAACCAAAATGATTTCATTAGTTGATAAGTTTCTGCAGGTAACGCTGTAAAGTTTTTCTTTCTTTATTAATTTTTCAAATTTTTACAGCACTTAAAAGTCAAAATACCGATTTTTTAAGAAAAAAATCAGAAACTTTGTTATTTTAAAATACATTAAAATTAAAATTTAAAAGAAACTCAACAACGTTACCTTGGTATTAATGTAAAGAAAGTGTGAGCAAAATTTCAAAAGAATTGATGCAGTAGATTTTCAGATAGAGAGGGCACCGACTCTGAAAAACACATTTAAAAGTTTCAAAGAAAGACGAAACCTTAAAGACTTAAAACTCTATATCTCCGACAGTTTTACTCCAATCGACTTCAAATTTTTATACAATAAACTTCATATATTGTACATAAATAAAAAGAAGTTGAAACCTAACACCCCTAACCCCCCCCTTTAGAAATGAGTATATACTAGTTCTTAGTCCACTACAATTATTTTTTACGATATTTATTAGTAGAATTATTCAAATTACGATATTTCATACCCGTCCAAAGTCCGTTTATATCCCCAAACAGATAAAGCTGATCCTTCCTTTCTTGAACAAGTAGAAAAGCTGTATGGTACAACTTGTCTTTATCTTTAAATGTTAACGGATCTTACATTGTTATGCCAACAAGTTACTGCACAACTTACTTCTATTGTTCTGACGTTGTTTCTAGTCATTAACAATTCATGGCCCTTCTGTTGCTCTTCAGTTTCTAACGTTACACATTGTTTCATTTTACGCTTAGGTTCTTCTACAGGTTGTCCTGTTTACTCATACATATAGACCTACACACACACACACACATTTTAGTGAGCTGTACGGTGTACCCAACATTCTAAAAAAGTAAAACTATTTGCTGAAGTAAACTCTATGAAACAGTATATATTAACACCGTTCAATAATATATAAGGACATTTAGAGCCAGCAGAGTTATTAACTTAAAGAAAAATACTTTGATAATATACTTGTAATACCCTCTAAACGCAGTTATATTTATATTTATTGCTTTACCCACTGTTTTAAAGACGTTGTCTATTTTATTTTATATTTTTCTTCTCCATTGAGAAATAATTCCACACGGAAAAAAATTTATAGATTTATACAAAATTTACCGCGGCACAGAGAGGTTTTTCCCTTATCTTAGACACACGCACTATGGAATTAATTATACAAAAACCATATGCTCTTGTCGGGGTATTTCTTTGGAAGCAGTATGCTATCTGTAGCTACATTTCTTTGAACAGCCATTTATATAAATAGAACAGTGTAAAACAAGTTCTGGTTATCCGCTGTGTGTGCTAGGTAAGTTTTAGTATACAGAACTAAAGTAAGCAAAAAAATTTCGTCTAAGTCTATACAAGAAGAGTCGTTATACATACAAAACCTTATTTACGAACATGGTCAAACATTTTCGGATTTCTTTATAGATATTTAAAAAGTATCACTATATTCTCAGCTTTTTTTTTTGGAAAGTATATCGATTTGTTTTTTTTTAATAAAAAATGGGTGTAACAACACGTAAAATATATTTGCCTCTCTTTCTCTCTCATTGAATATTATTCGAACATTGTTTAAAATCGATTTCATTTATATTAGATAGATTAGAACACGGTTCCAATTATTGAAAATACTAGATATAAAGTTTAAGTTCACATTTATGTCATGTTAATTACAATATCTAAACTTTGAATAAAAATAAAATATTATATGTAGATAATGATAAAACTAGGTTACGGTCATTAATCAAAAGCTGACAAAAATAACGGTCGCTCGCACCATCAATTATGGATTGTAAACTAACAGTCACCGGTGAATTGTTGATTTATAATTATTTGTTTCAGTTATATTCGTTCATGTACTTTAAATAAAATACAATTTGTTTTACATTTGCGAGCACACCTTTTTGCATAAAATTAATATGTCGGTAAAATTAATATAAGTTAAATAAATTTAAAAAAAAATTCTGAGATTTTTCGATTTTCAAAGCTCTTGGGGCACGTTTTCCAGATTGTTCTTTTATGCAAAGGCACCAAATGGGAGGACAGCGTGAAATTTTTTTTAACTTTGAAATAAGAGCTACTCTCTAATGTCTCGCTGTATTTATTTCAAACTGATATGACTCAGCAACTTTTAAAATATATTTTATCTAAATTTAGATCTTTATCACTTATTTTTATTTAGAATTATCTTAGCAAAAGAAATTTTTTAGAATTAAGTGACAATATAACATTAAGAAATGTAATAAATTAATGCAACAACGCAAATGTTGCTTGATAGTTATGATGTTCGTAGACTTCGCAGGACTAAACCCTCGCACCTAGTAATCTACTTATGTAGAATTGTTCATTGGAGCAATCTCTACCACACCGTGTAATTATTGGAATGTAAGCCTCTATGTAAGTATATCTATACTTAGTTGTAGTATTATAGAAAATAAAAATAAAATTAATGTAATAAAAAGAATAATATTTCATTCCATTTGTAAATAGACATCTCAAAAACTTCAGACTTTATTTTTTCCAAATTTTGTAAATATTGTTTTTGTGGCTCCAGACAGTTTCAGTATTTTCCACCCTTACCAGAGTGTATTTTTACTATATCATAAGCTTGTAAAAAAATTAGTTTACAATAAAAGCATAAAAAAAATCGTTGTTTTACACTTAAGATAAAATAATATGATAGTTAAATATAATAAAAATATCGAAGCTAATTTCTATGCTATCTAATGGCAACATTTTACCATATGCTGTTCAATAAAATAATAAACATAAATTATGAATTATTGGTTATTGTGCACGTTGCAATGTTTCCGGTAGTAATTACTTTATTAATATGTAATTAAAATAGGAATTTAAATAGGAAATAATATTCTATGAATAATTTTATAATACAGGGTGACCAGAAATTTGGCGAAGGAATTAATTTATAAAAACAGTTTCCGAATGTGTATATTTTAGTAATCAATAAATGTTTTTTTAATCGACGTTTTCTTTGCAACAATCTTAGAAAGAAAATTTCTTTTAGAGCATCTTGTATAAATTAGCATTGTATAATACAGCACAGTAAGAGGTAGACACAGAGAAGAGCAATTACAACACAAGATATAAAAGAATTTGGGAGAGAGAGATACCACAATACTTAAGAGAAAAAGACTGTGAAGGGAAGTAGTGGATGGCGGAAATAGAGAAGAGGAACGAGGAAAAAGAAGGAACGGCAGAGTAGAAGTGATTTTAATCAGAAAGGATGTTTAATAAAACCATGGGAACACGTAGTTCCACAAAGTGAATGTGGAGGGAATATTTTTCCTAGTATCAACTCAATGATCGGACAATAGAAACAGAGTGATAGACGTAAAAGGCGGGAGAAGTGAAAATGAAGACAGAAGGGAAGAAGTATAGTAAAAATATAATAGAGCGTTTGTCGAGAGGAGACAAAGAAGACAAGAGGTGACGAAACGGTGAGAATGAAGGAGGACTAGGGAAAATGAAGAGAGGGATCAAGAGAAGAACACGCAGAAAGTACTTCTGGAAGTAATAAAAGTCTAGAATAGTTTAAGTTTAGATGGAAGTTTGAATATAAGAATGAAATGTATTAGGAAATATAATACTGTAGATTGTAAAGCCGAAAGGCACACAATTAATATAATAAATAATATAGCATAGTAGGGCTTCCATAGATGAAGGGAAGATCGGAAATTATCAGATAACATTGTTTTAATTTAGAATAAAAATAAAAATTTAATGTAATACTTTTGAATATAAAGTATTATGATTATATGTTACAATACATAAAACAAGGATGTAACATCTCACTTTTTAAGTCTGAAAATTACTTGGAAACTTTTAATATTTTAAATCTTCTTAACTTTTACATAAACTTCAATAATTCAAAACAAAAACTTTACCTTTTTATTAGAAATTATAAGCTAAGTGTATAATTATCAGGTAATGGTGAAAAACCTACCGTTAATAAGTTGCTCTTGTAAAGTTTAGACAGGACGGTTGCTTAAGTGTGTTCTGTGAGCGTTGGGGTAGAAAATAAATGATAACCCCTGCCTCTCCTCCCTCCTGGCCCGAAGAGGTAGTCCGTAGAACGTATGGGAAGTACGTGTTATGGATAGGTGCTCGAAAGACCCACTAAAGAGAGCTTAATTGGAAAATTACAAATACTCTAGTTAACTTATTCCCTCATTATCACGATGTTTCATAAAACGTGATTTCCGGGTTTTTATTTTCAGAATATTTAAATTTTCGGAATTGCAATTTATTGAGAACGGAAAAGTAATATTGCTTAACTACATCGCCGCCTTGTAAATTTACTTGACATCAACTATAATCGCAATGCAGAGATCGTTCAGGAATCGAATCCGATAGCAACGGTGTGAAATCATATTAATTGATTCCACACCGGTTAAGGTTTCAACTTTTTTTTTTAATTTATGTTATTGTACAACATATTAAATTTATTGTGTAAAAATTTGAAATCGATTGGAGTAAAACTATCGGAGATATAAAGTTTTAAGTCTTCACCTCTCTGATCTGCTTTCATGTTACTTCGAAACTTTTAAATGCGGTTTCTCACACATAGCTTTTTCTTTTTCATAGCAAACTCTTTCTTTACATAAATGCCGAGGTAACGTTGTCGAGTTTTTTTTATTTTTTAATTTTAACGTATTTTAAAATAACAAAGTTTCTGATTTTTTTCATGAAAAATCGGTATTTTGACTTTTAAGTGGTGTAAGAAATTGAAAAATCAATAAGAAAAAGAAAACTCAACAGCGTTACCTACAGAAACTTATCAACTAATGAAATCATTTCGGTTTTTCGATTTCTGAAAATTCAGTAATGAGTTATGAGTGGCACCGCAGTGTTATTTTTTTTTGTGACGTCAGCGGAGATTCCCTGTCAATGCCTCATTTCTTTACATTTTTTTATGAAAATTTCACAAAGTATTCTTCAAATGTTATTTTATCATGTAGTAATTATAGAAATAATTATATATTAACTGTGTCGTCAAAAAAGATTATCAAAAATATGCTCTTTGTATCGTTTTAACCATACCCCTCCCCCCTTAAATAGAGGATTAATTTTTTTTTAACAATTTAATAATAGTTAAATAGTTAAAAACAAAGTGTCCCAAAGCAGATCACACAATTTATTTGTAATTAAATCGACCGGTTAGTCACAAAATATCGCTAAGTAATTTGAAGCGCAAGTGGTTAAAAAACTTCAATTTCAATTTATATTTGATGAAACTGAATTATTGTTTTAATGCAAAATATACCATTCATAAATTTGTTTAGACGTTTTATTACTATCATATTCACCACAGAACAACACTAAAATTTGACTTAGAATCATAAAAACAATTCTATAAATACAATGTTCCAATAATAGACACTGAACTCCTTTATAAATCATTGCCGCATCTTCGAGGCTGTAACATAAAACTGAAACTAATTTTGTAAAACTAACCTAACGCGCTGCAAACATACGCACATACTGCATACATACGTAATGTCGTGTAAAGTGATTTCATTGATATAAACAAATTTAATGAAAATAAACACGTGCTACTTCTTATACATAAGATCAGTGATTAGTAGAATATTAATGACATGTAGAATAGGTTATAAAATAAAATATGGTTCAGTTGTTTAAAATATCAAGTGTAATAAAGTTATTAATATGTGTGCATCAATTATATGTGTTGTTTTGCTGATTTGTTAATTTCAAAGGTACACTTGCATGAATATCGTATTTAACAGAGTGCTTATAAAGATTATTCTGTTAGCTTAGAATAGGCTTTAATTTGCGTAGACGTTTTGCCTTTCAAATGCAAGAATTTAATGATGTCTCGATATTCTATGTTTTCTATCTTTAGAGACACACTAACATTGACTAATATGCCTGATATTTTCAAGGGTATCTTTCAATGTAATCGCAATTATATTGCCAGAATATTTTTGACTACTTACGCCATCTTATAGCTCTTTTTAGAAAAATACTAATTTAATCTTAGCTTAAATTTAATAAACTTGTGTCCTATGTCTTAATTTCTATAACAGTGTACTATATATTAATAAAGTGGGTTACTATAACCTCAAATGTTCAATTATTTTTTAATAACTCCTTATATTTTAAGAGATATTAACAATTAAAAAAGTCATTTTGTCTCTTTAATTATTAAAAGGATTCAACGTTGTACACATTCCAAGTGCATGTGACATCACAATCCTTGTGTAAGGTTACCAATCTTATAGATCATAATCTCTGCTATATGTATTTATATATCAAATATTATTTACAGCTATTTCAAGGAACAATAAAATTTCAATATTATGTCTGCCGTAACAGGGTTAAATCAAATAAAAACTTATTATTCTTTGATTTGACTTATTTCGACTACCAACAGCTACAGAACATTACCACAGCACTGACCTACTCAATAAATAACTGACGTTAAAATGCATTTCACGTCACACAAATATGTCCGACCATTTTATTATGTCCTAGCGCTAAAACTACTTTTAAAAAAAAACTTTTAATTGCTATATCTTCATCAACATTTAGATATTTAATAAAATAGATACACCAATACACATTTATTAACATCAATTTCAATCAACAATTGAAAAATCGACCACTAAAAAATGAGGACACAAGCTCATTATTATTTAAATTTCTCACACATTTTTACTTCGATGTTTTACATAAAATTGCAAAGACTACATGCAACTTTACATGTTAATTTTGTATTATAATTATGTACAAAGCAGTTTAAACGCATAACTTCAGTTTCTTTCTTTTTTTGTTTATGTTTTAAATTGTCTTTGATGTGAGAAATGAACTAAAATCAAAAGTCCTTTTTATTTTTCCATTTCAAATACAAAATATTAAATAATTTTCATATTTAGTAATTAAATACAAAATGTAAAATACGTCTTTAAAAAATACTTTTGAGAAAATAGAATTGATTTTTTTCTTAACTACAAGAATTTACAAGTTATCAATCTAATGAAATAAATGTTTTTTACGTCACGGATTTTAATACCACCATTTGGGGGTTATTTTTTTAAAGACTACTTAAATGCAAAATAGAAAATATGTATTTTGTATTTGCATTTGAAATAAATGTATTTGAAAAAGTCCCATCTCTGCTTTTAACAGTGTAGTACGTAACAGTAATGAAATCTGATTTAACATTCTGTTTCATTATTCATAGTAAGACGTATAAGACCTTTACTCGTATTTTATAATAGAATACATTTTGAAATTTCTTTTCAATCAAGTCTGGTACAATATTCACTGAGTCGACAATATAAGAAATTGGGTTAAACGGTATTTAATGGAATCTGGGACTGGCTTATGGTTTATCGTTTATGGTTTATAGCTTAGAGCAGTATTGCTTTACTCATAGAATAATCAAATGCATATTACAGTTTAAAAGCAAATTTTATTAAACCCCTTATTATCTACTTACGTATTCACCGATGCGCACTAAGTCAATGTTGATGGAAGTCAATTTTCAGATTTATTAGAATTTTTATTCATTTTTGTTACTGCTGGAGTTATTATCCTGATATTACAATTTAATGGGTTATTTACTGAGAAAGGAATGTTTGTTGAGATTATTTAGTAGTTACGTCAATTACTTGCCAAAATGTCAAGTGACGATTGTCGGAGGCATCTTAAACACTCAGTAAACAACGAATACAATGAAGAATCAGACTGTAATTATGTAGAAAAGTAGATTAAGGTACAGGCTTTCATGTAAAAATAAAATTATTGCGATATCTTTGCACGTCTTTTTTTAATTCCAAAACGGTACTTACTTAAAAAACACGCCTCGTAATTGTCTTTTAAATTAAAAATATTCATCGTTTAAAATATGATATCAATTTTTAATAAAGTTACGTTTCCAATTTATTGATAATTTATTTCATAATTGCATAAGCAAAGGGGCTATTTACATTTCTTTATGTAATACTATTCGGAAAATATAATAGCTTCCAAAATAAAACTGCAAGATATTTACTACGATGGAAAGTACAACTCTTTCCAGTTCAGTGATTGACTATTATGTAAATTGGATTATTTTGTTCAAGTTTAAAGATTTTCAGTTACGTAACCTTATTTATTAAATATAATGTTCGAGTTCGTAATACTATATTCTAAGACAGCTAAAAATATATGATATTATACCATAGATTAATTTTAAAACTTCAACAATTTAAAATTTTTAAAACGTGTAAGACTTCTGACTGATGAAATATGCTATTTAAAGAAAGTATTAAATAAGAAATATAAATTTCATATATGCATAAAAATAACTTGATAAAACATTAAGCAAATAATGTTGCCTAAAAATGTAGCCCAAAATTTCTCTCACACCGGTTCTTTTGAAGGTGTCTGAATTTTTAAGAATAAGGAAAATCGTCCCCTTGTCTTTCCACGGTCTCGATTAGGGAAAGAATAGTTTTGATAAATTATCATAAACCCAGAAAATGAGATATTTTTAAGCAAAAACCTATCTACTCAGATCTGGGTGGAAAAACTCAGAAGTGGGAGCCAGTGGGACTGATTATAATATTAAAAAATGCACTTATTTTAATCAAGAAATTTAACGACTAAGCGTAATACAACGAACACCTAACAATGATATAAAACTCAGTCCGCTTTTAAAATTTCACGTACAGAACATTAAAATCTTATGAATTTTTAATTAACAACAATTTCTATTACCAAGTTGCTATTCGCCGTAAATTTGTCTCTAGAGTAACAACTTAATCTTCTCGTTGTACGAGCACAAACATTCGGTGTGAATGTGAATTATAAAATGAAGATCTGGACTAGTATAGTGACAATTAGAGTTCTGTGTAAAGGTTTATTACTTTTGGAATTAAAAAATAAATGAAAGCCTGACTTTAACAGGGCTTCTCAACCTTTTTAAACTTACACTAGACTTTTTGTTTTAAGACTTATTTGAGTGCATCAATTTTCGGTAATTATTAGCACTTAAAACAATATGTATATAGATTTAAAAACATTTGTAATATATAGTTAATAGCCAGTAAATATTTTGGAGTCACTTTGCTATCATATTGAAGATGCGTATAATTTTTTTATCATGAAAGAGTTCATTTACAGTTCAGTTTTTAACAATAATTCATATGTAATGTACATTTTATCGGGTACAAATGGTGAAACTACTCCACCTGTCGGAGTACAAATGAAGATAAAGTTGATGCGAACTATAATTGAAGTGCAATAGTATTAGAAACGTTACAAAACAGGACACTTCCCCAAATTGTTTACTGGGTGTTTATTTAAAATATAGAGATTAAATTAGATTCATTCAGGTTTTTCTGTGCTTCCGAATATCTGCTTATAGTCTTCAGGCACATTACAGTTTTGTCTGTGTGATAAGTACTTGGAACATTAAAAAATAATACTGTTAAGCACCATTCCCACTCACTGTTTTAAATTTTAATTTAAGGTTTCACCGTTAAATGTAATTATGAAATTGTGAAATCAAGCGTCAGTAATATACATTATTTTGTAATAAATAATATATTTATTTAATATAAAGTATTGTATTTAATATAATTTTTTTTTTTTTCATATTTTTAACAAGCTAGGTTAAAACCTTAAATTAACACTAAAACTCAGTGAGTGGGAATGGGGCTTTATGCTTTACTATTAGTAGGTTATTACATTGTTCACAGATTGGTTGTGGTTTTTTTTTTTGAATAAGTAGGAAAAAGAAAAATCTGTATGACCTGTCATGAGTCTAAATATTACTACAGTTAAGAACCAGTGGTCTATATGAAAATCAACTGAATGGTCGTAGTAAGATCCCCATGGAGTATAGTTCGAGGGATTAAAATGATTGCAAGAATTAGAATGTTTAATATGATGATTTAAACTGTATATGTTACTCAAAATATTTATGTTACGAACGTATGAACTACGGGATTATTTCATAACAGTGGTGTATTGATAAACATTTATACAGAAATTCATCTCATGATAAAGTTAACTAATGTGAAATAACTTGAATGCAAGAACAGCTCCAGGTATATTAAGTGATATTTACTCTGTTCATATTCGAAATGTGTTATTACAACCTTTTCAATTTGAATATTCATTTAATCTTATAATATATAAATTAATATGATTGTGCAGCAAAAAAGTCATTAATATAGCCCCACCAATCGCTGTAATAATACGAGAGTAATCCTATCCAAACATTAAATGAAATGAACAATAGCAAATCGATTATTTATTAAATTGAAAATTTTAGTTTCAATTCGTTGTATTATTTTTTGTTCTTAAAGAATTAAATTTCCTTTGTTGCATGCCATGACTACTTTTATTTGAAAGTAACTTTTTGTAATAGTTACAAGTTTATGGGAATCAATTATTGAAACTCATTACAATTTGTCCCGATAATTTGTATTTGTATTTCGATCAGAACTATTGTAATAGTGAATTATAACGACTTAAAATTTAATTTTAAGATTGCAAGATTGAAAACACAAAAGCGGAATTTCTTGTCTCAATATAAGAATCTTAATATAAGAAATAAAAAATAAGTTATTTATTACTACGGTACACGAAGAATAAAAAAGGTGATTGAAAATAAAAAAACTGTTTCTGATTTGAACAAATATGATAATAACATTTTCCCATACCTACTTTCACGATAATAATGTCCCAAAAGAAAGTTTAGATGTGGTTGGATTTCAGGAATTCAGTCGCTATGGATTGACGCAATTATAATATCGAAAATCAAAACTACTCATACTGTATAAAATAAAATAATGTATATATACTCATTATAATAATTACGCTGTTTAATTTAATCATACTATCTGACCTGAAATCAAAGAAACAACATTTAAAGTTTATTATTTAAATTGTCAATTCCTTTTTTATCTAATTTTATATTAGCTTAACATTTTGCACAGTGAGTTCTGTAGACTTTTTGACCGTTGGCACACACTACAATGAAAGTAGCTATAACTAATATATACCGTTAGTTCATCTGACCAAAACGAAGTTGAAATATCTCTAGTCAGTGTTACCAACTGATAAATACAACTGAAAAAATACAATTTCTTTACATATATATCATAGAAAAATAATCGTATTATTAACTCTCATAAAAATGTCTGAAAATCGTAACACTATACGTACTGTGAGTACCAGTACATTATATATATTTCTTTGTCAAATTGTAAATATTACCTGGTATAGCATATAAAGCTTTGCTCTCGACATCGTTCGAGCAAGACAAGTGTACCTTAAGATTTGTTGAAGATTGTTTCCTTGCTACATGTCCCGGGATTGGGTATACTATATTTTATTGTACTTGTGCGAGTATTTTTATAACAGCATTTATTTGTACAAGTAATATCACTGTAGCATTGCTTTCAACAATATGAACAGATTAAAAGCTATTTTATGTTTATTTTTATATTTGATTCACTTGCCCCCTTTTAGTAGACAGTTTTATTAAAGTTGCAATTGTATTCTATATTGGAAAAGTATAACTAGGGCATAACTGACCTTATTGGAAATTGTTTTATGTCCGACATATGACCACTGACCACATATTAAAAAATATCGTTGCTGCAGGCCTGGAGCCGTTTATAAAATTCTTTTATAGCCGAATATTTTATAGATTTTAAACATTCTGTTTATTTTACTTTATATATATATATATATATATATATATATATATATATATATATATATATATATATATATATATATATATATATATATATATATATTCAACTTTATCAAAATATTGCAGTTTTATAGAAATTAATATATGGTTCACAAACCCATTATATGGAAAACATTTCAAAAGTATAAAAGATAGGAATTATAATGAAATATAATTCCATTGAAAATTTAAAAAATATTGTTATTTTAAATATAACAAAAACCTACAGTGGTAACTAACTAATTTAATTTTCCAATTAAATGCAGCTGCATCCTATGCAGCGATATCAGCTAATATACGAGTACAATACATATTTACTGAATACACAATAAATATTAGTAATTAAATCCTTATATAAAGGTGTAGTGTATAGGTTTTTATTAATAGGAATGCAATAACTTCTGTAATAATCGGGTGTTTAGTGTTTTTTTTTTATCAAAAACATTTATTCAAAATATTTAATGTCAAATGTCGCTAACATATCATTTTGTTAAAATAAATACTTATTTATGTACTTAATAATATTTTATTTAAATTCAAATCGAAACCTTCATCTAATCGTCAATTACATCTTCATATGCGTTAACAAGTTTACACTGAACAAACTATTTTTACTACTCTTTTCCATTTAATTATTAAAGAGTTATTAAAAAAATAATAGGACGTTTAAGTCCCTGATGGCACTTTATCGATAGAAATTAAGATGTGGTTCACAGACCCATTGTTTTTATAAGTATTATACACAAATAAATAATACAATAAATAAAATTCCACCTAATTGACTCTTCTCGCTTTTATACTTTTACATAATGATAATTAATAACGTTTTTGCGACATTAGAATTTATTAAAACATGATTCCACTTTGCTAATTAGACCGATTAATAATTACACAGATTTCTTTTTAACATCGTCCGTCCTTTTGTAGAATAATGTGATGTAGAATTGTTCGTAGACACTGCTAGTTTCCTGTAGCGTTCCCTTTGTATACGACGCTACGTTAACGGCGCTCTACGACGAACCGGAAGTCAAGCTCTAATGAAACAAGGTTCCATTGTCGGGATTTTCCAAAAAGCAAACAATAACATCACACGAAATAGTGGAAAATGAATTTCCTTAAATACTGACTAAGTTAAATTCGGGGCAGGATCCTCTTTTTTGGGGGGTCGTTTTTAAATATTGGATTGAAATAAATTTTATTCTATGCATATTGTCGTTTTTATGTCGTATTATTTAAATATTCATTTCACACCAGACACAGTTTTGTTGTCAAAAAAACAAAACAAAAACATATATTGTTTCATTTTAAAACAGTTCTGTTTTTCGAAAACAGGCTAACTGGGAAAACATGATAAACAGCTGACAAGCGCAAATGTTCACAAAAAACAAAGCTGCGTGTTCAAACTAAGCTGACTAAAAAACAACAACAAACGTCTTTTCCTTTGATGGGAATGTGTTTTGTTTACTAAAACAGCAACATTTTAAGAACTGTCTCTTTGATGTAAACATTGGTGTTTTGTTCGTGTTTTATTGAACTGTCTGTCTGGTGTGAAACCGGCATAAGAATAACTTGTAAATAGACAGGGACCTGAAATAAAATTGCAAGAAAACAGCAATAAAATAATCATTTATCGATTCCTTGTAAAGTTAATTAATCAAGAACCATACTATGTATTGTTTATTTGTAGTTTATTAATTGAAAACTAACTTGTTTACTCTTGTTGAAACATTTAACTTACAGTAAATAAACAGTACTGTGTTAACTTGTAACAAGATTAGACAGCGGTAAACGTTCCGCTCCATTAAATGCATTCACAGCAGAAATGATGATAACTGCGGGTCACGCGATATCAGTTTATGTTTGAAGACCTTTTCCCGCTACACAATTTAATATTAAATAAATGAAATATATATATACGGGTATATGTAAATAATTGACCCACACTTAATAGTACAGACATGTTACGTCATAAATATGGCCGACATCTGTAGCGCTAAAAGTACAATTCGAATTTTAATTGCTATATCTCCGTCAACATTTAGATATTTAATAAAATAAAAAGCCAATATATATTTATTAACATCTTTTTCAACTAACAATTAAATTTCAATCGCTAAAGAATGAGTACACAAGCCCATTTGTCTTATACTTAAACATATATTAATTAAATATAAACATAATATAAATAATTCAAAAATAATATAGATTTTTCCTAAATGTTTCTGTAAACAAAGACATCTTTGATATCGTTCGACTTTCAGTAGATTATAAGTTTTGTTTATGTTTTTTGTATAAATAATGCTAACACTGTTAATTTCTTTTACAGATTAAATGGTGCGACCGCCTGCAGCACCGTGAATACAACCAACAAAACAATTCTAAAAAGTGGATCACCTAAAATTAATAAATATAATAAAACATGCTAATGTTTACTAAAAAACTAAAAATATGTTGCGATTTAAATATAAAAGTAATTATAAAACTAAATAATAACTAATCAATAAATAAATTTAATAGTAAAAGTGTTATTAAATAATCAACCTATTAAATATGATGGAGATCGATGAAGGGTTGTACGGGGACAATTATAATGAAACGGTGGGGCTTGAAATGGTGTTCAACACATCGTTGGAATTAAATAATAAGACAAATGGTACGGATGAATATACATCGTTTGTGCTGCCGTGGTGGCGACAGTTGTTGTGGAGTGTCCTGTTCGCGGGGATGGTCATTGTCGCCACCGGGGGAAATTTAATTGTCATTTGGATCGTCCTTGCACACAAACGAATGCGAACTGTCACTAATTATTTTCTGGGTGAGTACTTCACTTCTTTTGATTAATTACTATACTGGTTAATCACTGTTTAATATGGTATGCATGCTCTCTTATTATGTTACAACCGTTACAACCGTTACAGTCGTTACTCTGCGGCACAGATTTTCTAGCTCTAATCAATTCTATGCGATATAATTTAATGAATGCAAAAAATTCCGTTGTAAACTCATTTTAAATACTTATTGAAATATAGGTTAATAGGTTTTTCAATTGCAAGGTTATATCTACTTCAAATTTGAATGTCATATGCTTGTCATTAATAATTTAATATTTATTTATTGTAATATTTGCCTTCTTTTCTTTTTTTATCACTCTCTCACTCCTTCCAAAAAAAAAACGATAAAAATAAAAACAAGACAAATAAATTTAAACTCCTATTGCTCTCCTTCCTGTGTCTACTCTGCCGTTCCTTCTCATTCCTTGCCCTTTCTCTATATCTCCACTTCCCTTCACTGTCTCCTTTAAAAACTGCACAATCTTCTTTTCACTTTTTACTCTTTTCTCACAATACTTAATGTGCTCCAGCGTTTCTATCTCTCTTGCTAGCATACTTTGCACTTCCTCTATCTCTATTTCCCAGTATCTGGTGCCTTTCTCTTCGTTTCCCAATCTAAACCTTGCGATTCTAAATCTTATGTTCTTTGTCTCTTTTTCTCTTATTTATTCCGGTATCTTTCTCTCGCAAATCCTCTTGTATCTTTCATTATATTTGCTTTTATCATTCCTTCCTGCTGCTGTATCTCTATGTTTTTGTTTCTTAACTCCTCGTTCACAGTTGTGCCTTCTTCTCTCTGCTTCTGCTCTCTTCAAAGTAGTCTTTCCTCCTTTCCGTTCTTCTTCTTCTATAATAGAGATGTTGAGGAATCATGTAGAAGATGAAGAATATTTTACACATTTTTATCCCTTTGATTTATCAATATATAGCAGTTTTATAGAAATTAAGTTACGGTTGGCATTTGGCAAGTTATTGGGCAATTAAATTCCAACTGATATCAATATTTCCTTAAGTCAAGATTTATTGTTTAAACCGAAAGCAATAAATTATGATTGCGTGCTTCGCCAAAGAGCTTACTTCTCCAAGGAAGGCATATATACCTTTTAACACAAACATATCATGTGAAAAGCCAATTTCCTTTAACCGGAAAACAGGTAAACCGGAACAGGTCACGTTAAAATTAATTACAAATGTTAAAAAAGTTTTTTACAGTATTATTACCTATTTAAATATATCTACGTACAAATTAGCTAAATGTTTAATTGCTTTTAAATTCGTGTATAACATGACTTAAGTAGCACAACAAGATTTATTTCTTTAATTTTTCTTTTATGGTTTTTTTCAGTGAACCTGTCTATTGCCGATGCGATGGTCTCCACCTTAAATGTGACGTTTAATTACACGTATATGCTGCAATCCGATTGGCCGTTTGGTTCTTTATATTGTAAGATATCACAGTTTGTTGCAGTGCTTAGTATTTGTGCTTCTGTCTTCACCTTGATGGCCATCTCCGTTGACAGGTAAGAAACATTCATTTATTTCTTTGACAATGTTTGCCGATTTGTATTCATAGTGGTTACTGAATCTAGTGGTTGTGTCACATATCAAACTCTCTTAGCGTTGTCATACTCAGTGTTGTCATATTTCTTAACTGTGTGATTATCATACTTTGTCTGTACATATATGTACATGAAACCTATATGTATTGACTACAGTCTCCGACAAAATACAATACTATCCTATAAGGAGCGTACGTAACTAAAGAAAAAGAAATAAGAAAAACAAAATACCATATAATACCCCAATTTGACTTTATACTGAGGAAGTTGCAAGTAATCAACTCAATCTCTATGTAGAATTAATTAAAACTTATTTTCGCTCGAAGAAATATTCCCAATGCTCTATATAACTACTATAGAATATGCGATACATCGCCTAGCGCGTGAGACAGAAGATACTCAGAGCATGTTATATGAAGGATCTGGCGTTGATCCGTGTGCCGCACAAGACTGAAGATTACCGGGGCTTGCTGAACTAACATGACATGAGCTGGCCGGTCGCACTTGTGATGCGCCAATCATTGTAAGATTATTTTTGTTTCCATAATTAGGGATGGTATTTGACTTTTTATACTTTAGTCGTTTGTGAATCGTTACTGTGACTGTGACTGTGAATAAGCGTAAAAATGAGTATTAACTTTAATATTGATTATATTAAAAACAATAATAAAACTTTTCATAACAAAGTGGACATACAATTTCGGAAATAAGTGTACAGAATGCACGTGATTCCATTGACCAAACTAAAGAACCTCCACAAAAAAGGGTTAAACCATCCAGTTCCGTAGTACCGCAATAAGTTTGCAATATAATTATTATACAAGTGAAAGACCGATTTAATTTCTGCGATCATTTGATAGCTGCTAAATTATTTTACTGCGAAAACTTTAAGAAATATCGTGTTATTTTTCCCGATGCAGATTTCAAGATCACGGTTTCCACTTACAGTATTTTGGACCAATACAAGTTGAAAAATGAGCTTTCTGCAATATACAACTGTGACGATTTCATCAACGCAAACAGTGCAGTTGCAATACTACAATTATTTTACAATACTGATCTCACTGAACCTTTTTTGAAGACCACAAAACTCCTCAAAACCATTTGCACAATATCAATGACGAAAACGAGCGGTGTTGTTCAACACTAAAGAGAACGTTTCTCAGAAACACTGTGTCCTAGGATAGACCAAATGCACTTTCTGTGCTAAGCATTAAAAGAAAATTCATTCATTCAATGCCAAATTTCGATAAAAAAAGTCATTGATCATTTCGTCGCGGATAAATGTCGTCGGATTGATTTAATATACAAAAAATGAAATTATTAATAAGAAAATGTCGTTTTATTGCAACTCTCGTAACATTTGTGCTTAAATATCTGACTATACCTTTGCCTCCCATAGTCACTATGGTGAACTACCGAAACCTTCAATTTCAAATATATTGAACGATGGATATTAAACTACCTATCATTTTAATATACAACATCATTTTTCTTCCAACACGGAAAGTTGATTGAAATTTCTCCAGGAGATTTACTTCTACATAGTTTATAGTTATTTAAGGTCTTAAATATTGAAGCAACATTCTCAGGGGACCTAAAAACTTTAAGGTTATATTAGAAGCTCTCCACTACTTGTAGAATATACCACCAGCCCGTGGCTATTACTACACGATACGAGTATTTTAATTTATGGGGTCGGTCATACATCATCTAAACTATTCTATAACACGTACGTCATACACCCCTGTTCAATATTTGAAGGTAAAGGGTCGTATTGGCTTTGTTAATTATACATTGTATTATAATGGTTCTAATTTGTTCTAGTGTTTATACAACATGGGTTATTTAAAGTGGATGTATTAATTGATTGGAAATATATATTCAAATTTATGTAATATATTACTTAAGTAAGGTCAAAACGATAAAAAAGAAGCATATTTTCGATAATGTTTTTTGACGACACGGTTAATATATAATTATTTCTATAAGTACTACATGATAAAATGACATTTAAAGAATACTTTGTGAAATGTTCATAAATAAATATCAAGAAATGAGGCATTGACAGCGAATCTCCGCAGACGTCACAAAAAAAAGTAACATTGCGGTGCCACTCATAACTCATCAATGGATTGATTAACTGAATTCAAAAAACCAAAATGATTTCATTAGTTGATAATTTTCTGCAGGTTTCTACTTTATACATCACTTCTAAGACAAAATACCTATTTTTTATTAAACAAACCCCGGCATTTATGCAAAGAAAGTGTGTCCAAAATTTCAAAAGGATCCGACTCTGAAAAAGCTAAAAGTGAGAAAAACGCATTTAAAAGTTTCAAAGAAAGACTCTATATCTCCGACAGTTTTACTTCAATCGACTACAAATTCTCACACAATAAACATAATATGTTGTACATTATTTAAAAAAATTGAAACCTTGTTTTGTGCCGTCTCAAAAATTCAATGTCAATGCCTCATTTCTTAAAATTTATTTAACGAAAATTTCACAAAGTATTCCTCTAAATGTTATTTTATCATGAAGTAATTATTATATATTAACTGTGTCGTCAAAAAACATTATCGAAAATGTGCTTTTTTTGTATCGATTTGACCTTACCCCTTAAGAAGGTTTATGAGCATGCCAATACGAAGCACGCTTATACGGTAGATGTAATTTTCAAAAAGCATATAAGTCATATGTGGTGAAATCATTTATGTAAGAGGTATCTTTTGTTATATTAGATAAACCCCAAATACACGTTGCTATGTCGAGCGGATACTGCATATTGTAAAAAGTACAATTAATTGAGATTTACTGGATGGTGCGTCAGTAATATTCTTCATTTAATACTAATTACTATCTTTATTTAATATAAATATTTTAATTCCTTTACTTTTCACAAGCTGAATCCTAAATTTATGGTTGAAACATAATATTAAAACTAAAGCCTAGTAGCTGTGAATGGGGCTTAACAGTCCTAAGTCCTCAGCGTTGGCATCAGATTCTGATTTTGATTTTCAGAATCGAGACACATTTATTCAAAGACTGCTAAACATCTATAAGGATTGTCTGCTACTACATTAAATCCTATGAGACAGGATAAACCTAGTTTCATTTCTCACGCTGGCTTTATTTAAATCTTTTAAGCTCCTGGAATTTGACGAGTCCAGAATTTAAATTATTTAGGGATGAATGCCTGGTTGTCAAAATGTTGTTTTTAACTTAATAGCTTAAAGATTCAGCATTTAATTTAAACATTATTTAGAAGTATTACAACATTGCGTAATTTGTCTGTACGGGGACGTCCTGATGAGGGTAATCTAATGACCCGATCAGGTCCTTATGTGATGAGCCTGATCGGGCTAACCTTCTACTCGGATTTGTTTAAAATAACTTTGTGATATTTCAAATTGATTAAAATATTATTAATACTAATGTTTTCATGCGATAAGTTTATCAAACAGTTGTTAGGTGTTACAGACTGGCCAATGCACATGCACATGCACATATCGCGTTGCCAGCATCGACAGACCAGTGCTGAGAAATCTCTCTTTGAATCACTAGTGGACTCATATGATTGTTTGGTTTATTAATTTTTTTGTTATTACTATATTTACGATTATCTTAACGTAGTGTAAACTTTCCTTTATCAACGACACCACATTGCAATGCAATGCAGTGCAATACGGCAGACATTGTTACTTTGTTAGTGGAATAAGCTAGTTGTATATATTACATTTATTAGTTTAAAAGGAATTTTCTTTATCGCAAACAAAAGATCAAATATAGGGCGCCATGGCGCCGAGAGTTCCTTCGCTACAACGAGAGATATTAGCAGTATTTCTTATGTTTTTTGTGATTGAGGTATTATGTTATTTTGATTACATGATATTTATTAAGTGTTAAATATATTATAGAATGTCCACTAGAGTGGCCCTTATTTTCAAAGTTAGTGCCAATGCCTAAAAAAATGATCTGTGTAAAATTTTAGGTCAATCGGATAACGGGAAAACGTGCCCCAAGAGCCTCGAAAATTGAAAAATCACTGATTTTTCTTTTAAAATTCTTATATCTTGAGAAATATTAATTTTATGCAAAAACTTATTACGCAAAAGTTGTAGATCTAATAAAAATACATATTTAATCATCTATTACTTTTTCTCGTATAACTAACAATTTTCGAGAAATACGTGAAAATCAGTTCCTTTACTATAAGTCCACGAGAATCGAAAAATTACAAAATCACGATTTTATATATTTATTTTACAAAATATTTATTATACACAGAAAAGTGTATAATAAAATAATATAATTAAATAATATAGTATAATGTATTTAATTATTATTTCGCAAAATAAATAAATTTTTTAAAAAATGTATGGGATTTTATAATTTTCCGGGCTCTTGGGGCACCCTTTCCCATTATCCGATTGATCTGAAATTTTACACCTATTATTTTTTCATGCAATGGAACCAAACTGAGGGGTGCCGCAATAAAAAATCTCAAAAATAATTTTCACCAAGAGTAAATAAGGGCCACTCTAATGTCCACCAACGGATCAGTAGTAGTATGCCACTATTTAAGTAAAAAGTATCTAAACCGGCCTATCTCTTTCGGGTTGCCATCGACATGTCGCCAATACGGCATCGGATTTATCTTTCAAACATGGAAGCCATACAATAAGTACACGCGTGCATTGACTGTCATGCAGATCTTCCAACGTGTACCTGCCAGCATTTCAGATAATCAAGTGAAAGCTGGAAGCGATAAGATCTAAGTTGCTGTCATGTTTTAACGACAAATCTGATGCGGTAACGCCGACATGTACACCCTGGTCTTAATAAGTCAATTTTACGGCTAAGCATTTATTTCCATTTGAGCAACTAGTGCCCAGCAGATAATATTAAAATAGTAAATTAATTATTACTTGATGTCTAATTAACAAAACACATTAATATTTACAAATATTGATTTTGCAAGATAGGATTTTAATTATTTTTAAATCGAGAAAATAAAAGAGAGACTACTAAAGAGCAAATAAAAATGGAATAAAATAAGTAATTATTATGATTCCCTTCCCCCTCGTCCGCGGACTAGTCATTAGGGAAATAGTAATTTAAAAAACTTCATTATTTGTTCAGAAAAAAAGTTTTCATTACGGGTTGAGCCTAAATCAACATAGATCAGTTGTCAAAGGAAAACTAATTAAAATTTCTTGGAAATTCAAATCAAATAAATTTACTTTTGCAAAGTACATTACCGACTTACAATGTTAGATGTATAGCAGGGTGCTTTCCTTGATGCGATAGGTTTTAAATGGTGAATTTTCTTTAATTGATGACTTCGAGTCTCTTTTTATTTATGGTTAAATTAGTTAGTAATATCTTCCACCAACACGTTACTTGCTTCAATATTACGCATCTATTTATTTCAAGGTACATTCTGAATCATGCTTGCAACGTAGCCTAGAAGATGTTAATTTAGAAGCTCTGGTCATGCGGTATGTCCTGCGATACGAAGTGGCGCAACAAGACGCCTTACTAAGGATGGGCGTGGCCAAGGAGTTTCTGGCTTCCGAGGAAAGTGTCATTTTAGCAGCCACTAGTACAACGAAGTCCATAATGGCGTTGATGAATCTAAAAGACCTAGTTTGCAAACCACTCTGCACGGATAACCCGAATGGTGATTTGTTCCATGGCTTAATTCCAAAAAATTGTAATAATACCGAAGAAACAACGGGAAATGATCCGAATGTAGGAGGAAGAAAATCACTTGATGAAGTTGCCGGTCCAACGGGATCGTCAGGAGATGGCTCGTTGTACAGGAAAGTTAGTTCGAACCCCGCAGAGACAACTTCTGCGACAGTAGTCGATTATCCCAGCAATTTAGATAACGACAGCATTTCGGAAAATTCTACGGTTTCAGAATCGAGTACTAAATCAAACTATTCAGCGGCAATTGCAGCTGCAGCTAACGCTTTAGAGGAAGAAATTAAAAATGCAAAGTCAATTTTACCAAAATCTACTTTTGAAATGATGCACGAAAATCGGGTACGATCACGTGAACCAATAATCAAAAATATTCAGAACAATCTTCCGTCTCCCAAACCAGTCTATGTCAAACCTCCATTAAAGACACCAGACTATGGCGGTATGGGTGGCGGTTCAGTCAAATACGGCAACAGCCAAGTTTGTGCCATGCGAAGGAAAGATGTCATAACTAGGACCATTTACTTGTTGGAAAATGCAAAGGACTTCAGAGATGTCAAGAGGGACATTACTGCGAGGCAATATGGGAAACATATACTTGTTTTAAAAGAAGAATTAATGCCCGAAGTCGATTACACAGATGATTACTTTTCTCCTGGCAGTAAAGGTCAGAAACCGAAGCCAAGTTCAAGTTATAGTGGAGTCAGCGACACTAATTTATTGAAACGACTTAACAAAGTAATGGACAACACATCTACTGAAGACTTGTCCAAGATAATGTATCTATTGGTTCAACGTAATGTCATTGAACCGGTATTGAAGGAATTGGGGTGCTCTGCAAAACCAAACAACAGGCGTTCCATGAGCAACAAGAATTCGAATTCGGCTAAGAAAAACCGACGAATATTAATGTCACAAACAGTACCATCCAAAGTGCCTGTCTCTGAAGGAAAGGAAGATAAGGAAAGTTAAAATGTAGTCCTCTTTTATTCTAGTATATCTTGCAAATAATTAATTATTAATTTGTATTCTTTCATTGTGAAAATAAAGAATGATTTCAGTTAATAATAATTTCTATTCACTTACTCGGATAAATCTCACGCTTTGCAGTTCCGGATTAAGTAAAGTGAAGTGGTTAATATCCGGAAACCTAGCAAATAATTAAACAAATATGAACACATTTGTAGAGCTTAACTTATCAACAATATTTAGTTACGCATGTAAAACAATCACTGAAATTGTATTTTATTGATAAGTTTATTTTGAAGTTGTATAAGAACTGAAAGTCAGAGATTATAATATACATAAAGAGACGATCCACCTAGAATCAGTGTCAAATTCTTGCCCGGTTCGAAAAAATCCGTAGATTCGTAACTGGTAGTTTATAAAATATCGTAAATAAAGGGCAGCTCGTGGTAAATTAATTCGAAGCAATAAATAACTCTGATGGTGAATTTATAAAATATCCGTGTTCATTCATTAAGATTCTATCTACTGGTGGGAACAATGCTTTGGAATACTGAGAATTATGTCTCCTTATAATGACAAATTACCTTGGTTTGATTAATTAGCTGTATGATGAATTATAAATGAGCATCGAGCAAAATAGAAAATGAAAAACACAACAAAAAATATAGTAGGTAATTCAATTTACTTTGATTGAATTATCAATGGTAAGAAGGAAGGAATAATATAATCTTATACTAGGAAATCCTTCTTAGGATTATAGGCTAATAGTTTTAAAGTAAGGACCCTTCTAGATGAAATAGTGCTATGTTTTTCTTAAGTAAAATATTACATAAATGCAACATCCATGTTTTGTGATTTGCATTTGAATGATAGATAATGTTCACCTTTACATTAATTTAAAGTTCGAAGGTGAAAATCATAGAGTTCATGTTTCCACTAGAATGCATGCAACATGTATGTAATCTGTGATAATGATAAACTAAAGATAAATATATACAATCTGCAAATTAATATTAAACAAATATGCTGTAATGCTTAATGAACTGGAAAACAGCATGAATCAATGCATGAAAGCAAACACAGTGATCAATTATAAATATTAGTTCACAATTTACAGATGAAGGCATTAGTCAAAGGCATTTCTCCCATTTAAAAAAGGTTAATCATAAGTAATATTTAAAACATTATAAATGGTTTATATTTTCTCGTATTATATTGTAACCAGTGGCGGATTTACCACTTCAGAGGTCCGAGGCACAATTCAATTTTGAGCCCTCCGCCTACCTCATTAAATATTTTTACTACTCCGAGATAACACAAAGTGCATTCTACTGTGTTTAAATTTTAAATTTAATTGATTTTGATTTTGAATTTCGCGCCTATATGTCTATAGAAGAATCAGATTAAAATAATGAAACGGCGTCTCTCTTCCGATACTATCAGCACCCACTCCCACCACCCCACACATAGCAAGTTCCGACTTGCAAACCAATCAAATATTTTCTAATGTGGAAACTATATTCATCTCTTTTTTTTAACAACCAATTATTAGGCAATCGAACGGAATATCTCAAGCTCGTCTCTATCTGTTACACATCCACCGACATAAGCTAATCATTAAACTCAACTGATTAGTTTATAAATATTTTTATAGCAATATTGCTCTCTCATTCTTTTAACATACATATAAATGTTTAAAATAAAGCTATGCACTATTCAACACATTACAATAATTTTTCTCTAAAAATAAACATTCCAAAATAATTAATAGAACTTGTGATTTCGCAGGCGTTCAAACGTAAACAATACACCGATGCGTTGTTGCCATATTTACATAATTAAAATTAAAGTAATGTTTAAATAGAATTACACTGTTGCGCGATCAAAATATTTAAAGATATAAATAATTGTAATAAATTTAATTATCAGTAATTTTGATTTATTTATTTATGAAGTCAATACCGTTTAGAATATGGTATTTCAGAATTTAACCATACCTGCTCTAATAATGAAAATGATTTTACAAACACTTGTTTTGAATTCATAATTTATAACCACATAATGCAATTGAATGCAGCAGCAGCTGTGTCATGCAAACATTACTTTATCTGGATGCCCATTACGTCAGTTATTTAATTAGAATGTTCAAACTGATTTCAATTCATTTGCGTTTAATTAAGCGAACGATTTATTTGCTTTGAAATATTTTATGAACCAATATGAATTGATTAAAATAGAATGGAAATTTTCACGCGTAGGTTCATTAACTTCATTGTGAGTTTTCCGACAAACATAACTTTATCGTACAGTTGTACGTACTTGTAACATAAGACAGGGCTTTACTTGTTGTTGAGATGTTACGTTGATATTTTTTGTCAATTAATGCCACAAAGTTTGCTTTATTGACATGACAGATATGAATTAAATTAGCGCAAACTTGTTTTCTCTCCTCACAAAAACTTCTCGCAGTTTCCTTTAATATTTTATAAACTAAAGATATTTATAGACATTTTTGATAAAGAGCTAACTCATATATTAAAAAATATAACAATGTAATGTCTTTTTACACGATCTCTTTTTGTATAATCTAGTTTTTGACAAATTGGCGGCTTCTCAAAAAACCTTCGCTTAATTACTAAAAAATATACTTAAAAAGCTTGTGTTCAAATTTGAGACTGATCGATTCAGCCGTTTCCGAGAAATCTTGGTCACCGATAAAGTTTCAAAAGCACTTTACATAGACTATAAAAAAAAATTTTCAACTTACATAATTTCGAAAATAATCGCCGGATTGACTTAAAATTTTCTGTGAGTGTACTTAAATATATGTACATTACGAAAATAAAAGATTTTTTTACCCCCTCCTTAAGTTTGAGATGTTAAATCAATACATATATTGTTTGGTGTGGGTAGTACTTCATGTTCATCAAAACAACGCATTAATTTCGCTATTAAAATTTACGCATTGATGAATTTGTTTTCCATGTTTGATATTAATGTCAAATTAATTTAATTTTAATGAATTCAATTAAACTTGTATGACAGATTATTATTCACCGCGCTTACTTAGTTAAACTTAATACTTAAAGTATATATGTTAAGTTCTCAGCCACTAATCCAATTAAAATTGAAAGTAAATTAGCAAAATACATAAATTTGCATTTAATACTAAAATCAACAATAATTAAAGTTATGCCAGAGATTGTCAAAGTTTGCACCATCACATAACACAGTCTGTTGTAATTATGTATATTTCGCTAATTTTCTAATTACATTTAATGATTGTTAATAATGAGCAGCTCTATTATTTAACATAAAAATGGCCGTCTGCATTAAACACCTTCATCCCTACCTATGAAATACACAGCCGTCTCTGCACAACCGAAAGCACTGCTTCAATACCACCCCCACCTTTTGCGTCTGAACCCACGTCTAACAAAATAAATGCCAACGGCAATAAAGCACAAGTAGCGCATTTCATCAGCGCGTCTTAAAACATACTGGTATTAAACCACCCCCAATACTTATAAAAGAATAAAAAAGCACCCTTTAAGTGATGTATTGTATATAACACCATTAAAACATTATCGCATTTCGTTCTGCGTTGAGAGGGAGAAAAGGGGACGTAACACCCCTAACCTAGTGGGTACTCTAGTATCACAAACCCGAGGACGAGTTGCTTAATATGTCGTAAATGTAAAAATATATGGATATTGAATTGGGAGATGAAATAAAGATAATTAGGGTCACAAAACTACATTATTTCCAGTCTGACTTCTAAAAGCTAGTCCAGATGATATTGACTCAATCAATAAACGAAGACCCCGAAATCTCCAGTTACTTTTTAAATACACCTCGTCTAGTCGAATCTAAAAAAAAAACTGATTGAAATTGATTTTAATTAGACAAGAATAAAACATTTGCTTTATTTATTTTGTATGTTTGTGTGTGCGTGTGTGGGTAGACGTGAATTCATTGTACCAGTAAGTAATTAATTCCATCTTAAAATAGACTGCTGCATTCAATTGGTTATTTATTGCAAGCGAACGTCCAGCTGTCAACGTTTTTATTTTACACAATAAGAAGCAATTACAGAAAAGGTTAGAGGTTGTGTGTGTGTGTGTCTGGACCTAGACGTGGGCGTTGAAATCAATGGTTGTCTTAAGAATAAGCAGCTTAGCATTCTCTGTGGTTAAACAACGTATGAAGATCAATCTATTATTTGTTTTTAAAATAAAAGGAGTGGGAGATCAAAAGGAATAAGATGAGAATTAGAGCAAGAATGAGGGCAAGATAGATAGTGAAACCAGACAGTGAGCTAGTACGAATATTAGGAAAGAGCGTATCATAAGGTTAGAAAAGAGAAAAAAGGAAAATAATAAGAGGAGTAGCACGACGGTCGAAGAGGTAGAAAGGAAAAAAGGGGTATGCAAAAAGAAGTGGAAATACAGGAAGAAAGAATACAGCTAAAGCTGCTGGCTACGAGAACTGGTTAAAGTTTTTTTTTAAGTTTTATTCTTGTTTCTCATTTTAACGCTTATTTACCCAGATTCTTCATATACTTTGCACTGACACATCTTCTGTCTCACGCGCTAAACGATGTATTGCATATACCATAGTAGTTATATTGAGCAGTTATATTATAAACAGGGGTTATAAAATTTATGACAAACCCTTTGAAATGTTACAAGTCATATAAAAATTGGAATTTAACTAGAAAATATAGTAATATTCATTTTCAAAATTTATTTTTGCGGTTCCTACTCATTAAAAGTCAGTGAAAGAAAGCTTAAAATGCAGATACGTTATTCATCTAACTAATTGCAGCTTTAGATTTTGATTCGTGTTTATAGTTACTTACATAAAACTATATAACATAAAAAAAAACATGATTTTTTTTGATAATATTTAACCTGCTGTATAGTATCGCCATCTATATTTCGCGAGAAAAAATGGCCAAGTATCGTTTCATTTTAAGTTAACATAATAAGCGAAGGAAAAAAGAAAGGAAGGATTTAGTTCCGAAAGTTAAGAAAGGAGAAAGAAAATGAAATTGGAGTTAAAGAGCTGAGGATAGCAGCAGAGATATTTTCAGTTCAAATATTTATTAATTGTTTTTAATATATTGTTAAATAATTTTAAGTTTTAGTAAAATATTAATAAGAAAGCAAACCTAAAGATAAGCTATTAAATTATTTTTATTATCTTCTATTAAAAGCTCAATTTTGTTGTAATCTACGACAGTTTCATACAAACCAATAAATTCTTTCAGGTATTCGCCCAATATATTTACTACCTATACAAATATACACTGTACTCATTATTTCAAGTTGATGTTTCAACTTAACTATGCAAACTTTTTCATTACATTCTTTTGTTAGCTTATAATCTCATTAGTAGCGCCCCCTAAAACCAGGAAGCGTAGGTCTAGTAGCACAATACAAAATCTTATAACGTTAATAATGAAAAGACTCTTCATAAATTCAGAGCCCTAAGGTACATGTAAACCCCAGAAAATTAAATAAATAAATCTCACGAGTATTTATTAATAAAGTCAACTTTAATTAAAATATGAAATAGTAATAAACATTTTGTTAAATAAAAGTTTTAAAAAGTATATATCCAGAGGTGTATTCTTGGGTTAGAAGGCAAGGTCAGACTTAGTAGTATGAGAAAATATTTATAAGCCCTCAACACCATAATGTGACAATATAGTAGCAGAGCCAGCATCAAGAATAGACCACTGCTGAAGTGAAGAACCTATGACACGGCAATGATTAAAGCTATTACATTATCAATGACTAAAAATCTTGAGCTAAAATTCAACTATAAATGCTAAATATATCATCTCCAATATTTATGTTGATTTAAATCAAATATTCAGGTCATATAATTTAAATGCTAATGGCGTAGATATCACGTGTTCCTTTTTTTCAACAATATTTTAATAAATGTATCGTGCTCTGACGGTTTTCACTAAATATTCTCCGCTTTATTTTCATCTTTTGCACTGCCTGTCACCAGCTGGAACCTTGAATATCAATCACCATTGATTGTTCAGTTCAATACTGCTTCCTCTGTATTAATGAATTCGTTATGAACGGTTGTACCCTGTAGTCCAGTAGAATAACTGTCAAAGACTTAAACCTAAAACGCGGTTTTAATTCTGTATACTAAAACTCAGAGGCCTTAGCCATTGCGAGGCCCCGGGCCGCCAGATCTTTGCGAGGCACTTGTTCTTTGTATAATTTATGTAAATTGTAAGTAAGTATTTTTGATGATAATTAACGAGAAATAAAATGTTATATTGGAAATTTTATAAAAATCAACAAGCCCAAAGACGACAAATATTAATGATGATAAACTAAGGCACATGAATGCCTTAAAAGATATACGCAGTGATTCTAGTGGGGCTTCTAAAGAGCGAGGCGCGAGATTCGGATACATATACAGTAATGAACTTTTCTACTTGGGTTGTTGCGCGAGAATGTGGGGCCCCTCCAAAAGCGAGGTCCCGGGCGGTTGCCCTGCTTGCCACTCCCTAAGACCGCCTCTGCTAAAACTTACAGCACATACTACTGCCGATAAATTCATCTCAGCTGGTTTTATATTGTTGTATTTATATATCTTATCTTGTTAATGTCTGTTCAAAGAGATCTGCTGACAATAACATATGGCTTTTGCCGAATGAATTCTGTAGTGCGTGTGTCCACATTCAACTATATGTTCTACAAAAAAAGATAATAAAAAATCGTCTCTGTGCGCGGTGTTCTCTGTTTTCCGAACAATGCGTGCAATCATGGGCTTTCGTTTCATGAACATTCGTACCCGCGTAACAATAGACAACAGAAGTATACAACAAACACTCAACATCAATTTTTGAATTAAAAAAAAATTACTGAAATTTTTCGCTAAATTTTTTTTCTGAGTTATGTTTTGTCGTAGTTAAGTTGGACTAGCCCTCGATTTCTCATATTCCATGCACGCCCTTTGCCTTAGCAAGTAACCCTGAATGCCAGCCGTAGTGCGTACCGATTACCGTTGTACAGGCTAACGGCCACGCAAAGTAGATTCGCATGTAAACAAGGCATGATGAATTACGAATACATTAAACGACCTGTGATCAACGCTAGAAATACGGTACACGGACGTAAGTTCAATTAAGAGCCTAAATATGTAAATATGGTTATCTATCCATAACGTAAAAATAATTAATTATTCCATTTTGTCAAATTGTATATATATATATATATATATTTATATATATATATATATATATATATATATATATATATATATATATATATATATATATATATATATATATATATATATGTGGAAAACGACAGTACTACCCCAATTCTGATGTGGAAAACAATACCCAATCCGCTAATCTGATGTGGAATCAAGGTACTCTTATTTAATTTAGGGCAAATGTCAATTCAATTAATATTCAACTATGTAATATCTTAGTTTATTGTCAGGATGATAAAGAATCACATAATTTGTTTAATACATTTATTTAATAAAATAATAACGATGATAATAATACAATAAGGTTACAATATAAACGTTGGTATTTACTTTACAAATACAGAATAATGAATGAACAAACCATCTTAAATTCTAGTTATTATATACTCAGTCCTACATTAGTTTTCAGCTAGACTGAATAGGTTTATTTTTATTACTTTTGAGAATGCGTTTAGTTAATTTCGGTAAGCACATTCCCTCACGTATTCAATCAGTGGTTTAAAGTTTCACACTTTTTAATTGCTTTAACCTTTGACTTGGTTTCCGTTCACAATATACCCTTATTAATCACATTCTTTTACGACTTTTCTAGCTCGGGTGTTATAGTTATGATTACTTTGTATGCTCCTATATATATATATATATATATATATATATATATATATATATATATATATATATATATATATATATATATATATATATATATATATATATACGACGTAAAATGCTTTGACCATTAAGTATTCTCTCTTCAAAACAAACAAGGAAGAAAACCTTGTTGTTGTTATATTTTTGCCACGTTGTATGAATTCGCATTGCTAAAATTCGCGTTAAAGAAGATTCCTTTGTACAACGTTCTTTCCGTACTTAAATTTATTCAGTCGTGATCTGTGAGACTTCATACAGGAGTGCTCTATCTATACATGGAGTTATGTATATATTAAGTAAATAAAAAAGTAAAGCGGCAAATGAGACGGATGAAAACTGTCATTCCAGAGCGCAAAAAGATGAACAACAATGTTAACAAAATCGTAGGATACAGAGTATGGTAAAATATTAAAAAACGATAATAATAAATCAAATTTATGTCATCATAAGAAAAGAAGACATTAAGAGGAAAGAACCTCTAGACATTAGAGCAGTGATTGTCAATTCTATATAGGAAGATCACCCTCCAGGAAAAAGGGTTTAGAAAACAAAAAATTAGTTTTGACGACATAGTAGTCGAGAGCATTGATGCTTGACTCTCTGAAAAGAAAACTTGATTACAAAAAGAAAATAAGACAGAGGAATTAAAAAGAAAAAAAAAACAGCTTTATAAAAAGAAATGGATTATAGGTAAAAGAATAAAAGAGTAGAAGTATACAATTGGTAGACAAAGAAGAATGATAATAGAAGAAGGAATCAGAGAATGCAACGGGTGTCATCATAGTGGAGGCGATGTATCAAATTGCGATGCAGTTATAGTTGAAATAGAAAAAGATAGATAATAGAAAGAAGCAACGATTGAAAATTTTTAAATAGAATTATGAAATAAGCTGAAAAAATAGAAAATTAATAAATAGTATAGATTGTGTCATATAAAATGTTGATAAATGTAATATATATTAGTTTAAGTACTAATAACTCAATAGTTGACGCACTATAAATAATTATTAAAAAAAAAATGAGTTTTGCTAAGATTACTATTTATCGAATAGTTTATTTAACAACCAGCTAAAAATAGTTAATGTATGTCATCATCATCTTCTTGGCGATACAAGCCCTGACCACCTTTAAGATTAATTCCTTTCCTTCCTTATACTCGTATATATATATTATATACACATGTATATGTGGGACTGTGATTTTAATAGTTATATGTTACTTGAAAAATTATTGTAAATATTGTATATATGTTAAACTTCGGTAAGCATCAAAACGTAACGTTAGGTTAAATATGTTACGTCAAATATCACTTAAGTTTTAGTTAATAGTTCAATGGTTCAAATTTGACTGAGGCTCTTAAAGCTGAACCGTGTCACTGCGTTTTGCAGTACATTTTAAATTTATTTCGTGTCGTGTTCGCTGAAGATATATTTTCATTAAATAGCTACATAATAAGCTTACAACATTTTCCTGTAAACCTTATGAAACATCAGTATCACAAAAAGACCTTTGAAGCACTTGAATCTGCTGACATGTTCTGTAACATGTATAAAAGAACAACACAAAAACATGGTTGTACCGTACTTTATACAACTCCGCAACTCCGCCGACAAATCCAGGGTTACACTGATGTTATTACATTGGTTTTTCTTCAAAAAGTATAAAATCTTTAAAAGAAAATAGAATTATTGGTAAGCATATTAAAAAAATGCTTTCACAAAATGATTCTATTTGTTCATAATAAAAAACAATGGAAGCAAACAAAAAATGATAAAAGAAAATTGAAAATTAGATCAAATTATATTTTGAAATATTGTTTGATATGTATGTAAATAGGAACAGGGTTCAACAAAAATATGAATCCAAATATTTATTATCTAATACCTGAACAGTGACCGAAATTATTTATTTATTACTGTTTTTTGGTTTCAACCAGCGCAATATTTTCTGTGATTTGTTGTTATCAAAATTAATTTGATTTTGTTCTCATAATCATGACAGCGGTGTTATGAACATATATTCCTACAAAACTGTGCAATATATTGATAAAACAAATGCCCAATTATTTTTTAATGCCTCCTTATATGTTAGGAGATATTAACAATTAAAATAGTAATTTTGTCACTTTAGTTATTAAAGAGATTCAACGTTATATAACATTCCAAGACATGTGACATCACGTCCGTTAAGTTGCTATCTCTTTTATACAACAGAGCGTAAAAGAGGTAGTATATTTAACACAGCACTCATATCCATAGAAAAAATAACTGAGCTACACGTAATAGTACAGACATGTTACGTCATAAATATGGCCGACATCTCAATCGCTAAAACTACAATTCGAATTTTTAATTGCTATATCTCCGTCAACATTTAGATTAAAATACAAACACTAATATACATTTATTAACATCAATTTAGACTTTTAAAAAATAAGTACACAAGCCCTTTACGACATGGTTCATAATTTTACTGTTAGTAAACCAAAATGACGTCGAACACCGTTTTTCCGGGAAAATATAAATTTAAGTTTATCTTAAATAGAGTAAAATTAGAGTAAACATTAATTTAAGTTAAAAAATACAACAAAAAAGGAAAAACACACGTATCGAATCGTTGTATTTCAATAACCCTGTTTTTCGCATTGCATCCATGAAACTTCGTATCGCCTTTGTGTTACAGAGGTGTTTCTTTTTTATCTGTATGGTTTTCCTTTCTGTTACCTATTTATTGTATTTATTTAGATCATTTTGTGCGAGTGAGTCTTTGAAGTATAGAAAACATTTCACGTTTCGTTTCCCGACCAGGATACCAGGAGCAGTTTTATACATTTTTTATTTTTCAAACAGGAAGACAGGAAGCTGTTCAACATTTTACGATCCTTTGACGTTGTTGATCAGAAAATATACCAAAGGCTTTTCTTATTCAAAATATTTATCACAATATGGAAATATACCTAAGAGACATATTGAAATGTGGTCTCCCTCACTCTTGCAGAAACTAGCTCAATCAATTGTTGTTTTGTCCTTTTCACGCAAGAGCAAATTGGTAACATTTAGGAAATTTTTCAATAAAATAATAATAGGACGTAGTGTAGTTGTTAGGTTATATAGCATGTCCAACATACGGACGCTTGAGTGTTTGAAAGAAGGCACAGTGACCCAGAGCATTTATACTTGAAGCCAGACTGCTGTCGATAATATCTTATCTGATTACTATATAATACCAGTGCCTAACGAGGATGTGATAAAGAAGACGTCTGTCACGGGTGTAACTAGGTTAAGTTATACATTAACCATCGACCTTAAGGGGGGAGTAAGGTCAAAACGATAATAAGAAGCATATTTTCGATAATGTTTTTTGACGACACAGTTAATATATAAATATTTCTTTAATTACTACATTATAAAATAAAATTTGAAGAATACTTTGTGAAATTTTCATAAAGAAATGAGGCATTGACAGCGAATCTGCGCAGACGTCACAAAAAAAGTAACTTTGCGGTGCCACTCATAATTCATCACTGGATTTTCTGAAATCGAAAATCTAAAATGATTTTATTAGTTAATAAGTTTCTGCAGGTAACGCTATCGAGTTTTTTCTTTTATATTGATTTTTCAATTTTTTACAGCACTTAAAAGTCAAAATGTTGATTTTTCATGAAAAAATTTAAAACTTTGCTATTTTAAAATACGTTAAAATTAAAAAATTAAAAAAATCTACAGCGTTACCTCGACATTTATGTAAAGAAATAGTATATAAAATTTCAAAAGAATCGGTCCAGTAGATTTTGAGCTAGAGAGGACACCGACTCTGAAAAAGCTAAGTGTGAGAAACCGCATTTAAAAGTTTCAAAGTAACACGAAAGAAGACAGAGAGGTGAAGAGAGGTTTTATTCCAATCGATTTCAAATTTTTACACAATAAACTTAATATGTTGTACAATAATATAAATAAAAAGAAATTTAAAAAAAAGTTGAAACCTTACTCCCCCCTAAAAGCGGTACTGATGCAGGCAACTTATTTTGATGAAGTTAATAAAATTAGTAAAATTAACCTTGTTACATTACAATTCTTAATTTTTTTGTCAAAGTTAAACACTTGTGACAGGCGCTACCCTGTGTGATACTGAAGGAAACAATCTTATACGATGTATGACCATGGTTTGAACACCGGCCATAGAGCACAGTTGGTCTTTAACATCAATTTTCTGATATAAATACATTTAAAAGTAATGAATTACACAAATACACAATTTTCTGGAAGCACTTATCGAATTACTTTTTAATTGAATTTCCTCATAATAATTTTTGAGTTTTTCCACAGAAGTAAACAGATAAGTTAATTTATTAGGAAAACTTGAATATTTTTTAAGGAAGTATATAAATTTCCTAATCCCTAAACATTATAAATAATCCCTTAAATTACTGAGGGGGATTATTTAAATTACTTAATTAAATCCCAGCGGTGTTTAAAGGGTACGAGTATTGGGATTAGATAATTTGCACATTAATATTTGTATATTTACATCCACCTCCAAGGAACAGAGGAGCGTGGCGTAATTTTGGACCGTTAATTATTTCCGGTTAAATATTAATAAAAAACATTTTATTTGTGTTTTGAAATTGGGATTAAAGGTAAGCCACAGGTTGAGTTTATCGTAAGAAATGTGCAAGAGTTACGCATTGACAGCTACGGCTTTTAGATTATCTATATGGTTACTTATACAAAATAAAAATCGCCAGATATGATAACATTTATAACTGGACGGTAATATTACTGACGTTTTTTATGACAATAGCTCCAATAACATAATTTTTGTAATATAGGATATGCTATTACAATACCCTCTAATATGCATTTAAAAATAACATAAAAATTAAATCGCAGTATAACAATTATCAAAGAAAATAAGAGGGAAAGGATGTGAAAATTATTGCTAGATGTAGGCAATTGGTATTTGAGAACAGTAGAAGATAAGTTATGCAGCTTACGCGGTAAGGAAGAGAAAAAATTAGAACACAATAAGTGTAGGTGTCAGGATAAACTGGAAAGTGAATTAAGCTTGGAGGAATTGTTGCAAGAAAAAAAGAGTATAAATGATGGAGGTAATGAGAAAAAGAAGAGAAAAGGAGGAGATCGTTTGTAAGCATAGGGAATCGTGAGGAACGATATTAAGAGAGTTGATAGAAAAGAAAGTTGATAGATAGCGGAAGTAAGGAGGAGGAGTAATATAACAAATAAGACGAACTTTGGAGAGGTTGAAGAGAGTTACAAAATGTTAACAACATGTTAAAAATTTGTAAATAAAATGTAAATATAAATGTGGTTGTGAGATGGTGAAGGCAGAAACAAAAAAATGCAGCACTAATATCAAAGAAAATGTGAATATTCATTTGTGCTTCAACAATACAAGTAAGAGAGGGTAATAATTAAAACGTAATTCTGAAATAGTTAATTGCAAACTAACGTTTCTAGGTATTCTAGAACTGGCATCGGCAAACTAAGACCCGAGGGCCAATAATTTCGCTCGCAGAATTGCTTATTTAAACATCTCCCCATTTGCTACCTTTCCCGACGTGTCTAATAATTTTACAATCTGACACGCTAACAAAGTTTGCCGACCCCTGCTCTAGAACACTGTAATTTGTACCTTAATGGAACACAACGCTCTGATTCGTACCGACGTCTGCATTGTGATTGTGATTGCGATCGCTATCATTGTATTTAATTGGTTCCATTGTTCAGAAGCGCGGTTGGTTATCGTACTTTATCTTTACGACTTCTAAGTTCCAACGAAGTTTGATGTAGAGTACAGTGTTAGATCAATAAGTTACATGGAAATATAGTATCCACAATTAGAAGTAATCAATACTCAACAGAAAATAAAGCTAAAAACCAAAAACAACATCTACCGCTGTATTTGGAATTTGGCGAACAATATTTCATGCAAGATATAAATAGAGCGACATTGTCATATTTCAATCTAGTCTTCCTGGGTCTCAATTCTCAACACGTATACTACGTCCTGGGATTAACATTTCAATACCCGTAGAAAAATAATCTAAAGTTCCCCTGGGCTCCAAGCAGGACGGTAAATGGATCCTACTCCATTCTATCCTATCATTGCACATATTTTGAACAATTCTCATTTATTATATATTTATTTTTTGTTACGGGTAAAGATTAAATACTTTTTATAAAAACGTTTTTATTTCATATAATTTTTTCATCTTTTTATCCACTTTATGGTTCAGCGTCTCATCACCTCGATTATAGAACAAATTAAATTATCGTATTACTAGAAAAACATTTTTCACCCTTAGTGGGACGGGATGATACGTGATAAAATTATAGGGTTGTTTTATAATACAAATAATTCACCGTCGGCGTTCTATTTTACCGCTTTCCAACCCCGTAGTCTAGTGGTCGGCAACCTGCACCATGTGACATAATTTGGCTACCTGAGTGCAGTTCTTCAGGTGTGCAAGGCAATGGGTTTGTGTCCTTTATCTTAATTACTATAAAATTGTACTTTATCTTAATAAAGTTGGTTATTAGAACCTAATTTTGTAATTCTTAAAGGGATTCAACATTATAGAACATTCTAACACATGTGACATCACATCTGCTAAGTTGCTATCTCTTTTATACAACATAGCGTAATAGAGATAGCATATTCAATACACAACTCCTATCCATAGAAAAATAACTGAACTATCCTTAAACCTTATCCTTAGTACAAACATGTTACGTCATAAATATGGCCGACATGCGATTTTGAACCATGTCTTAATTTATAGAAATCTCAAACTTCTATGAATTGGCATCTATTTTATACAACTAGTCATTTATCATTTACAGCTAACTCATGCAACGTCTAAACTTTTGATATTGCGAACGTTGTGAAAAAGATAAATAAAAACGATGACTTATTAGTCTGCAAAAATTAAGCGGCAAAACAGAAATTCCAAATTTTAATAGCTATATTTCCATCACCTTATGAATATTTAAAAAAAAAAAAAATAACAATTTAGCCTATATTTTAATCAAAAATTTAAAAAAATCCTCTTCTAAAAAATAAGTTCACAAGCCTATTCTGACTGGGTACAATTATTTACGTATGGGAGCTAATGAAAAATATTATTTTAGATTCGATCTCCAAAAACATCTAAGAAGTTGACTGCTGATATTTGGCTCTCTTCACAAATAAGGTTGCCGACCACTGTCCTAGTCTCCCGCCCGCCTAGATATCATTTTACATCCATACTGTCGTGCAAATTTGCTTTAAAATCAATTAATCATATCCATGCTTGTCAAATTCAGAATTATTTTTTATTATTTTTTGTATTTGTTCACTGTTAACCACTTTTATATTATATTTTAATATTATAGTACACATCAAGGGCTGCGGTTATTTTAATTACGGTGGATTATTTATTATTTAACAAGTTTATTGTTTTTTTTATTAGTATGTTTTTATTTTTCTTTTTTTATTGTTGAACATGTTGAAAATAAAATTAATAATAACTGTCAATTATGATTGATTGGTAAAATCATAGACAAAGCTATTAAATCTAAAATCGATTTTATAATCTATACTGTAATTCATTCAATTCATTGATATTTGGCAAATACATTTTGAAAGCTTAACATTTTTTTATTACAACGTTTTATTCTATATATGGTATATTTTTATATAAATTATACAATGTTATTTAAGTTTTGTACTGTCAACTATGTTTTTATTTTCAAAAAGCTGTATAAATCACAAAATATATAAATTCAGTCGCAAGCTTTAATGCTATATAATAGAAATCTTGCAGCATATATTCTATTTACATAGCTAAAAATAACACACACCACATCTACTGAAACTGCATTCTTCGTTCCAGATTGTCATACTCATATAAGCAAGCTTAGTAACAAAGCTCTAAAGCTCTGTGAGAGGATTGCAGTTGGCAGAATGTGGTTGAATAGAGAAACAATTTAAAGCAAATTGCTCGAAATCCCACTTCTGACACTGAAACCGATATGGCAACAATTCAGATAACAAATAAAGGGGTTTACCATATAAATTATTGCTTCATTGTTAAGTCTCTCAGCAGAGAAAATTAATTAAAGCATCTTTATTTTTTAATGGAATTAATTATAGCAAATTTTTGTATTTTCAGATATGTTGCTATTATGAACCCATTGAGACCGCGTATGGGAAGACGCACCACCCTTCTCATTGCAGCAGGAATTTGGTTTCTGGCAATCGTTTTGTCAGTGCCAATGCTTATATTCTTCAGAACTGAGAAAATTATTTTGCCTGAAGGAAACGTTCGAGTTGTGTGTTACCTGATGTGGCCTGATGGACCCACAAACCACTCCGAAATAGAAAACATGTAAGTCATTTACTACAGATTTAAATTAATATGTAATATAGGAAAGAAAGACTGAGACAACACTATATAAATATATTCAACAAAAAGAGACAACGCTTAGAATATTATCTCACGTTTTCCTTATTCTAAATATACGTTCGATATTGCCGTAGATTTATATAACTATTATTTAAATAAAGTTCTGTCATCTAGAAATACTTCTGACTAATATTTTACTCCATAAAAAATAAAATAATAAATTTCAATATTATACAATAAAAAGATAAAATAATAAAACGCCGTAGGGGTCTGAAACTGTAAGAAGCCTGTGGTTTTAGCATTTCCAGGAAATCACGAACGGAATATTCGTCAGCTCTACATATCCTTAAGAGATTAATCGCCTACGGCGTGACATTTTTCGGGGCAATAATACACAACTTCTTGTAAGGATACGCAGAAAAAGGGAAAAGTGTGTTTTTTATGTCAATGATACGCAGCGGCGCGCCGACATTAAAATGAACCAACCACACCTGACGAATGGGACACAAGGCAATCAAATAATCTAATAAAAAGATATGTATGTCTAGTGTAATATGAGAAAAGGGCAAATGTATCAAAATATATGTTAAATATTCATATAAACAAATTTATTTTTATCACATTTATAATATTCGAAAATATTACTACGCTTATCTCAGTAAAAGATATTTTAGTTTGAATTATAGCTATGAGCAATCATTAATGTTCACAGAGAATAACAAGATATTTGTTTTGCTTTCTGATTCGATTCACGAACCGAAGCAAATTAATTTTACGCAAATTTTAATCATAGTTAACGATTCGTACCGTCATTTAGCAACGTATATTATTTTATTGTATTATTTTATATTATTATATTTATTATTTATTATTATTATATATTATTTATTATTTATTTATAATTATATTATTATATATATTAATTGTGTTTCGATTTTACAATCTACAGTATTATATTTCTTAATACATTTCATTCCTATACACATTCAAACTTAAAACTAAACTTAAATTATTCTAGACTTTTACTACTTCCAAAAGTGCTTTCTGCTTTTTCTTCCGTTGACCCTCTCTCTTCATGTTCCCCATAAAAGCCAGATAACGAGATTATTATTTATTGTAATGTTTTTGCCATTAGGCACTACATTCTTCCATACCTCTTGTCTTCTTTGTCTCTTCGTCTCTTTGTCATTTCAGATTAAAGTCACAATATTCTTCTCGCTCATTACTTTTTTCTGACAAGAAAACGTAATCTACACATCCTTTTCTCGCTATTTGCCCAGTATCTGTTTCCTTTCTCATCGTTTTCCAATCTAAATCTGGCAATCCTTCTTATGTGTTTTGTGTCTTTTTCTCTTAAGTAATGTGGTATCTCTCTCTCTCTCTCAAATCCTTTTATATCTTGATATAAATAGTATATAATATGTTTGATTTGATTAAAAAACATTTTAGTGAAATGGTATGGTTAGTTAAACTTTCAGTCAAGAAATCACTTCTTTTTCACTCAGATTTCAGAGAGATGTCACCTATGAAAAGAAATAGTGGTAATCTTACTCATTTATTTCACCAGAATAGCATAGAAAAAGAAACAAAATATATCTGTCTCTGTTACACATTAATGGTTTATGAAAATAAACTGAATTATGAAATTCAGTAAATACAATTTGTAGTTCATATCACTGACATTTCCTTGAACAAGTAAAATTAAATTGAGTTGTTTCATGACAAAAAAAAATCATATGCATCTTCATGATGATGTCAAAGGGACTCCAAAATGTTTACTGGGTTAACTGTTAAAATAACCTTAACTTTAAACATGCGTGACTTACTTTAGTGGAAGTGGTTGCTTTACTAGTAAAAAAATTGGCCGATAACTACAGCAAAACTAAAATATTTACTGTTCTGTGGATTTTCCTTTGAAAATTTTACCCCTGTTTGAAATTCCGTTGTAAATTACATAAATGTATGAATCAACCCTTATCTCATTTAAATCCGCTTCCGCAAAGTTTATGAATTATCCTGCTTCCATACTAAGTCAAGGAAACATGACCCACATTCCGTTGTTTAAAAACCAACGGTTTTTTTAACTTGTGAACATCGCCGTAAGCTAGTTTGCCTAATTCTGTAACAGATTCCTCGTAATAATATTATTTTAACTCGCTTTTACTTGCTTTATTAAATCACACGTTGAGTTGACTTTAATCCGTAATGTGCTCCAGGGGTTTAAATTGTTTATATCAACTAGTTTTATTTAGTTTACATTTGCTTGTTTGTTTAAAAAAATGTGAAACTCATTTTCATTGATGTGGCGTGTTCAGAAAACTTAACAATTGAAATTTAAAAACTAATTTTAAGGAGATCCTAGTACCGCCGTATTACATATTACTTTTTCATGCTAATGAAAAATAATTTTAAAATTTATAAACGCTAAAAATTTATAAAAAATTTAAGTATTAAAAATTTATAAACAATCAATTGTCTAATTGTAAACTTATGCTTTTCAAATATTCACGGTTACTCATGCTCCGATTAACTGTGCAAGCGAAGTTGCCAAATCTTAAATCGTGTTTTGAACAGCGGAAGTGACGGATGATATTTTTTATAAAAATGATAATTATTTTTGTTATTACTTCGGAAACATACTATTTTTATTATTTTAATCGAAAGATTGATGTTTTCTGAACCATATTCAATTGAAATAATAATTTTCTCTATTAGATACTTACATAAAATTTTCAATCAAATGCCTAAGGTAATCGCCATACACTTGTTCATTTTTTAAATTAATTATTTCTTTAAAAGTTTCTGAAACTTACCCTTATTTAATTTTTTTACTAATTATTGACTATCGTAGAACAAATTTACAAGTTGTGGTATTTCACAATGATCTTCTTGAACTATCCTGGAAACTAATAAATTAATCATATTATTTCTTCTTATTCTCAAATTTATAATTGTTGAATGACTCGTTAAAAATGAAATTAGGCCACAGAAGCTCTAAAGCTCTAAGTTCAAAAGCTCAATTACCTATGAGTCTTATGATAGGTATGCTTAAAGGTCATTTTATAATTGATTATTATTTCTTTTTCTTGTAATTTTAAAGCGATTATCATCTTCGATCATATCAAATTATTCTTTATGGTATTCTCAGATAGCATAACATATTTAGTAAGATATTAGTATCTGTCAGTGTCCTGTACATATTTGTTTAAATTATCAGAAATATCATTTAGTTAATAAATTAATTAACCAAATTATTGATTATTTATTTATTTTAAGCAGCTATTATTTGTATAACTAATTTAATTAAAATTGTATAAGAGTATAACAAAAGAATCGATTAACAACTTGACATTAATTGCTTTATAATTGACTCCACTTATAAGACACATACCCCACCATCTCACCCTCTCTTGCATCACCATCCCCATCCCCATCCCCACCACTCACTCACCTTAAGATTAATTGATTATCTCAGAATATATTACACCTAATACATCAACTCGAACGAACACACCTAAATATATTATCGGATTTACACACTAAGTTTTATTTTAGGTTATTCTAGGTCATATCAATCAAAACAATGATCCTGTAGTGCGAAAGAGATAAATAGAAAAATGGAAAGAGATATATGATACTGTTATACCATACTATGTATCATAAATCATAATCCACTTAAAGAAGAGGTTAGGCATACGGGAGAAAAAACTTCAAAATTGTTGACATGGATAGATTGATGACAAAACTTACGAACGACAATGATTGGATTCATAAATTGTATATGAGTACAGGTGTGACGTCATTTGAATTTAAGTGCCCCGAATTGCATTAATACTATTGCACAAGCATTGCGTGATTTATTAAGGATTACCCACTCTGAGACTTTTGTTACATTTAATGAATTATTAACACTTTTAAAAATATTTTTAAATATAACTTGTAAAAGTATAACTTGAGTTCCAGCAAATTGAAAATTTTTGGTGATTACTTTTTGGCAAAATGGTTATTTCGCAAATCGCGTCACGGATTTTGAGTTTTAAGGCTACAATCGATTCGATTGGTTCCGTTTAGACTCTTGGCCACTTAACAGCTGAATTTTGTGAAATTATGCGATCAGAAAATTGGTTTTGCAATAAATTCATTGTTTCGTTGGCTGTGTGATTTGTGGCACCGTTTTGCTGAAAGCACATGCCATCAATAACAGGCCAATGCGCTATGGAACTCAAATTTGGCACACCCACTCTTTATGGATGATATCAAGTTGTGGTACAAATATTTCCCATGTAAACATTTGTGGAATGAACTGAAATTCAATGTCATCTTTTTAGCCAGCCTCATTGGTCGTAGTGGTACAATCAACGTCATATCTTTATGCTATCAGCTTGTCAATTACTTTTCTACACGAATTCAGTTCACTATGTGTACAAATAAGCATGTGTGTGTATGTAAGGGTGGGTTGATATCTAGCTATAGAAAACGTGAAATAATGAAAGGTGTTTCATAAAAACGCTTTTAGCGCCGCCATTACACAGATGAGTCCTGTCATTAACACTCATACGACGTTCGCTTTCATCATCGCAGTTTCTTCATCGCATTGATCACACATAATGTACTATTTCCCTCACATTTTTCTTTATCATTAAAGCCAATGAAGTATTTTCTTCTTTCATAATTCTTAATAATGTGCTGCCAGCGTCTGGGGTAAATGATATTTTATTATTACCACGAAATCGATAATTCATTTAAAATTTAATCCCATCTGTTAGGTACGTGATAGGAATAGAAAATTTAAATTAATGAAATATGATATTCATTTTTAAGGTATGCATGGTACTCTATTCTATTATGCGAATTCTTTTTGTCAAAGAAGTTTAGTTCAAGAAATAATTGTACACTTACATAGTTGAAATGTATTATTGTAAAACACACTTAAGGTCAAAACGATAAAAAAAGAAGCATATTTTCGATAATGTTTTTTGACGAGACAGGTAATATATAATTATTTCTATGATTACTACATGATGAAATGACATTTGAAGAATACTTTGTGAAATTTTCATAAATAAATATCAAGATATGACGCATTGACAGTGAATCTCCGCAGACGTCACAAAATAAAATTCTGAAATCGAAAATCCAAAATGATTTCATTAGTTGATAAGTTTCTGCAGGTAAAGCTGTCGAGTTTTTCTTTTTCTTATTGATTTTTTAATTTTTACAGCACTTAAAAGCAAAATCCCGATTTTTCATGAAAAAAATCAGAAACTTTGTTATTTTAAAATACGTTAAAATTAAAATATAAAAAAAAATTCGACAGCGTTACCTCGACATTTATGTAAAGAAAGAGTTTGCAAAATTTCAATAGAATCGGTCCAGTAGATTTTGAGCTAGAGAGGACACCGACTCTGAAAAAGCTATGTGTGAAAAACCGCATTTAAAAGTTTCAAAGTAACACGAAAGCAGATCAGAGAGATGAAGACTTAAAACTCTATATCTCCAACAGTTTTACTCCAATCGACTTCAAATTTTTACACATTAAACTTAATATGTTGTACAATAATATAAGTAAATAAAAAAAATGAAAAAAAAAAAAAAAGGTGAAACCTTACCCCCCTTATAATAGATTTCTGACTACTCGCTTTAAAACAGAATAAGCAATTTCAGCGGTGCACTTACAGTAGGTTACACTGTACGACTAGTAAATTGTTACTAAAGTAGTTCACTCGGAGAAGTTAAGAGTGCCACGTGGAGTACACTGACTAGTTGATTCCAATAACACCAACACGTTTTTTGATAGGCTAGTTTCTTTTCAATATAATTGTTTTAGCATTTCTAATTCACATTGACCAGTTAAACTTTTATTAATTGAATAAATCTCTAAAATATGATTATTCCCACTGCACAAGGCTTCTCTTACGATCAAAGCAATTTCCATTTAAGTAGAATAATATTATCAACCGCAAGTCGTTCCCTCCATACCGCACCCTGCTGTACCACCGCATCTTCCTTGGCAGAGAAAAACAGAAAGCGTTTATTATGTAAGACAGTGAGTAATTTGATTTGGGGGAGAAATTTCAATTTGGCTGTTTATTTAATTTGTTTTCACTTAAAATTACGATTTGTTTTAGAAATTAATTTAACATAATACGAGTATATTACAGATAAGATTTGTAAAATTAATGTTGTATTTTAAAATTGGTATTTTCAAGCTATGTTAATTAATATATTAATTTATGGAGTTAATTAAATGAAACATTAAATTTTTATGCACAATTAAAAGTTTATTTACGGATTGTTTATAACATTTCTGTTAATATAAAAATAAACAATATTGATTGATTGTTTGTGCTTGATTTACAAATTAATTTACAAATGGGAATTGTAATCGGCTGCTAGTGCTGCAACTAGTTCATAAACCTTCTTGTTGAGAATTTCTTCAAAATATTCATCCAAATATGTGCCAGAACCGAGTGCTATGAGGGTGCCAATGAATGACACATCGTTTCCATTATTGTCCTCAATGCGTACAGAAGCCGAACTAAAAACAACACAAAAATTAATATGGATCGTGTAAAATAAATTCTATCGAAAGATAAGTTGTGTTCAGAGATAGACTTACCCAGTATTTTTTCCCAAGACGCTATGAACGACGGTGTTGGTAGTGTTGCGGTCTATGATAACGTGTACGTACATACTGAAATCGAGAAATTCTGCAAATACTTTTCCATGTCCTCCCACGCCATTGTACGTTGCGTACCAGTTGTAAACGGCCTGATAACAGATAAAGGGCACTTACAAGATGAAAACTTTAAATATCCAACGCAGAAACTATAGTCCAAATCACGATAGTTCGGCGGCGAATTATACTTAAAAGAGGTTATATTTTTTAAATATAGTTTCTCGGGCTTCCTAGGCACGTAGCATTTTATCGCCCCTAATATATTCTGCTTTTCCTTATACTTTGTATCCCGACAACAAGAATGATCTATTCATGGCTACTGCTATTATAAATTTCGGTTTCTCAATCAAAAAGGTGGTGTTAACAGGAAATAGAGGTTATAAGAACGGTATAAATCTATAATACGATAATGAATTTTACCTTATTCGTTTCTATACACATTATAGAAAAATAAGTGACTCAGTGCTTTTTAATTATATGGGCAGTTTATACCCACAACTTGTGTTAAATATGAGTCGCCGTCGAACTCTCGTAATTTGAACTATATAAAAGATTTTATAATTAAGCTTACAAAAAACAAACACGAAAATAACAACATGAAAATTCACACCAGAAATAATGTAGTGGTGCAAATTCTCAATGCCAAATTACATTGTATTAGATAAGTAATTCTAAGTTAGTTATAAGTTGTGTATAACAGTTATAAGTTAGTTTTAAGACAACTTAAAAGGACTGCTTTTTACACATACAATACAAGATTACTCCTTATCCAAATCCATTTTATAAATAGAAACTTTAAAATTAAAATAATGATAGCTCTAGCTAGGATTATTTAAAATAGACATAAGAAATGTTTAACAAATGTAGTAAACATTCATATAGCAATAAAAATACTTTGAACTGAACTAATTAGTTAAGTTAAGATTCAGTTAACTAATTAAAAATGTAGCCGGTTTACTTAACATAGCGCGTAAACAATTTTATGTAAGATACAACGTTTAATAATTTATTTAACTGCTTTTAAAAAACTAAATCTTCTTTTTGCGCATTAGCATATTCGTTAATCTTCTAAAGACGGCGTTTTTAAGGATTTGTAAAAGTCCTCTTTAAGGTTCATTAAAAGCTTCTACATTAGCTATGAAGTAACATCTTTTAGTTTAAACATTATTATTTATTATCCCTGTTTCGCGATTATTGTATGCCACAAATTATGCCTATCTAATATATATAAATTACGTGTCACGTTGTGTGTCCGCGATGGACTCCTAAACTACTTAACCGATTTTAATCAAATTTGTACACCGTGTGCAGTTTGATCCAACTGGAAAGATATGATAGCTTACATCTCAATTTATGATTGCAATATTATCTTATTGCAAATTATTTGTCTATTAATTATCTGTTAGCTCCAAACGATTTTAAAAGATGGCGACATCTGTTGACTAGATTGAGTAAATATTCAATAGATGGCGCTATGTAATGTAATATGACAAAAACGTTAGGCACAGCAACGCGTGGCCGGAACAGCTAGTGATATTATATATACAAGTACATTGTTCAGTAGCCCCAAAAATTTACCTTTCTGGGCGGCTCTGCTTATGGCTTTCACAAAACTAATGCACAGCCGCGCTTAGTAATTATTAGCCCTTATTAATTTCGAACATTCATCCTAAATAGTTCCTAATAAGATTAAACTTACCGTAAGGTTCGCGAATTCATAGTGGACTTGCAAATGGGCCACGCTATCGTCGTGGGTTATCTCAACATTCTTGTTTTGTCTTCAGGGGGGTGGGGTGTGGTGGGGTTAAGGTTTCAACTTTTCTGTTATTTATTCATATTATTGTACAACATATTAAGTTTATTGTGTAAAAATTTGAAATCGATTGGAGTAAAACTGTCGGAGATATAGAGTTTTAAGTCTTCACTTCTCTGGTCTGCTTTCGTGTTACTTTGAAACTTTCAAAAGAGGTTTCTCACACATAGCTTTTTCAGAGTCGGTGTCATCTCTACCTCAAAATCAATTGGACCAATTCTTTTGAAATTTTGCACACTCTTTCTTTACATAAATGCCGAGGTAACGCTGTTAGTTTTTTTTGATTTTAACGTATTTTAAAATAACAAAGTTTTTTTAATAAAAAATCGGGATTTTGACTTCTAAGTGCTATAAAAAATAGAAAAATCAATAAAAGAAAAACTCGACAGCATTACCTGCAGAAGTTATCAACTAATGAAATCATGAGTTATGAGTGGCACCGCAATGTTACTTTTTTTTGTGACGTCTGCGCAGATTCGCTGTCAATGCCTAATTTCTTGACATTTATTTATGAAAACTTCACAAAGTATTCTTCAAATGTCAATTTATCATGTAGTAATTATTGAAATAATTATATATTAACTTTGTCGTCAAAAAACATTATCGAAAATATGCTTAAGGACCGTGGACGTAAGAAGCCCGTGAAGTATCAATAAAAAAAATAAAAATATATGCTTATTTTTATCGTTTTACGTTCCACTCAGACTCAAATGTTACTTTAACGGAGATCGTTTAATTTTTTTCTACATTTTAAATACTTACTGCCTGTTCAAAAACGGCACCAACGTAGGAGTAAACGGGTTAACAGTTCCAGTTGCACTTGCTAAGCCCAGGCCGGCAAAAAACATCACAAATATTTTAATCATTTTTGTAAATATGGTGAAGAATTATTACAAGATCAAAATAATTATTAGCAGCGCACTACTTCAATTCCTGATTAACTGTAAATTAAAATGAACAAATTCACTCAATTATTTTAGTTATTTACTCAACTGTGTCTACAACATATGGATTCTTATTGAAAACAATCGCACAACATTTTCCACGTTCTTGAATGTGATTGGCCAAGATTTTAATCATACGACTAGTGTTTAATATAATATAAAAGTTACATAATTATGGAAATCATCATCGAAACAATCTTTGTTTACTGTGATCTAAAATTAGTAAATTCACCTTGTTACCACAGTGTGTGTTATGTCATCATATTTGTCATTGTGATTACACATGGATGTTCAAGCTAATGTTCTGTATTTTGTAATACAATGAATACATCCCGGTCGTTAGATCCTGGTCTACCCCTAAACATAGTTATATCTAGTTAAGTTTTATCCTGGATAACAAAAGTGACCTGCTTCGTATACAATGTTACCTAATATATAACGTTTTATGATTTACATTTTATCTTCTTGCTAAATAAATCCACCTTTTCGTCCATTAACATATTACATAACTAAATAAATTTATAGGATGACATATAGTAGCAACAATCAAATAATTTGTGTCAAAATTTCATTACCATTAATTTACAGGTTACAATAGTTTACAACTTTTGTATTTTTCAAAACATTGGAAGGATCTGAATTTCGTGTGTTGATAAAGCATTGGTCAAATCAATGGCTTTCCAACTGTTAGTGAACACATATCATTTGAAGAATTCCGTTACATAGTTACGTATATTTAACGTTTATTTAACATAAAAACGTTCTTTTATCTAATATATATAAATTACGTGTCACGTTGTATGTCCGCGATGGACTCCTAAACTACTTAACCGGTTTTAATCAAATTTGTACACCGTGTGCAGTTTGATCCAACTTGAAAGATAGGATAGCTTACATCTCAATTTATGATTGCAATATTATCGTATTGCAAATTATTTGTCTATTAATTATCTGTTAGCTCCAAACGATTTTAAAAGATGGCGACATCTGTTGACTAGATTGAGTAAATATTCAATAGATGGCGCTATGTAATGTAATATGACAAAAACGTTAGCCACAGCAACGCGTGGCCGGGACAGCTAGTATATATATATTTTTAGGTTAATATATTGCGTAAGGTTACATAACATATGTTACTTTTGATACCTTCAGTATTTATGTAATTTAAATGTATATAAATAAAACATAACGTTAGGTATAAAGTATAACTATATATATACGTTATAAAATACTCTTTTGGTTTTAGCAGTAAATGACTAATTCAAATTATTTGATCATGATATTAAATTATATGCTTTTAAACATCTATTCATAAATGAAAGAGATAATTTTGATTCCAAATTTTAAAGTTTTATTTTTAAACTATAAACAAATAATAAAGATAAATATAATTCATTCAGTGATATATTTCATTAGTCGCATATTTTTAGCAAACGGAGGTCATTTACAAGGTAGAGTTGTAATCCACTGCTAACCCTTGAAGTAGTTGTCGCACCTTTTGATCAATACGTTCCCCGAAGAAATCCTCCAGCGCTGAATCTGTTGCGATTCCCCTTAAAGTGTTTTGCTTACTTCCCTGTACTTTAATACTATCCGAACTAAAAATGAATACGAGTATAATATATTAAATCACACATAAGGTAATGTGGTATCTCAATTTAGACTTACTTGGTATTTGTAACCTTTGAATTGAAAATGGAGTAGACAATTTTGCGATCTATCCAAACGTCTAGATGCAGATGCGAATCAGTGATTTCTACGACAATTGTTCCTTCGGGACCTTTGCCATAATGCTGTACTATAAAGTTATAACTGGCCTAATAGCAGAACGCATTTTTATTAAATTATACGACTTAAAAGTTTTTCAAAAAAAAATAAACTTACAGTTAGTTTTTTATATTTATAGTGAATTAGGAGGTCGACGAAATGATCATCATGGGTTATATCAACATCCTTGTCTACGTAGAGGGTGTGAATACCGAATAGTTTGCCTCCTGTGAAACTGATCTCTGCGACGTGTCCATTCCTCTAAAAGTTGATAAACGGTTTATATTTAGTTGCAAAGTTTGGTAACTCTTGGAAAACCCTATTTTGACCCTATTGACGACCTAAAAGAACCCGTTTCGGGGTTCATTTACATAGGATTTTTGCTCCTTCTTTAAGCCTACATGTTATCGGACAAATTACGATGTTTAGGCTCAAATGAGGATGATATTCAAAGCCTCATATAAACCTATTCCTTAAGTATACTTACACCAACAAAGCTCTCAGTGATGTCAGGAAGCGACACAGACCGGTTAAGAAATACTTGTTTAAAGGCTGCAATGACTTCTTTAACCCCCTCATTCGTGGCTTGTTTGGTTGGGATACTACAAGTACAAATCAAATGTTCTGGTTATTAGGTAGCATCGCTGGGTGTCTAAAGATTGCTACGTGAAGACTTAATAAGAATTATTGATAAAAACGTACTGATATATGGCAAAAGGGGGAGAAGGATGGATGAACAAAATGAGTATAAAGAGTATGCGATAACGCCTTACCATCATATATAAAGGAAAAGAACACAAGACAGACAAGCATTATAGCGAGATTTAGAATGTGTAATGAGGAACAGCGAAGTAGGTATATGGAAGAAAATGAGTGGAAAGTCTGAGCAGAAGAGACAAATAAAGAGAGTTGAAGAGCGTAAGAGATGTGAGGACATTATGCGAATTTTAAATAGACAATGAAAACAAGACACGCGATTTGTTGAGAAGGTGCAGAAAATGTAAAACTTTGAGTACAGCATTAAATACAAATGATGTAAGGCAATAGTTTGTTCTTACTCTCCACCCTTGAAAAGTTTCAATACAGGAATAAATGGGTTTACTATGGCACTAGCCACGCCCAATCCAGCGAAAAACACAAACAGTATTTTATTCATTTTCGTAAATAAGAAGAAAGAAACAATTAAATTACAAAATGATTATTTCAAATTTATAATGCTTTAAATTTTAACTAAATATAAATTAAATTAAATATATTCACACATATATATTATGACCTACTCTGACAAAGTAATAAAGCCACATTCACACCGCTTTTCTTTTAATTTTCAATGTACTTTGTGTGCATGCTTCATATGTCAGAAATATCTTTTTTATATCTCACAAGCTAACATTTATGATTTTAACATACACTTAAAATTAATCTTTTAGCAGGTGGGAATGATACCTAACTATCGAAAACAACCCGCAATACTTAACTGAAATTCTAATCATGTGACTTATATTTAATTAACATTAAAGAAATACAATTTAAATATATATACATAACATACTTACCATAAATTTTATGAAGGTCGTATGATTTGTATGGACCAATCATCATCCAGAACGTTACAATCGTCGTTTGCCTCCATTGAATATTATTTAACATTAAGCAGATCACAGTTGTGTCAATTCCTCTAGCAAATACCATGTGGAGTCTTTTCACTATTTTTGTAATTTTTATTTGTGACTGATAAATACAAAATGTGAAATGTACACATTGAATTCATGTGACACATATTTTATAAACAGAACGTACCATATTTGCCACATTTTATTATTTACCGAAATTCAACATACTTTATTACATCATTAAATAAACGAAAAACACTCTCAAAGTCTTTTATTATATTATATAAAAACATCTTCGCAATTGCTACCTGGCCCGCTAAATCTAAAAATATTACCATCTGTCTCTTAACAAAGACGTTTGACAACTCCTACCTTTGTTAATTAAACTTGTTTTTATAATATTTAACTATTTTGGAGAAGCTAATAAAAAAGATATTTCTCCTCTATACAAATTTCAAGTCGGTACAATTTTTCACACTCAGACTCCATCGGATTTTATATTTTGTCAAGGTTTGTTAGCTCATAAGGTTTGTAGTAAGATGGAAAACTCATAAGAAAAAACTAAGAAGAAAAGAGAAGAGCTCGACAGTAAATATAGGAAAATGTACTGGATGATAGGTATCCAACTATGGAAATGCTCAGAAATTTTACAACGTTTTCAAAATTAAGTACTGAGTGCTATAGTAAACGCTCCTTGGTTTATTCGAAATAGCGACCTCCAACGACATCTCCAAATAGAGACCGATGCTGAAGAAATGAAAATATGCTTCTAAGCATCATGGGAGACTGCACTGTCATCCGAATGATGAGGTTCTCCAACCAAACGTTAATCAGAAGACTTAAGAGAAAAAAACCCTCAAAACTATAAATAGTGTAAATTAAGGAAATGTCAATGGACAATCCTTAATATCGTAGGTTTTTTATAAATATTGGTTATAGATAAATTGCTGGTTGGTCAGTAGACCAGATGTAATTATGTAAATGAATACAAATATTAATAATAAGGTTTGCGTATGACAACTAAGTAAGAGTATATGGAATATATATCCGAGAAACCAAAGCAAGTTACTCATAAGATGTGACACACCGTGCTTGGTCCTTTCAATAAGGATTCTCTTCATAACTGAAACATGAAAGCGAAACTTGTTTCTCACCATTATGTATATAATATAAATTGAAAGAATTATTTTTATTCACGTGTTTAAAGTTTATTTATAACCTGAGCTATAGTACAATAAATTTTCAAAAACTTACACTGAATGTTAAATGTAATTTTATATTATTAATTTAAAGTTACATTCACTGATATTCTTAACTTTTTATTATTAATCTGAAAGTTATAATCCTTCGCTAAATCTGAATCCATTCGATTAAGCGTGTCAACAATGGCATCCTCGATCGACTCCTTGAAAATCCTAGCTCTATTGTTCATCAGCCTGGTAGTAGTCAACTTGTCAGTGATATTTCCAAGCAGAACAATATCAATCGGCCTGAAAAATCCAAGAACATTAATAGGTCTAAAATAGGGTCAGTCGTATTATACTGACTTACAGATTTGTAGCTTTGAAATTATAGTTAGAAGCTTTCATGGTTTTACGTTCTATGAGAATATAAAGGTAGATGCCGAAATCCGTGAGTTCTGAAACAACTTGACCTTCAGACCGTGCACCGTCGATGTTAGCTGCATAGTGATAAGTAGCCTTAAGAAAAATAAGTCATTATGTTAAGCGAGAATACTACGAAATAATTTCTTATCGTGGGTTAACTCACAGTTAGCTTTTCAAATTTATATTTGATCACCAAATGAACGTAATCTTCATCGCTGCATAACTTAGATATGTGGTTCTTGTAGATACTGTCTAGACCGGATAGTTGACCATTTGTCATTACCACCTCTACCGGTTTGCCATCCTTCTAAAAATATACAAAAATGATATAACTATTAATGCATTAGCAAAGCTACTAAACTTTATCATCCAGTTCATTAGTCCAACAGTTTCGAACAATCTAAATTTAAGTTAAACTCATAAATGCAACCAAGTAAATTCTAATGCAGATCAACTTGTTGAATACCGCAGGAGTGCTTGACACTCAAATATTGCTTTCGGATTATTCGAAGATGTGTGACTAATGAAATAAACAATCGATACTATAAATTGTTTCATCTTACATCAACAAACGTTATACTAGTATCAGGTAGTTTCATAGTTTGATTTTTAAATAATTCTGATATGATTGCCATACATTCTTGAATAGCTTCATGCACTTCCAGTACAGTTGGGAATCTGAAAATTAATTAATGATTGAGAGCATTGATACTTGACTGAAGACTAATTTAATTCATTACATATTATACATTTAATTATTATATTAAATCGCCGATGAGAAGCAAATGGTGATATTGTAGCAACCCATGTTTAATTTATTTAAGTCATCATATAATATATAGAAATTATTACGTAAGACAATTCGAATAAATCAAAAACAGTTTCTCAGGCTTCCTAGATACGTAGCCTTTTATAGCCCCTAATAATATTCTGCTTTTTTTTTTAACTTTATATACCGACAACAAGAATGATCTATTCATGGCCACTGCCGTTATTAATTTTGGTTTCGCAATTAAAAAGACGGTGTTAACAGGAAGCGTTTCTAACACATTGACACTTCTATTTGATCTACTCAATAAAACGTATTGAACAACAATTATTTTACAATAGAACACAAAAATTACTATTCTAACCGAAAGTGAAAAAATTCGACCAAAATCCAAAAAAATATATATAGATTCGATTATAATATATTATAAAATTATAATGTTACGTAATAAAACTAAAATATTACCTAGAAATATTTACATTCAAATTGAAACTAATACTCACTCTTTTTCTTTGAAAAGTTTCAACGCCGGAAAATAAGGGTTAGGGTTAACAGCAGTTGCAACGGCAAACCCAGTGAAAAGCACCACCAGTGTTTTATTCATTTTTATAAATACGATTAAAATTAAAAAAAAACAACGATTTCAGATATGCTTCAATGTTTTATCAATTATGAAATAAAATTAAAAATTAAAAACAAAGTCAAGAAAAGGAAACCACCTATGTCAACAAAATGGTATTTGATGACGATGTTTTGTTAAGTATTTTAAGTTAACTCGCATTAATTACTTTATCAATATATGAAGTTTCTACTTTAATTTTATTTTAGAATTTGAGGCGATTTCAAAGACAAGGTCATATTCGCCTGAAGTTAATTTATTTTAATTAAATTTGGTTTATTAAGTTTATATCAGTAATAAATACGAGCACTTTTTGAATTTTTTCTGGATTGTCTAAAAGCATCTCTTTTAGTTCACCACTGATGTGTTTTGTGCGTTGAGTTTGATTTTGTGGGCAGGTTCCTAGGAGATGATGGACTGTTATTTGCGTCTGACCGTTACATGATGGACAGAATAGTCTGGTGCTCCACAAAGAGTATATCTCGTTAGGAGAATAACTGGTTAACTATATGCTCTAACAACACATCGTCCAATGTCTAAGACAGCGGTTTCGATCCAGACAATTTGAAACCATACTTTTCCCCAGTAGGGAAAACTAGCCAACTGAGATATATTTATTCATTTTTAAAACACCTTGTTGTAATAATTTAACTTTCTCATTCACATTTTCATATTTCAATTTCCTTTTTAATCAAAAAAACCTGCAATGAAATATATTTTCCTCGTGATTGAAATTTATACCTTTTGGTAATGCCGGAGTAAATTATAAATGATCATAGAGTCCTGTTTAAAGTCAAATAAACAGGCGCTGTTACCACATTTTTCGCATTTTTCAGAACAGCCAGGAAGGAAACTAACTACTTGAATATTAATTAGATGCTGGAATACTTTATCTCATAATAACAGTTACCTTTTTTTAAATTTCCTTTTTACTGTAACGTCATGACATAAACACTCTTATTTATTAATATTTTTAAAGAAGAAATATATATAAAGGAATAAAACAGGATATTACTTGAAAAAACTCTGGTGTTCATGATAGTACCCCTTTCCTTTCCTTTCTGTTGCTCTTGTATTCTAAAGGTCTACAAATTTTCTCCTCTTTCTTTTACACCGACATTCGCTATCATTATCCATCGACCTGGGTTCACCACTGATGTATTAAATATTTAACACCTTAGATTCAACAGAGTATCTATTTTACCGACATAATACCTGCGATATTTATGATGATTACACCAAAATTTGTACTTTTCATGTTCTTTCATTTTCGTATTAATAAAATATTTGTTTTGTTGTATTAATGACGCTCATAAATATATACCAGGCGCTGCCACGTGGCATGTGCGGTACACTGGTTTGAACCTGGTTTGATAGATAACTAACAAATGTTACCTACACACCGCTTTCTAGATTATATTGTCAATTTATCCTATTATATTTAATTGAGAAATGTCTTTTGATAATATTAGATATTTGTCTCAAGTAGTAAAAGACCATAATCATCATCTATAAAAAAAGTAAACTAGAGAATACGAGTATATATTGTAATGTAATGCTCCCTCAATGGGCTTGTGTCCTACATCTTAACTTCTATAAAACTGTACTATATATAGATAAAGTTGGTTACGAGAACTTCAAATGTCCAATTATTTTTTTTATAATTCCTTATATGTTACGAGATATTAACAATTAAAAAAATAAATTTGTTCTTTTAATTATTTAAAGGATTCAACGTTATAGAACATTCGAAGACATGTGACATCACGTCCGCTAAGTTGCTATCTCTTTTATACAAAGGAGATAGTATATTCAACATAGAACTCCTATTAATAGAAAAAATAACTGACCTATCCCTTGATAGTACAGACCTGTTACGTCATAAATATGGCCGACATCAGTACCGCTTAAACTACAATTCGATAATTTAATTGTTATATCTCCGTCAACATTTAGATATTTATTAAAATAAAAACGCCAATACACATTTATTAACATCAATTTCAATCAACTATTACAAAATCGACCACTAAAAAATGAGTACACTAGCCTATTTGGAACACATGGAAATCGTAGCATCAATTCAGCTACTGCAATAAGTTGAAATATTTGCAGAAATTGTAGTAATACTGCAAGACATTCTAGTAGGTATCCAAAGCCTCTTGTAACATAGATTGAATATTTGTTATAACCTTATTTTTAAAACAAAATTCATGCGTAATTTTTTTTTAAATTACCCACACCTCGCCCGTCGATTCTAAAAGCGTCTCTGTTACTATCGAATAATTTTACTACGGTAGATTGTTTCATAAGACAATTTTATTCACACGTTAAATTCAATTGTGTCTAATCGGCAGATAATTCTTCTCAAAGACTTAAAATATATTTAATTGAACTTATAATTAGATAAAATATAATTTTAATAACTTTAATTAATAAAACCGTTCCTTTTTTACTTTAATTATTTTTAAATATTTTAAATTTAATTGCAATTATCTAGATTATACAACAACGTATATCACATCTCAATTTTACGTCTCTACAGGAATATATACAAGTATGTGTGAAAGGATCTACCACCACTGGTTGGGTTGTTCAATTCCCTAAAGGCAAGATGCAATTATCGTGGGAAATCTTACTTAACATTGTTCAATAGCTTTCGAGACATTTCTTTTTATAAATGTTTTCCTAAGGGTTATGAAATTAAGGTTTCGTCCAATTATAAAAAAAAACGTTTTCAGGAATGCTGTACGAAACCAGTAATAAAGAAAAGTATGGATAAAAAATAAATGGTTGTATCTGTATTACAGATTTAAGTCTCACTTGAATAATCGTTTACTGGTGGCACGATTGTCTTAAGTCAGTTCGGCTCTTCGGCTTCGACTCTGTGAAGTCTGTCTTAAGACAATTTATTACCGATGCTTCTGTTTATTCTAGTTTATACGATATTGTCTTTATCTATCTAAAAATAGTCGTGCAGCTACCCTTAACGCAAAAAAGTTGTTTGTTATTAAGAAGAGATAACTATGAACTATTTTTATTTATTTATAGTTTAATCGCCAATAGCCAACTGCACATCATGAAAAATTTGATGGTTTTATGTTATACTTTCATAATGACAACTATTCATTCAAGATAAAACAAAAGTTATTCGAATTTCGAAACCGCCCATGATATAGTTCAAATCACGATAGTTCGGCAGCGACTTATACTTAAAAGAAGTTATCTGTACAGAGGATCTGTATAAATCTATAATACGATAATGAATTTTATCTTATTCGTTTCTATATACATTATAGAAACATAAGTAAGTCACTGCTTTTTAGTTATATCTGCAGTTTATACCCCACAACTAGTTTTAGGTATGAGTCGCCGCCAAACTCTAGTAATTTATTAAACTATACCATAAATACTGCTTGGAAGTCGTCGGTGATAGGACGCAGCATCGAAATTAGACCGACGTTAAACAAAATGGATTTAAAACAAAGGATAAAATATCATTTTGCGGACAGTTCACTTACTTTATATCAGCAAAATAAATATTCCCATTACTATACTCGTAGATATCAAGAATATAAACGCCCATCACTTAATTTTCCCGACTACTTTGTTTTTATTTCAGTATTTGACACGTAAGCATGTCCAGGTCCATTGTCTCACTGCTACTGTCCCGCGTCCCATTACATGTGATATACATTGTTCATTTCGCCATCAGACCTATTGACAACACACATTATCACTTTCTACACGAAACATTTATATTATCAGTGACGGAGTTATCAGAGAAACGAGGGGGTTCCAAAGTGTACTAATACATGACAAGTGGTGAGACGATATAAACTTCTACATCACATTTCATCTAAAATTTGACTTTAAAAAAAAACAAGAACGAAAAATTAATAAGATTAAAAAAATGTGTTGTCCACAATGTGTGACTAGACGTGACAAATGAGGATGCCAGTTGTTTATGCCATACTAAAACTGAGTAGCAAAATTCCGCGAAGAGTCCGTCAACTAGTTTAATCCGCCACTGCTTGTGATACCATTATGTTGTTCATTTGTAACATGTTTTTGTTTTGTTTAGTTGTCTAATGGTTCTTCTTTTCTTTTCTTATAGATACAACGTGTTGTTCATGATTTTGACATATTTCCTGCCCATCGGGTCCATGACGTACACATACGCCCGAGTTGGCGTGGAGCTGTGGGGCTCACAGAGTATCGGGGAGTGCACGCAACGGCAACTAGACAACATCAAAAGCAAAAGACGGGTGAGTTGGAACAGTCTGATCTAAAAGTTCAAAAACATGCCCCAGTAGCCAGTAGCATGCTGTCATTCTGTCCGAGAGGAAAACAAATATTATTAGGGCTATAATTTGTACGGATTATTAAATTATTGTCCACATATATCGAGCAGTCAATTACGGCTTTGAACGCTTCTAAATTTACTGGCTGCATGTTCAACACGGAAAACAGACAACTCATTAGATTTTTTGAGTAGGATTCGGGCATGAACCGATGATTATGTTCTATAAAACCATTAGCTACTATAGGAGGTCTGTTCAAAAAATAAGGTGAGGCAAAAATTTCGCGGGCTACGTACATTCGATTATCGATTTTTTTATTTTGTTATGTTGGTACACTCGTCTTGAACATATCTTCACAGTTTTAGCTATATAGCACATTTAGTTTGTTTGTGAGAGGCATAAAAGTTAGAAGTGTTTTGCGTGTTCGGCAATTTTTCTGCTGTCGAAAAACATCGATCAAAGAGTTTGCATTAAATTTTGTGTGAAAAATGGAATCAAGTGCTCCAAAACACTTGAAATGTTGAAAGTGGCATACGGTGAGTCTACTTTAAGCCAAAAAAATGTTTACAAGTGGTATACGCTTTTCACAGAAGGTCGAGAAGATGTGAATGACAACGCTCGCCCAGGACGCCTCAGCACATCAACAACCGATGAAAATGTTGAGGAAGTGAAGAACATTGTTATAGAGAATCGTCGAATCACTATTAGAGAAGTTGCTGAGGATGTCGGCATATCGGTTGGCTCATGCCATGCAATTTTTTTCGGAAATTTTGTTCATGAAGCGTGTGGCAGCGAAGTTTGTTAATGCACCTGCTCACTCGTCATTGCTTGTTCGTAATTTTTTTGCCAAAAACAACACCGAGGGGGACTACTTTGAAGGGGACAAAATAGAAATTAATGAATAAATAAATATTTTTTGAGAAAAATGAAAATTCACCTTATTTTTTGAACAGACAGCGTATAAAACATTTACTTAACACTAACTTAGCTATGTTTGCCGGCAAAAGCTTTTAGTATCTGCTTAAATAAAAGTATTATTACAACTTACTTACAGAAACTTACATGTCTGAAAATGTATGTGGTAAACTTGTCGAAACTTGTAACCACCAGTAACTTTGCAAAAGACGATATCAGAATTAGAGTCTGCATTCAACAAGATCCAGCGCAGACAGTGATATGACCAGTATTATAATAAAGCAAATATACTCGTATAAGTTTATCAAAACTTAGGTCCACCGGCTACACTGTTTTAAATTGTAAAAACTTTATGAAATTTTAGAATATTTCAGAATCATATTTTAGAACCAGTATATTTGAAAAGAATTGTTTTGTAAATTTATTATGAATTAAGAAGATCCTCGTGATCCTAGTAAAGAATGGAGGGAGAACTTGCTGAAACTTTGTAAATTTGTTCTACGATAATCAATAATTAATAAAAATATTAAATAAGGGAAGGTTTCCGAAACTTTGAAGGAAATAATTAGTTTTAAAAAATGGAAATTTCACGTACAAATATATGGGGATTCATTGCCTTGTACATTTTATTAAAATTTCATGTAAGTATCATGTAAGAGAAAATTATTTACACTACGGTGGTACTAGAGTCTCCTTAAGGAGGAAATTTTGTTTTTGCAATAGTTACAGAAAAGATTCTTTCATATACACCTAGTTTTTGAAAGCCGTGTCACCATTTTCTTATAGTTAAAAGTTATATTATGTGGTAAAGTTGAGCTAAAAATTATGATTTGTATGAAAAATGACTATTTTTAATCATGTATAAAAAGAAAACTATGAACCCTAGGTCTTTAAAATTTTGAGACAGCATGTATTTTAACTATTTGTATCGACCCTCCAAATTTCACGACGTTTTCATCATTTATGTTGACGTCCTGTACCTCCTTAAGCAAATGAAAATATACATATTTTTGTCATGCTGTACTTCATTATTCATTGCAAAAAGAAAGATCTTTAAACCCGGGTGGCTCTTCAAAAGACTCATCCGACACTGTTAAACGATTCGATTACATTTTGTGTCACAAATTACGCTAATTAGATAAAAAAATATTACCTAAAAAATGTTTTAATTATTATTAAAAAGAAAAATATAAACATTTAACTTTCATAAAAATTAAAAGGATATACTTAAGAGGTCTTAATTTTCTTGAAATTTCCTGCTAAAATGATTAATTTCAGTATAAAAAGATTTTAAAAAATATTTATATTAACATAGCAAAGTAAACCAAATCAAAGCCGTCCTTTGAAGTTTATCTAGCTCTTTATGTCGTAGTTGCAATGTCTGCTTTCTTTGTTCTTCAAAAGATTTTTTTAATTTTTATAAAATCATTTATCTCTTGGATTTTAAATCATTTTTATTACTTAAGTCTTATTATTATTTTTCAAACTCTTTCCCTTAAGCTTCCTCGTCTGTGAAACTCCGCGGCTTTACTACCCTTTCATTTGTCGTTATTCTCTCACCCAACCTCACCCATTATGTTTTACACGCCCTTTAACTTCAAGATGTAATTAAAAATAATAAAATATTAGCCTTCTTTTCATATTTCCCGCTAATAATTATTTGAAGATGTCTTATTAACAACGCGTCATGACTCTCTGTCTACCATGAGTCAGGTAAGACGTTAATCATTTCATAAAACGTTAACGTCAATTTCATTAATCTCTCTTTACCCTTTTCTAAATTAAAACTGAAAACGCTCGAGAATATATCTACTTTAGATTATCATTATTTTTAGATTTGTTAAAATATCTGTATCTAATTGGAAACTATACTCATCTCTTTTCTTCAACAGGCAATCGAACGTCTTTATTTTTAACACATCTACTAACATATGCCAATCATTTTGCTGTTTCTTTCTTTTTCATATAATTTTCTTTAATAAAACTTTGCACTGCTCTAACACATTACAATAATTTTTCTCTAAAAATAAACATTGCAAAAAATAAATAGAACTTGTTATGACTTAGCGGTCATTGTTCTCGACGCAGGTGTTCAAACATAAACAAAACACAATGCGTTGTTGCCATATTTACTTAATTTAAATTAAAGTAATGTTTAAATAAATTTACAATGTTGCACGATCAAAATATTTAAAGACAATTAATCGGATCCTTAGAAAATACGACGTAATAGAACAAACTATTTTTCTTAAACGTAAAATCACCCTTTATTTTGTATAATTTAAAAAGTTAAATTATATTCTTGCAGTTCCTAGAAAAATAATACTTATCGCTTAACTTGGAACAAAAAGTTTCCGTTTTCTTAAGTCTTTGTACTTTATACTTTTTAAATTTATCCTAAACGTCTCTAGTGTGCAATTACAGGAAGAAAAAACAGGAACAAACAACGAACGCCACGCCAAGACGCAGCGCCTCCAATGTTCTTTTGTGTTTCCGAGAATTTAATGACGTAATTAGACTTAATTACGTCATTAAGACATTGTGTTGCTGGCGGCTGCCGGAATTATTTGATTAAACAAAAATTAACGTTAAATCTTGGCTACTTGAGATCAATGCAAGTGAACTTTATGTTTATTTATAATTAACTAGCGTTGCTGTGTCTAACGTTTTTGTCATATTAAATTACATAGCGCCATCTATTGAATATTTACTCAATCTAGTCAACAGAATATTTACTCAATCTAGTCAACAGATGTCGCCATCATCGTCGCCAGATGTCATATGTCATATACAGATAATTAATAGACAAATAATTTGCAATAATAAATTGAGATGTAAGCTATCCTATCTTTCAAGTTGGATCAAACTGCACACGGTGTACAAATTTGATTAAAATCGGTTAAGTAGTTTAGGAGTCCATCGCGGACATACAACGTGACACGCAATTTATATATATTAAGATAAAGAAGATTAATTAAGATGAAGTAAAGAAATTACAAAATATCTAGTGTGTTCAAGGTGTTCTTTACCTCTTAAGATGAGATAATACTCGTCAAAAGAAATCGAAAATTATGGAAATAAATTGTATATTTATAGAGAAAAAATTTGTTTTAGCCTTTACATGAAACATGGTATAAAAACATTCCGAAAGCACAAATCTAGGTACAGAATGTAACGCAATGTAACACTTTTTTTTATATATAATTTCTCGGGCTTCCTAGGCACGTAGTCTTTTATCGCCCCTAAAAATATTCTGCTTCTTCTTATACTTTATATCCCGACAACAAGAATGATCTATTCATGGCTACTGCTATTATAAATTTCGGTTTCTCAATCAAAAGGGCGGTGTTAACAGGAAGCGAATGTAACACTTTAATTAGCTAGCGGTAAGCCATTAAGACGTAGAAAATTAATCTAACAATTAGCTTGTAGTAAGCTAGTAAATGTGTACTTTCTACATCGAGACAATTATCTACTTGAAACATCGAAAATATTTAAAAGATTATTACTTCGCGCAGCGCATTCCATTTGTAATATTAACATTCTCTAATGAATAATTATTCACCGTTTAAATTCCTAAATATTACAAAGTTAAAATGTTAATTGTTAAAATAGTAATTTAGCTTTGTGGCGTAAATTACTTATCGGCGGTTCCACAAATATTCTTCTTGAAATTCCAGTCAACATTCCAGCACATGGAATTCCAACGGAGACAAAGATGTGTTGTGGTTTTGTTGAGATCGGGTTGAAACGGTTCACAAAGCGTAGCGCAACGTTGGATAATGTCAACCGGATGCACAAACGTTAGGAACTGTTGCTGACACAATAGCAGGATATAGGATTTAACCCAAAGCATATCTATGATCTATAGACTGGCATTAGTGAATCAAATGCTTGGTACAACTGGTGCTTACAATTCTTTCATTCATAACTTGACGTTATTTAGAATCTAAATATAGACTTATTGGTACAAAATCCGTCTTGAAGCGACCAAAGATGTTGATGGTATGTCTTGAGGCGTCCGAAAATGGTGTAATTCGGATCGAAGCGATGAAACATTGATTTTTAGATGACTGTATTTTTGTAGACAAATAGATTTTGTAATTTTATATAAAAATCGTTTATTTACTTCTATAAACTTCACTTCACAGATACAAAAAAAAAATATGTTTAATTAATCGAAGAACTAAATAGATGTGTATTATAACTAGATAATTACTACAGGATATTGATTAGGTTATAATAACTGGATAATTGATTTAATACTTATTACGTTAGGGTCTGAGATAATTCTGCTAAATATGATATGATAAAGTATCTTTAAATGGTACTACTAGTTTTAGGTTAAGTAAAATGTTACCTAGATTTAACGTAATACCTGTGCGATCATCATTTGTTTACCGTTCACTTTATACGTAATTGAGATATAAAAAGCAGCAGATGAATCTGTTAAATATGTTAAACCCAAACATGGAGCAAGACTATTATTTAAATTACAAAATACTCTAGTTTACGTGTTTTTGTGCTCTATAAATATATTCAGCTGGTTTACTGTTCCTGTTACGTGAAAAGAAATGATGATGGGCGCAGATGTTCTATATATGCTACATCTCTCGATCCACAAAAACAGTTAACAATGTTGGGAAGAATAAAAAGAAGCAAAAAGAACAAGAAGAAAGACAAGGATATATTGATTTAAAACGTTAAAATTTTATCCAAGGTCAACTTTTTCTTATGTTACAAATTACGGACGATATAACGCCTTTCTCTGTTTTCTTGAAAAAGTTTTATGAGCCGTGACACGACTTCTAATAAGGGTCAGAGCGTGTGTCAGTTTTTAGTGAAAAATGACACATTAGCACCAGTAATTGACTGTTCTTAGGACAGTAGCTTAGTATTAGGGTTCAAAGATTGTTAGAAACATTTTCGTTTCGTTCCCTGGAAACAACAGCATTATGGTAGTAGATTTTTATTTTCTACATTCCATTTACATATTGCAAGTGATATCAATTCGAGATAAATAGTGCTAGTATAGTCCAAATCACGATAGTTCGGCGACTTATACTTAAAAGAGGTTATAAGAGCGGTATAAATCTATAATACGATAATGAATTTTATCTTATTCGTTTCTATACACATTATAAAAAAATCAGTGAGTCAGTGCTTTTTAGTTATATCGGCAGCTTATACCCCACAACTTGTTTTAAGTATGAGTCACGGCCGAACTCTCATAATTTAAACTATAGTTAAATTTATGTTTGTTTTAAATTCTGCATACATTTAAAATATTTGTTACAATTTTAATCCCATCCCATTTTGTAAATATAGTACGTCTGCCTAAAGCCGGCTCAAGACGATGAGGTGAACGCTCAATTCAAATGCTTGCCTTCTACGTGTGGGTCAAATATTGGAAGATTGACATGGCAAGTTTCCTGCTGCACAGTGGAACGAATGTTTGATCCGAGTGATTTATTTATTTTATTAATTTGTTGATATTATTGGCACTGACACTGTTTAACAAAAACTTTCAAATAATTAAAGAAACCTTCAAGTATAAAACCTTCTTTTGTTGGACGATTCGTACAGCAGTGCATTCGTGGATCAAATGTGTGGTGGAGATAGAAAATCCCTTTTAACTTTAACCACAACCTCACAATGTTGTTGCACAAACCAGTTTTGTTATGAATGCCATTCTTTATATTCAATGGTTTCAATATAAAAACAACGACCTTGAGTTTCCTGCTTTAAAATTATATATTATACTTCACTGATGTTCAACCTACTTAAAAATAGTATAAATAAATAGAAAATTATATTGTACATTTATTTAAATAGCTTGGACACTTCTGGTGAATATTTAAAACGATACATTCAAGGTCATTTTTGTTTATATTCAAAAGAATTTACTACGGAACACTTGCAGCATTGAAATGTTTGTATCGTAACGGGAGTATCAGAAAAAAAACTAGTTCTGCTGTGAATGGAATTCCTTGTATCAATTCATTCTAGTTTTTATGTTTGTTTATGTTTTTGTTATTTAACTGCACGCAAGACACAAAAGATGATTATTACCTTATGGTACGTCCAGAGCAGTGCAACATCAAGATGCAACATGTTTTATATTTGTAAAATGAGTGCTAATGAAACATAAAACATGTCGCCTAAGAAAAACCAAGTAATATTTATCTTAATAGCAGTGGCGGCCTTGAGGGGTGGCAAGCAGGGCAACCACGCGAGGCTTCGCACCCTCGCGCTACAACCCAAGAAGCTGTAGTGCGTAGTATGTTCCAGTTCATGAGCAGTCTTACTGTGATACACATATTCTCTGGTGTATTGATTTTGATATGATTAAAATTATTTACATAAGATTTAATTGGTTGAAATTCAGTAATTAATATGCGCCTCCATATATATGCCTTGAAGCACATTCAATAATTACAGGGTCCTTGCAAAACACCATGATTCAAAAGCAGTGGTGAACTGGGTTTTCAAATCTTAGTTAACATGAGACAAAAATTTTAATCAATATTTTTCTTTCATACACTAGGGGCCCTCGGACAGTCCGCCACTGACACTGCTCACAACTAATAGCATCTATTATTTGTGAGCAGCACGTATTATTTGTGTTGCTGCAGTAGATGGCACTTATCAATTCCGAAAGTTGTACTTTGCTAAAGGAGTTGTGCAGCTCCCTTTGCACCCCTCATCATCCAACTTGCTCTGTAGGACAGGAGTCTGTGCTTTATGTAAGATGTTGAGTACCTTGTCAATGTACGAGTATCACTTTCCTCAAAGTTGAACATTATTGTGTAGTACAGTCCAAGCACGCATGAATGGATATGTAGTAGTAATTTCTTAGAGTTCATGGCATGCCAAAAAGAAAAAGAAACGATTTGACTAGATACAATTGTTTTTGGCGGATTTCAAAAAACATAGTTAGCACAAGGAGAAATACGGAAAGAAGGTTTTCGTAATTTTGACTTTTTAAAACGTTCAGCTATTCCTTTAAATTAAAATGAATAAAATGCACAACTCTATTAAGACTTTGATCTTGAGACTTAAATCTTTTGATGTCTTCAACTTCTTAGATATTTAAAAGTTAGTGTGGTATATTAGCCTTTTTAAGGTGCGAGAGTTTAATAATATATAAGTATTAATATATAAGAATAAATAAGTATAAAAATAAAAGTAATTTTTAACATCTAAAGAATGTACCTTCAATTTAATTGACTTGAGAAATAGTTCAGAGCTAAAGGAATTCAATAATGGAATTCCATTTCTTCTTGAAATATTCTCCGTTCATTATAGAGTAGGTGGACAGAAAGGTGGCTGGCGAACCTTTAAATCTAATCCAGTAGATCTCTAGGTTTATCTCCGATTTTAATAATCCAAAATAGATCGTTGCATAATTCACTACTACTCCAAAGACGTTCATTTTATGAATCTAGTAGATACCATTAAGTAACAAGTAATTTTTGACGTTGAATAAACTTTACAACTGTCCATCTAAACAAATCAATACAGCAGCCAATAATCCAGAGAGGTGAGGTTTATTCAGAGGTTTTGTATTTGATTATTTATATACAACAACAACGACATGTCAAAATAAACAAAATTAAATAACAAATTAACCTATTGACAACAACTATACACTCGTATGTAACAAGGTTATTTTATATTTTAATTAGTAATGTGCCCTACAGGGGGTTGACACAATGGTATCAAAGCTACATGGTTTATTTAATTGTATTGTGTTCCTATATATTCCAGTGATAGCCAAGGTGATTATAAATTTACAGGGGTCTAATTATTAACTAACTCAGGACAGAATATTCAGCAACAAGTAAATTAAAATGCATAAAACAATGAATGCATCAGAAAGAGAAAAATAATTGATTATTAATCCGATAAACACAATTATGTGTATTTACCATAACTAAAGTTATCAGTTACACAACGTTTTTTTGAAACTTTAATCTACCCTTTTGCTCATTAGCATACCTGTAAATCTAGTAAGACATATTTTAAAAGATTATAAAATTTCATGTAGTCTTTCTTTATGATTAAAGTGATTTAGTGTATAAATAAAATAAAAGTCGTTTTAAGCAGTTAGCCATTGCGAGGCTCTTGTTCTTTGTGTAATTTATGTAAATTGAAATTAAGTATTTTTGATGATGAATGATGAGAAATGCAAAACTTATAAATAAATAAATGTAGAGTTTTAAAATTTTATATTGGATGATTTATAAAATTTAACAAGGACGAAGACGACAAATATTAATGACGATAAACTAAGGCACATGAATGTCTTAAGAGATATATGCAAAGATTCAATTGAGTTTTCTAAAGCGCGAGGCGCGAAATTCAAATACATATTGTTGTATTGTTGTTATTATTGTTGTAAACAAATTGTTAATATACCGATTGGTTGCTAGTGAAAACGCTAGTCTCATCCTGAGTCTCAGTGCGACAGAACAGTCTTGGTTCTGACTTCGATCGTACAATAACTCTAATTGTAACATCAAGTATTTTGCTGTAAGCACATTTTGCTATTAATCAATTTATAACACGAGAAATTTACATTTTGTTTTATATTTGGCATCTTTATTAGTTTAATAAAATACTATTGTAATTAAGTATTCAGATATTAAAATACAACTAATAAATGATTTATTTTAATAAAAGTGTTTGAATTAATAGTATTTTTAAAAAGATACTAATTGTTCCAACGTGGTACGTTGTAACAAGGTTTTACTTTAGACCGCTCAAGTATTATCAAATTGCAACAATACACCGTCTTAACAAGAATCCTGTTAATCATCTTAAAGAGAGTTAATTCTTATCAACGTGAGTGATTCAAGAAGGTGGATGATCGTCAACTGAAGAGTCTACTTCCAGAAACTAGCAACACGGCGTGATGTATTGGCAAGCTGAGTAATCTCCACATAGAACGAGCATCCGACCTCTTTTTACAACATTGATGTCAGGTGTAACATCCGCCCTCTAATCAACTTACAACAATATATATACAATATCAATACAATAGTGTATTGATAAACATTGAAGTAGAAACTTTTTCTATGCGAAACAACTCCAATAGGTTGTTATTATCATAGGCTAAAGAATTCTAATGTCGCAAGCAGTATGTTCCAGTGTGAGAGAACCCTAATTGGTATATGTCTAAACCCCTTTTGAATACTTACGAGTAAAGTGTGGAAGGGGTAAAACATAATAAATTAAATATTGGCTGAATCATGATCAGAAATGTAAATAGAAAGTTATATGTCGATAAATAACATGATGTGTTTATATAAATACTGAGTACTCGTATTTATCAGCTAGATGAGAATAATGTAGTACACGTAGTTCAAAAGTTGGAAGAGTAAGTCAATACGATTCAGTTAGTTTAAGGAAATTGTAGAAGTAGTTTCATGAAACTGCTGCGTACATACGATGTGCTAGATTAATACGTAAAACTATTGAAATCTGCATCTGCAGTCTTTGTAGGTTAATAACAAAATACGCGAATGCATTCAGATATACAGATGCAAATATTCAACCACATCGGTTTAGTTCTTCATTTGACCTTCTGCGGATATCTCTTTTATGATCACAATTATTATCCTTTTAATTTTATCCCAGTTAACATGTTGATGAAATTATATAGCTAGGTGAAGAATCCAGTCAAAAGATCTTTTTTTTTTCACTCAAATTTCAGATAGATGTCACCTGTGAAAAAAGAATTGTCAGAATCTTTTCATAAGAATATTCTTTCTCTTTCCAACATCATCCACTTAAATGGAGATACAGTTGTTGTCACGGAGAAAGAAACAAGATATATCTGTCTCTGTTACACTTTAATGATTTATTTGCAACTTCATTCAATACTGGTACGGTAGTATCAAATTGAATTGTTTCATGATAAAAAGATCATACGTATCTTTATGTCAAAGCGACTTTAAAAAGTTTACTGGGCTATTTATTATTAAAGAACATCTTTAACAGTGTAGTTACAAGTATAATCTATTGTATTTTCTACTTAGTTTTTTCTACTATATTTCGCTAATACCACATAGAATATTTTTTTTGTTTTAAGTATTTAATTCGATTCCTCAAAAGCATTTTCTAGTTTCAGTTTTGAGGAGAATTATCTCAACGTTCTGCTGCAGTCTTATGTTATGTGCTTTTCTAGATTTTCAGTTCTTTATTTATAGAAACGTGTTCTTTCTCCAACTCGTATAAAGATCACAATACGTGCTTTTAATATTTTACTCACGTCACAGCATTGGGATCGCAACATTTTTCATATCTCTCAAGCCGCTAAATTGAAAGTTTTTAAAGAATTTCTTTTTCTAAAGTATTTTTCTTATCTGCAATATGATGGTCACTACCCTTCAGCTAAAGTATTTTCTTAAGCTGATTTATAGCTGTACTTACTTTCGGAAAGCCGATTATAGTAAATAGACGATTACAAGGGTTTTATCAAATTTTAAATTGGAAATATCTTATTGAATAATAAACGGTAATACTTCATTTTAAGTTATCCGCCTTGACTTGTAGGACCTAAAAGAGTCATAATTGTCCTGTTCAATAATTCAATAGGATTGCCATTAGGCCACATTCCACATTCATCATTAAATTACATATCATTGTTCTTATCCTTATTCTATCTACCCATTCTCACTCCATCCAAAAATTAATTCCTACTACTTCTCCCTTCCTGCTACTCTCCCTCCTGTTTTTACTCTGGCATTCCTTCTCTTTCCTCGCTCCTTCTCTATATCTCCGCTATCCACCTCTTCCCTGCACTGCCTCCCTTTAATAATTGCACAATCTTCTTTTCACTTTTTACACTTTTCTCATATGAATACTTAATGTGCTCCAGCGTTTCTATGTCTCTCCAGCATACCTTGCACATCCTTTCCTCTCTATTTTCACAGTATCTGCTGTATTTCTCTTCGTTTCCCAATCTAAATACAAATCTATATGTTTCGAAATAGTGCCGAGTCCGAATAACACTTGTCAAGCCATTACTTTATTTGAACGGTTTTTTGTTTCCATTAAAAAAACAACAGTTTTCGGATTTCAAATTTTCAGAGCGAAAAATAACTTCAGATTTTTTTCATTGTTCTAAAAATGACAAAAATAGCTTCACTAAAATCATTGCAACTTGTAAACTAATAGTTGGAATGTCATAAAATTTTAACACATATTGTTTGAAGGTTGGTACTATCTAAAAATCATATGTCAATAGTGACGCTACCTATATGTCATCCTACGAACTTATTGAGTGATATATACGAGTATTCATTATTTAAAGTTTAAAGCAAATCAATTAAAAATGAATTATTAAAAACAACTCAATGTTTAAATTATTGAATACAAACGAAATATGTAGTTTCTAGTTACAATTTGATTAAAACTTAAGAGTTAAAACTATGAATACAATTATAAACATCACAAGTGGGAGAGCAGACCAGGGCGAGGGCGAGGTTCTTCGTGTGTGCCATGGTAATCCATCTGTTTATACAAAACAACTTTCAAAGTTTACCCAATATTTATGTAAAAATATATTAAGATATAAATTGAAAGCTGTAAGTAGAATTTATGCATTCAAAATAAAGTTTCAATAAAATACAAAACTTTAAAGCTTTGAGCTTTAAGCTCATCTATCTGTATTCACATTTATTTACATATAACTTATTATATACACCTCTATAAAGTTCAGCAATATTCTTCAGGTCTTAAAAAATAAATGAGAATACTTTAATACCATACAAAACTTTACAACACAAAAGTCCGTCTAATGGATGATGCAAAACTAAGATTTTAATATCTGATGGCGTAGTTTGAACAAATAATGAAATAGTTACTTTACTTTTCATGAGGATGGAGGAGAGTGGTGTAGGGGGCGTGCACTTGCTGGGCTAGAATGCATTTTCATATATCGTTGAATAACACTTTTTGTCTCCATTGCAATTAGTTGTTTCGTTGTTAGTTTAATAATGACTGCAGCTAATTCAACTCATCGAATATTTTAATTAAAAAACCAAAGTCTCCTGAATCCAACAAAATTGAAATAATAAGAATTTAATCTCAATATTTATGCCTAAGTTTATATTTCACATGTTACGTACCAAAATAAGGATTTAGAAAATTGAAGATGCACTTAAATCTAACCCCTATAAACCGTTTATGATTTTCTTAGGGTACCACTTATGTAAGCTTACAGCGATTTATACCTTGACTGTTTTTATTCAAAATATTTGTGAATTTTTAGGAATCATTGGGTACGTGTTTATAAAAGAATAGACTCACATTATATGTATACTAGTGTTACCCCCTACCGCACTATTTGCACTGTTCCAACATCACCTAAATATAAGGCAGCGTTTTGTAGAAAATGCTGTGACGTCACACCCTGTAGTTCAGTTGTAGTCTTAGGTCTTCAGCACACGACGCGACTGGTTGCAAACCTTAGCCCCGAATCTGCCCGAACCGAATGTCATTACAACTGTGTTGTTAGTAAAAGAACAAAAGTGTTTACGAGTGAGATAAAACACACGGCACGAACGTAACTAAACTGATTTTAAACTGGTTTTGAGCATCTATTCAGCGACTAGATTTCTCGGTCGCAGGGCACTGTTGGTTTCATGATGACATCATCAACGGAGATGTTTACGAAAAGTATTTAATACATACATACAATCAAATATAATACAATAGAATTTGCTATTGTTAAACATTCTGTAGAGTCACGATACACGGCTCGACATGGCTCGTGCCCGTTTTCGTTGAAAACTTCGTTTTGCGTCTAGTTTGCAATAAGCCGACTCGTGTGCCTTTCTCGTGTTTTATCTCATATCTCATATCTCGATCTCTCACTAACAACAGTTGTAATCACATTCGCTTTGGGTAGATTCGGGACTAAGGTTTGTAACCAGTCGCGTCGTGTGCGGAGGGCCTTAATTTAAAACAAAAACAAGTGATGTGCTTTGTTAATTTGTGGTGTTGACTGTTCGCTCTATTCGCACTGTTCTGTCTGAATTCTGTAATCTGTAGGAAGTCTGTATTAAAACAAGGTTACTAGCGTTGTCTCTATTTGTCCAATGTGTGTCATATACTGTGTCTATCTTTTTAGTTAGAAATAGAATTATCTTAAGACAGTCGTATTTCTTTACATAAATTATTAATTTGAGGAAATTCCAATTCCGGACAATTATGGCTCTAGAAACGACAACACCTGGTGCCAGACATAAACATAAAACTTTCCATAAAATACTATTTTTATCGTCTAGAATTAAGTTGCGAAAATTCGTTCAACACTTTAAGAACATCTTTTCTTCAGCCACAAGGTAATACCTCACATGAAAAACCGTTATAAAGTTTACCAACAACATTATGTATTTTTTAATATAATTTATTAGATGTTTGTACGAGCTTTACGAAAAGCTCATTCTAAAACCACCGTGTGAAAGTTTGTTTTCAAGTTTTAACAGGATTTGGAATAAATATATTGCTAACTACAATAAAAAAAGAATAAGAATTTTGTTCATTTAAGAAAAAGCAAGATGTGCGTCTTATTTGATATCTTGTTAGAAAATGTTTTTATTGTTGAGGAATCTATTGTTGAGGATCTACGAATTGTAAAGGTCCTGTTCAGACACAAGGCAGCTTAGAAATATGTCTTCATAAATCTGAAAACTATTTTATTGGTTTATTCTGCAGACGACAAAAAAATGAACGTAAAATTAATCTTTTTTATCCTATTTTGAGGATGGTGAACCTATTGCATACGTACCACTTATGGCACGAATCACAATGTTGCTGACACGCTAATAGTTTGACAACTCCTCAATATTGAATGCAATTGCGAGTTATGTTGTGCTAATGTATTATGCCGGTTGTATACCAGAGAAACAGTTCAATAAAACACGAACAAAAACTTGTTTTTCAGAATAAAAACATCAATGTTTACACCAAAGAGACAGTTCCTAAAACATTTTTGTCTTTAAAAACTGTTTTAGTAAACAAAACACATTCCCGTCTGGAGTCGGTAAGATCCAAGGAAAACACGTTTGTTGTTATTTCTTAGTCTGCTTAGTTTGAACACGCAGTTTTGATTTTTGTGAACATTTGCGCTTGTCAGTTGTTGTTTATCATGTTTATAATTTTTATGAGACACACAGAAAAATACTAAAAACAAAACCAGTCTGTTTTCGAAAAACAGAACTATTTAAAAATAAAACAAAACATGTTTTTGTTTTGTTTTTTGACAACAAATCTGTTTTCCAAACTGTCTCTCTTTGTTACGTTTGAGCCTCTTTACTGAATGAAAGGTAAAAACATTTGGATGTTTTAAAATTAGCATGAGGTCCACCAAAAAGTGTCGTAATAAAACTGTCATTCTATTACGACAATTCTATACCTAACCTCCAATTCAAATCGAGTTAAACCAAAACATAAATCTCACGAAAGTTTGGAAATCTTAACCCATCAGGAATCCCCTTAGGATGTGTATAAGTAACGGCAACAATTGTAAACACCGACGCCGTCGGAGCCGCTTGGCTTCTAAAGTACAATTATCTGCAATTGACACTTAAATTTAACTGCTTTGCAGAGTAATCAGAACAACTAGAACTTTGTTGAATTAACAGATTATAAATTGCTCCTGTAACACTTTGATGTTGCTCGGTATTTCAAAATGATTGTTTCTTGGTACAGAGTCAAAGGCATGTCACACACTGGCCTGGCAGACACGATTATATCATAAGATGAACATTCTACTTTAATGTTTATAAAAACACAATTGTACTGTCAGCACTCAGTGGTTTGCCCTCTTACCGTTTCGCTTTCAAAGAAAACGAATAGCTTCTTAAACAGTTCACGTTATGTACGAATATGCATGTATGACCTGAAAATCCAAGACACCAAGTAGATTATAGTACGAAATACATACAGTGGTATGTCAATAAACATATAAATAAAAAACTCCTCTCACGGTAAAGCGTGTTAATGCGACTACATCCTACTGAAAAAGTCGCAAGATATCTATTAAACTGTGAGAGAGCACTTGAAATAAGAACGTACACTTGCAACGACTCCAAAGTAATTATTTGGGAACTTTTTACTATAGTAAAAACATTAAAATTTAAATTAGGTGAGCTCAAACAATAAAGCGGCATTCCCACTCATTGTTTTGATATTAAATTTACTGTTTTTATTTAATTATTTTAATCCAGATTTCAGGTTTTCAGAATAGGTATTTCTTGTCACATTCGTGTTTTAATTTAAGTTTAGTTAATTTAGTTAGTGCGCATGCGTCGTTAGTAAAATAAATTTTGACAGTTCGAGAGTTGGACAATAATTGAAATTGCTGTTTTTAATAACAATTAGCAATAGAAATTGTTTTTATATTGTTAAAATTGAAATTGAATTGTTAATTTAATATTTTTAATTTAAAACATTGGACCTTGTAAGGGTCTAAAAAACTAAGAAAACTTAAAAAATAAATTTAATTAAAAATAGTACTGTAAATGACTACGCGTATTGCCATATGCTAAAAACAATTTAAATTAAATACAAAATACAAAATTAAATTAAAGCAGTGAGTGGGAATGATACTTTAGCCTGCCTCTGTAAATTAAAAGAAGGTATACATCCATGGAACACCCTGTGGCTTGTACGGTCACTATATTCAATTAATTTTCTTCTTTTTTTCTGTGTAAAGAAAAATAGTTTCATAAAAACGTTATTAATAACACGTACTCGTATGTATTCATTAAAACTGTCTGCACCTAAAAAAATATTCTGTTAAAAGTTGTAAATGATCATATTTTCAATTTTTTGAGCGGCCCAGATGTTATTACGAGCTCGCACACAAGCCTGGCAGCATATGAAACACGGTTAAATAATATTTTAATTAAATCAACGACCCGACGCGTCCTGACGCTAGTCAACCCGACCCCGACCCCGACTCGGCGTCATCATGAACTACTCGCATCTGCGTCATGTTTTAAACGCTACAACAATTCATTAATTCCCGTATGCTACGAACCGAGATTTTGTTTGTCAAACTTTTTTTATGATAACATTATTTTGGTAGTGTATTTAACCCGTTATATGTAATTATTGACATTTATTAATTTATTACATTATTGTAAAATGTATTATGTGCTCCTGGTTTTAATTATTTGACACTTTTTAGGTTATGCGTAAAAGCAATACGTAGTGTAAAGGATTTCATCTGAAGTACCTATAATCTAGGTACTTACTTTAACTAGGAGACTTACTTTAAGAATATGGAGACAGTGAGATTTATAGAGAATAAAAGAAATATTTTTTTGCCAAAAACAAAAACCTGCTTTAGGCGTGATGGGGCTATGTAAAAACTGGACCATAAATATGTTTTTATAAAAGAAATTAATACAGTAATCCGCGTCTGTTATTATAATTAACATTTACTTTTGTTAGTCTAAGAGAAGCTATTAATTTGAACTGCACGGCAAAGCAAGGCACGGCGTGCAGGAGCAAGCTAATAATCGTTACTAGTGGACGTGATCGTTGTTTAAATCCTTCGCGAAGATACACAGCCTGTCTAATGCTGTGCTATGGCGAACTAAGTGCAAGGCTTATTCTCGAAACAAATAGAGCAGATATGTCCAAACTTCTGTCCACAGTCCACAAGTTTCAGTTTATATTAACTGGAATTCATATATCTATAACTATATATATCTATAACTTCTTTTAAATTATTAAGGAACATGAAGAGGAGGAAGTACTAAAAGAGGCAGTGAAGGGAAGCAGGAGAAAGAAAGAAGAAGCGAGGAAACAGTTAAACTTCAATCCAGAAAATAGAGGATTTTCGGAAAGGAGATAAGTACAACAGGTAGATGACGGAGATAGAGACAATAATAAAATAGTAAAGGAAGAAAGTCAAGAAGAAACAGTAAAGTAAGAGAGTCAAGAGGAAATAGTAAAGATAGAGCGTTTATGCCTGTAATAGATATAAGTGGAGAAGTGAAAACGAAGAGAGAAGGCAGAAAGGATAGTGAAAAGATAATAGAGGGTTTGTCGAAAGGAGACAAGGAAGGCAAGAGGTGATAGATGAAGATACAGGCAATAAGAAAGGAGAAGCAGGAAACGGTGTAAATAAAGGAGGAGTAGGGGACATGAAGAGAGAGCATCAAGAAAAGAAGAAACAGAAAGTACTATTCGAAGTAGTAATAGTCTAGAATAGTTTAAGTTTAGTTTTTAACTTTGAATTTATATGAAATGCATTCAGAAATATAATAATGTAGATTGTAAAGCCGAAAGGCACACAATTAATATAATAAATAAAAATAATAATATAATAATATTATATATAATTCTTAGGTAGAAAATTTCTTTGGAATGCTGCTTCCGCACCTTTTAGCTTACCACAATAATTTTCAGTTTAATTCCATTAATATTTCTATTTATATAGTTTAAAAAAAAACTTTTTATACAGAAACTGTCTTGTAATGCAAGTTTCAACTTTCTAGACTGCACATTCTAATTCCAAGATTCATTTTCTACCTGAGAATATAATAACATTAATTCTTGTAAACACATTTTTCTTAAATCAGTGTGTTGCCTCCACGACTTTTGAAGCTATCGCAATATGATTTCTATTTTTAAATATCTCTCTTTGCTGTTGCATTTTTGTCACAACTTTTACTCACATAAAATGTTACAATCCGAATAAATGAATTATTAAAAACCTGTAACCGTTAATTGAACATTCCTGCTCTAAAGGAATACAGCAAAGTATTGAACGGGATTTATTTCAAGTCAAAATGCATTACAATTGTGCACCAGGTCTTTGAAAGAACCTGTAATAAATCGAATCAATGATGAAAAGTATCTTTGATCCGGAGAATTAATTTATACGGTATATTTTAGAAGTTTTATTTCAAACAAAAAATATAGCTTTTAAAAGGACTTCTATATTTAAAAGTAGGAAGTAATCTAGTAATACTGTGTGGTATGTTTTAGTTAACAAAGTTTATTTTCGAATTAATGAAAAACAAAGCTTAATTTTTAGTGTTGCGCAGCCTTTTGAAAATTGAATGTTTTGAAAAATTTCTGTTTTTTAAATATATTTATTTAACGTCGACCTATTTCTGATGTTGATGCTAATTGTGACAGTTTTTATGGTGTCAAGAACTCATATATGTGGGCTACATCACTGCCTAATAGGTTTATGATATTTGTGAGTTCACACATCATAAATTAAACTACAGCTGCTTTCACAGAGTTACTTTCATTATTTTAAAGTAATGTAATGTCTCGTACAGATTGGCGACATAAACATGCGACATCCAAAATTATGACATTATTTAGACATGAGTGTATTAAATGTGTTGTACTTTTAACGTACAGACTAGTGCGACATAAACATGCGACACTAATAAAACCCTTACTTATACTATTTCTTTTTAATTCTAGGTAGTATTTTTATGAAACAAAAATGTTTCAATACGAAGTCGAAACATCTAAAGAAATGACGAGTACCTACTCAGTCTCCAGTATAATCTCATTGTGCGTTAACGTTTTTTTAGTAATGTTTTGTAAATAAATAAAAATAATTGAAAATTGTGTTTAAATGGACAAATGAAATAGACCGGAATAATAGAAACTGAGTTTGACAAGGGTAATCACGAGTTAGCAGATATCTTATTAAATAAAGCAGGTTGAAGAAATTCGTTCGAAATATGAAAGCTTACGACGTATTAAGTTGCATGTCGCACTAGTGTGAACGTGTTGAACAACTTCCTACAACAAATGTTAAATATCGTATGTTTAAGTCGCACGAATGTGTACGCAGCTTAACAGCAAGATGACTGAATACACCAAATGCTAACCTGTTCTACTACTGTAGCATTAGTCGTGAAAATGTTATTAACACATATTAGAAATATGTGTTATGTAGCTGTATTAAAACAACGGATTTACAGAATTTTAATCGGTTTATGGTTACTGGTACATGTAGTTTTGAATGTTTTGTGTTCAACTTACCATTTAAATTATTTTGAGCGTGAAGGATAATCATATAAAATAATGACTTAATAAACTTTTAAATATAAAAGCTCTGCTATATTTTGAGCTGAAATTTAAATTATTTGTTATATTAATTGTGTGGCTTTCGGCTTTACAATCTACATTATTATATTTCTTAATGCATTTCATATAAATTCAAAGTTAAAACTAAACTTAAACTATTCTAGACTATTACTACTTCGAATAGTACTTTCTGTTTCTTCTTTTCTTGATCCTCTCTCTTCATGTCCCTACTCCTCCTTTATTCACACCGTTTCCTGCTTCTCCTTCCTTATTGCCTGTATCTTCATCTATCACCTCTTGCCTTCCTTGTCTCCTCTCGACAAACCCTCTATTATCTTTTCACTATCCTTCCTGGCTTCTCTCTTCGTTTTCACTTCTCCACTTATGTCTATTACAGGCATAAACACTCTATCTTTACTATTTCCTCTTGACTCTCTTATTTTACTATTTCTTCTTGACTCTCTTCCTTTACTATTTTACTATTGTCTCTATCTCCGTCATCCACCTCTTGTCCTTATCTCCTTTACGCAAATCCTCTATTTTTCTGGACTGAAGTTTAACTGTTTCCTCGCTACTTCTTTCTTTCTCCTGCTTCCCTTCACTGCCTCTTTTAGTACTTCCTCTCTCTTCATGTTCCTTATGCAACCCAGCTACGAGCTTATTTATTGTCCGGTTTTTCTTTCCTTTTTTCTATTTCCGCCATCCACCTCTTTCCTTCACTCATTTCGCTTACTACTTTTTCCTTACAATCAAATCATTAATTAAAATTATTGGGGCCTGAACAAAATGCTAATACATTTAAATAACAAATTCCTTAACAATGCCTATTATAGTACGTACCCTTATCTATCACTTTCATTGTTCTCTACCATAGTACTGTTTTGTTTTCAGGTAGTCAAGATGATGATGGTCGTGGTTGTTATATTTGCGGTGTGCTGGTTACCTTTTCAAATATACTTCATAGTGACATCACATTTTCCGCAAATTACAGAATCCCCATACATACAGGAAATCTATCTAGCTATTTATTGGCTGGCCATGAGTAATTCTATGTACAATCCAATTATCTACTGCTGGATGAATTCCAGGTGAGTTTGATTTATGTATACTATGTATTAATGTATATCATATTATTAATAACACCTGGTCACACAATTATAATGTACATTGTGTATTATTCTATGTATGTACGGTAACTAGGAGTAAAATAAATCTCTCACAGTTGGTGATTCAGTGCTAATGATTTAAGCATAATGGATTTGTTTAACGGTGCTTTAGTTATAATAAATATTGTGTTAAAACATGTTCAGTTGTGTTCAAACATTGGAAGACAGTTTCTAAGTTGTAGTCCCCGCTGTTTAGTCTACAAATTTGTATGAATATGTGGAATATGAAAGGCAAAATTAGCAGGAGGCTTGTTTTCGCAATGAAGTTGGAAAACAACAAACAAAACCTCAGAAACAAACCTTTTGGTTTGCAATATTGATGTAAGATGGCAGTCAAAATATTAGCAAATGTTTGCAAAGTGTTAAGCTTCATCCCCGCTCACTGTTTTGATATTTAATTTACTGTTTTTATCTAATATTTTAATCTAGATTTTAGGTTTTCAGAATAGGCATTCCCAGTCACATTCGTGTTTTGATTTGAGTTTAGTTAATTTAGTTGGTGCGCATGTGTCTTTAGTAATATACATTTTATCAGTTCGACAGTTGGACAAAAATGAAGGTGAAATAATTATAATTGCTGTTATTACCCAGTAAATAATTTGGGGAAGTGCCCTATTTCATGACGTTTCAATCACTATTTCACTTCAATTATAGTTCGCATCAACTTTATCTTCATTTGTATTCCAACAGGTGGAGTAATTTCGATAAAGTAGACATTTTATATGAAAAAATGTGAGAAACGGAACTATAAATGAACTCTTTTATGACAAAAAAATCATGACGCATCTTCAATATGATGTCAAAGTGACTCCAAAATGTTTACTGGGTAATAACAATTATTAATAGAAATTGTTTTTATTTTTTTATTTTTGACTGACATTAAACTTCCTTTAAATATAAATTCTACTGCATTTTGACAGATTGTCACATTTTGGAGGTTATAATATAATATAGATTTTCGGAATTTAATATTTTTAATTTAAAACATTTGACCTTGTAAGGTTCTAAAAAAACTAAGAAAACTTAAAAACAAATTAAATAAAAAATGGTACTGTGAATGACTAATGAAATTAAATACAAAATACAAAATAATATTAAAGCAGTGAGTGGAGTGGGAATGATTCTTTAATACTGACTTTGTGAAAGCTAGGAGGATTGAAATATGCATTTATTTTGGATTGCGTGAAGTGCATGTACTATTTATAATTCATATCTTGTTCTCTTTTTAAGTAATTAATAATTTTTTATATTAATCTATTTAGTACTAATTTCACCATCTATGAAATAGTGAAACCACTTCACCTGTCAGAATCCAAGTGACGATAAGTTGATGCAAACTAAAAAGCAAGACTGGCGGCAGATTTAAATTTAATCTCCATTTGTCGTGATTATCTACCAATTCAAACACTTGTCTTATATTTTCGAAATTCATCGCTACTTTGATTTAGTAAACAGTAATAATTATTAATGGAGTAAAATAATCTTATGTCTAAGCATAAGGCCCTCAGTTTCATGACTTACAGCCCAATGAATACACACATACATGTGCACGTAGTATCTTATCCTAAAGGAAACAGGGAAACAGGATTTGAGTCTCATCAGTCCCTAAGGGCTCTATTAGCATCGTAATAAGGAAACGCAATAATCGAGTTCTACTTCAGTCTACCAGAAATAAATGGCTCAGTTCCTTCAATAAATTAGCGAAGATAATATAACATGTTTGAACAAATTTAAACGAATTAGACAGAGAAAAACGAGTACTAGCATGCCTTAATGGGGGATCAGACTTGCGTGTTTGGGTTCAAACATTTGTGTACAAAGACACATAGTTCGTGCTCAGTTGGCAAACATTTGGAATTCGCATAAAAAGAAAACATGAACATAACCTAAAATATTGTTTTAAGTAATTATGTCACCCAAGTTTGACAGTCAAGTTTGTCAAAGAAACAAAAGAAATGTTTTGGGATTGGAATATTTGTCATATTTTGTCAAGTCAAGTCATGTGTAGACAAGTGGTTCGGCAAATAATCGTGCATGTCTTACTTAACCTCAAATAATCGTCAAACAGCACAAATGTGTGGGAATTGGTGCACGATCTTTAAGAAATTTACAGAAGATGAATTGGAATCTGACATTTTGCAAAAGAACCATCACTTTGATTGCTACAGAGAAGATGGAAACGCTATGGACATAGGAGGATCATTCAAATATAAGCCCAGAGATGTGCACAAATGCTTTTCAAAAGTATTTAAATACAAAATGCAAATACCTCGTTATTTTCCTATTTCTAATAAAAAATACAAAATAAATTTCATGTTAGTATTTAAATACAAATACAAGATACGTATTTTAAAAATACTTTTGAGAAAATAGAATACTCTTTATGTTACTAATATAAATGTTATTTTTTTTAATAATCATGAGAATTTACATAAAATACGAGTATATATGGTATTTATGTCATGAATTTTAATACTACTATTTGTTCAAATAATTTATCTTTCATTTTTCGTCGATGAGGTCTCATTATCATTCCACCAAACGAAAAGAGACGTTCTACTGAGTCAGAACTTGGTAAACAGGTGTTGCATTTTAAAAACATTTTCTTTATGTATTTCTAAAAATATGATAAACTAATTTAGGTAAACGAAAATCAGATGTCTTATAGTGGGGGTAACAGGATGGATAATAAATTAATAGGCACATCTATCATTTTAAATTAGAATTCTAAGACAATTGTGCAAATACTTTTAGATCATAGATGGTGCTAATGTTGGTGGGATTTTAAGTTTATGTTAAAAAAATTATGTTTACTGATTAACACTATGAAGTAACAAAAATGGAAAAAGTATTTTGTATTTTCCAAATAGGAAATAGGTTGGTAAAAGTTTGCAAATCAAATATAAAATTCTGTACTCTTAAAAGATATTTAAATACAAAATAGAAAAAAGGTATTTACTATTTTGTATTTGCATTTTGAGTATATGTATTTGAAAAACGCACATATCTGTATCATACATTTGATTATGACAAAGATCATTTGTGACTGGATATTATTTATTGTGGTCTAAAAAAAGTTACAGCTACATAACAGATTCAGAACCACTGGACCTGGTAAAGCTCTGCACTGATAAATTGATGACATTGTGGCATCTGATGGTCTGATCCATCACGTGGAGTGTTGCAACTAGTTACGTTTAGTTTAGTTTAATTTAATTTAATTGCAGTGCATCTGATTTAAGTGCCCTTATAAATAAACTACGTTTAAATTGTTTCAATGTAATACAACGAAGCATGCAGGCAGGTATGTGCTTACACATGGTAATAATCATTAGTGTAGTATTACTACTACTACTGCAATAAATCATTATTTCAATGAAGTATTTATATTGATATATATAGATAAAGGATGTATTTATATCATTGTCGGATTATTTGATTCGATATATGACAAGAACTCATTTAATTGGTACATTAAAGTGATACGTTTTTCTAATGCCGTTAAATATTATTAAGTTCGTAAATTTTATTCCGACAGTGATAAAATTCGTCATTTCTTTATATATTGCAAAAAATTAATTTTACGACACAAAATAAATTTAACTCTGGAGTAAATTCTCTGGCAATTCATTGTTTCTTACAAGAAATTTTTATCCGGAAACTAGACGTTGGATCAAAACATTATCCACCGAGTTGATTGAATTGGATTCCAATTAGATTTCAATTAAAATAGTTTATCAGATACTGTTACAAATACTTCAACATATATCATTTGCGGTACGGACATAGGCACGGTCACGGACTGGGCTACGGAGCGCTTCCTGGTGTATTCAAACATCCTCGTATTAATTGATTCCAAGCTATCCATAGAGTCGTTCTAGATCCAGAAAATTACGTCATAGCAATCTATCCGTCGGAAGATCCTGTTTTAAGTCTTATATTAAGGTTTACAATGAATTTATCAATGTTTCTCACTCTCTGATAGATAAGTAGAAATCCACTAGCTTTCTGTACCGTTGCAGTGTAACGTGTGGTCGTAATTAAACGTATCATTCCCACTCACTGCCTTAATTTAATTTTGTATTTAATTTAAATTGTTTAGCATATGGCAATACGCGTAGTCATTCACAGTACCATTTTTAATTTAATTTATTTTTTAAGTTTTCTTAGTTTCTTTAGAACCTTACAAGGTACAATGTTTTAAATTAAAAATATTAAATTAAGAATTATGTTATAACTTCCAAAATGTGGGAATCTGTCAAAATGCAGTAGGATTTACTTTTAAAAGAAGTTTAATGTCAGTTTTTGAAAAATATAGAAGTGAAAACAATTTCTATTACTAATTGTTATTTAAAATAGCAATTTTAATTATTTCGCGTACAATCAAAACGAACTGTGAAAATTTATATTACTAACGATGCATACGCACCAACTAAATTAACTAAACTTAAATTAAAACACAAATATTTTCAATAAATCTAGATTACAATATTAAATAAAAACAGTAAATTAAATATCAAAACAGTGAGTGGGAATGAGGCTTTACTCACATTAAAACCTATTTATATTACAATTTAATAATTATTAATACATATTTTTATTTTATTCCGTGATAGGTAGCAAGTTAAAATTTTGCATAAGTAATTAGCTACAGATTATGAAAATATTCTTTGATTCGTTTATAAATTTAATAATTATTATAAATTCTTCATATTCTGGCACAAAATTATCTAAGGAATTTAATCAAAACAGATTTGTTTCTGACAGCCTTTTCTTTCGTTTCTAAATTGCTTAATACAAAGAAAAACATTGTTTCCTACCAAAAACAAACCAGAATATCTATAAAGGAAAAGTGTTAAATGTCTAATTTATTAAAAATAGAAAAGTATAAAACTTTTTCAATATAATTACAAGACTTTTGTATTAGTGTTGTATAAGTTTCTTTCCTTCTTGTTGTTTAGATGTCTTAATCTAATGCCTGAGGCAATTGGCTCTTCCCGTCCTGCCCGTACCGTACCGAAGTGTTTAGTGCCCAACATAGGAAGCTGGAAAGAAAGGAAAAGATCCGTTTGCATTATTGAAAGATCCCCCTGGGTTTATAAAAATCAACAAGTCTAAAACTTTCGTAGAAGTTAGGACAATGTCTGCCTAATGACAATGGTTAACTAGCAATAAATTATTCAGGGCACTTGGTTATTGCTTACGTTTATTTTATACTAAGGAATATATCATATAGGAAAAAATCATTTATTTAGATATAATTAATTACGAAAACACAAAATATAAGCGAAACTAGCCTTCAAAATAATTCGATTCCTCTACCAGAGTTATGTGAGGATCCAAGCCTAAAAAATACTGGTTAGTATATAAATTCCACATTACAGGTGTTCAAAATCAAACCACTAAAGTAAAACTTTCTTTGTAGGATTATTTGCATTGAATTTGGATCACGCTTGTTGCTTGTCTACACCTAGTCCAGATGGTATCCCAAGTGAAAGTGACTTTGATAATAAAAACATTAGAAATACGTTATTATATCTACAGCAATACATTTGTTTATGAGTGACAACGAGCTAGTTACAAAACTTAGGTGATTTGACTGCTGATATGAATTATGAAATTGAGTAAGTTAACTTTCATAAATAAAAAGAGATAATCATAATTTTGCAACATTTAATTTGATTTTTTTAAATATTTCTTAATTCCAGACGGATGTGAAGTTCCAGGACTTAAATACTTCTAATACAAGGACTTGGTCTTCGTTAGCTTGGTGAAGTAATAGAAAAAGTAAGTAAATAAGATTTTCTTAAGTTGTTTGATCTTTAATAAGACTACAATCTTGTTGAAAATAAATGTTAGTCATGCAAAGGAAATATATTAATGTATTTATTTTATTTATTTGCAGCGTGAGGGTTGAACTCATGGAGGCTGACTACTTCAAATTACAAATCGATGAAGAATCTAAATTGTTTATAACAATATCTTGAAACTTATTGAAAAAGAAACGAAGAAAAAGATCAAAAGTTACATATACCTTGCTTATAACATGCAGAATTCAAAGATATTATTTATTCTAAAATAAAAACGCCTGTTTTATATGCAACTAAAATAACACATTTTATTTATTTTTTCATATTTTTACTGTATTTTTTAAATGTAATATTTTCCATGTATCTTAAATTAATATTCTATAAATAAAAGAAGTAAAATTAATTTAAAGTATTTTTATTTTCATACATTTTTAAGTCTAAATTTTTACAATAGATTTACATATTGAACCTTATTTCCTTATAAGTTTATGCTGCTTATTTTCTCGAACTTCAAGACATATAGCGTCTCCTACAAGTTTCGTCAACTATGTATCACTCCTACAAAAGTATTAAATATTACCGTGCCATCCATTTAATTAAAAGATTCTCTAATTTAAATAGACATTTTTAAATAAAAAAGCGCCTGATTAGCATACTACTACTATTACACATCTTAATAAATATTAATAAAATAGAAAATCCTTATGTAGAAAATACAATAACTTTAGTTTTTGATTTGATTTGATGAATTGAATATCAATGCAATATTCTTACTTTCTGCAATAAAAGAAGACTATAATCTTGTTAATATTGATAAAAAGTTAATATTTCTAATTTTAACAAAAATAGAATTTTCTAAATTTCTGCAATGAAAGAAGGCTATAATCTTGTTAAAATTGATGAAAAGGTTCACTTTTATGATTTTAAAAGCAATGTGCATATTCTCAGTTTCTGCAATGAAAGAAGACTATAACCTTCTTAAAATTGATAAAAATTTAATATTTCTAATTTTAACAAAAATAAATTTTTATAAATTTCCTCAATGAAAGAAGGCTATAATCTTGTTAAAATTGATGAAAAGGTTCACTTTTATGATTTTAAGAGCAATTCAGTATTGTCAGTTTCTGCAGTGAAAGAAGTGTATAATCTTGTTAAAATTGATAAAAAATTTAATATTTCTAATTTTAACAAAAATAGAATTTTCTAAATTTCTGCAACGAAAGAAGACTATAATCTTGTTAAAAATGATGAAAAGGTTCACTTTTATGATTTTAAGAGCAATGCAATAATTTCAGATTTTGCAATGAAAGAAGGCTATAATCTTCTTAAAATTGATAAAAATTTAATATTTCTAATTTTAACAAAAATAGAATTTTCTTAATTTCTGCAACGAAAGAAGACTATAATCTTATTAAAAATGATGAAAAGGTTCACTTTTATGATATTTAGAGCAATTCAGTATTGTCAGTTTCTGCAGTGAAAGAAAGAAGTGTATAATCTTTTTAAAATTGATAAGAATTTAATATTTCTAATTTTAACAAAAATAGAATTTTCTGTATTTCTGCAATGAAACAAAACTAAAGTTTTTAATGTTTACTAAAATAATTGTAATTATCTGTATTTCTTAAGATTGAAAAAGTATATTCTTGTTAAATATGTTTTTGTTTATGTTTGTTTCTGTACATGTTATTATAGAAGCATGCGGATCAGGCGCTGTAAAATTGAAATTATCTGCTTTTTTTGAATTGAAAGAAGGTTATACTCTTGTTACAATACTTTTGGTAAAAATAATGTATTATTAATGTTAGCAACAAGAACGTTGATGAAAAATATAAAAAGAGCAAACAAAATTTAAACAATTTTTATCATTTATTTATTTCAATTTATTTATTCATACAATAAATTAAAAATGATCTTTCATTTATAAACACATTGTTGTACAGTTTAATTCTTATGCTACGTGGGGTACTGCACCTACTGCACTACTGCTCCCTGTCTCTGCAACATCACGAGATGCCATAAAACTGAAACTGCGGCACTGTTTGTTGTTTATTGATGCGTTAAAGTGCTATAGTGTATTTTTATCTTAAATCTAAACCAAATGTGAAATGTTTTTAGAGGAATCGATCTTCGTGTTTCTTCGGGTTTCAAGAACTTGACTAGCGAGATAATTCAGCTTATTCAACGAAGCGCGTAATAGATGTTTCATGGTTTAAAAGAAAATATTTTAATAAGAAACTCTAGCAGCTCGGGGAAAACAATAACGGAGCAACAATTCAATTATGTTTGCAACAAGGCCGACCGAACACGCCACATAACGTTTGTCTGATGCTTAGGATAACCCTACTAAAATATTTATAGCGTAAATGTTAAATTGTAGTGTAGTGTAGTCCGGTCTGTTTAAATGATGATCGTATGGGTAAAAATATGCGCGTTTCTGTATATGTTAGATATTTGATAGGTTCAATCTTTTATAACTCACAATATTTAATGGATTTTCGTTTACTTATTTTAAATTACTTTACTACCTAAACCCTAATAAAAGTAGACCATGCTTATTAGGATTTATGTAGGACGCAACAACACCCGTGTATTAAATGTGAGAGTCGCGATCGAATCCGGCTACTAACTGATATTTTAATACTCATACAACGCTGTGATACTGACAATCAGATGGCATTTAAATAAGAAAGCACTCGTTATAATTTACCTTCTTATAGTGAAGTAACTCTTTATTTATTTAAAATTGTCAACAGCTCTAGTAGTACTTAATCACTCGTCGTCTTATTAAGAGTGGCACAACCTGATTCTTAATTCCGACCGCGAAGTAACCCAACCCTCTTCAACGACCAAAGATCGCAATCAATGACTTGAAGAGTTCAAGCGCTCTTAACATTATTAGCTTGGATTTAACGTACAACGTTATCGCCTATCGAATACTCAACGAGATTAAATTTCTAATGGAAAAGTTAATGACGTGAAAGAAAATTGTAAAGTAGCACACACACTACAGTTCATATTTATTATTTTATTTGTGTAGTTGTTGTACCTGAAATAAAATGCAGTGTTGTTGTATTGAAAACCAATATTGTTATCTATCTGTAATGGTTACAAGTAACTGGAACAACTACTCTCTAAATACAGTTACATATTATTATTCTATAGTAATGTTCTTGCATATTCTGAATTTCTGCATTGAAAGAAGACTATAATCTTGTTAAAATTGATAAAAATTTAATATTTCTAATTTTAACAAAAATGAAATTTTCTAAATTTCTGCAATGAAAGAAGGCTATAATCTTGTTTAAATTGATGAAAAGGTTCATTTTTATGATTTTAAGAGCAATGCAATATTCTCAGTTTCTGCAATGAAAGAAGACTATAACCTTCTTAAAATTGATAAAATGTAATATTTTTAATTTTAATAAAAATAGAATCTGCTTAGTTTCTGCAATGAAAGAAGACTATAGCTTTAACTTTTGCTAAAATAAAATTTTCTGTATTTCTTAAGATTGAAAAAGTATATTATTGTTAAAAATGTTTATGTTTGCTTCTGTACATGTTTTTATAGAAGCAAGCGGATCAGGCGCTCTAAAAATTAAATTTTCTGCTTTTCTTCAGATGAAAGAAGGTTATACTCTTGTTAAAGTACTTTCGATTAATTTTAGCAAAACTAAGAATTACAACTAGTTACAAGAAACTAGAGCAACTACCCTCTAAATATAGTTACATATTATTATTTTATAGTAACGTTCTTGCCATTAGGCACTACATTCTACCACCTTAAATATTTAAATTACATATCATTGTGCTTAATTACATACTATGTACCCACTCTCACTCTTTCCAAAAGAAACAATAAAAATACAAGCGAAATAGAAAAATTTAAACCCCAATTGCTTTTCTCTTTCTATTATTCTCCCTCCTGTTTCTACTCTGTCCTTCCTTCTCTTTCTTCGCTCCTTCTCTTTATCTCCGTCATTCACCACTACTATTTACTGCCTCTCTTTAAAAGCTGCCTAATCTTCTTTTCACATCTAGCAGTGTTTTTATCTCTTTCCAACACACCCTGCACATTCTTTGCTCTCTATTTTCCAAGTATATGTTGCCATTCTCTTCGTATATTTTCATATATTTAAGGTTTATTTAACATTAAGATGTTTACCCGTTACATAATATTATTTAGGTTAATATCCACATAACAATTCAATGTCTAATATTTCCGTTATCTCTTGAACCCACATGTACTTTACATATCTATATTTAAGCCTGCAGGACGTTATTTTCCATGACATGTCATAGCGCAGTTGTATTTCCATCGACTTCCGTCAATCCTCTATTTTTCTATTCAAATTGTATCCCGTTACATAAAGTCAAACCCGTTTTACTGTTATTCTATTTCTATTTCAGGTTTCGACGAGGATTCAAGCAATTTTTCTCGTGTTGTCCTTTTGTTCAACTCAGCCCGGAGGCGCTGACCAGGAGGGAGGTTCTGACATCAAGATATTCCTGTTCTGGGTCTCCGGATAATAGGAGGATGATACGGAATGGTAAGCATCAAAACTATGGAAATAAAATATATTGTTAAAGAAGTTTTTATCCACTTCATTAGAAAATATAATGGTTAGTTATTTTAAAAAGAATCAGAAAATATCATGTAATTGCCGAATTAATTAAAACTTATTTTCGCTCGAAGAAATATTCCCCGTGCGCTCTTCACAACGCATGTAGCTGCTCAATATAACTATTATAGTCCAAGATCCCAGCGCCGCTACACATCACTTATTTTCTGATGAACAAAATGTGTAGGATTGAGTAGTGTTAATATCTACAATGATCGTATGCCTACCAGCTAACTTGACCAGGCGGCCATTTTCCAGGCACCAGATAATCAGGTTTTAAAACAGTTGTCTTGTAATACCTTGTATTACCTTGGAGACGGTTTAAAGCTAACAAAAAAATTACTTAAACTTACTTATGGTCCATTTTTATATGTGTTAGCGAGACAACTGTTTTAAAACGTTTTACAAGAGGACAGATTGATTTAGGGGGCCAAACATCCCCTAGACCCAATTTTAATTCCGATATTAGTAGGAGCGAGAGTGCATTATCCGTGCGCATGAGAGTAAGTGAGACACAAACCTTGATTACCTGATACCTGGAAAATGGCGCCTGATCAAGTTGTAGATATTAACACTACTCAATCTTATACATTTTGTTCATCAGAAAATAAGAGATGTCTGGCGGCCCTGGGATCTTGCTCTACTATGGAATATGCGATAAATGGCCAGCGTGTGAGACAGAAAATACTCAGTGCACACTATATGAAGAATCTGTCATTGAAAACAAAGCACTATCCTACATGGAGTTTGCGTAATGTTTATACTGCACTACACTTTTACCTATCCTAACACAGACCCGGTGCCCAACATACATAAACCCTCAGACGAGCCTGCAGACATAATCAGAATTTGTTCCAAACATTTTTTTCAATGAGTACATGGCTTAATATTTCTTATAATAATTCTTTCCATCACGGCATCTTAGAACAAATAATACACAAGATAATACACGGCTTAGAACTTTTCGTCCGCATTAAGCTTGGCTTAGTGTAAGTGTTCGTAGTACAAACAAAGTTGTTAGCCACTTATGATATTAAAAATGCATTAGTGGTTCAGCATCTATTAGCACTGCGCAAAACTTGCTTAGTGCTCGTAATCGTAAACTTTATAAGTTTATGAAATTTAAAAATTAACTACTTAAGTTTTTTAATAATTTTGAAGTTAGTACAAGTTCTATTAATGAAGTTGAAGTTACTAAGTACGTTATTTATCACACCATTTGATTCTAACATTCTTAGATATGGTAAACTAGATGGCAACTAACTTGACTTAGAGGAATTTATATTTCGATAAGCTTTCATAAGCTCGTAATAGAAACTATCTACTAGACCCTCCTATTCGCCCCCTCCCCTCTCCCCCCACTCGTACGTCTACGAAATATTTAATAAATATGGAAAACGAAATAACTGACCCATTAAAATTGACGACACTTCATAAATAAATCTGTCCCGCTGGTTTATTTACATACAGAAAGTTAGTTTCGTAAAATGGAAAAATTTAAATATCAAATAGAAAAACACGTCTGGACCAAAATAAAGTTACGGACTGATAAAGTTTGTGGTTACTCACAAACTAATTTTAAACAACTTTCTTTATTACTAGTTTTAACTCCAACAACCTTGTGGTGGACAACAAACGTGTGGTTATTTTATGTCAGCTGATAGCGTCCGATGCTGAGTGCAAAATATCCGGGAATAGAACCCGAAGACTAAGCACTGTGCCATCTGTAGTAATATTTAAAAAGAAAACGTTATCATTAAATAATCTTTTGTAGATTAAAAGATTATAGCGTACTCCAGGATCACGTAGATTTAATGTAATATCCCTGTTTTGTGTTTATCGAATACATCACTATGGAAAAAGTATTATCTATAACCACCAATGACGAGCAAAATGAGTGAATAAATTGATTTTTATTAAATTTATCGTTGTTCAAAGCCTACTTGATTTATGAGTACCTCCAGACCTCTTTCAAATTGATGTTTACCATTATCCAAATATTGTGTAACTTTGAATCGTTGATTGGAATTACAGTTTACAACATATTGACTTAAAATATTAATTACACAAAGCACACATTGCACGGTGGAACAACTGATTCATCGTTACATGCATATGACAGCCAGCATTCGTTTAAATTTACGTTTATCAATATTATCTCTTCGTGGATTGTTCCGTGCTACGGTTTTGCATATAACACGTTAACATTATATACGTTTATCAATTAATTATGATTGAATTAATGTTATTTCAACTATACCCGAGCATGCTGATTCATTAGAAGTAATTTCCATTTGAAATCATTTCTATTACATGTAATTACTTTCGTTTTACAAATATTACTCAACAAATCAAACATGATCAAAATTATCTGCCATTGAGTCTTTCTAACTTTTTGAATTTTCAATCGGGTATACACTGTTAAAAATATTGTTAAATGTAAAATTAATTCTATCACTATTGCACTTCAAATATAGTTCGCAATAACTTTATCTTCATTTGTATTCCGACAGGTGGAGTGGTATCGCCATTTGTAGCCGATAAAATATACATTTCATATAAACCACTGTAAATTAACTCTTTCATATTTCAAATGTAACATTTATGTAATTGTGTCATGTAATAACTTCCAAGGACCACTACATCCACTACATCCTTTATCTTATTTTCATCACGTTGTTGCCTAACCCCGGAAGTCCTCCTGGACAACGCTGCAGCATCTTATCTGGTCCATTTAGTTAATTACTTAAGTGAACTGCACGAGATGAACATGAGCCGCCCACAGTTACTCGCATGCTATTAATCTCAAGAGAACTATTAAAGTTAGTTTTGTTGCTACATTTAAACTTTGATCTTAGTCTTGCAACCACAAACAATGCATTAAGAACATTTTGATTAGGTGGGTGCTTATCCTTGTATTTCTTGTAGAACGGGTGACATATTACTACCTGAAGCACACTGGGAAAAAACTGTGTTAGAAAGAGACAACACTATTTCAACCTTAGAACATATATATATGGAGAGTGAGTCCAGCATATGGACCTGAAAGTGTGTCCAAAATGTGTGCGAAAGAGAAAGGTATATGCGCATGCGTCGAAAGTGACAGTTGTCAAGTCAGAGCTGTCTAGATATAATACGTGACAGTTGTTAAATATGACATTATATTGATGTAGAATAATGTAGATATGTATATAAATATAAATAAACTATATATAAATATAACTAAAAACGTGAGTTCTGTCCACTCTAAAAATCTATGGCATTCATGAGTATATGTTTTCACTGAACGATCACTGTTCTACCGACAGACGAGCTTTGTACCAACTAAAGAAATATAATTTCTTTACATATTTAATATTTATTATATCTTAATAGAATATTAATATTTATTATATCTAGACAGCTGTCACTTTCGACGCATGCGCATAGAGAACAAATAGGAACATATACCTTTCTTTCTCGCACACATTTTGGACACACTTTTAATCTATAGGAAATATAGGCTATTAACACTCCATATATATATGCTCGTAAAATTCAATATATTGAACAAAAAGAGGGGCTAAATGCGCCACTGGTTACACCTTAAGAACTACTAATTTTATTATTTATTTCTCAATCTCTATAAAAGGGTAAAAACTTAATTAAAAGTTTCCTACGACATAAAAAGTTTTATAACTTAAAGTTTTATATTTTGATGGTGTGAAGCAATTCGAGGAGCGGAAAATTGATTTTCCGATCACGTTCTAATTCCTGATCCATTACTGAGACATCTGACAGAATGTTACAACTCATTTTAGTTTTTTTGACAACAAGAAAATGTAATCCTTCTTTTACTTGAGCGTACTCTATTTTATAACATCAGAATAGGATCGGAAGACTTCTATATAGCCTTATTAAGAGCACTGTTGTATTTTGCAAATATTTACACTGACTCTGTGTTGTGTTTTGTAGTAAATATCGGGATACACTTTTTCTTACTACACTCCATTACTGCTCTTTGTTCTTCAACAGTCACAGTACAAATCAGGGTACCCTCACTCAGTGTACAATTCTTCAATGTCGCTTATGGCGCCCTCCGTCCGCCATTATTGGTCGCCATTATTGGTATCAATGTCGCTTTAGGCGCCATAAGTCGCCATTATTAGATTAGTGAACTAAGATGCTCGGCGACTCAACATTTGAAGGGAATGAAGGGTGAAGGGAGTGCACTGAGCTAAAGTTCAGTGCAGTTCAGTGATACCACATATTAAAACATAATATTTTTGTATAGTACTAAACAAATGCAAATAATTGTATACACAGTGATGCAAAGCATAACACAAAATAAAACTACAATAATAATATATATTTATGTATATATATAAATATTATGTTTTAATATGTGGTATCACTGATATGCACTGAACTTTAGCTCAGTGCACTCCCTTCACCCTTCATTCCCTTCAAATGTTGAGTCGCCGAGCATCTTAGTTCACTAATCCAATAATGGCGACTTATGGCGCCTAAAGCGACATTGATACCAATAATGGCGGACGGAGGGCGCCATAAGCGACATTGAAGAATTGTACACTGAGTGAGGGTACCCTGGTACAAATGACGTATTGCTCAGTTTCAGCGTCACCTATCCCGCAGTGGTACCAACTTGTGCAATATTTATGAAATACCACTCGTAATAAACATAACCTACAAAAGCTAAGTTGCTTCAGACTTTAAGATGTTTAATTTTATTTCTAAATGAGTCAGAGACAAAGTTAGCAGAGACAATTCAAATCTATTTCAATGTTTACTATATTCCAGACGTATTGTTTATGAAACAAATATACTAGGAAAGAAAAACACGTGGAAACTTATATTCATTCATACGTCAAAGTCATACATGAAGTTAGCGACACACACTGCTGTATCAGAAAATGTTTTTGTCAGACATAGTTGAGACAATCAACTTCACCGGATATACAACATTATCAACCACGTAAAATACACATCTAAGACAATATTTTATAAGTTGAAAACTATAACAAAACTTTTGATTGTGTCAAAGTCAAAAAGCTGTTACACATATTCTACGAATATGTACTGAATGATAGAAGAAAGTCCTATTCAAACCAGAGACAACTATTCAACGTCTATCACAGCAGTGTGACATTGTAGCTAGCAGATGGAGAAATTGTGGAGGATCTCAAACTTCATGAGTGGGTGAGTGGTGGTATGTAAGGTGAGGTGCACCGCAGAGAATTGGATGCAGCGATCTATGAAAAAGCTCGAGGTCTGAATTCTAAAACAAACAATGTAAAATTATATTTAGATTGTTGATAAAATAATAATACTTTATAAACTAGTAATTAGATTTAGATTGAATGGCAAATCATTTATTTTCTTTAAGTTTGTGTTGCTACTACTACCATAATTGAAAAGTTACATGCGGAAGTTTTAATAGAGATGTGTTACAGCTTCTTGGAGACTTAGAAAATATGAATTTGAGGAACATTCTGCTTTTTAACTATTTCGATCAAGCTACTGTTTGTAAATATAATTTTTGCTGCACAAAAATCAGTCCGATTTTCGAGCTGTATTTATGACAGTGTTCGTGAAAAATAAAATGTCGTATTTAGCAACAAAATTACTCGTAGTTTATTTTCTAGGTGTCATATCGACGTTGTGTTCACTTGAATACAGTGTTGACGGTTTCATACGCTGGTACTTGTTTTATCACCGGTTTGTGACAGGTGTACAGTGTGTATTTAAAAAAAAGAAAAACAAGTAACAAATAAAGTAAAAATAAATACGATGAAAAACACTTTCATTACGTTTCATTATTATTTAAAAATTGACACATTCATCAATAAATGTTTGTTAAGAAACTACCAAGTAAATGTTCTTACATTGTTGATAACGTTGAATGTGTTACAATGAAATGATAAAAGAAATTGATGGATATTAAAAATGTTTTTGATACTTAAGCGTTAGCGTCTTGGGTGGCGTAGTGGTTAATACAGATTTGTGCCTTACTTTAGTGGGGGGGAAGGACATATTATTATTTATATTAATATACAACATATTTAGTTTATTGTGTAAAAATTTGAAGTCGGTTGGAGTAAAACTGTCGGAGATATAGACCTTTAAATCTTCATCTCTCTGGTCTGATTTCGTTTTAAATACGTCTTTCTCACACTTCGCTTTTTCAGAGTTGGTGCCTTCTCTAGCTCAAAACCTACTGCACCAATCCTTTTGAAATTTTGCACACTCTTTCTTTACATAAATGCCGAGGTAACGCTGTCGAGTTTCTTTTTTAATTTTAATTTTAACATATTTTAACGTCTGAGGAGATTTGCTGTCAATGCCTCATTTCTTGATATTTATTTATGAAAATTTCACAAAGTATTCTTCAAATGTCATTTTATCATGTAGTAATTATAGAAATATATATATATATATATTAACCGTGCCGTCCAAAAATATTATCGAAAATATGCTCTTTTTGTGCCCTAAAGATGTCGGAAGCTTTAACGACAAACAATTTCCGCACTCCTTTAAGGAAGATAGTGTTTTCTCTACATATTTCATCCCGTTGAGCAAACAGACGCTAGTAATTTTGAACAGTCAGTCTCCAGTGTGCAGACACCTCCCGCGCCTTCATAAACTTAAATACACATTATGCAAGAAAAAACGGTTACAAAATTTATCTTTTAAAAGAAAATAATTTGCTAAAGCACTTTACAAGTTTTGACACGAATCAGATTGATTTACTTTCAACGTGTGTTTATTTTTCTTCACGTCAATATCATGCATAAAGTAATAAGGCGAGAAGCGGATATCTTGAATACGTAATAGTTGTCAGCACGTGTCAAAGGTCAGGTCGATGTGTCATCACGGCAGAACGTGTGCAATTTATGTCTGTGTTGGCACAGGTGTTTCTACAAGAGGTGTGGATTAAATGCATCAATCATTTCTTGCTTTCATTATCTTTGTTTGTTTCATTACCATGTTTTTCAATAAAATCACTGGCCTACACTGAATATCCTAATAAAAATGTACTATATATTGATAGAGTGGGTTACAAGAACCTCAAATGTTCAATTATTTCTTAATAACACCTTATATGTTAAGAGATTAATTATTAAAGGGATTTAACGTTGTACACATTCCAAATGCATGTGACATCACAACCGCTGCCAACCTTACAGCTCACAAATCTCTGCTATATGTATTTATATATCAAAATATCAAATATTACTTACAGCTATTTCAAGGAACAATAAATTTTGAATATTATGTCTGCTGTAACAGGGTTAAATAAAATAAAAACTTATTATTCTTTAAATTGACTTGATTATTTCGACTACCAACAGTTACAAAACATTACCACAACACTGACCTACTCAACAAATAACTGACGTTAAAATGCATTTCACGTCATACAAATATGGCCGACCATTTCTAGCGCTAAAACTACAATTCAAATTTTTAATTGCTATATCTCAATATTTAGATATTTAATAAAATAGACACACCAATACACATTTATTAACATCAATTTCAATCAACAATTGAAAAATCGACCACTAAAATGAGGACACAAGCCTATTACACTTACAACAGATTTTGATTGGTTGGTTGGATGAGACAATTTTCTCTTAAATCCTGCAATCAGTTTTTGCTATATTTTTCATTTGTGTTCACAAATCCTTTCATCTCTTAATACAACAGTGACGCCTAAATACTCTAACTCGTATATCGACAAGACAAGACAAGACAAGCTCGTTGAGTTGTATGGGTTTTTATTTTGTTGTGTTCGATGAGAAGTTATTACTACAGAATACTGTAAATCTCTGAAAAATCTTAGATGTTTCTCTCGTGAAATCGGGAAATGTATTGCCTGCACTCTTACCTTGACAGGAATTTATTGTAGCACTGGGAATTGTAGAACAAGGTTCAATTATAGACAAATAATTTATATCGCACAATTCCAGCACAATTCATTGCTTATTTCACACTTTCCTTTATATCTGAATTAAGCAATGAATAAGTTTTATAATATGTTGGGATTCGATTTGCACCAGATGTATGACAAAGAGAATAATAAGTCAGAGTATACGAAACAACGCCTTGTCTTATCGGTACGATCGTGCAAGAAACAATGGCGATCCGTACTGTAGCTAGCGACATTCATACATAAGCTGTAGTGTGTGTGTCCAAGCATAGATGGCTCTAGTATATGCTATACAGATAGAACTACATGGATAGTGCATACGATAACCTCCAAACTACATATACATATAAAGAACTTAAATTAAGGAACAGTTGAAATTTCATACTCCTATTTCTCTCTCATGAGTACAGAGCGCGCTTCACCTATGCCCCCTAAAAAATTTAGGTAGTAGTAGGACTTAAGGTTCCAGTAGCGTCGGGATCTGGCAGTTTACCGGCAAAGGCGAGCCAGTTAAACTTGCCTCAGTTCTCTCTGTTGTTCTACAGTTTTTTCATGGTTAAAATAAATGATTTATGTAATTTAATATATTATTTGTTAGAATATATATATATATATATATATATATATATATATATATATATATATATATATATATATATATATATATATATATCTATATAGATTTTTTTTATTAGTTCCTCTTCTTACTACAATAAATTTTTAAAGATGGATGTCAATTCAACAATTTGAAATTATATTTCATAACTTTTGTATTTTCATCAATAAAAACTTATTTTGTGCCGAATAATCACCGTTCCGTTTATTATGACATGCCTGAATCAGTAAAATATTCCCCACTTTTAGATGCACAAATAATTCAAGTTCTTGGAACCCACGCCAAAGACAGTACATTCTTGCAAAAGCTTATAGTCTAAAGTAAAAATGTCTACAACCGTTTTTCTTATTATTTGTTTGTTATAAAGTTACGAATTTTTTAACAATATTCCGTTTCTTCCGCGTTTTTCACTATTTGTGAATTTTTATTAACAACGGTTTTAACCTTTGGACTTTGGCAACTTCTGGACCATGTAGTAGAGACTTCAAGAAGTATTCCAGATTTTTTAAAAGTTTAGAAAATTCGAAAAACTCAACTGTTCCCTCAAAGACCCAGTGTACACACAATGACTCGAACTTTAGATAAAGGATAAATCTTGTATGTTTCTAAACAATCAGTGTTAAATAATTGTGGTATTTGTTTCAGGTTCCGTTCGCATCCCACTGCACATGAACACGACGAACACTGGGGGCCCCACTGCTAGTTTCTACTCTGCAACAGCAGCGAACAAACGATGGCGTCATAACGGCCAGGGAGGTTCGAGGGGGTCAATACCTGGGTCCACCTGACAGGAAGACCCCGGTGGTCAAATAGGGCTCCGTAGGACGAGTCCTGATCAACCGGGTCAGAAAAGAACTTGGATATAAACCATCGACATAAAGTTAAATTATTTTCTTATTTACGTATTATATTTGAACCAAAGAATACCGCCGTGTACTACACTAATCATCGGGACTAATTTTTGAGTAGAAATTTATCTTTTAGTAGCTACATGTAATGTTGACAACAAATTTTATAAATAATAAGAAAATTTTAATTGTATAAAGAATAAATTTAAGTAGATTTCGGTTTATTTATTATCTTTGCTTTTATATAAAAATTATCTTGAAATGCAAGTTTCGCACTTGCTACCTTTCTACAAGCTAATGGGCTTGTGTCCTATGTCTTAATTTCTATAAAACCTCAAATGTCCAATTATTTTTTAATAACTCCTTATATTTCAAGTGATATTACCAATTAAAAAAGTCATTTTATCTCTTTAATTATTAAAGAGATTCAACGTTGTACACATTCTAAATGCATGTGACATAACAACTGCTAGTTACTATATCTTTTATCATACAGAGCGTAAAAAAAATATATTCTTGACAGAACTCCGACAAGGTTACAGGTTACCAACCTTACAGCTCATAAATCTCTGCTATATGTATTTATATATCAAAATATCAAATATTATTTACAAAGAACAATAAAATCAATATTATGTCTGCCTTAGCAGGGTGAAATAAAATAAAAACTTATTATTCTTTGACTTGACTTGATTATTTCGACTACCAACAGCTACAAAACATCACTACAGCACTAACCTACGCAAAAAATAACTGACGTTAAAATGCATTTTAGACGTTAGATGCACGTTATACAAATATGGCCGACTATTTCTAGCGCTAAAACTACAATTTCATTTTTTAATTGCTATATCTCCGTCAACATTTAGATATTTAATAAAATAGACACGCCAATACACATTTATTAACATCAATTTCAATCAACAATTGAAAAATCGACACCTAAAAAATGAGGACACAAGCCCATTTTGCGTTACAGTTTCTACCTAGAACCATGATCGTTCTATTTGCGTTATTAGAAATAAGAAGACTTTTTTAAACATTAAATAAGTCATTATTGAAACTAATTTGCACGTAACATTACTTTTAATAGTTGGGTAATAACAACCTTTATTAACAATAACATTTTCCTAATAAACAATTTTAATTAAAACAAGCGATAAAACCGATATTATGTTTGCACGTTCAGTAATATTTTAATTTGATGATTAATTGCATGGAGTAAATAAACCGAAACAAAGCAATTGTAACACATACATTCCCTATACATTATATTTAGAACTAGTAGAATATACTCGTATATGTACATGATCAATTCACATTTCCCGCTGGTGTTAAATCTAAATGTGATGTTACTATACTATAATCTGCGTACACGTGACCTTCTCGTTGTTATATTTCTAAAATGTGTTTCATATGCTTTACGTCCTCCCTGTTTTATACATTCCATAAAATGAGCATTCAATGCAATGCAACAGGTTATTGCAAAGCCCCTTACTATGTAGACGCTGCAACCCTGTACCCTCTATCTATACCATAGATATGTATTGTTATTATTGGGAATTTATATTTTTTTTGTTGCTGTCTGGAGCACGTACAAAGGCTTCATCATATATATTATGTTGTTGCTGTAAAAATATTGTATTTATAAGGTTACATGCAATCTATAGTGCTTCTCAAACTGTGGTGTATACTCGAGTCGAAATTTTGACCCTATTGACGACCTAAAAGAATCCGTTTCCGAGTACATTTACATAGGATTTTTATTCCTTCTTTGGGCCTACATGTGGCAGTTATCGAACAAATTACGATGTTTAGGCTCAAATGAGGATGGTATTTAAAATCTCATATAAACCTATTCTCTCTTACTCATTATTTATTATATTCATTTCTTAACAATAAAATCCATGTCGTAAATGTATAAATATATTTCTTAACATTCTTTTTGTTCATCTCAGGTTCGACTTAAATAGCTCAGACCTAAAATAAGACGAGAATCATGATTTCATTTAGGATCAAACGAGGGTCATATAATAATATTTAGTATGAGACGAGAGAGGCAAAGATCTTTTTTAGGATCAGGATAGGCCTAAAATTTCGACTCTGGTATTGTGTATATTGACAGTCAATGTCTGACTCCAAATCGATTTAATAAATTGTAAAGAAGTACAATTTAGAATCGCGTTAAATGTGATAGAATTTCAACTAGCAAACTAGTTTTCTGTGACATATTTCGCTGTCAATCAGGGATTAAATCACATGAAAAATCATTCTCACATCTGAGAGATATGCATCCTTATCATAACTGACTGCAAACGCTGTATAGATTAATTGAGACAAACCAAGAAAGTTTTAACGTAATTCTAAAGTAACATTTTTACTATGTCTGAAATATTTCGAAATTTATATACCATTTTTTAAGAAGACCTTTTTAAACATTATGAAATCTTAAGAAATCCTTTTTATGGACTAAAAAGTTACTAAAAATTACTTGATTTCATAATAGTCCATAGACGTAATAGAAAATCTATTTGTAGTGGGAGTTGTTTACTCTTCAATTTGTCAAGAAGGAATATTTGAACCGTAATGGGCTTGTGAATTATGCTCTTAATTTCTATAAAACTGTACTATATTGATAAAGTTGGCTGCCATGAACTCAAATGTCGAATTATTTTTTTATAACTCGCTATATTCTAGGAGATAGTAAAAATTAAAATAGTCATTTTTCTCTTTAATTATTAAAATTCGAAATTTAAAAAAGGCCAATATTAATCGTTTTGATAGATCAACCCTTAAAAATTAATACACAGCCCATTTGTATCAAGGCAGTAATATTTATGTTTAAATCCGAATATTCTCCTAAACGGTTTGAGAAGCGCTGTTTAACTTTAGGTGCATGTGACTGTTTGTACGAATTTCCTACAACATTACTGTTGATATAATGTTTGTATTGATTTTATAAATGTATTATTAAAAAATATACGACCATATATCCACTGCTCTGCAACTCCAACCAGCTGAGGTTTCCACCAGCTCTTCTCTAGGCTTTACGGGCATTAAATCATTGTTCTGAAATACTCCTAGTTGAAATAAACTGGTGCAGTAAATTACCGCAAGAATTGTGTAAAGACATTTATTACATAGGAATGCAACATTCTCGTATCTTACGTTGTGTTATTCTTTGTAATTTCAGTTCCATTTATTTACACAAAGCAATTGCATTTGAAGCAGCACTACCAGTACAAAATTTTGTAGTACTTTTGTCACGCCCTGTGGCACGCCGATAAGCGGGCACCTGAGGGTGGTCCTGGTCATGACTACACAAGAAAAAAAGAAAGAAAAAATTTTCTAATTCCTAAACAAAATGAGATAAATTTCTTTTTTTTCTTTTTTTCTTGTGTAGTCATGAGCAGGACCATCCTCAGGTGCCCGCTTATCGTTGAATATTGGGACACCCTTTGTATATAGAGATATATATAAATGTATTGAATTATGTAAGTAATTTTTATATAAAAGTTTACGAACACAGTTGCGTTATTAAAAAGATTATTATAAAACAAATATGTTTCAAAGAATAAATTTGAATATTTTTCTGGAACACGAGTATATTGGTTAATATTATGTATCCAAACAATTTCACCACAGGAAAAAACAAACAGTGTTATTTTAGCAGCAATTTCGTGTTTGGTCCGTACCGCACTAGGGCTGAGCACCTGCCTACGATGTTTACATAATGAAGTTGTATTTAAAAATGAAAACAGTTTTATCTTAAAATTAACAAAATAAATATTTTGTTTCTGTTAAATTTAATTTACTATATTTATGTTAAGTAGGAACGCGAATACCACTACATAGTCATGTATTAGATCGAAATATTGTTCACAAATGTAATTAAAATTGCCATTTTTTAAAAACAACAGTGGGTGCGTTCCACTAAGCGTTCATAACAATCATGCTCACGACCGCAGCTTTTCCCGTTCCACTTGCTTGCGAGTGTTGAAAAGATAAGGATTGCGATAGTTGATTAAATAGCTCTGTAGCAAAAGCTATATCTACAAACAAAATAAATTTTTCATAAAAGAAATATATTCTAAATAATAATGAATATTGTTTATTTATTAAGTTAGGTTATGGTATGAGGAAAACTGTATAAATGGCAGTCAAATATGAATTAAAATTAATTTTATTAAGCTTATTTAACATAATTATAGAATAAAATGAAATATCTTTTTCCGAGCCATATAAATTAATTTTTTCTGTCATCGTCATCTCTAAGTTTAAACATGGCGCCGAAATGTTCAACAACGACCACTACGACCCAACTCTTCAGATGGGTCGTTGTAAGCTTGGCGTGAGTGAAATTAATGACGTCATTAGTGACGTTTTCGAATATTTTGGACGTTGTGAACGCTTAGTGGAACGCACCAATTGTAATTTTAAATAAAACTGGAAAAAACCTAGCACCTTTCACTCGCTTTTTCGGTGGGAAAAAAGGTTTAGTTTCGTTAGATCTCACTCGTGAAACCGACGACAGACGTCTACTGTTTAAAACATGTTTTTGAATGTGTCATAATATCGATATAAATCGATATCAATATTTTGTTCCTATTTCACCCCACTAGTTCGAATTACTATGTGTAACCCTTCGTAAAGGTAAACCTGTGATTGTGTTGTTGTATAAATCACATTAATGTTATTTTTATTCAAAATAAATCAACCTTGTAAATTGTGGTGAAATCTGGAACTGGAATCAAAATTCTATAATGTAATGTAACTAAAGCTGAATTGTATTTGAGTCTAATGGATATATGTATAGTATAACAATAAAAGAAACAAAAAAAATTCAGATATAAAATAAACAAATCCGGGAAAACACAAGCGCTTTAATGGTTTTAGAATTTGAAAAGAATAAAAATCACAGAATAAATACAAGAAGAATTGTAAGCGGAACTCTCAGATACGTTTAGTATATTTGTGAAATATATATATATATATATATATATATATATATATATATATATATATATATATATATATATATATATATATATATATAAAAGTAAATAAAAATGAAAAGTAAATAACATGTAATTTATATTGTAAAATAAATATGTGTATAATAATATAAATTATTTATAAATGTTAAAAAAAATTACCGACAATGTGTATAAGGTTTTAAAAATATTTTAAACTTCTATTGATAACTGAAACAAAGAGGTACTCAACAAATAAATCATACATCATGTAATAAAATAAAGCGCTTAAGCATTTCTATGCAGCAAGTACATTCAAATCCGTCATTTTCAATTTAAATCTGAAACATGCGACTAGAAATGTTGCTTGAATTAATAAGGTTTGCCCGAGAGGGTTTTAATCGGGTACTTATAATGCCGGTTTCACATTCACACCAGAGAGACAGTTTTGTTGTCAAAAAACAAAACAAAATCATGTTTTGTTTTATTTTAAAACAGTTCTGTTTTGCGAAAACAGACTGTTCACATTGATTAGACTGGTTTTGTTTTCAGTGTTTTTCTGTGTGTCTCATAAAAATTATAAACATGATAAACAACAACTGACAAGCGCAAATGTTTACAAAAAACAAAACTGCGTGTTCAAACCAAGCAGACTACAACACAACAACAAACGTGTTTTCCTTTGATCTTACCAACTGATCTTATGTGTTTTGTTTACTAAAACAGCAACAAAAGACAAACATGTTTTAAGAACTGTTCAGTTTTTACAAAACATTGGTGTTTTTGTTCACAAGTTTCTGTTCGTGTTTTATTGAACTGTCTCTCTGGTGTGAAACCGGCATAAGGGATGCTCAAGTAAGTAAACATAATATAAGTGGCCAAAGTTCAGTAGAAAGGGTTTTAGTATTATTTTAGAGGATTGTTATAAAATATATTTAAAACCATATACGATAAATAAATCTATGTTTGTACATTTTATATACCTGTTACATAATACTTCCAATTTAACATATGTTTACAATCAATAAATCACAAATCAGCTGGTTCCTTGTTGGCCAATTTCTGCAAATGTATTGTAAAAATATGACTGATTGATTTAATATTTTATAAATGTAGGTAAACTAAAATAATATTTAATTAAATTAATATATTTAAAGGCCTAATTTTCATTGCGTTATTTCCAGTGTAAATAAAATATTGTTATGGATGTAAATATATATATATATAAAGTATAATTATATAAATTATTTATCAAACTATAAATAGGATTATTTAGAATTAATGTGATATAAATAAAAACAAAATTGCTGCACTTGAAATAAATATTATGTGTGTAAATGCATGAAGATGTTATGCTTTCTGATCACATATTTTAAGACGTTATTGTTTTGGCTAAGAAATTCTAAATTGGTTTCAGTACAAAACAACATATGGTGCAAACTATTTCTTATTGTGTTATACGCATGCGTTGAACAAAATCATGCATTTTTAAATCAATCTAAATTCACACTAGATGAGCATTTAATCATATATTATTAAAAGGTAGTGGTGTATAATTGACTTAAATTTCATCACTTAAATTTTGATCTACTTTTGCAGGTAACTTTGTAAAAGGGTATTTTTATAAGTTATAGGTAATATCACTATCTGCAAAAACCTCTTTACGGCATTGTTATGTGACTTATAGTTTTACAGATAAACAAAACAAACTGATTGCATTGATTTCCATGCTGGCGGCCGAATAGCAGCACTCTTCCCCCGAAATTATAAAACAAATGACTGTCCACCCAAAAAATACGGTTGGTTCCTTTTTAACCTTTGATTTCATACTTTCATAGACTAAACATGTAATTTGTAAGTCAATATTTTTAAAAACAGAATACAAAAGTAATTTTTTATTTACGAAGGATAATAGATACGACGCAAAAGAATATAATATTTTTTATGATAAGGGTTCCTATATATTTTTGTTATTCACATTTTAACAAAAATGTTGATACATACTATGAAATTTTACACACAGGAATTATAATAAATATATATATGTATATTATAAATTGTTATTTTATATGATAATATATTAAATGATTTTCGTTCCGTTACGGAATATCGTTTACTGCAGGCAGTGGCGCACTTAGCAGTTAGGCGCAATTAAAATTTGATTCATATTAACATCATATATTGATTTTAAATTTGGCGCTTGTATGTCTACAGAAGAATCTGACGTAGACTTTAAATAATAAAACTGCATCTGTCTCCTATCGACCGTTACACGTAATACCCGTAACACGTAAACGACACCCACACACCCAGCACGTTCCTCGAAATTTTTGACGATCAAGTTTAAACTTGCAAACGGAATAAATATTTTCCAAAATTTAAATGAGTATATATTGCTAGTTATTTTATTAGATTTATTTGAAAACTATATTCATCTCTTTTCTACAACTGAAAATCATTAGGCGAACGAAATGTCTGAAGCTCGTCTTTATCTGTAACACATCCACCGACATAAGCCAATCATTTAATTCCATTTTTTACTTTATAAATAGTTTTTTTTATAGTATTACTGTCTCTTTCTTTTACATATAAAAATCTAAAATAGAACTATACACTGCTCTAACACATTATAAAGTTTTATCTCTAAAAATAAACATTGCAAAATAATTATTAGAACTTGTTATGACTTACCGTTCATTGATCTCGGTGCAGGTGGTCAAACATAAACAAAACACGATGCGTTGTTGCCATATTTACTTAATTAAAATTAAAGTAATGTTTAAATAAATTTACAATGTTGCACGATCAAAATATGTAAAATCAAATAATTGTAATAATAATATTGATTTTAATTAATAAAGAATTATTTCTGTTTACCTCATGCGCCTTTATGAAAATCCATCACTGACTTCAGAGCTGTTTAAACTTTAGTCAACGGGCCATCATTTTTATTACACAGCGTATTTTTGCAATCACTTAATTGATCGCATATTCAAAACATTCCTCATCTGGTTCTCATTATATTGCTTATTTACATACGCTTGAATATATGTACACACATATATCTACCATTTGCTTTGAGTATAAAATATTTTGAAGTTTATTTGTTTTCAACAAGATGCATTTGTTCGCTTTACATTATTGGCCCTAAAACATTATTAAATTATATACAAAATCCTTTGTTTTAAATTTGGAGTACAAAAATAAACAAACTCACAAGATATTTTATATTACATGTTCGTATTTCTGTTATATTCAGTTATTTGTAAAACACAATTTAATAAAATAAAAGGAACTTTGTGCTAGTAAGGCTGGATTCACACGGCATTGCACTGCACGTTTTTTACAGTATTCGATTTTAAACGTATAATGTAAATAAATGTAATAAAATGAAATTTGCTATATGTGTAAGGTAAGTAAAAAAATATAAAAACACAGTTTGCTATAGGTATTATTTAAGTTTTATTAATTTTGAATAGGACAAATCAATAGAGTTCGAACTTTGAAGCGAAGGTATTGTTCTCAGATTTGTACTGCCTGAATTTATAGTAGCTGAATTATAGTTGATTTGAAATTCTTGGATAAAATATTGCCTATAACGCCACTTGAGTTGCAACGCGATTTTTATTCCATAGTTTCATCTCACAAAACGGACTTTTATTCCACCAAAGAAATCAATAAATCATTATTTACAAAATATTCGTCAAACATTTTCTAATAATAAACTTGAAACACGTGCAAATGATACTTCAGCACTTCGCTTAGTATTCGATAAAAGTCACGCCGTGTGAAAGATACCGTATAATGCTATGCACCACTGCAAGCCGAATTCGTTAAAATTCATTCGATTTGCTTGACAAGTCCGGTGAGTATTCGATAAACGTGTTTAGCTGTGTTCGTTTTCTTGCAGTACAAACGTCGTGTGAATGGTTCTATATAAAATGTATGCGCCACTGTTTATTCGATGATATGTATACTGCAAAAAAACGTGCAGACAATGCCGTGTGAACGCAGCCTAAACTGTACGTGGTAGAATACAAGTTCCAGCAGTGTAAATTCATGCATCTCGCTTAGTTACTTTCGAAGAAGGTGTTGAATCATCACTGCACCACTACCTAATAAGTATAATGTATGATGACTTTCTGGCCATAAGTAATAAATTGACAAAATGAAAATTTATTGTAAATAATATAAAAATAAATATATGACAAATGTAAAACCATATCCCGTAGAAAAATATGTTAAAAATGTAAAACATTCGATCTGTGTCAAAAACAGTGTAAAATGTTGCTCTCTCCAAACAGTTACGTAATATTTACGTAAACGTATCTGCTACGTAAATATTACATGGGTATTCACGTTTTCAGAGTGGGTGATATATAAGAATAAGTAATTTGTATAGAGATAAGATAAAAATTATTTATAAATTATAAAATAAATAGAATTTATATAAAAAGTTGTACATATATGTAAATGTGCCAACCATACGATAGATTAGAGATAGATTGTCCCGTTATTGTTTGTAATAATAATTTTTTATAATAATGTCTATGACATCCTGTTATATGACCCTCCTAGATTGATTGTCATATAAAACTAAATTAATTACAAAATATACTAATTATTTTAATAACAATAATTGGATCAATATCCCAATATATGTAACAATGATGTCGTCAAAATTAATTCTGTATGTATACCTATTAATTAAATTAAAATAAGGTCTCAATTTGTCATCTCAAAAATTAAAAATATCAATTACATTTTAAATATTGATTCACTACTGAAAATATACTCGTGCACGTGTTATATACTAGTCTGTGTGTGTCCGGATATAACGTATTATACACACGTTAACACACGAATCTTCATAATTAGTTAATGGATTAATTATAATATAATCAGTCATCAATATTTAGAAAAAATTACGAATGCGTTTGAAGCAAGGAGTGCGGCACGCTTATGCCAATTTCACACCAGAGAGACAGTTTTGTTGTCAAAAAGCAAAACAAAAACATGTTTTATTTTATTTTAAAACAGTTCTGTTTTTCGAAAACAGACTGTTCACACTTTTGTTTTTAGTGTTTTTCTTTGTGTCCCATACAAATTAAAAACATGTTAAACAACAACTGACAAGCGCAAATGTTCACAAAAAACAAAACCGCGTCTTCAAACCAAGCAGACTAAAAAACAACAACAAACGTGTTTTCCTTTGATCTTACAGACTCCAGATGGGAATGTGATTTGTTTACTAAAACAGCAACAAAAGACAAAAATGTTTTAAGAACTGTCTCTTTGGTGTAAACATTGGTGTTTTTGTTCGTGTTTTATTGAACTGTCTGTCTGGTGTGAAACCGGCATTACGCTTACCTTTAAAAACCCTGCAAACTGAAGCAATTATTTAAATAACTAGTAAAGTTTCATTATCAAAGTTACAAAAGAAAGGTTTTAATTATGTTTTGTACAAACCTTCAAGTAAAGCGCATGCAACAGTATACAAACTGTGTAAATGATCCTATATAATTAAAATGGAAGTTTCTAATTGAAACAATACGTAACAGTGATTTAAATTCTACAGCTCAGATGTGACGCAACGTGACGAGGCACGAAGGGGCACGGAGAAACCCGACGCAATCTATGTACTCAACGAATTACATCTCCATATGTGCTATGTTGTGTTTCGTTTCATTTTAACTATTTTTATTTTAAATATAATTGTATTATTATAGCTCGTTGCTTTATTTTAATTACAATTATGTATTTTTTAAATAAAAATAATAAAAACAAAGCTTGTGACGTATTTTCAGCTTTATAAAATCAGCTTGACCGAATTAATAAATAAATTCATGTGCTATGTATGCCTGTCAGGCGTGTCAGGAATATTGTATTTAAAATTAAAACTAAAAAATACAATTATTAACTCAACAAATAGAAAAAGTATATATTGTTGAATTATGATTAATTATTTATTTAAAACACGACAAAAATATTTTCGAATATTTAAAATAGATTTCAAATAATTTGTGCAATAATGTATTGATTTAATAAGCACACCCAGCGCGCTAAAAATTATTTCTAATTATGAAGGATTTGTAGCACAGAAAATTCAATTGTATTCAGTCTTGTTTTAATAATGAACCACTAAGCAAACTAGATGACAGATCTTGTGCATATTTAGCATTGCAAATAAGTACAGTGCTATCAAAATTTAAAAAATGTTTGTATATTAATTTGTTTATACTCAGGTAAAAATCTTGCAATACAGTTTCATGCATAGAGATATAAGAATAGAGTACGCAAAGTGTACGGCCGCGTGTAAGAGAAAGCGATAGATGCAAAACGAGAGATAGCTACCGAGTGTCCTATCTGTTTCTTCCTAGCCGAACCGCTGCTGCTGGCTTGGTTGATTGGCGGTATGGTAGAGGGTAAACAAGCAAGCAGACGCTATTGGTAAAATAAAAATAAAGATAAAAATATTTGTAAATAGTTAGTGTAGCATACAGTAAATTTAATGTCCAGATAATGAATAAAGACACAGACAGCCCCCAACTATTATAGCTATATTTTCGTTAGCGCGGCAGTCAATCACAGTACTCGGCTCGAAAGAGACATAGAGGACATTCGTGGCTATCTCTATCTTTGCCTATATCTTATATCTCTATGGTTTCATAGCTACTACCTTTCTGCAAATTATGGTAGTATCAAAGTTTAGTTTTTATTTCTAGTATCGAAATTTACACTTGCTAGCTTGCTACAAGCTACATTGCGATATATTTTCTACCTGCGTATTGTCTATTGTATTCCTGATAAACTGAGACCCTATTTTATAAAATAAACTTAAGAATAAAATTATAAATATGATGTAAAAATAATGTAAAACACAAGTATATATATTAAATAAAATGTAATTTCTTAATATGATGTTTTAATTCATTTAATTTGGTTATTTTTGCAGAGCATGCAGAAAGTTTGGATACTAGGTACTAATGTTATTTGCATAGAATGAGAAAGGTATTAGGGATAAACACTTTTCAGTCATAAACCAGTGCCGCGAATAGGAATTAGGTACCAAATTTTGTGTTGAAATATGTTTACCAGGAATAAGAATGTTTGATACTTAATATTTAACCATTATTTTATTTTTCCAATAAGAAATGAAGGCAAAAGAAAATGCTTTGTGGTTTTTAGTTTCATATGACTCATGCGTCTTTCATATTGAAGGTAAAACAAAAAACATGACGTAATGAAGACTGAAAATATTCAACAAAAATAAATGAGGTTCACAACCCAATGGGCTTGTGTCCTCATTTTTTAGTGATCGATTTTTCAATTGTTGATTGAAATTGATGTTAATAAATGTGTATTGGCGTGTCTATTTTATTAAATATCTAAATATTGACGAAGATATAGCAATTAAAAGTTTGAATTGTAGTTTTAGCGCTAGAAATAGTCGGCCATATTTGTATGACGTGCATCTAACGTCTAAAATGCATGGTAATGTTCAGTGCTGTGGTAATGTTTTGTAGCTGTTGGTAGTCAAATAATCAAGTCAAATCAAAGAATAATAAGTTTTTATTTTATTTAACCCTGCTAAGGCAGACATAATATTGGCATTTGATTGTTCCTTGAAATAGTTGTAAATAATATTTGATATTTTGATATATAAATACATATAGCAGAGATTTATGAGTAAGGTTGGCAGCGATTGTGATGTCACATGCATTTGGAATGTGTACAACGTCAAATCCCTTTAATAATTAAAGAGACAAAATGACTTTTTCAATTGTTAATATCTCTTAACATATAAGGAGTTATAAAACATAATTGAACATTTGAGGTTCTAGTAACCCACTTTATCAATATATAGTACAGTTTTATAGAAATTAAGATATAGGACACAAGCCCATTGATCTAAAAGGTAAGAGAAATTGAGGTTTATTATATTTCGGCATAAGTTATATAAAAGGTACTTCTTAAGTAGTATTATAATATTCTGAATGGAAAATCATGAATATGAAAAAAATGTAAGAAATAAAATACGCTGCTACGGATAAAATATGAATGTATGGAACCATATATTTACTCACAATATTAATGCAAACATATAGGAAACACATTATAACGAAGTTGAATATTTATGGGCTGTATACACCGCACACATTCACTCAAATACAGCATCATAAACATTCGTTCCGTATCATATTATTGATGAGAAACTCGAATGTACATCTCTTACATTACGAGTGTATTGCAGTGGTATGGTTATTCAATATACGTCTGGCTGTGTGTGTCAGTGTGTGTGTTTATGTATATCTCCGTATCTCCATCCCTCGTGGCTTTTTATTGCTAAAAAGTTGGGGGTTGCTTTGCTATCATCTCGTGTCACGCAGATGGCTATTTGCCTCATGTCGTCTAATTCAGTTACTCTTTAAATGTCAATACACAATTCTAACAATATATGCTCATAAGCTTAAGAACGCTGTCGTAAAAATTAGATTTAGATTAGAAAGGAAAAATAATTTAAGGTCAAAACGATAAAAGAAAAGCATATTTTCGATAATGTTTTTTGACGACACAGTTAATATATAATTATTTCTATAATTACTACATGATAAAATAACATTTGAAGAATACTTTGTGAAATTTTCGTAAATAAATATCAAGAAATAAGGCATTGACAGCGAATTTTCGCAGACGTCACACAAAAAAGTAACATTGCGGTGCCACTCATAACTCATCACGGGATTTTCTGAAATCAAAAATCCAAAATGATTTCATTAGTTGATAAGTTTCTGCAGGTAACGCTGTCAAGTTTTTTCTTTTTTATAGATTTTTCAATTTTTTACATCACTTAAAAAAAATACCGATTTTATATGAAAAAAATTAGAAACTTTCTTATTTTAAAATACGTTAAATTTAAAAATTTAAAAAAACTCGACAGCGCTACCTCGGCATTTTTGTAAAGAAAGAGTGTGCAAAATTTCGGTCAATTAGATTTTGAGGTAGAGAGGGCACCATTCAGAAAATGCAATGTGTGAGAAAACGCGTTTAAAAGTTTCAAAACAAGACCAGAGAGACAAAAGATAAAAGACAAAAGTTCAAATTTACTTTAGTGAGATTGTCTGAACATTTGAGGCGTAAAACCGCTTTATGCAATTCAATATTGTGTTACTACCAATGCTTTCCCTACCAATTTCTATGCAGCTGTGTCAACGAAGTGTGCTATGGGTACATCCTTTCCTCTTTTTAATTTTAAATATTAAATATTTTTATACTAAAATATTCCCTCATTAAACCAGCTTTCATCGACACAACAAGAGTCGTATATTATGTAAATACATTAGATAAAGACAATCATAGACATTCATTATCGTTAAATATTAGGATAAGTGTTTAATTGTATCATTCTGTTAGGTTTTACGACCACCATAGTATTATGAAATAAATGTATGTTTAAAATCATATTGTGTTAATCAATTTTAAAAAAAATTCCGACTCTTTATGGTAATTCATCCGGATAACCTTCTTATCTAATGACTATTTATAGATATAATCATAATTCAAATGAAAGTGAACTTCTAACTGTGAATCCATCTTTATTTTATAGCTTAGGCAATGAAATAGATCGTGAATAAACATAAAACATAAAAACTGAGTGGGTCGGATCGATATTACATGAAATAAATTGAACGAAAATTAAAAGTAGCGACTTAACCCACGGCGGAGGGGAGTGGTTCTGATACTAAAGCATTAGAAGTCAGTTGTAGGCATTACTGATGCTGGATTCTGCTGCTCCCCTAGGATCACAAAGGATACCCATGCCATTCCCATCATTATCTACAATATAATGTTTTTACTCTATTTGTATTCTCGTATTTTTTTCTTTTTGCAGTTAAAAGTGGAAAATATTTTAATGCTCTAATTAATTTTCAACGAATCATTTGCACAGTCTTTAAAAGACTGTTCTCCGTGTTTATTGAAGCGTGACTTTCTTTTAATTCATTCAAAGAAAAAGTACTACGTAGAAATCAGCATGGAAGAAACAGAAAAGCTGAGCAATCGACACAAAAAATGTATGCTGGTTAAAGACTCCAACAATTTTCTAAGAGGCAACGAATTTCTATTGTCCACATCTATTTATTTTGGGATCTGATAATCAGAGTATTTTTAGCAGCTTTTATAGAAACAAAACCTTTTTTCTTCTTTAACCAAAATAAAGGTAACTGAATCCATTATTTAAAAGTTTAGAAAACTAAAATGTAAGGTACAAGTAGATTCGGTTGTTTTATTTCAGTTTCAAAATTAATTGCAAGCATAAACCAAAACTTATTGAAAAAAGGTTTACATTTGTAACTAGATACAATGGGCGAGTGTCCTCATTTTTTAGTGGTTTATTGAAATTGATGTTAATAAATATGTATTGGCGTGTCTCTTTTATTAAATATCTAAATGTTGACGGAGATATAGCAATTAAAAATTCGAATTGTAGTTTTAGCGCTAGAAATGGTCGGCCATATTTGTATGACGTGAAATTCATTTTAACGTCAGTTATTTGTTGAGTAGGTCAGTGCTGTGGTAATGTTTTGTAGCTGTTGGTAGTCGAATAATCAAATCAAGTCAAAGAATAATAAGTTTTCATTTTATTTAACCCTGTTACGGCAGACATAGTATTGAAATTTTATTGTTCTTTGAAATAGCTGTAAATAATATATGATATTTTGATATATAAATACATATAGCAGAGATTTATGAGCTGTAAGGTTGGCAGCGGTTGTGATGTCACATGCATTTAGAATGTGTACAACGTTGAATCCCTTTAATAATTAAAGAGACAAAATGACTTTTTTAATTGTTAATCAATATATAGTACACTTTTATAGAAATTAAGACATAGGACATTGGAGATCGACAGGATACATTAATTTTTGTGGAAACGAAAGTGTGAAAGAAATTAAAAGAAAAAGAAAGGTCTTTTTGATCACATCTCGGATTTATATATGTATAATATGTCTGTTCCTTTCAAAAGAGCGGCGATGAATAATGAATGAGTTATATTCTTAAAGTATTTTCAGCAGACAATATAAATTCTTCGACATAACTTAACTTACTTATGCATTAAATTTTCCTATCTAAATAAGGATAATCATTCTTTATACTGATAACTATTTTCAGAGGTAATTTCACTTTTTAAGACTCCATTATAATTTGAGAAATAGCCAATTTAAATGTGATTCTATCAGATCTTTAAATTAAATGTAGTATAAACATATTTAGATTTCTTCTTAAAAGCTATAAAGCTTATACAAACTGTAAACAAAACAATTCCAAAGAAAATTTATTAGATGCTTTTGAGCAAAGTCTGAACCACTAAAGGAAACTCCGACCTGATAGACGATGACGTCTCCCAACCGCTCTTTCAACCCCTTTCCCACTCACACTGCTGACACCAAACCTTCGTCTGACGTACTAGAGAAGTTCTATAGATATTTTAGCTCCATTATGGGCTTATAGGCTTAGTCTGTTTCAAACTTTTCAATATGAAAGTTTGTGCCGCACTTATTGCATATATGGGTGTATTATTACAACTCGACTGCATAACAAACTCTTTAATTTGACATTAAAAGCTTTAAAAGACTTCACTTCTTATTACTTTAAATTGTTTTACAGATGGTTTACCTGTTACTAAAGACGCTCAGGTGGGAAACGTATTAGATTTAACGCCGTTAAACAGTGTCGATCGCCACCAACTTGTGAACTTTTACTATTAGGTACTATTTTTAAATATCGTGGAACTATTTGTCTTGTAATTCACAAACTATATACCTAAGGGAATAATGTAATCAAATATAATCAATAAATAATACAAGACTACATTTAATAAAAATACTTTTCATGTAGATAAATAAAAATGAACAACAAATCCTAACAAGTACAATTTGTCCCGTACAAAAAAGTCCAATGTTGATTACAATTTACAGCACAAAACAATGTAAATCCATTTTGATGTAACGTCATCAAGAACCCTTGCACAGTACCTACATAGGGTCTACAAATTCAATTATTCTACTGAGCGAACCACTCAATAAATGAAAGGAGAATGGGATTGACCCTTTTACATATTTTTTCGCATCAATAATTTTCTTTTAAATTTCAAATTGTGTAATGCAATTAAAATAAAGTATATTTCAAATAATTTAAATATTAAATTTAATAAAAAAAATCAATTTATTAATATTCTAAAAGCAATGAGTTCTGAAACGTGCTAAGACGTTCAATTAATATTCTACAGCGCCAACATGAGCGATCGCAGGTAGGACCTCCTTCTTTCAATCCTTTCTATGATTCCATGACATATTTATGATAGATAAAATAAACTTTGGAATTTTACAATCTCCTATAAAAACTTTCCGCAGGATCTTGAACAATTTTCTGTAAGAATATTTGATGCATTTTACTAATTCGTTTTCCATATTCCAATATTCTACGATCGCGATCGTTTGATTTATAGCACATCAAAGATTATTGATATCGGTGATAAACTCGCGAAACTAGTTCACATACGAGTACTGTACGTGTTAAATAGAAAATAAAAATCTATGGGTAGAAATTTAATCTAATAAATAAGGACGAAGAGAAGTACGAGATGTACATTACAGACATTCACGCTTTACTGGATACCTGATGGAATTCAGATAACCAGGGATGGCCAAAGAACACTGAGGGGGCAAACAGATTTAAAAATCTTTCGGTTTGAACTGATAAATCAATTCAAATAATTAGTTTTAAAATCTAAACAACTAGCGATATCTATTAAAGAGTAGTTTAAAAATAAATGTACTTCATGATTTATTCAACAGATGGCATATAAATTTCATTACGCCATGAGAATATGCAACCTAAGTAACACCGTTCCAATTTTTTAATTTAGTCAAGTATTTAAATATCTATTCTTCTCTGGCTGTGAAGGAAGATAAACGAGAAGTAGTTTTTAAGTGAAAATTAGATTTGTAACATTTGTTAAATTAGTTAATGAAATGAGAAATATATGTAAACAGATTGTAACGCCAAAAAGGCATATACAATAAAATGTAATACAACAATGCAAATAAAGTATTTATAATAACAAATATAATCGGACTAAAATATTTTCTTTCATGGACTTTATAAATTGAGTATTTGGAACGGTGTTAATTAAGATGATTACTGTCCTGGCGTAATTAATTTGAACTGCAATCTCTTGAATAAATCATGAAGTTCTTGTATTTATATACTACTCTTTACTATATGTCGCTAGTGGATTCAGGATTTATGCAAGCATGTTCGCCTTATAATCTACTTTCTTTTTATATTGAAATATGCGTGTTTTAAAAATTTAAACCTGGCATTAAATATTACTACATTTCGTTCAAATAAACTATTACATCCAGAGCATTTAAACAGAAAAATAAATGAGTTTAGCATCCCTGTTATACAGCGTTTATTAAAGCCGTTCCAGGTCTTACGTACTTGTCACCATACACACCTTTCCTCCCTCTACTTCCTGGTTTCTAGTTTCTACTACTTCGGTATGTACGTGTACTCCTTTAAAAAACCCATATTACATGACCAGAGATGTCGGCTTCCTTTCCGCCTTGGAATACCATATCCTAGAGACTTATAGAGAGCCGTAGTTATTCTGCCCAGTAGCGTATCATTCGAGTAGCTAGAAGAACAGCTACTCCAGATCCATACTATAGATGTTACGCCACTGATTCTGTCCATTAAGTCACGTAGGCGGTCCACCTGATCTAAAATATTTGAATTTCATGTCGTTCTTATTTATACCAATGATTTAAAAAATTTAAAAGAAGAAAAAGAGTAGTCGTTGTAACTTTACAACATTCTGCTGAAATCTTGAAGAATTGAGCTTTGTTTATTACTTATTTTGAAACTATATTAAGAATTACTACATTCATTAATTTATTTGTACGCTAATTTGTAACAGTTTTTACTATTTAAAACTGAATGAATGTTCTAAAAAGGTGTTCTCACCTTATTATGCCTTAATACTTGCAGTCGTCAGATATTTGAAGCAGAAACAATGTTATTTCATTCTTCATAATTCGATGTTTAATATTTGAGACCATCATTTTGTATCGCTTTGAATTATAATCTAAATTGCTAATATCTTCTTTTATTATACGAGTATTATAGCTTATTGACATCTACGAAATTTCTAACTAATTCTTTTTTCATTTCTCAAAATTATATCTAAAAATTAATAAATTATTTAGTTAAAACAAAAATACAACAATGTAAAAACTAAAATTATTGAACGAATATCAGGCTAAATAAATAGATAATATATCCCTAAATTTTAGAAAGTATTATCGTACTTTGTTTTAAAAATTGAGTTTATTCTCGATTTATTTTAATCTAAGTTATCTTGGCCTGATTTAAGTTAAAATTATTGTAAGATCATTTCTTTATTTGCTATTGCATAACTCTTCCATATTTTCGCAGGACTATCAAAGCTAATCGCAGATGCAAATACTATATCTAGGAAGTTGTGATAATAAATATAATTATTTACTTATTATCTTTTTTATTAAAATATTTCTACTTTATTAATGTATAATAATACAAAAAGGCATATACCATTTTTAACGAAATTTCTGTGCCAACGTTATGCAAGACAGTTCGGGACATTCTGAAAACCAGTTATTCTTCTTACTCCAATAACTGTTCTGCGGCGATCAGCTTTTCTCGAATCCAAAACTCTAGCTCCAATGTTTTACTTATTTTGGACCAAATGGTATAGCAATTCGACCATGCTTGGCATTAACAGCCTGCCAGCAACCGCAAGCAAAGGTATGTTTATCCATTAAATCTGTATATATTTTCCCATCCATATGGTCCATTTCGTGCTGTAGAATACGAGCTGTCCATCCTTTAGCTTGAAGAGAATGGACATCCCCATTACCATCTAATCCTGTGACTAATACTTCTTGATATCTAGGAACATCTGCGTGATAGCCTCTTACACTTTCACATGCTTCCGGATATATATTCTTTTCATAATTTATTACTTTCATTTCAGGATTGATGAAAACCTGTAACAAATAAATCATTACAATATATACTTAAGTATTTAAAAAGAACATATTATGGAATATAACTAACCGTAAATGGTATCGTAGACATTTGTCGAAGCTTAGACACTTCTTTGCTATATTCATCTTGCATTTTACTAGTAAATTCTATGACAAATACTCTTAGAGATATGCCAATCTGCGGAGCTGATAAACCAACGCTATTGTATTTTCTTAAAACAAACTTTAGTTGTTTAACAAGTGCTTGAATTTCTTTTGTCTTTACTAAATCCAAAGGTACGGGCTCTGATTTTGTACGTAATACTGGATCTCCTACCTGTGTTACATGACTATAAGGGGGACCTAAAGGTTTTGGTGTCCAGAAACTTCTGTACATAGAAGCAAAGGTGTTAGGTTCCTTAGACATTAACCTGTATTGATTTAGACATATTTTGTGCATAATAGAACTTGAGACATTAATAATATTAAACATAGACATGATAAGAAATTAGGTTATGATATAACTTTTATATAAATATAGAAAAATCATTTACAATATATTATCAGAACTTGAATATCTACAACATCTTCAACATAATTATTGTAATTAATAGATATATTAATTATTTATAAACAAAAACTTTAACTTTAACAAATATGTGTATCTAGAGCTGTCAAATTAATAGTAAGTAATAACAGTATAAAAGTTACAGAAGAGATAGTAGCACAAGCACATAGGTTAGTTCCAGTATTTTTAAAACAGATGGCTGAGGCAACGTCACGGACCGTCAACGTCAAGAACCTTGTAGTATTATCGAAAAGAAAACTTTGACGTGACGTTCATTAGAAACCAATAAATAAATTTTGAAATGAATGATGAAGTGTTAATAGAACTGGTGCGTCCATATGAAGAGCTGTATAATATGGCGAGCAAGAAGTACAGTGATAACATACATAAGGATAAAATATGGGCAAACATCGGCAGAGAACTAAATACAACAGGTACATGTAACTTACTCTACATATTATTTTTCTGCAACACATGAAGGTAAGCAAAGGTAAGCTTACCTTTGTGATCCAAATGAAGAATTAAATTTATAACAGGAACCTATTTTCTTGAACGCTAACATGTAAAAACATTAGTATTGTAATACTGCAGTATTACATCTAGTATAAATGTATGCAATCTACAATTATTTTTTATCCAATTACAATTCTACTTCTTGTACCGGTAGTAAGCGTCTATAACTATTTTAAACCTTATAGTTTGTGCCTGATGATACCTTCATTTTATATGCTTATTATTTTTAGGATTAAAATGCAAGACTAGATGGATTTCATTAAGAGATCAACTAAGAAAAACGTTGAAGAAGAGAACCACTAAAAATACACAAAAAATTAAAAAATGGAGATATGAGGATAGCATGTATTTTATTATTCCATTTTTCAAGGAAAGAGAATTGCAATATAACGTGGCAGGTCCTGAAATATCAGATGAAGAATATATTAATGATGGAAGAGAAGGATCTTTCATTCAACACGGTCATAATGTTACAGAGGATGCTTCTGTATACGTACACAGAAATGAGTGGCAAATGTCTCCCGAATTTTGTCAAAATGTGAAGCCGCCGTTATCCCCTCCAATGCCAGCTCAGCGTTCTTCTACGTTAAAGGAAACAACCAAAACAGATACATCCTCCATATTAATGAAATGTTTAATGGACATAGATAAACATGAATCTATGAAGACAACTTCCGTATCCGATGCTCATCCTGTTGATATATTTTTCAATGGACTCGCTGCTACTGTGAAGACTTTCTCACCTGAGTATCAGCATTTGGCGAAATCCAAACTTTTTGCGACAGTGTCTGAGTTAGAATGGGCACAATTACAAAATAAAAAACCTAATTATGAAATACCACCATCAACTTCTTCAAATACATGCTGCGATACCAATATCTTTACACGGGAAAAGTCAAATGAGACAACTTTGGAAAATGCAACTGATTGCACACTCGATACAAAAATCTTCACATGACTAATTATTTATTTGTACAATAGAATTTGATTGCGCCTAAAGTGTTATGCAACCTATATAACCCTGCTATATAGTTTCATAATTTTATTTTAAGTTCCTGAAATAAAATATTCTCAAAAATTAATTGTCTATAAATTAATGTTTAAATGGCATATTGTATATGCTTAAAATAGGTGTACAAATAAAAAATACACGTTTATAAAAAATTGTATTTCGATCCACGTTCAAAATTATAAATATTTAATTATTTAAATAAAAATGTACAAAAGATATAAAAATTTAAATAAATACTATTAATTACTAAACTAAAATAAATATATTATTGAGGCATTTATATAATAAGAAGTCACAATTCTGTTGTCTCCAACTTTTTGGTTAATATTTGAGAGGCAGTTAGTTTATCCAACTGCTGGTATACATTATAATCTGTATTAAAATTATTCTGGCCATTTCCAATCTTTGGGTGCATTTGCTTAGGAGTTATATATTCGTCACCAGCGTTCACTGCATTTTCATCCAGCGAATCTCTCTCTGAGGCTTGACTTTAAAAGACATCAACATTTATTTAAGGGTGCAGCTTTAAATATTGCAGAGACCACAACAAATATGTGCAGTAAGATAACATAGAATTAATATAGTATATAATATTAAAAACCTTTCTTCACTACTAACCTATATTCATCTTCTTGCTTGTACCATTCGTTTTCATACGCTTGTAACCATATTGGGTTACTACCCTCAACACTATGCTTATTTGTATTTGGTACACGGCCTGTTACTCCTCTTCCAGTCGTATCAGAATCACAGGGTGATCCTAAAATATAAAAGACTTTATATAAAGTTCTTAGGTCTTCCAATTCTTACTCATCTACATACCAAATGCAATTACGGTTGCAGCCTTTAACTGCCTTTGGTAACTAGCACGTTGAGATAAACATAATGCTAAAATTACAACGAGAAGAGCTCCGAGAAATATGGTTGAGGAAACCAACCATGCTACAGCAGGCCCAGTTACCAGAAGATCAGTTGTTAGCATTTGTGCTTCAGCGGGTTGCGTGTCCAAAACATTAAATTCCTGAAGTATCAAAATATTATTTCAACATTTGTAATATTTCTAATATTACAAATAACACAAGAAAAACTTATATACCTTAAATAAGGCATCTAATTTCTCAATGTTCTGATCCACTAGTCGAAGCACTTCAGGTACCTCTAATATAGAATGGTCCTCTCTGTTGACCAGATGAAGATATAAATCCGTTCGCGTTTTATCTACAGATCCATCGCGGTTTTCGTGAATTTTAAAATCGTCTACATTTACTATTGCTCCAGTTACTTCACCAAGAACCCTTCAATTTAATAATAATTAAACAACTCCATTTGCAATTAAAATATTTGAAATTTCAATGCTGAAACCTTACTGTCTGAATGCATGTATCCGGTTTCGCACTTCTGGTGGTTGTTGACGTAACACAAATCTTACACGTTGGTCTTCCCTTAAAAGATAGATAAATACTCTAGCGACATCTTGTAACCCATCTGTATCATTGGCAAGTACCTGAGCAAATATTAAATAAATGTAATTCCCACACAAAGAAATATTATATATATATATATGAGAAAGATATTTAGGAATGGCTCTTTAAAAAATGTCTTTAAAAAGAAGAAAATGTGTTATGTATATCTATAGAGATATAAGAATAGAGTGCGCAAGTGGCTGAATACTGTAATAAAGGCAAAGAGAAAGATAACCGCGAAAGTCCTCTGTGTCTCTTTCGAGACGAGTACTGTGATTGACTGCCGCGCTAACGAAAATATAGCTATACTAGAGCCATGTTGCATCAGAGTGGGAGGCTGTCGGTGTCTTTATTCATTTTAAAATTTGCTGTATGCTATTACAAATATTTTTATTTTTATGTTAACAATAGCGTCTGCTTGCTTGTTTACCCCCTATCATACCGCCAATCAACCAAGCCAGCAGCAGCGGTTATTTTAGGAAGAAACAGATAGGACTCTCGGTAGGCTATCTCTCGTTTTGCATCTTATCGCTTCCTCTTACACGCGGCCGTACACTTCGCGTACTCTATTCTTATATCTCTATGTGTATATCTGTACCATGAAATCAAAATATCCCTTCATTCCTTTCTGTGGATCAAAGTTAAGCTGCACCGCACCCGTTTCAACGTCTACTAAGAAAGGAGGCTTATCTAAATGATCCAAACCTTCTGTTAAAGTCATTTGTATCCTATCGATTTGGTAATAAGATATGATACCATTCTTTCCTGTATCTGCATCAATAGCCTGCAAATAATTACGAGTAAATAACAAAATAGATTTTAATGACAGTGTATTTACTACTATGTTCGTTTTGTTCTTGTTTTTGTTTTACCTTTATTTGCATAAACTGCGTTCCAAAATCCGCAGCAGTTGTCACTCCACCAGTAAATATCTTACTTATGAATTTAGGAGCATTGTCGTTTATGTCAATTACTTGGACGATAATTTTGATCAACGTGTCATCGGAAGCGTTAAAGAAACTCTCGTTAGCTGGCATTCTTGTACAATCTTCAGTTGCTTTGACTAAAAGAAGATGTTTTTCAACGACTTCGCGATCTAATTCTCGAGCAACCTGTTATTTTAAATGAAAAAATGAATAAAAAGTAACACTTGCGAAAACTGTAGAATTTTATAATCTCACAGTTAAATTATGTGTAACCGGATCTAAGGTGAACTTCCCATCTCCGTTTCCACCAACTATAAAATAACAGACGGAAGACGGTGGATCGTCCAATTCATCTACTTCATCTCGATCCACTGTGTCTGGAAGCTGTTGGTGTTCGACTCCCGGTTTTGAATGCTCTAAAAATTATTTCCAATTATCAAAGTTTAAATTACGAAAGTTCGGTGGCGACTCATACTTAAAACAAGTTGTGGGGTATAAACTACCGATATAACTAAAAAGCACTGACTCACTTATTTTTCTATATGTATATAGAAACGAATAAGATAAAATTCATTATCGTATTATAGATTTATACCGCTCTTAAAACCTCTTTTAAGTATAAGTCGGCGCCGAAATATCGTGATTTGGACTATATCTACTATTTTCGAATTATTATATTGAAGTGAAGGTCTGCTACCTGTGAAATTTACTTTGAACTCATCAACTAAGAACTGCGGTTCGTAATCGTTGATATTCCGCACGTAGATTGTTAAATCCAAGTCAGAACTGAGCGGCGTAGGAATACCTAAATCGTACGCTTCAACCCTGATCTGAAATTATATAAAATGATTAACAACAATACCCCTGCGTTATTAGGATGTCTGAAACTTTGAGTCATATTATTTAATGCTTGCTTACTTCATAAATTTTCTGTCTCTCTCTATCCAATGGTTGTTTCAGTTCAACAACTCCGGTTACTGGATGAATAGAAAATGTTCTCCAGTTACCAACAGCATCTGGCTTAAGCCGATACCTGACTGCACCATTTGGACCAACATCATTATCTGTAGCTTGAACTTGAATGACAGTAGTTCCTAACGTAGCATTCTGCAATTGTAAAGAGATGGCAATTATAAAGGGTATGTCCCTTGACTACGTTATACATAGTTAACACTTTCAATATATAGTACGGCTTTATAGAAATCAAGTTATGGTTCATTGAAGTTACTTTATTCTTCCCTTACACTATGGTCTTACCTCAGCGATTCTTATGGTGACATTATGTTGTGGACTCGTAAAAAAGGGAGCATGATCGTTAAAATCAGAAACGCAAATCGTTGTTGGTATCTCTATAACATTTGGAGGCGTTCCTAAATCCCTTACTTGCAGGATTAGTGTATAGTTTCCATAGCGACCCTTTAGTGGCCGTGCTGCTAGAATTCTTGCGGTCCAATAGTCTAACTGCTCCATACGAAATAAATCTGAAACGGAAGAGTATCATCAATGCATCGTTTTATATTTCCTAATTTCAAGAAAGAATCATTGTTATTTAATTATACCATATTCATTCCCTGAAACAATTTCAAATGAAATTCTTCCATTTGGCGTACTGGGGTCATCAGCATCCGTTGCTTTAATCAGAGTTATGACTTCACGTTCATCATGAAACTCTGTGATGCTGGAACATCCGTCTGGCAGAGTTACAACTGGAGGCTCGTCGTTGACATCAACCACATTTATACTAAAATTAAATTTGATGAAATATTGTATTTGTTTGAGAATAACATTTGATAGATTTGTTGTACGTACAATATTTGTTTGAAAGCATTTCTGCTCTCTCCGCTTGAATACCCAAACTGATAATTATCCCAAGCTTCAACTACGAGCACGTAACTGTTCCTTGCTTCTCTGTCAATTTCATCAGAAACCGTGAGTACTCCTGTATCTGAATCTATTGAAAATTTCCCCTGAAATAAATAGAGAGTAAGAATCCTGCTACAATACATAATACGGATAATTGTCATTTATTACTCTCTAAACAGCCCGCAAACACAAAAGATGAATAAACAAACCATCTTTTTTTAATCTTTGAAAAGGAATACTTTAGATTTAGAATACCTATAATCCTTAAAAAGGTGTTCATAATAAGTTTCATGAGTATGCTAATGCAAAGCAAAATAGATAGCACAAAGTTATCTATTAGCTAAAATCGTTTACAAAATTTTTCTTATGTTACGAAGGTTACGAAGTTTTAGTCGCATTATAATAAATGAGCTTCAAGTATGACTATTACATTGAAGGTAATAGCCCAGTTTTACAAATGAATGATTATGAAAAAGTATACTATATTTAATCCACATAGATTATACAAAACAGTGCTTGGTGGACAAATAGCGAGTTTAGAAGACAATGATATTTACTTGCGACGACATTCTATCCAATAAATATGTAATCTTCCCGTAATCTCCTGAGTCTGCATCTCTGGCTTCTATTACTGCAACACGGGATCCTATTGGAGAATTTTCTGCTACACTTATGTTATTCATATCAGAAATAAAGTAAGGATTGTTGTCATTTTCATCTAAAACCTACAACATAATATACTCGTATTAACTCAATATGTTAAATATCGTTTGCATGTGTTTGAAAATTAACTCTAACCTGGATAAACACTTCAACCAAACTGGAGCGTGGTGGTACCCCAGAATCAGTTGCTCTAACAGTTAAATTCAACCAGGCAAATATTTCATGATCAATTTTATTTGCAACAACAATTTCACCGGTTTCTTGGTCGAGATGAACCAACTCTGTCATTTCTGGTGGACCTGGTAATTAAATATTAATACAGAAATATTTATGTCTATAGCATCGGCCAGATATTTCTTATATTTACCTTCCAACGAATATAAAATGGTTCGATTCTTATCTACGTCATCAGCAACTATGTTGGTTATAGTAACGCCATTCTTACTATTCTCTGTAATTGACCTTCGGTAAAAAGGTCTTCGAAAACGAGGATTGTTATCATTTTCATCCTCAATATTAACAGTTAATACAGCTGCAAGAAAAAGAGATATGTTAACACAAATCATCAAGTTTGAAGAATAAGATCGCATTCAAAAAAACACAAGATGACTACCGGAAGCGGTTTGTTTATCCTGTACTGCAGCAATATCTTCAACGACGAGCCCAAGGCGAATAATTTCAACTTTTTCGCGATCTAGGAGTTTGATTACTCGTATTAGACCATCTAATGCATTTAACGAGAAAGCTCCCAAATAGTCGTATTCTGTTGGTTTGATAATGGTGCCTTCTTCGCTACGAGCTTCTGAAGTATCCGGATCAAAACGATAGCGTAGCACCGGTTGCACATCCGGATCGTTCGCCACAACGCGGTATACGTATGTTCCAACCTGTATAAATAATATTTTTCTCGAATTGTATTATATCTTTTTCTGCTAGTGAATATTGTATTTAAAAGTAATGACCATTTATGGGGTCTTTCTAGAATCATTTGTTCTAATTTATAAAGCTAAAGCATATCTCTGTTAACATTGTTACTTTGCTTAATTAATGGATAGAAATTTAGAAAACATATTGTCAGAAAATGACGTATGTACAAGTTTTCAAATTCCGTTATATACAAATTTATTTCCAAGGGTAATTATATATACCCATCGCACTCTCTAGAAAGCTGCCAATGCCTCCGCTTTCTCTAGTAAACATACCTGTGTGTTCTCTCTCACTATTACATTGCCTGGCTCTAGAAAAACTGGAGGTTTGTTGTTCACGTCAACAATCGTAATATTTACAATAGCAGTGGACTGAAGTTGTTGATCTCCAATTCCACTATCCAAAGCAATCTGTATCACACAAATTATTTGCTGTTAATAAATGCAACGAACATCAATGTTTCATTGAACAGAGTCGTGACACTTACCACAGTTAAAGTATATTTTGTAGTTTTAGGATCAGTCAAATCAGGATCTAGCGATGCTCCATGAGCTACTGATATAATTCCAGTATCAGGACCAATAACGAATTTATCACCAGCTCCTCGTTGGATGCGATAGACCACTACGTTATTTGGTGCCGACCCGTCACTGTCAAATGCTTTTACCTGTATGAATGAAACAATAATTGTAGAATCAAATTAATGTTAGCACAATGGGCTTGTGTCCTATGTCTTAATTTCTATAAAAGTGTACTATATATTGATAAAGTGCGTTACTAGAACCTCAAATGTTCAATTATTACCAACCTTACAGATCATAAATCTCTGCTATATGTATTTATATATCAAAATATCAAATATTATTTACAGTTATTTCAAGGAACAATAAAATTTCAATATTATGTCTGCCTTAACAGGGTTAAATAAAATAAAAACTTATTATTCTTTGACTTGACTGGATTGTTTGAGTACCAACAGCTACAAAACATTACCACTGCACTGACCTACTCAACAAATAACTGACGTTAAAATGCATTTCATGTCATACAAATATGGCCGACCATTTCTAGCGCTAAAACTGCAATTCAAATTTTTAATTGCTATATCTCCGTCAATATTTAGATATTTAATAAAATAGACACGCCAATACACATTTATTAACATCAATTTCAATCAACAATTGAAAAATCGACCACTAAAAAATGAGGACACAAGCCCATTGTAAACTTTGTAATTAAATTACATCTAAAACTGTAGTTCCACCAATCATATCTTCCGGTATTGATCTCTTATATATAGGCTGCTGAAATCTTGGTGCGTGATCGTTCATATCCTGTACGTATATTACCACTGGAACCGTTGCTGATAGACTTGGAACTCCTAAATCTCTCGCTCTAACCTAAACAAGGAAGTTTTAATGTGAATACACGTTGTTTTAAGTTATAGGTGCATTAAAAGTTCAATCTTTACCGTTAAGTAAATGGGACGAACATTAGAATTAGATCCTGAAAGCTGCTCAAAATCTACTGGTGAAGAAGGGGATAGAGCTCCAGTTTGTTTGTTTATTGTAAAATTGGTTTTATATTCCCCTTCAACGATGTCATATTCTATTTGGCTATTCCGTGTTCCTAAAATATATTTCTTTATCAACATAAATAGATTTTTTAAAACAAATTGTTCAAAGTTTAAAAAAATTATTTCAAGTTTGTATTAAAGATGCAGAGATGGCGTTTGAATATTCATCAATGTTCTAGTAAGCTAAGTCAGTAAGTTGTAAGAACATTTATATTGGCATAGTGGCGAATAGTAACCCAAGATAACCCAATAGGCAAGATGCAAAGGGTAATTAATCATAATCACTTGTCATTGGGCATAGACTTATTTCTTTCTAGACTATATGAATAATTATACAATGACTACTCATGTAACATAATCAGAAAATAAAAAAGGTCATATCTGCCAACCTACTGTAACATTAATGCAGCTATTAGCTATATTACTACATATATGTTATGTAAATATTATATAGATAATTTAATTAAATATAAACAATTGCAGTTGGGTTTCTGAAGTTACAAGCGTATAAGTTACAACGTGTAGCAAAGACTATTTAGCTGCATTTACCGTTTAAGTCAAAGTCTTTAGCTTCTACCAATAACGGAATCTCAAAATGTTGTTGGTTTTCCATTATCCTTGCTTCATATTTTGATTGGAGGAACACAGGAGGATTATCATTAACGTCATCAATGTTAACTATTAATTGCACCGTATTTCGGTTTCCCTGGCCCAAATCATCTCGTGCTTCCACAGTAAGGTAATGCCGCGATATTAATTCACGATCGAAGCTGTCTCCTCCAGGTGATTTCACAGTTATAATACCAGACACTGGATTCAAGGACAATCTGTAATTAAATATTATTTATTTAAACCTCACTTAATTAAGTTTGTTTCTTCATTTTGTAGAGAAACTTAAATTTAGCGTCAATAAAGAATGCCGAATTGAAAAAACTATATAGATGCATTCAAGCTTTTTGAAACGATGAAAAAATGAGTTCAAGAACAGGTCATAAGATGGCATGAGTGCGTAATCAACGAATCGTTACTAAATAGTTCCAAAGACAATAAACATAATTACAAGCAATTGTTAAAAAAGGAAGATATTCAACATTCTTAAAATGCCTTGTTTAATAGCAGTATTTATATATCTTTCATTGCATATTATAATTATTTTCAAGCGCTTCAGATGAAAGATAAAATAACAAGTATAAAAATAAAAAGGGGTTACTTACAAATGCGCAATACTTCCTCCTAAATTCGTATAGCGAACTCCCCGAGTTCCAAAATTTCCTGAATCTTCATCCAAGGCTTGAACCCAAGCTACGGTTGTCCCAATTCCACAATTTTCCTGGATGGAAACTTCATACATTGGTTCAGTAAACTCAGGGTAATTGTCATTTCGATCTCTGATGTGAACTGTCACAGGAACCATGCTAAAAATCAAGCATTCTTTAAGATTCAATTATGTAGTTTTCTTTGTAAGTGTTGCAATATACAAATACCTTAATTTAGGTTTAACTGGGACCATCTCTTTGGCAATGAGTGTAAAATTCATAATCGTATTTTTTTCAAAATCTAACATGCTTGGATGTCTAACTCTGATTAAGAAATTAGCTTCGTTGATTCCTCGAGATGGAGTTACCTCAAAAACACCACCATCTCCATCAATTAGAAGCTCAAAGGTACCATTGTTTCCCTAAAATTAAATATATATTATTAATATATTTCTTATCTAAAATTACCGTATAAGAAGCAAAGGATGTGCTACCTGGTCATAATCGAAGACTTCAGGTAATGCTTCCCCGAAAAATGTGACGGGTGTATTTATTTGAGCATTTTCATTAATCTCCCCTTCATAATAATCAGATCTGAATGTAGGCGTTTCATCGTTTACATCCGTGACTATTACAGTGACTTCCGTTACAACACTGGGTGGTGGTTTCATTTCGGAAACTTCCGTTGCAAGAATTTCTAATATATATGCACCATTACTATTCTCCGGGTCTTCTCGGTCTAGCTCTTTGGTTATATAAACAACTCCACTTTCCTTATTTATTTGAAATTGGTTGCTACTACCGTGCGTTATCTTGTACAATATTTTATTATTTATACCGCGGTCGCCATCTATAGCTTTTACTGTCAGAAATTCAAATACATTAATAAGAATAATCCACCATTATGGAGTAAAATATATTTAACTCATATTTTATAATTACCTTCTAGAATGTTAGTTCCTATAGGTGCATCTTCTGCAACCCTGGTGACAGGCGAAACAACGACAAATTCGGGAGGTTGATCTTCGACATCTTTGACATGGACAATAATTGTACTGGTGGCAGTGTTAACCCTTCCTTGATTTGCCCTGTCAACTGCTATGACACGTAACTGATGCAGTGTTTTTCGCTCATAATCTAATTGCCCAATAAGTCGTATAATTCCCGTTCCGTTCTTCGTTGAAATTGAAAATAAGTGTGAGTCTCCTTCTAGCTCTTCTAAGTAATATAATACCTACAACAAATCAATATTTAAATCTGGTTTTGAAACACTGATGAAATTAGATTTGAATAATCTTACTTGTCCATAAGCACCCTCATCCTTGTCTGTAGCTTCCACGGCAGTAAGAATCCTTGGGGATGAATCTTCCCTAACACTTAAATCACCGATGTGTGGTTTGAAGATTGGTTCGTTGTCATTTACATCCTCTACAAGCAGTAGCAGACTTTGAGTTATGAAGTTTCCTTCTCCCAGCTTTCCATCGGTTAATGTTAGCACCAAGGCGTATTCATCTTTGGTCTGATGGTAATTAAAATATACAGTTTTTTTATTTCTTTTTATTTTAAAGTTATATTTAATATATTTACCTCTCTGTCTAATTCTTTGGCTAAGTACACATTGGCAGTGTTTCCTCCTTGGTTTTCGATGCGTAAAATGTCACTCCCAAATTGTTCTCGTACTCCAAATGTTAAGGCATCGCCATCAGGATCTGATCCTCTTAATCGATAAATTAAAGATCCTAAAAAGTAAAATTAAATTTATATTAATATATGAAGTAAGTAAATTCATTATTCAAGGTAACCAAAGCTGGAAAAGAGGTAGGATAAAGATAAAAGAAAGAAAGTGACGCTTTCCTTATCGGAATATTTATAACATTGAGGTAAAGTTAACTCTTTAAGTAATCTAAAGTCGAATGTAAATACCAGTGTCTGTTTACAATGAACAATAAGACATTTGCTTACAAATTGATGTACCTGACACTGATTCTTTTCTCTTATCACCAACGACTATTCCGAACAAGTCGTGAGAGAAGAAAGCAAACAATGAATAGAGCTATACATTAGAAGTACATGATATACATGCTGCTCTATTTCATGCATAATTAAATTATGTTTGTTTAAATTAACCGAGAGAATCCAACAGGTTTCCTTGGAAATTGTAACAGTTCTCACGCATTATTCGTATTCTTCGAATCAACTTGAATACAGCAAAACTTTAACTAGTGTTTCTGATATTTATGGACAGTTATTAATGTGGTACTTACCAACGGGTGTATCTGGACCCTCTTTCAATCTCAATACGATTTCGGTGTGTCCATCAATTAGAAAACGAGGCGGTATGTTACAGTGCACGCCACTGCATAGCACGCATAATATTAATATATCTAAGAACACAACACCACAGCGTTTATTTAGTAAAATACTTGTTTTTAAACGCACTTTGATTTTACTTGTTTCATTATTTCGGCAGTATGAGCTTTCAGATAATGTTCGTTGGTCTCTTAGAATTATCATTTTAGTATCATGTCCAATTCATGTTTCGTCCTTGAATTTCTTACTTTAGTAGATAAGTTTTACAAGCTTACAGCCGGCATGGGATCTGAAACAAAATATATATTTGTTATTGCAAGATGTAATATAATGTTAATCCAAGAAACGAACCCGAACCGAATGAAAAATAAATTCGTTCTCGTTTATAGTCAAAATTTCGTTGATTGAAAATCGTTTTTGAAACGTTTTCAGCACTGAATTTAAGAATATGCAACTGATAAGTGTTTATTATCAAAGTCCGCCACTGATCATAACTATTGAATATTCATTTTATTTAAAAATTATTGTTTTCTTAACCCAAGCGTAAAGCCTAATTATAAATACTTATATATGACCGGGTCTCGGTCTGGTAAGCAGAATAAATTCTTCTCTGTTTCGAGGAAGAAAAACACATTACAGGCTGAATAGCTAAGGGTCAGTTGATAAATAACAGTTTACCATAATAACACACTACGCATTGTACCGGTATCAAATTAACTTGACCGTAATGGTACTTGCAAGACATGGATAACGAGAAATAATTATAGAATAGGATTTCTAAAAACGGTTTATTTGCATCTCACTCAATTGTTTGTTATTGTATTTGAATAAATGCTGTTAAAGTGGTTGTCGTGGTATGTGATAATAAAAATATTTTTATAGAATTATAAAATATACTAGAGTGTACCCCCGTCGCAAGCGACGACTGTCTTTTATGTGTAAATTGAATTTTAATTCCATTTTGAAATTGAAATATTTAACTCGTTCTATATTAGTAAAACTAACACACCTATATTTACAATTTACATATAACAATAAATATATTTATATATATTTTACACATAAATTTTTGAATTTTGAAATTTTTTTTAATAACATATTTCATTATTAAATAATCCAAAATTTGAGTGTTCTCCAAAGTTTCCTACGGGGCCCCCTAATATTCTCAACGCCCCCTGTTCCAATTTTTCTATTTCTAATTTTCAAAAAATGTTAGCATTGAACACCGTAATACACATGCCAAATTTCAACTTTCTATCTTTTACGAATTAAAAGTTATAGACCAAAAAGTAAAAAAAATTTTTTTTTGTTTTTCCAAAATTACGGTTTTCAGAAAATTCAGGGAAAAATCCGGAGACGCCAAAAATCTTAGAATTTTTTTCTCTACGATATAGACAATTTTTAAGAAAATTCGAGGAGCCGTTTAGCACGAGTACTATATGTTTATGAGCACGACGCAACAGCAGCCTGTGGACGGACGGACGGTGTTTACTATCTTGCTAAGGGGGCGTCCATAAATTACGTGAGGTGTTTTTTTAAATTTTCTGTCCCTACGTCCCCCCCTGGTCAGATGTCGTGAGATTTTATTCAACCCCCTCCCCCATCCCCCAATCTCACGTGAGATTTTTCAAAATGTGGGTTTCTTACGTAAACGCGTTGGATTGTTATTGTAAAAAGAAAAAAAGTTTGCTTCGTGCTTTTATTTACGACTAGTTAAGACTAGTAATCAATATTGCTGAGAGTTTAATTATAAGTGTAATAAAAATTTAACAATAGAATACTTAAATCGTCATTACTGTGATTAAAAAAAGAATATCTACGATAGATTTCATTTGACTCGTATTGCACCGTAACAACAAGCGATCTTAGGTATCCCCTCCAGTCTGAGGCGGCTTTTTGCATTTAGAAAGGTTCGGATGGATATCGTTGTAGTAGTGGTAACGCTTGGATAAAATTCGCCTTTATTCGGTTCTACTGTGCGAGGTAGTGCCGCCCGTATTCGGACGGCTTTGTAGCGTGCAGTCTGAGAGCGATCTCATTACATTTACATGGTTCGGATAGGTAAAGCGTAGTAGCCCGTATAGGTCCGGCAGAAATTCGCTTAAATACGGTCCCATACTGAGACAGGCCTTAAGCATGTACAATCTAGATTAAATGGACCAAAATAGTATAATTTTGTTTTGTTTCAATCAGAAAAAAAATTGCGTGATATTTTCCGAGACCCCCCTCTCTCCAACGGAAGATTAGATGAGATTTGACTCGACCCCCTCCCCCCCTTAAACATCTCACGTAATTTATGGACGCCCCCTAAACTCTCTACCATTGTCTCATACGAGTATGACAGTACGAGTGCTTCAACACAATGGTACACGACATCCAAATACAATTTTCCAAAGTCACGTTCTTAAGAAACACGTTTCAATTTAACATGTACATTTGTAAAAGTTTCATGATTTTAATTGTAACATAATTACCAGATAATTATATTTAAATGTTTTTTTATAAAATCAATTTAACCTACAGTAATTAACCTGAGTGTATAATAAAATTACACGTAATAATGATTCACTTTTACACAATTAAATATAAAGAAACAAAACGCTTCTTTTTTAAAAGAAAATTAAATAACCCAGTAAACATTTTGGAGTAAATTCTACTTAATTTTTATTACATATCATGAATTTTTTGTCTGGAACGTGTTCGTTTTCTATTCAGTCGTTCAAAGGAAAGGTCCTTTTTATGAGCTACAGACATTGCAACGACGGTTCACTGCTGAATTAAAAGCGGAGTAGGTTTATGATTTATGACCGGATAATAAAAATATACCCATGTGGGAAAGAAACAGAAATACTTAATGAATGATGTTGGAAAAAGAAAGAATATTATTATGAAAAACTAACACAAAATCTGTGACAGGTAGAGAACTTGTAAAGCGTTAGAATAGAATTGTACGAGTGACTCGAACTTCACCAAATAGGACACTTCACCAAATTGTTTACTGGGAAGACTATGATTAATTTCTGTTCCATTTTATGCAATACTCTTTTATAGAACAGAGTCTATACAAAAATATTTCATTAATTATTAATTAGAATCAAAATTTTTGTTAATAAAATCCATATGTCTTAAAATATTTTGATCGTGCAACATTGTAAATTTATTTAAACATTACTTTAATTTTAATTATGTAAATATGGCAACAACGCAGCGGTGTGTTGTTTACATTTGAACACGTGCAGTGATCAACGATTAATCTCAACTTCTATTAATTATTTTGCAATGTTCTTTTTTTAGAAAAATTATTGTAATGTGTTAGAGCAGCGCATGGTTTTATTTAAGATTTTTATATGCAAAAGAAAGAGACAGCAATATTATTTTTAAAATATTTATAAAGTAAGTAATTGAATTTAATATTAGTAGTATGTTGGTGGATGTGTTACAGATAAAGACGAGCCTGAGACACTCCATTCTACTGCCTAATGATCATGCGTTGAAAAAAAGAGATAAATATAGTTTCAGGAACAATCTAACAAAATAACTAGCAACTACAGTTCAACTCATTCGATTTTAAAAAAATATTTGATTCGTTTGCAAGTTGAAACTTGTTCGTCAAAGATTTGGTGAAACGTACTACGATAATATAAAAAGGGGGTTGGGGGGTTAGGTGTAATGGTTGAAATCCAGATGCAGTTTCATTATATGTATGTATGTTACAATGTTAAAATACAAATTACTTTCCGGAAGACCTCTTTTTTACTTCACTAAAAGATACACAGATTATTTCAAGAACTTTTAACATAACCTACAAATATTTATAAAGACTTATAAAGTATTAAAAATTTCTGCTACATAATTGTAACTGTTAGTTATTATATATAATCATTATTATATGTAGATTAAGAATAATAAAACTATACGATAAAACTAAATTAAAAAACGTAATTAACAGCAATGTAATGGAACTTAGTTAGCTTGACTTACCATACTCGCACAGTCGCACGTGATTTAATAGTTTTATGTAATTTAGTGAAATAATGTTGGCAAACATAATTAGGAACGGCTTAAAGTATACTCGTCGTATGTGAAGCAACCAGGAGCACCTGATATATGTAAGTACAAATAATGTATGACGATGATGATGTTATGGTCCCTTTCCGTTTTTATTTGCGGACCGTAACAACAGACCTTATAAAATTTATGCCGGCATTATTATGGGTAAAACTTATGCCTTATTATTATGTACATAAATAAAACAAGTTTATGGAATGGTCATTTATGGAACTGTATTCCAGGAGCTCTCAACTGTAGTGCGGATAGCTACATTAGTCTGAGATGTTTGAAGAAAAAATAAACTGGCTCAATGAACACGTAGTATCCACAAAGTATGTCGATATATTAAATACAATGACTAGAGAAAAATAAATGTTGGATGTCGCATTGGTGTGGATTACGCATTAAGCCTGTCGCACTATGAAAGCGTACTAATCCTACTTTTATTTTTATCAAATTTGAATTTGGCGCTATAAAGCATCAAAATATATGTATTCATCTTATCTACCATATTTTTCGCAACTGTATCATAATTTTACGGCCTTGGTACCATAACTTTTTTATTCAGATCTGTCAACCCTGGTGCCGGCTGATTGCATTTACAAGGTTCGGATAGGTAAAGCGTAGTAGCGCGTATATGTCCGACCAAAATTCGCTTAAATACGGTTGCATAGTGCGACAGGCCTTACAGTAAACATATAAAACCAATATTGCAGAAAGTTGTACGTTGCTAATATTCTAAATAGTATTTGATTTTATGCAATAAAATCACACTTACTTTACTGTCTTCAATGAATTCTCTTGAGAACCATTGGCTTGCATGGTCGTTGGTTTTTATTTCCGCGAGTTCGTCATCGTCGTGTTCACGTCCACGACTTCGTAAGCCCAACAACCCGTTGTCCGTAGCGGGTCAACGTTCCCCTAAAACGGACAACAATTTATTCCTATTTCGACATGGTGCTTACATTGAACGTAACGCTCACAGTTATTATTTGCTTGTTCCTGCTAACAATACACTTTAAAGGTTTTTGACATGTTCATCTGGTTCACGTTCTCGTGTAATGTGTTTACAGTTTATCACTTTGAACCTGAGTGAATTGACATCGGTTCCAGATAATAATAATAAGATTCGGAAATAATGTATGTTATAAATCAAACTAAAATGTTTGTGGATTTCTAACCAGCATTATATTTAACCACTTGTATGAGTTCAGTGACTTACCAATTTATTTGTCGGCTTACCCTTTGTTTATTTCGACCAAGCTTTAGAAGAAATATACCAGAGGAAAATAAATCTGGATTTAATTTATATCTAGTCACAATTCCAACAACGAATGAGGCCCAGGCCTGCAGGAGTATAGAAGCAATTTTATTTGTGTCCAAGGCTCAATTCTCTTATAAACTTATGTATACTTAGTTTTCTTAAATTCATTAAAGAGTTTCTCATGTTTATGTCAAGAAATTTCTCTAATCAATTACTACTCAATTAAGAGATTTGTCTCAAAGTATAAAACACAATAAAAACTAAGTAAGAAGATAATTATATCTTACTGTACTTCTTAGTTTAGGTTAGAACGCTAATTATTTAATTCTGTACAAAACCTATCAACTGTAAAATTAACAAAAACAAATTAAAGAAATTATAAAAGTGAAAGTTCATTCAAATTGTAACTAAAAACGTTGCATATCTACAGAACCGTATCTCCAAGACGAAATCAATGCACGACGGCTAATGTCTTAAGAAAAACTTGTGGTCTGTACGCAGCTAGACCTAGTGTTGCATAACGGAATGGCACTTGCAAAATTATCAACAAAAAAACGTTGTGTTATCGTAATTGCTTGAGGTTATTATTATTAAATAATTGCAATGAAAAACTTGGCCACATTTACGTACCGTTTTCATTATGTTTATGTTAAACTGCTGTTGTGTTGTATTTTCTAAATGTCAGAATAACACTGATTTCTATTACATCAATATTTAAAATACAAATAGAAATGTGCTGATATCAATAAACACGGTAAATGACAGTCTCAGCAACTAGTAATCTCACACCGTGTCTGCTTGTCATCGTGTTTACTCGGTGAAACAACAAATATTTGTAAAGCGTTATACACAACCTCATTTTAAATCAGAAAAACAATCTAACCTAAAAATGTATGTAGCTCTAACGACACTGTTTTTATTCGATCTACTTGTACAAAAGAAAGAAAACGAAAGTATTTGTCTTCTTTTTATTTGCCTAATTAGTATTTTCAAAATATTTTATAATAAATGCGTTGTTGAATTAATTAAATATATTTATGTAGAAAAAGTACCAACAGTCATTGCAATGAAAGTAACCAAAACGTACATGCTTTTGTATTGGTAGCATTGTATGTTATTATAAATTAATGTTGCAACACTGCGTAATTGAATTATTCAAGACTTTTATATTGCAAATCAAATTAATTTAATTAGGATATGCATTTGTTACACCATAATCTTTATTTGACTTCAACTGATAGATCGGTATTTTACTGGCCTGTTTTACCTAACACGGGATATCCGGTGGATTAGCAAGGCCTCTATGCTTGTTGTACGAAATAAAACCATGCGAGTATTTGTAGATTGAATAATTATTCAATTGTTTAATGATAAAATAATTTTACACTTTTTAATTACTTTGAACCAACATTCTTATAATAACAAGATGGTTGGGAATTATGATCTTGACAGTGTAGAAGCCCAAAACACAACTGACACGAATGCCATATCGCTGTAGCGTACAGCAGTCGTCGTATTGTAGTCATGCGCATTACTTCTATTAGAGACAACAATACATTATAATGTTGGAATGCCAACAGAGACATCTTCTTATGTTCTGTACTAATTTTGTACTGAACATAAATTGCCAGCCAGCAGAAGTAGATAAGCTCACAACCAATATCAAATTATACAATGTTACATAAAATTATTATAAACCAATTTACAAAAAAATAATGTGAACTTCTTAAAACTATTATAAACAAAATTACACAAAATAACATAAACTTCTTAACTCTATGGTAGTCTACATAATTTTGTGAAAATAATATAAAACAAATTAATTACTATCCTAAATATAACAGAAACCATAATTATCAATGTAGCATACATTATCATTTGCATAATGTACACAACAATCATCAACTCAATAGTTACAATGTTATTGAAACAATTATCTTTTAACAATTCCAACAGTACAGATGTTTGTTTTACATCAATGTTGTAAACATTGCAATTAATATCTGATGGAAGTATTGTATTTGAATCAAAAATTTTATTTGTTGCTTGTTTGATTCGCACCAGCAACACTGCGCTAATAATCTCAAGCTGGGGTATTGTAAGTACCTTACTTGATGGAGCTACACTGGACTTGTAGCAAATTAAATTTGTTTTTATTTTAATATTTATAAAAATAATATTGTGTTTTAAACCTAATGTCATAATACTGGTTGATCTGTTTAATAATGTTTTATAAACCTCCAATAATGAAGGATTGTGTCTAAATCTTTTTTCCAACACATTAAATCTTTGCGGGGCAACTGAGAAAGAATCCTCCAATTCTATTTTATTTACTAGGCTGAGTAATGGCAAATCAACAGTTAAATTATTTTTAAGTGCTACTGAATTTTGAAATTTATGTTCAGCCTTTAAGTAATCCTCAGAAAACTTATCTGATTCCTCTGGGACTTTCTCAGTTGTCCAAGATTGTTTCATAACATTCTCAAGGTTTGTATATTCACAAATAGCAAGATTACATACAATATTATTATGTGAATACTTATTTTTATTATACAATTTTCTTGGAACCACATTTCCTTTATTATTATTGTCATGTGACATATTTTTATAATCTAAACTATACTCAATTGCAATTGCACGTCTTTCTAAAAATGAAATAAATTCTGCCATAGTAGGCAGTTCTTCTAAATTTCTTTCCATGTGGAAAGTGCGGTTAGTAACGATATCTAATTTTCTACTTAAGGCCGAGATTAAAATCATATCCCACTTGTCTACAGGCTCATCAAGATTTTTTAACGCTTGTAATTGCTGTTTTACTTGACATAAAAAAGCCCTTATATCGACTGCAGTACCTTTCTGCATGTTGGGAATATCAAGTATTATATTAATGTGATAAAAGATTAATCTTGCCTTATTTTCATACCGCGCTAACAATAAATCAATAGCCTCTTTGTATGAACTGTTCACAAGCGGCAGATTTATAATTATTGAGAGAGCCTCATCAACGAGATACTTTCTCAAATAAAAAAGTCTTTGAACATCGGACAATGATGCATTATTGTGAACCACTGCTTGGAAGAGCTCATAAAAGGGCTTAAACCTGGTTATATCCTTGCCATCGAAGGTTGGAATTTCCACCGCTGGGAGCTTCAATGGAACTAATTCAGGCCTATTAACTTCTTTTAACTTATTGATGCTAGCATTTAATTTTGCAATAATGTTAAAATACTTCTCTTCAACTTCTTCAATGTCTTCCTCATCTTGATCATCAATTTCTAAAATGCTGTACTGCGTGAGCTCGTACGATTGGAATGTAGTCATCATCTTTTCTTTTTTCACCTGCAGCACATCCACTGTAGCGGAGTCGAGAGCCCTTGGGTCGCTGACGTAATTGTCCATCCGTGATATTGCACTTTTTGCAGCCGTCCGCGCCGATCTAAGCCTTTTCAATCCCTCCATCTTGCTTAGGTGATAGATTCGTACTTATATGATAGATGAAACGTGGATGACAAACTAATCCAGGTTAATCCAGCAACATGAGAAGTTTTTAATAGATTGGTACTTGCAGATAGTAATAATAACTTTGTACCTTCATGAGTAAAGAAGTATTTTACTCTCCTCCAGCATCCATGTATCCTCTTCCGTAATGAATAATTTTTCTTAAAATATAAACGTGTAGTAATCCAAATTATATGCGAATCCGCTTAAATCAAACGTTGCATTACCCAATCAATGGCAATTGATGACTTGCCAGGCCGCCATAGGGTAAATGTAACAAAATAGCTTGCACTTGTGCTGGTTACTATACAGATGTAACCTCAAAACACCACGAAATCACACGCGGGTACCAATGGCTTGTAAGGCCAGTTTTTTTTTTTGTAGGATTTAAAACCTTCTTGAAATGTAATTGTAAAATATCCAGCTTCGCTTGTAAGGCTTCTGGAAATGTAATTGTAAAATATCCAAATCCTCCGTGAATCCGCCAAAATAGAGCGTCCCATTTACCCAATCAATGGCAATCGCCAAGGGGCAAATGTAATAAAACGCCAAAAATACAATGAAAAACACACGCGGTTAATAAACTCGAAGGATCGGCTTTGTAAGACTCGAAGGACCAGCTTCGCATGTACGAAATAAAACCATGCGAGTATTTGTAGATTGAATAATTATTCAATTGTTTAATGATAAAATAATTTTACACTTTTTAATTACTTTGAACCAACATTCTTATAATAACAAGATGGTTGGGAATTATGATCTTGACAGTGTAGAAGCCCAAAACACAACTGACACGAATGCCATATCGCTGTAGCGTACAGCAGTCGTCGTATTGTAGTCATGCGCATTACTTCTATTAGAGACAACAATACATTATAATGTTGGAATGCCAACAGAGACATCTTCTTATGTTCTGTACTAATTTTGTACTGAACACTTGTTATTACATAATTGTTTACTATTATTAACGCTATATTTTAAGTTAATTTATACGTCTTTTTTATATAATATCAATTACTTTCAAACTCTACTTTTTTAGTATTGTCTTTCCGTAGCATTGTCTCAAGGTTTTCTGCAGTTCTTCAGGTCGAGTTTATGTGTTGACTATTTAATTTTACTGTTGACTGTTGAGGGACTCCACTCATGCGCGTAGAATTCCTTTCAAGACCGTAACCAGCCGGTGCACTGTCTGTTTGTCATTCCTCATACAACGTATTGAGAGTTAAAAAACAGGTAAAAACCAGAACCAGTTGACTTTCCATAAAGTGTGGGAAATATAAAGAATAAGTGATACACTTACTTAGTCATTTATTAGGGTTTAGTTGCGTAATTACAAAGTATGGTTCTTGTACGAGTTTATGACGAAACCTATTAAAAACACTCAACGATCAAGAGATGATGATGATGATGAAGAATCTAAGATTTAGAGTGTTCATGTTACCGAACGTGGTGCAGTATAATAATCATAAGAATTCTGCACATATGTTAACCACCATAAAACTTGTAACGACATTTTTTCATTCATTACATCCTAAGTAACAAACGTAACAAGTTTCGTGCTCGTAGAGCATTCATTTGTGGTGAGCTTGACCAAAACACTGATCAATTTTTCGTATGCTTATGCCGATTTCACACCAGAGAGACAGTTTTGAAAACAGTTTTGTTGTCAACAACAAAACAAAATCATGTTTTGTTTTATTTTAAAACAGTCCTGTTTTTCGAACACTGAACAGACTAGTTTTGTTTTTCTGTAAGTCCCATTAAAATTATAAACATGATAAACAACAACTGACCAGCGCAAATGTTCACAAAAAAGAAAACTGCGTGTTCAAACCAAGCAGACAAAAAAACAAAAACGAACCTGTTTTCCTTTGATCTTACAGACTCCAGATGGGAATGTGTTTTGTTTACTAAAACAGCAACAAAAGACAAGAATGTTTTAAGAACTGTCTCAATGATGTAAACATTGGTGTTTTTGTTCGTGTTTTATTGAACTGTCTCTCTGGTGTGAAACCGGCATTACATTTCCTAATGAAAGTCCAGCAGAACCATAATTATGATTTATCAATTAATTAAATACAATAACATTTTAACTATGTATCTGAATGAACTATTTTTCTATTTTTAATGAACAAAGCTATGGTACATTGGTACAATCTTGCATAAGTCTGCTATCAAATTACGTTTTCTCTTGCAATATCGATGTCGACGCCGTGGGTAAAGCAGGACGCTTCCTCTAGCCGTAATACTCATATGTGTAATACACCAAGTGTAGCTCCGGGGCCGCATGCTTTTTGTTTTCATGTCGACTTGCTCTAATGATTCACTACACACAGTGAAATAGCCAAGGGGTTCGCGCTTGTCCCCTACTACGGATATTGTGATAGTCAGGTCCGATCTATCACAGGTGTGAACAGGTTGGCCAAGACCAGACAAAAATACTTTTTAAATATTTGCAATCAGTTAAATATTAGTGAGAAGTCTCTATGATAAAGAATACGCCTGTCACGAGTGTAACTCGGTTAGATTATACATTAACCATCGACCTTATGGGGGAAGTAAGGTTAAAACGATAAAAAAGAAGTATATTTTCGATTTGAAAAATACATTGTGAAATTTTCATAAATAAATATCAAGAAATAAGACGTGACAAAAAAAGTAACATTGCCGTGCTACTCATAACTCATCACTGGATTTTCTGAAATCGAAAAACCAAAATGATTTCATTAGTTCATAAGTTTCTGTAAGTAACGTTGTCGAGTTATTCCTTTTTTATTGATTTTTCAATTTTTTACAGGACTTAAAAGTTAAAATACCAATTTGTCATAAAAAAAATCAGAAACTTTGTTATTTTAAAATATGTTAAAATTGAAAAGTAAAAAAAAACTCGACGGCGTTCCCTCGGCATTTATGTAAAGAAAAAGTGTGCAAAATTTCAAAAGAATCGGTCCAGTAGATTTTGAGTTAGACAGGGCACCGACTCTGAAAAAGATATGTGTGAGAAACCGCATTTAAAAATTTCTAATTAAGACGAAAGCAGACCAGAGAGGTGAAGACTTAAAACTCTATATCTTCGACAGTTTTACTCCAATTGACTTCAAATTTTTACACAATAAACTTAATATGTTGTACAATAATAAAAAAAAAACCTTGAAACCTTAGCCACCCCTTAAAAATCTATCTTAAGGATTTATGCAAGACCCATTCTACTATTCTGAAAAATATTTTGGTTTTCATTTATATCTAAACAGAATGGCCTTAAGATTAATCGCTTTTGTTTTTGTGTCTTTTTCATTTTCTACGTCTCGCAGTATTCAGATATAGTACAACATTTATTTGAGCCTCTATTCCAAATTCGACACTGGATATAATTTATCTACATATAACCATGCGGATACACGATTGTTGAACGCCGGAGTTGAACACCCAAACACATAATTAACATAATAAAGGCAATTGGTAAGACACTGCGCGGCACCACGCTCACCGGGCACGCTTCACGCACATAACTTGGACTCCTGGAGTCCACCAGGTGCGCTGATAAATACATGTTCCCCTAATTGCAGTCACATGTGTTATCCAAGTGTAATTTACTACTCTATGTGAACGTACGCTTGATTATAATGTATAATAATCTTAAAGAAAATCTAATGTCTAATACGAGCATTGCTTTAGAAGTACATGTTTGAGTCCGCAGAGAATTGAAATGGGCTTGTGTCCTCATTTTTTAGTGGTCGATTTTTTAATTGTTGATTGAAATTGATGTTAATAAATGTGTATTGGCGTGTCTATTTTATTAAATATCTAAATATTGACGGAGATATTGCAATTAAAAGTTTGAATTGTAGTTTTAGCGCTAGAAATGGTCGGCCATATTTGTATGACGTGAAATGACAGTTATTTGTTGAGTAGGTCAGTGCTGTGGTAATGTTTTGTAGCTGTTGGTAGTCGAAATAATCAAGTGAAGTCGAAGAATAATAAGTTTTTATTTTATTTAACCCTGTTATAGCAGACATAATATTGGAATTTGATTGTTCCTTGAAATAGCTGTAAATAATATTTAATATTTTGATATATAAATACATATAGCAGAGATTTATGAGCTGTAAGGTTGGTAACCTTACACAAGGATTGTGATGTCACATGCATTTGGAATGTGTACAACGTTGAATCCCTTTAATAATTAAAAAGACAAAATGACTTTTTTAATTGTCAATATCTGTTAACATATAAGGAGTTATTAAAAAATAATTTGAGGTTCTAGTAACCCACTTTATCAATATATAGTACACTTTTATATCAATTAAGACATAGGACACAAGCCCATTCGATTCTTACAAAGGCTTTAAAGAAATACAGTATATTGTGATATGGATTTTCAGGTTGTCTGTTCAAAGCAATAAACTGGGATAACACTCAGTTTAGAAAATAGAATATTTCTGAGCTTAAAATAGGTATAAGAATTTTCTGAGCTGCAAGACCAAATAGAAATCTACTATTTGAATAATTTAATCATAGTATGTATATATACTATTCATCTGAGGTAATCACCGAAAATAATAACAATAATAAATTAGTTGTTGTTGTCAAAATAAGTAAAAGCGTGTAGTTTCATTAATGAAATTCTATTGTTAATTATATAATGACCTATTACCAAAGTCTGTCAAAAGTAAAAATACTTTCAAGTTCTGAAATGAACTGTCACTCCTAATAAAATTAAAAGTTATTAGGAAATGTACATATATTATGATATAAATATTATAATTATGAGAAACGAAAGCATAAGTATAAGTATAAATAGTTATGCCCCCTGCCCTGATCAGGGGCAGCTGCACTACCAAATATTTATAACATGAAAAATAAAAAAGAATCACAAATTATTATATAATACCCCAATTACATACTGACTTTATGCCTAGGAAGTTGCAAGGAATCAACTTAATCTCTATGCCGAATTAATTAAACCTTATTTTAGTTCGAAGAAATATTCCGCGTGCGTTCTCCGCAGCGCACGTAGCTGCTCAATATAACTACTATGGAATATGCGACATATCGTCCAGCGCGTGAGTTTATAGCAACTTTAAGTCATAATTAAAAGTCAGCAGCCGCCACTGGTCCTGATAGTCAACATTATTAATATTTAACATAATTATTTGAATACATTTTAACATTTTACAGTTGCATAGGTTACAATACATAACAAAGATCTACAAATTACAAATAAACAAAGAGATTAATTAAAAAAACAAAATGTTCTGAATTTCAACTTTTATAATGTCATTATAAAAACCGGCTCAGCATTTTAATGAATTGATTTCCCGTGAACTGGCTGTGCGGATGGCACTTCTTACATCACATATCTCTGTATTCTTTTAATTCTACGTTCATGTACGTGCGTGTATGTGTGTTTCTCTTTCTGGCCCAGCATCCCCTCAGTTAAAGCAACAACCTCGTCCACATGCACTTCACCACGAACAGGAAATAAATCCGATTTATGTTACCACACATTGACACAACATAAATATTAGATTTGTGGGAACATTTTTGACAGAATTTCTCTATTTAATTCTTCTACCTCATTTGTGTGGTAATTTTATTATGTATTGTCTACAGTTTCTTATGTTTTAAGAACAGTGGCATTTTTACGCCTATTTCCTTGTTCTTTTAGATGCATGACTTATATGAGATAAGAATTTGTTATTTATGCAGGTGTATTTATTTATAGTTTATAAAATCTGTATCGAAAAATGAGATTAAGATGAAACGATACTTGGCCATTGTTTCTAGCGAAATATAGGTGGCGATACTATACAACAGGTTAAATATTATCAAAAAGCCATGTTTTTTATGTTTAAATCGTTTTATGTAAGTAACTATAAACGCGAATCAAAATCTAAAGCTGCAATTAGTTAGATGAATAACGTATCTACATTTTAAGCTTTCTTCCACTGACTTTTAATGACTTGGAACTGCAGAAATAAGTTTTGAGAATGAATATTTTCTAGTATGTCAGGAAACACCTGCTAATAATACTTCAAAATGAAGTATCAAAGTACTGGTACATTAAGTTACTTGTATAATTCCTACAGCATTTTCAGAATATTACTGAATTACGAATTTATAAATTTATTTGCTGGTTCCATTGTACTTGTAGTATCAGAGCTACGTTTATACGTTTGATGTTAAACCATGAACAACGCAGGAAATACACACGGGGGACAGGACAGGTGATATTAGAAACGGAAGTGACGTCATTTTAATCTATATTACACATGTACATGCGTCCTGTGTGTTGTTTTAATTTATTAAACTATAAAATGTTAAATATGTTTCTATAAAAACTAATATAGGTACAGACAGTAGATTGTTGCTGTACAAATGACCGGTGATTATTAAAATACCAGACAGGGCTTAACCGCATATAGAGACAATAATTGATTTATAGTTTTTTACTATTCTTAGGACAGTCATTATACGGGTGTTAGACAGTCTTGAGCATATCCGAGATCGTGCTTACCCAGCCCGAGATTTGGCTTTCCTAATTCCATTTACAATGTCGATTTTTCAATTCTTGATTGAAATTGATGTTAATAAATATGTATTGGCGTTTTTATTTTATTAAATATCTAAATGTTGACGAAGATATAGCAATTAAAAATTTGAATTGTAGTTTTAGCGCTACCGATGTCGGCCATATTTATGACGTATCCATGTAATAGCATAGTTCAGTTATTTGTTGATTCGATCAGTGGAGTGGTAATATTTTGTAACTGCTGCTAGTCCTGTGTATCTAGTACGCATGCGTTAGTTAGCGAAGGATAATAAGTTTTCATTTTATTTAACCCTGTTACGGCAGACATAATATTGAAATTTTATTGTTCCTCGAAATTGCCGTAAATAATTTTTGATATATAAATACATATAGCAGAGATTTATGAGCTGTAAGGTTGGTAACCTGTATACTTGTCAGATTTCTGTCAAGAATATGCTATCTCTTTTACGCTCTTTTGTATAAAAGAGATAGCAACTTAGCGGACGTGAGTTCACATATCTTGAAATGTTCTACAACGTTGAACCCCTTTAATAATTAAAGAGACAAAATGTCTTTTTATTTTGTTACATTTGAGGTTCTAGTAACCCACTTTATCAAAATAAAGTATACTTTTATAGAAATTAAGATATAGGACACAGGCCCATTGCGCATTGCAGACTATTTTCTTCAAAATTTTAAATTTCGGTTTTACTACAGTCATTTTTACTACAGTAGTACATGAAATATTGGTTGGAAGGCTTAGTTCAATATTTTATAACTATTTGTTATATTCCTTTACTGGACTAGAAGAATGTTTTCATATCCCAATTAATTATAAGTTATTTAAATTAATTAGCATATTCATTCGCGTTATCATTTAGAATAATCTAGTCGAGGCTACAAGTAAAATGAATTGATTTTCCACGAGGTATAAGAGCATACTAATACAGTTGTTTGTAGGAAATGACCTGACTAGCACCTGAGAGATAGCGCGTGTGGCGAGGTACTGACCATTATTTCCTGTTATAAAAACCCGTTGCCTTCATTTAGCCAGGAAGAATATAATTAATAACCTAATGATCTGCAAATAACTATTTACGGGAGATAATACTATACTAGCATCCAGCAATTAGTTAAGCTACAAACAATAAGACTATGTAATTTTGAAGTTATGTTTTCAATTTAAAAAGCAAATATTTTGCAAATGATGTCAGTGCATTCGAGCAATAGCCTTCATGGGTCATTGTTTTATGAATTGTAATAGAAGAGTACAAGCAGTGGTGGATAATTCAGTCAGGCGGTTATATTAACGGGCTCCTAACAGAGATTAGGTAATTGCAATTTTAGAAAACCACGGCTACATTCTAACAAAACTTAAAACATTTATACTATAGGACCACATTGAGCATCCATCCCTGAATACATGCTATTTATTATTTTAATTTGATTACAATTCGGTTTTATGTATTCTATTCAACAGTATTTTATGTAAATATAAATTTCTAAATATTATACAAATTTGTCAAAACAAATTTAATTAAAACTGCGTGGTAAGTAGACCAGTAACAATTAAACTATTCACCTTGCGTCATATCTAGAGTGCTGAAACTGTTGAAACTCATTTTGGTGTACTATATTTTTAATACGCTAGATTGCATTTAACGCAATTAGTTAACAAATAAATTGAGAACGATGAAATATATTAATGGTTACATTTACGTAAAATTACTGTAGGTATTAGAAAACATAACCCATAAACATGTATTATAAATTGATATTCATGTTCATTAGGCAGTCATCCCCGAATAGTGCCGCAAAACATAAAAGATGGATCTTTTCTTAGATTCATAAAACATTTTACCTAAACAAAACCTAGTAATATCTAATCTAAAAGGAACCTATTTTATTATTTAGAAGCCTTTTACCCTCAAAACGCATTTCTTAATGTGATACAATTAATATACTGCATGTTCAACCAAAACATCGGTAGGAAATGTCACATTATTCAACTAAATGGCGATATACCAATTACATAGATTTGATTATTAGTTTGTTTTGGTAATGATCAAGTCGATTGACGTACTTAATTTCTAAAGGATATTCTAATTAGTTCTACGGATCTGCAGAGATTTTCTAATGCCAATGTGTCATACACTAAATGATTTACTTACCGATCTGTTTATATTTGGTCCTTGCACATTAATTATGAGAATCCATTACAAAATTAACACAACACATTTATAAACAATAAAGTAACCACGCGACGCCGTATTGTTTTGTTTGTTTCTGCGGCAACTAAACACATGCAGTAGCAGGACGAGCTGCAATAGAAACAAGTACTCTCACGCGCGGTTTTAGTATTACTGAACACAACTGAATAGAAACGAACCAACTGAACCACCTGACACTGTCGCACATGACAGCACAACACGCGGGAAGTTTAAATCGCTGTGTTACAATACTCATGTAGTGTTGAAGTTATTTTTATATAATACTTTCTGTATTTCTTTGTATAAGAATTTTAATTTTTTAAATTACTTTGCTCTCTGATTAATTTTAAATACTTTTGTAAATTACTTTTATGAGTTAGATCATATTTCATCCTTCATAACTTCGTAAAGTTACAATGGCTTAACGTAAGTGAAATGTAAGATGTATGTAACAAAAACTTTATAATTTAATTGCTTAATAGTGAATAAAAAGAATACAAAAATGTAATACATCTTCCATTCTAAATTAATTGTTATCATTTAGTGTGTAAATGTTGTCACAAAATAATAACAAAACACAAAACTTTCTGATAGTGTAAATTATGGTCGTAAGTAATGTTGCCACCTTGTTAGGCGCAGTGATATCGTTAACTCTCAGATTGCACGCGCAAGTTAAGTTGTCATATAATTACAACGCTGCCATGGTTTAAGATCATCTAAAGGAAGATCTAAGATTTTAACAAAACAAAATATCTTCCTATGTAGTTTACTATGCACTCAGATCTTTTTGTAATCAAGTGGGGAGAGGTGCAATATTTCAATTGTACTCAACGAACTCTATTAGCAGACGAATCATGTCAGACCGTATGAAATTTCATTACATTATTTATTCTAATAAATTTGTGATTGTAATAACATTAAATATATAAAATAATTAATAACTAGGATCACGAATTCATATTTTGACATAGGTAAGTACTTTCAGATGGAGTGATCAGTAAGAATTTCTACTAACTAATAACTAATATTTAAAAAAACATAATTTGACAATTAATTTAATTTATTAGTGACATCTATTAAAGAGTAGCTTAAATCTAAAAAACAATTCAAGTTCAAAAGATAGCAAACCTATAACGCCTAGAGCGAATGCAACCTAAATAACACCTTTGTGAAAATGTATATATTACATTTTAAATAACTATTCGATTCTGGGTTTAGAGCGACCTTTTTGAAATCCATGGACATTTTTTTAAAAATTTTTTTTTGGATTCTTTTAAATATTTTGATGCAGTTATGTTCGTTAGGCTTTAAGATAAGAAACTGCTTCATTACAATTTAAATAACTGTTCGATTCTGGGTTTTGTGCGACCTTTTTTAAATCCATGGACATTTCTTTTTTAAATTTTTTTTTGGATTCTTTTAAATATTTTGATGCAGTTATGTTCGTTAGGCTTTAAGATAAAAAACTGCTTCATTACAATTTAAATAACTGTTCGATTCTGGGTTTTGTGCGACCTTTTTTAAATCCATGGACATTTTTTTTTAAATTCTTTTTTTTTGATTCTTTGAAATATTTTGATGCAGTTATGTTCGTTAGGCTTTAAGATAAAAAACTGCTTCATTACAATTTAAATAACTGTTCGATTCTGGGTTTTGTGCGACCTTTTTTAAATCCATGGACATTTTTTTTTAAATTCTTTTTTTTTGATTCTTTGAAATATTTTGATGCAGTTATGTTCGTTAGGCTTAAAGATAAAAAACTGCTTCATTACAATTTAAATAACTGTTCGATTCTGGGTTTTGTGCGACCTTTTTTAAATCCATGGACATTTTTTTAAAATTTTTTTTTTTGGATTCTTTAAAATATTTTGATGCAGTTATGTTCGTTAGGCTTTAAGATAAAGAACTGTTTTATTCCATTTTAAATAACTATTCGATTCAGGGTTTTATGCGACCTTTTTTAAATCCATGGACATTTTTTTTAAAATTTTTTTTTGGATTCTTTTAAATATTTTGATGCAGTTATGTTCGTTAGGCTTTAAGATAAAAAACTGCTTTATTACAATTTAAATAACTGTTCGATTCTGGGTTTTATGCGACCTTTTTTAAATCCATGGACATTTTTTTTTAAATTTTTTTTTTGGATTCTTTGAAATATTTTGATGCAGTTATGTTCGTTAGGCTTTAAGATAAAAATCTGCTTCATTACAATTTAAATAACTGTTCGATTCTGGGTTTTGTGCGACTTTTTTTAAATCCATGGACATTTTTTTTAAAATTTTTTTTTTTTGATTCTTTAAAATATTTTGATGCAGTTATGTTCGTTAGGCTTTAAGATAAAAAACTGCTTCATTACAATTTAAATAACTGTTCGATTCTGGGTTTTGTGCGACCTTTTTTAAATCCATGGACATTTTTTTTTAAATTCTTTTTTTTTGATTCTTTGAAATATTTTGATGCAGTTATGTTCGTTAGGCTTTAAGATAAAAAACTGCTTTATTACAATTTAAATAACTGTTCGATTCTGGGTTTTATGCGACCTTTTTTAAATCCATGGACATTTTTTTTTAAATTCTTTTTTTTTTGATTCTTTGAAATATTTTGATGCAGTTATGTTCGTTAGGCTTAAAGATAAAAAACTGCTTTATTACAATTTAAATAACTGTTCGATTCTGGGTTTTATGGGACCTTTTTTAAATCCATGGACATTTTTTATTAAATTTTTTTTTTTTTGATTCTTTGAAATATTTTGATGCAGTTATGTTCGTTAGGCTTTAAGATAAAAAACTGCTTCATTACAATTTAAATAACTGTTCGATTCTGGGTTTTATGGGACCTTTTTTAAATCCATGGACATTTTTTATTAAATTTTTTTTTTTGGATTCTTTGAAATATTTTGATGCAGTTATGTTCGTTAGGCTTAAAGATAAAAAACTGCTTTATTACAATTTAAATAACTGTTCGATACTGGGTTTTATGGGACCTTTTTTAAATCCATGGACATTTTTTATTAAATTTTTTTTTTTGGATTCTTTGAAATATTTTGATGCAGTTATGTTCGTTAGGCTTAAAGATAAAAAACTGCTTTATTACAATTTAAATAACTGTTCGATTCTGGGTTTTATGGGACCTTTTTTAAATCCATGGACATTTTTTATTAAATTTTTTTTTTTGGATTTTTTCAAATATTTTGATGCAGTTATGTTCGTTAGGCTTAAAGATAAAAAACTGCTTTATTACAATTTAAATAACTGTTCGATTCTGGGTTTTATGGGACCTTTTTTAAATCCATGGACATTTTTTATTAAATTTTTTTTTTTGGATTCTTTGAAATATTTTGATGCAGTTATGTTCGTTAGGCTTAAAGATAAAAAACTGCTTTATTACAATTTAAATAACTGTTCGATTCTGGGTTTTATGCGACCTTTTTTAAATCCATGGACATTTTTTATTAAATTTTTTTTTTTGGATTCTTTGAAATACTTTGATGCAGTTATGTTCGTTAGGCTTTAAGATAAAAAACTGCTTCATTACAATTTAAATAACTGTTCGATTCTGGGTTTTATGGGACCTTTTTTAAATCCATGGACATTTTTTATTAAATTTTTTTTTTTGGATTCTTTGAAATATTTTGATGCAGTTATGTTCGTTAGGCTTTAAGATAAAAAACTGCTTCATTACAATTTAAATAACTGTTCGATTCTGGGTTTTATGCGACCTTTTTTAAATCCATGGACATTTTTTTTAAAAATTTTTTTTTGGATTCTTTGAAATATTTTGATGCAGTTATGTTCGTTAGGCTTTAAGAATAAAAACAGCTTCATTACAATTTAAATAACTGTTCGATTCTGTGTTTTATGCGACCTTTTTTAAATCCATGGACATTTTTTTTTAAATTTCTTTTTTTGATTCTTTGAAATATTTTGATGCAGTTATGTTCGTTAGGCTTTAAGATAAAAAACTGCTTCATTACATTTTAAATAACTATTCGATTCTGGGTTTTGTGCGAATTAAAAAAAAATGTCCATGGATTTAAAAAAGGTCGCACAAAACCCAGAATCGAACAGTTATTTAAATTGTAATGAAGCAGTTTTTTATCTTAAAGCCTAACGAACATAACTGCATCAAAATATTTAAAAGAATCAAAAAAAAAAAATTTATTTAAAAATGTCCATGGATTTAAAAAAGGTCGCACAAAACCCAGAATCGAACAGTTATTTAAATTGTAATGAAGCAGTTTTTTATCTTAAAGCCTAACGAACATAACTGCATCAAAATATTTCAAAGAATCCAAAAAAAAAATTTAAAAAAAAATGTCCATGGATTTAAAAAAGGTCGCATAAAACCCAGAATCGAACAGTTATTTAAATTGTAATAAAGCAGTTTTTTATCTTAAAGCCTAACGAACATAACTGCATCAAAATATTTAAAAGAATCCAAAAAAAAAATTTAAAAAAAATGTCCATGGATTTAAAAAAGGTCGCATAAAACCCAGAATCGAACAGTTATTTAAATTGTAATGAAGCAGTTTTTTATCTTAAAGCCTAACGAACATAACTGCATCAAAATATTTAAAAGAATCAAAAAAAAAAAATTTATTTAAAAATGTCCATGGATTTAAAAAAGGTCGCACAAAACCCAGAATCGAACAGTTATTTAAATTGTAATGAAGCAGTTTTTTATCTTAAAGCCTAACGAACATAACTGCATCAAAATATTTAAAAGAATCAAAAAAAAAAAATTTATTTAAAAATGTCCATGGATTTAAAAAAGGTCGCACAAAACCCAGAATCGAACAGTTATTTAAATTGTAATGAAGCAGTTTTTTATCTTAAAGCCTAACGAACATAACTGCATCAAAATATTTCAAAGAATCCAAAAAAAAAATTTAAAAAAAAATGTCCATGGATTTAAAAAAGGTCGCATAAAACCCAGAATCGAACAGTTATTTAAATTGTAATAAAGCAGTTTTTTATCTTAAAGCCTAACGAACATAACTGCATCAAAATATTTAAAAGAATCCAAAAAAAAAATTTAAAAAAAATGTCCATGGATTTAAAAAAGGTCGCATAAAACCCAGAATCGAACAGTTATTTAAATTGTAATGAAGCAGTTTTTTATCTTAAAGCCTAACGAACATAACTGCATCAAAATATTTAAAAGAATCAAAAAAAAAAAATTTATTTAAAAATGTCCATGGATTTAAAAAAGGTCGCACAAAACCCAGAATCGAACAGTTATTTAAATTGTAATGAAGCAGTTTTTTATCTTAAAGCCTAACGAACATAACTGCATCAAAATATTTAAAAGAATCAAAAAAAAAAAATTTATTTAAAAATGTCCATGGATTTAAAAAAGGTCGCACAAAACCCAGAATCGAACAGTTATTTAAATTGTAATGAAGCAGTTTTTTATCTTAAAGCCTAACGAACATAACTGCATCAAAATATTTCAAAGAATCCAAAAAAAAAATTTAAAAAAAAATGTCCATGGATTTAAAAAAGGTCGCATAAAACCCAGAATCGAACAGTTATTTAAATTGTAATAAAGCAGTTTTTTATCTTAAAGCCTAACGAACATAACTGCATCAAAATATTTAAAAGAATCCAAAAAAAAAATTTAAAAAAAATGTCCATGGATTTAAAAAAGGTCGCATAAAACCCAGAATCGAACAGTTATTTAAATTGTAATGAAGCAGTTTTTTATCTTAAAGCCTAACGAACATAACTGCATCAAAATATTTAAAAGAATCAAAAAAAAAAAATTTATTTAAAAATGTCCATGGATTTAAAAAAGGTCGCACAAAACCCAGAATCGAACAGTTATTTAAATTGTAATGAAGCAGTTTTTTATCTTAAAGCCTAACGAACATAACTGCATCAAAATATTTAAAAGAATCAAAAAAAAAAAATTTATTTAAAAATGTCCATGGATTTAAAAAAGGTCGCACAAAACCCAGAATCGAACAGTTATTTAAATTGTAATGAAGCAGTTTTTTATCTTAAAGCCTAACGAACATAACTGCATCAAAATATTTCAAAGAATCCAAAAAAGAAATTTAAAAAAAAATGTCCATGGATTTAAAAAAGGTCGCATAAAACCCAGAATCGAACAGTTATTTAAATTGTAATAAAGCAGTTTTTTATCTTAAAGCCTAACGAACATAACTGCATCAAAATATTTAAAAGAATCCAAAAAAAAAATTTAAAAAAAATGTCCATGGATTTAAAAAAGGTCGCATAAAACCCAGAATCGAACAGTTATTTAAATTGTAATGAAGCAGTTTTTTATCTTAAAGCCTAACGAACATAACTGCATCAAAATATTTAAAAGAATCAAAAAAAAAAAATTTATTTAAAAATGTCCATGGATTTAAAAAAGGTCGCACAAAACCCAGAATCGAACAGTTATTTAAATTGTAATGAAGCAGTTTTTTATCTTAAAGCCTAACGAACATAACTGCATCAAAATATTTCAAAGAATCCAAAAAAAAATTTTTGAAAAAAAATGTCCATGGATTTAAAAAAGGTCGTACAAAACCCAGAATCGAACAGTTATTTAAATTGTAATGAAGCAGTTTTTTATCTTAAAGCCTAACGAACATAACTGCATCAAAATATTTCAAAGAATCAAAAAAAAAATTTTTGAAAAAAAATGTCCATGGATTTAAAAAAGGTCGTACAAAACCCAGAATCGAACAGTTATTTAAAATGGAATGAAGCAGGTTTTTATCTTAAAGCCTAACGAACATAACTGCATCAAAATATTTCAAAGAATCAAAAAAAAAATTTTTGAAAAAAAATGTCCATGGATTTAAAAAAGGTCGTACAAAACCCAGAATCGAACAGTTATTTAAATTGTAATGAAGCAGTTTTTTATCTTAAAGCCTAACGAACATAACTGCATCAAAATATTTCAAAGAATCAAAAAAAAAATTTTTGAAAAAAAATGTCCATGGATTTAAAAAAGGTCGTACAAAACCCAGAATCGAACAGTTATTTAAATTGTAATGAAGCAGTTTTTTATCTTAAAGCCTAACGAACATAACTGCATCAAAATATTTAAAAGAATTAAAAAAAAAAATGTCCATAGACTAAAAAAAGGTCGCATAAAACCCTGAATCGAATAGTTATTTAAAATGGAATGAAGCAGGTTTTTATCTTAAAGCCTAACGAACATAACTGCATCAAAATATTTCAAAGAATCCAAAAAAAAATTTTTTAAAAAAATGTCCATTGATTTAAAAAAGGTCGCATAAAACCCTGAATCGAATAGTTATTTAAAATGGAATGAAGCAGTTCTTTATCTTAAAGCCTAACGAACGTAACTGCATCAAAATATTTTAAAGAATCCAAAAAATAATTTTTTTTAAAATGTCCATGAATTTAAAAAAGGTCGCACAAAACCCAGAATCGAATAGTTATTTAAAATGTAATGAAGCAGTTCTTTATCTTAAAGCCTAACGAACATAACTGCATTAAAATATTTAAAAGAATTAAAAAGAAAATTTTAGAAAAAAAGTCCATGGATATAAAAAAGGTCTTATAAAGTATATAAGGAATTCATTGCGACTTATTGCAGGTAAGTAATGTTGCCACACTATCAGGCGCAGTGATATCCGTATTTTTCAGGTTGCACGTGCAAGTTCAGTTGTCATATACTTACAACGCTCCCATGGTTTAAAATCGTTTATTATATCGTTTATATATAAAACAAAATATTATCTCATGTAGTTAACAGTGCACACAGATCTTTTTGTAGTCAGGATAAATTTACGATCATATTTCCACTCCATTTGGAGTTAACGTAAAAGTAATATAACATATATGTAATAAAATCGATTAATAGAAAGCGTACGAGAATGTAACAAGAGTGTAGCGAAGCAATTTTTTAATTTGGAGCACGACGAAACAGCAGATATAAAATTATTTTAACATCTAGCGAAAATAATAATTAAAATCACATTGTGGTGAGCCACGTTGTAAATGGTATGTTACGTCTGGTTTGTTAGAGATGAGATTGTTTTTGTTACGTATAAATTATTTATTGAGAGTAACTAATTTGTCTATTAATTTCATTTGTTTTTAATTAATAAGATATATATAAAAGGCAAAATAGTGAAATGAAAACTTCTAAATATATTTTAACATTAATTAATATTTATTTATTCAGGTTGATTACATTTTTAACAATTTACAACACTTTATAATATTTCTTCTCCATGTTTTATATTCTTTGGCTAATATTTCATTTTCATATTTATTCTATAACATTTACATACATTTTTTATATCTTTTATATTTATATAAAAAAATTACACCATTTTTTTATACATAATTTTATCTACTTATTGAAATACAATTTATATTTCATTTAATATATGATTGCAGTCTATTATTTTGGGTGTCTCTTTAATATATATTTATATACATACAAATTTTTTAATAATTGCCACGTGATACAGCTCGTCTAAACATTTATTACAGTCATTTACAATTTAAATTATATCTCTAGAAAAATATATCATTTTTCGAAATTAAACATAATTGAAATAGATACACATATATATTGATTTGATATTATTGTATAAATATTATGAGTTCAATGTATTTAAGCCAGTTACTGCTACAAGACAGTTAAATATCGCTTATGTTAGAGTAGGCATTTAAAAATTGTCTCGACAATAATATCCTGGCAACACAAATGAGAAACTCCATTTGAAATCATGTATAAGATGTGGGTATTACATTATGAGTAAGTGATTTTCTCTCTTGACACCTTGTATTCTAGGAGAATTGACCAAATACTTATTTCGGAGTTTCACTCGCTAGTAGTGTGACAAATATTTTTCTTCTTCTTTCAAAAACTCATATGGATTTTGGAACAAGAAGAAGAAATAGCCATTACGAAAGAATCCATGCGGACGCCCTACAGATAACTCCATTATAAGTACATCGGTTAGAATCCTATGCAAATCTATACACAATCAGTCGTTTCGTAAGTCTATATACAATATAAATATATTTGATTTGATATATAGCAATTGATATTTAAATTTAGAAATTCATTAGATAGATAATTATACATTTATGTTTGGATTCTAGAAGATAACTCTTTTGAATCTTCTTAAGTAATAACAGAAGTAACAAAATGTAGATATTTAAATCCTTTTTAGCAAATGATTCTGGTTGTTACAACTACTCGAAAACTATTAAGACTGTATAAAGATAGTAGGGTATTTATGTGCACTGTATATGCCGCAGTCATATATTGAGCACACTATACTAATCCTAAATATCAGTAACTTGCAATATCAATTAATAGGAAAAGAATTCTATAGAAAATTATTAAACTATCTTCAACACTTAAAAATATTAATAATTTATGTTATTAATACAACAAAACCATTAGAATTAATTATTTTAAAATAATGTAGGAATGATGTAGTGCTTAGAACAACATAAATCAAAGCTTTGTTATAATGTAAATAATGTTTAACTAGATAAAGACTTATGGTAGGTAAAAAATGTTCATATGTCTTGGCACATAAAATATAGTGTGAATTGAAGGCAACATCCTTATTTCATGCATTTTTAGCTAGATTAATAGGTTATTTTTAGATAATTATATATAAATCTGCATTAAAGAAATTTGCTGTTAATACTTAGCATAGTTTAGTGCTAGATTATCACAATGGCAGAGAGTTAGCGGTAGCGATTACACAAATTTTGCAGGGCTGATATTTCGGAGGTCAAAGGATGATGTAATAAGAAAAGCAGTTCTTAAAGAAATAAGAAAAACATATATTGTACGTCCGTAATGTTTTATTTATCTAATATAGAACCCATTCTGACTCGTTACATTAATATTACCTAGTTGCTACATTAATTAAAAATTTAATATAAATGACTGAAACATTTTTGGTATAAAAATCATGAATTTAAAAATAAATTGCATGAAATAAGGTTATTACCAAAATCTTTATCGTTCTTTAAATATATTTACGTATAATAATACTTATTCTAAATTATATTATAAATAAAATTGTAAACAATGCATAATAAAGATGTATGCTCTAAGTAAAATTTTGTGCACCATCTTGGATTTTAAATTTCTTTTACAAATAATTATCATAAATATATTTATTATTAATTAAAATAGATAATATAGTAAGTGGACGATAATTTTTTGTCCAAATCAGTATCAATCTTCGTATATACTTTGTAACAATGATAAAAATTGAATATTAATTGATATAACAATGAGATATAGTTCTCTTATAAATGTGATGATATTTATAAATTAAATTCGATTTTTTACAATTTATTATTTTATAAAAACAGTTCTGAACAAAATTGTAAATATAGCTAAGACACAAACCTTAAAATATGGACTTCAATTTTAATTATATTTCTTGTTCAAAATGTTCCTTGTTACCTAAATCTGTATTGAAATTAATCAAAGAAAAATGAATATATGTATCGCTAGTTAAATATATAATGATTTAATATAATAACTCTAAATGGCGTGATTAACTATGCATTTTAATAACTTTTAAAATTCTTTTAAAACCCTCATATCAATATTGGGATAGATCACAGATTCTAAAAAATGATATATATTTCTTTCTTTATTAATATGTCAATAGATTTTATTAACTACAGTTATTCGCGATTATGTTTACGCAACACAGTTATACATATAGAGCCACGAATTATTCGAAGCAAATCGATTACTTCCGTAGTAGGCATGAGTTCCACGCTCTCGTCATTGACCTGGAAAAAAAAAATTATCATTGAAGAAAAATGCTAATAGGTTGTTAAAATCAGAGACTCAAACTGGAAATGTCAATTAAAACAAAAATCTATGTAATAGTACAACTTTAAATCCCTGCAATTAAAATAATCATCAAGGCAATCAGAACTAGTACAGACGGAAACTGAACGTGCACCAGATCCGTGAATACTTTTAAAGTTTATAAAGGTTAATCTTATTATTTCAATGGGCTTGTGTCCTCATTTTTTAATGGTCGATTTTTCAATTGTTGATTGAAACTGATGATAATAAATGTGTATTGGTGTGTCTATTTTATTAAATATTAAATGTTGACGGAGATATAGCAATTAAATATTTGAATTGTAGTTTTAGCGCTAGAAATGGTCGGCCATATTTGTATGACGTGAAATACATTTTAACGTCAGTTATTTGTTGATAGGTCAGTGCTGTGGTAATGTTTTGTAGCTGTTGGTAGTCAAATAATTAAGTCAAGTAAAAGAATAATAAGTTTTTAGTTTATTTAACCCTGCTAAGGCAGACATAATATTGGAATTTTATTAATTATTAATTATTATTAATTAATAATATTTGATATTTTGATATATAAATACATATAGCAGACATTTATGAGCTGTGAGGTTGGTAACGCTTGTGATGTCACATGCGTTTGAAATGTGTACAACGTTGAATCCCTTTAATAATTAAAGAGACAAAATGACTTTTTTAATTGTCGCTTAACATATAAGGAGTTATTAAAAAATAATTGAACATTTAAGGTTCTAGTAACCCACTTTATCAATATATAGTACACTTTTATAGAAATTAAGACATAGGACACAAGCCCATTCTGATTCTGTGTAGTTTGAATCTCTGATTAAAATAAATAATGTTGATGATTTGTTATTATTACCATTAATACTTGATCACCAGTTCTTAAACGACCATTTTTGGCAGCTACACTGTCAGCGTAAATAGCACTAATAACAGTCTTCTTTGAGATGGGATCGGCTTGCAAGCTGAACCCTAACCGACTATTCCAGCCACGATTTAATTCAACTGTCAGTATCTGAAAAAGCAATTACAATAATAACAGGAAGAATAAATAACAAATTCAAATATAAAACTTATTTTTATTTTTAACAGAAATTACAGAAATGTAATGGATATATCTCTAACCTGATCTCTTTGTGTTTGAAATGATGGTTGCCTAGATATTTGTTGTGGGATTGCTGGTGCTTCTTCTTCTTCCGGTGTGAATACAACACCTTTCCACTTCAATAAACTTTTAGTTCCTGAAAATAAGAAAAGAACAAAATTATCACACTAATCTTCAACTTATGGAGCTATTTATATAACTGACTACAAGTCAAGTCAATTGTATTACCTTCTTCTTTTTTGGCATTATTTTCAGTATGTGTGTGCTCGCTGTCAACCACTTGGTCTTCGTCTTTACTGCACTGCGGATGAGCCGTTTGGTAGGCCGGGTTCTTATAGCTAAATCCCGTAGACGTCGTACTCGTTGAGCTCAACGGAGGCATGGATACAGGTAGACTAACGCAGTCATGTTCCGTTGTGTACTCATCACTGCTAGTGGCATGAAACCTTCCATCCGAATTGGAGCTCAGCGTATATATTGTCGGAGCATCTAACACGTCATTGTCTAGGTTGTTCAATTCATAACTATTTGCAGCAACTGAAGAATAAGAACCAGTGGATTTAATGTAAAGTTAGGAGTAAAAGAGTACTTTACATATAAAAACAAATGTAAAATATTACCGCTTTAACTATAGCAAATATTTGCATGCATAATTAATAAATAATTTATTGCAAGAAAGAAAATGAATTAGTTTAAAGATAAAAAACGTAGAAATTACTATTGAATATTATCTAACTCATTTAAAAAATAAATCTACAAAAATCTAATCTCTGCTTTCTTTCACATAATTAAACTAACCAGTAAACTGAAATCTAGGTTTCCTTAAAGCAACTGGCGTACCCGCAGCTTGTTGGCCTAGATCTAAAAAGTTAGGTCTAATTGGCTTGCACATCTCCGCTTCCCCGGAACTGATAGAATGATTTAGGGAGGGGTGGCCGCAGTTCCCTTTTGAGTTGATGGAACCCCGCTGGGATATAAATGAATTAGGTTGACTATTCACAGAGGTGTCAGAATCTGTCGTAGACTGACACACTATCCAGTATTTTTGGTTTGGTCCTGAAAAGATACAAAATATATTCATATGTGTGTTATATTGGTTGCAGAGGACTAGGCGTTGTAAGTAGTTATAGCAATATACATGTTTCTGGAAAATTACCTATATCGCCATATTGGTTATCGACTTCAGCGGTATTGTTTCTAGTCAGTCTTCTTAATCGACGAGGAGAGGAATTAGGTGATCTACAGCGTGAAGAAGACCCTGTTGAGTCACCTGGAGATAACTTTCTAACAGCTAAATCACACAACATGTCCATAGCTTCTTGTCTATTAATAAAAATAACATACATTTATAAATAATGATTGAACCTATGGTATAAGAAATCTAATCAAACATCATAAAGATTAGTATATAAAATGCAAACTAGGTACCTCAAATGTAATTTAGGTCGAGATACTTCTGGTTCTGTCGGGGACATAGCTGATACAGGGGTTTGTACAGCATCACGATACAATCTTAGCTTAACTTGTTCTCCACACTGTCTGAGAAATAGAACGGCTTCTTCATGGCTTAGCGGAGACATGGCTACATCGTTAACCTAAAAAGATTTTTAGTTAATTGTCATACCCTGTTATCATCTTCTTTAAACTTTGTATTAAACATATATAGTATTATAACTATCTATTTTTTCCTGGTTTAGAGATAAGATTTGGGTAGTTATTATGACTTTTTAAGTAAACTGACATAACAGAAGGACAAATAAACTTGAAGACTGGAAATAATTGATTTTGTAGCGTGTCTTAAATAGAGAAATATTTAAGATATGCATAGTCAATATTTAAGAGAGATTTGTCTACCGATTTTATTCGATAAGTTATGAATAATTAAGTCCGCCACTGTACGAGCACGTTTAGTATAAGTTTTAAGGTTATGAGCATTCCATTAATTAGACATAGCAATTAAACCCACAATGCTCCGCGAGGTGTTATCCATTGGCAAACCTTCTACTACAGGTGAAAGCATCCATTTATTGTTCCCTAAGCGCATTAAATCGTACTTTATAACAGCTATAAAGCATAAAATAATAAGATATATTTCTATATACTATACAGGAGTACTACTTACCGCCACAATTTTATCTCCAGGGTGGATTCTGCCGTCAGAAAGGGCTGGTTCCCTAACTAGCGCTCTGACGTAATGACCCAGAACGCTTTGATCCTCTTTTCTTAATGTAAACCCCAGTGACCCGTTCACCTTGCAGAGAACAATATCAAATTCCTGAAACAAAAGATTTGAAGGAGTTTAGAACAATTTCAAGTTATATACAAGTTGTTTAATAGCAGCACCAGGTCCCTGAAGAGGACTGCGGGAGTCAAAAGAAGTGTACAAAATCTGGTCTTAAATATTGTTGTAAAAGAAATGCAGAGGTTTCACGTTATTTCGCTCTCATTTTTAATTATTGAACTTACAACACTATCATTATAGGAAGAAAGAAATACAATCCGAAGCTATCATATTTCTGATTTCCTTTCAATGAAAATCAACCAAGAGACTTATTCTATCTCATCTCGAATTCAATTGCATCCAGTTTTAATTTTTATTATCCAATTCATTGCCTTTCAATATATGTATTTTAATTTTTGGCATGTTTATTCAAACATAGTACTTTAATTTATCAAAAGAAGAAGAAGTTCTGATGTCTCCCATAATCCATTTCGGCAGTCATAGTGCGGAGTGTTTAAGTGTTTGACAGTGACTTTGTTTATCTAATTAAAAAAATTAATTTAATAAATAAATGTGCTTTTTAAGACCGTAAAATCACTTATAATTATAAATAAGTAATCAATACTTGATTTGTGTTATTTACTTTGTCTCCAAACATGTTTTTATTAGCATAAACATGTGTTGTAAAAATGTTTGCACATAACCTTAGAGAAATTTTTTGACATAAACTTGTAGATTGATTTTAAATAACTATAGTGAAGTGTAATTGTGAATTAAAACAATTAGATTTCTTTAACAGTGTTTTTAGTGTGTTAATGTTTTCTACAATTTAAAACGGTGTATATTTCAGGATTAGAAAAATAAAGGAGAGTGTAACAACAAAATTGCAGTACATTCAGGTTAGAAACTTTCTTTAAAATATTTGCATGTTGCTTAGAAACTTTGAAGTGTATTAGTAAAATAAATGAACTATTTATTATGTTATAAATATCAATATCTTTGTTGCTACATCAATATAATGGATACGACTTATATTAACTGTTGCATAACCTGTAATTATCTATGGTATGGTCTTATTTGACATATTATCACAAGAAGAAGATTCTTAAACATTTTTGACGTGTAGAATAGGGTTTTGCATAATTTGTCGAGTTCTTTATACATATATGTTACGTATATATTGTACATGTTTCGAAATAAAGGGCAAACTATTTTGTTATTTATAGCAATTTTATTACAACATTATTTACCGTAATTCAGGAAAAAGGAGAAAATAAAATTGTATAATAAACCCTTGTATAAGCACTAGTTAAATAAGATATATATACACGTAGCACACACACATTCACACAAATCCATGTGTTGGTATAAAGGCGTATTATTGTGTGAAAACGGGCACCTCGGCTGATTTTCGTGTCGTTAGACAAAGTACATCAGTTTGTTAGGAATACCGACGAGAAAACCTTCATTTACGTTGGCAGTAAGTAATGTATAAGGGTTTTTAATAATCATGCCATTAATGATCGTCAGAAACATTTTTCCTACCCCTTGCACCCTCTCACTTGTTTCATCTAACAAATTCTAGGGCTATCTTTTGTTTCATTCACGTATTCTATATAACACAGAGCATTTGAGCAGCGAGAAAAAATGTTAGCAGCTTATAAGTTGACAGAGTGAAGGTGTAATAACTTGTTCAAACTTGAATGGCTGTTTAGTCGCAGACAGCAGCGCGAGCGTTTCAAAAAATATACAGGGTTGATAAAAAGAAACTATGCAACGAAAAAACATACTTTTAGAATTAGAAGTTGATCAGTGGTTTTCGATATATCATGGTCACCGATTTGGAAAAAAATATTTTGGGAAAAACTTGATTAAAGTTTTAGTTCGGGTATAGACGTAATTTTAAACGAATAAGTTCGAAATTTGTAGAAAAATCGAAAATGAAAAACTTCAAGCAGACGTAACTCAAAGGTCAATGCAAAAAGTTTATCTTTCGCTAATACGTAATATGAAATATATGAGGGACAAACAAATATCAAAACTATACCTTTTAAAATGATATTTTTATGCATATAATAGTTTAAGGGGAGTTAAGATTTCAACTTTTTTTTATAATTTTTTTTTAATTTATTTATATTATTGCACAACATGTTAAGTTTATTCTAAAAAAATTTGAAATCGATTGGAGTAAAACTGTCGGAGATATAGAGTTTTAAGTCTTCACCTCTCTGGTCTGCTTTCGTGTTACTTTGAAACTTTTAAATGCAGTTTCTCACACATAGCTTTTTTAGAGTCGGTGCCCCCTTTAGCTTAAAATCTACTGCACCGATTCTTTTGAAATTCTGCACAATCTTTCTTTACACAAATGCCGAGGTAACGCTGTCGAGTTCTTTTTTAATTTTTAATTTCAACGTATTTTAAATTAAAAAAGTTTTTGATTTTTTTATGAAAAATCGGTATTTTAACTTTTAAGTGCTGTAAAAAATTGAAAAATCAATAAAAAAAAAAAGAAAAACTCGACAGCGTTACATGCAGAAACTTAATAACATTTTAGTTTTTCGATTTCAGAAAATCCAGTGATGAGTTATGAGTGGCACCACAATGTTACTTTTTTTTGTGACGTCTGCGTTTATTCGCTGTCATTGCCTCATTTATTGTTATTTATTTATGACAATTTCACAAAGTATTCTTCAAATGTCATTTTATCATATAGTAATTATAGAAATAATTATATATTAACTGTGTCGTCAAAAAACATTATCGAAAATATGTTTCTTTTTTATCGTTTACTAAAGTATGATCAATTAGTGTTAAGATTAACAATCTATCTAATGGCATATGGGATACAGTTTGAGTGAAAAATGTGAGTTTGAAATTGAACATTTCAAAAAGTGATAAAGTCAGTTCAACTGCCTAGGAAATAAACACGTGAATATATTTTTATGAAATTACCTCGAAATGCCATTAGAATATAAAAGAATACAGGTGCGCACGTTGAGGAGAATATTTCTCTCAATTTTATTTACGTGCTTAAAATAAAAAATATGAGATGTTTTTTATTTGCAATTTGAAACACGAGATGGCTCCACTAACACTAACATATACATATACGTGTTGTGTAAATATGTTGCAGTGTGGAAAATGTACAAGCATTAAACGCAGTCGATATAATACAACAAAAATAATTAAAACTGGAAAACAAGAAGAAGAATAAATCTCTTTTAATTCACAAAGTAACAGTTTGTAAAGTCGTTAAATGAATAGTGCGTCCTGCGGTGTTGGCGTTGCGCTAGTATAGCTTTAAATACATACCCCACAAGGTCCTTCGGGCTCCAGGGTGTCCAACGGTGGCACAGGGGGTGCGGGAGCCGATATAAACCCCCTCCTCGGTGGTGGCGGAGGTTCACTGGGAGGAGTTAACCTCACAAAATCGTCACCCACCGGTCTGCAGACTGTTATCACGACAGTAGATGGCGTTGTACGAAGTACTTCCAATGCTTCCTATTGAATTAATATTTAAATTTAGTTTTAACAGACTTTATACTTTGCCTTTAATAATCCTCTACTTTTAAAGTGGTTTGCTTAGTATGTTGCTACTTTGAGGGTCACAGGAAATGATGTTAATCCACCGGAAATAGGGTAAGTGCCATTCCGGAAACTAACTAACGCTACTTATATATCCTTGGTTTCATCTCTGTTATGTTTTATAGCAAAGTAATTAAAGAGTCGTTATTAAAGTAGTGCCAACGTAAACCTAATTAAAAAGTTTCTTTGCCGCCATATATGCATGCATTATAAAGTAGTAACTTGTAGTCTAAGGCAAGTAACCTCGATACATCAATATATCATTACTTTTATTTTGTGTTTCCAAAAGTCCCAATGAATAAAGAAAATTAAGATAAAACATTACTTCATGGTTATACAGTTAGATATAAATGGCCACAGTGTACTAAAATGACAATCGATTTCCAACTCCATGTTTTCAAATATAAAAACGTTAATAACTTTGCACACGATTGAGCTATTTAAGCCATATAAACTTTAGGAGTCAGATAAATGTTCAGCTTTGTTTATAAATAGATCATCAATTAATATATCAATTATTTAGTAACACATAGCGTGTTGAAAATCAAATTTCTACTTTCTGTTAATATTTTTATACCTGCATATATGTTCCAGTGATTCCTAATTCTTTTTACATATACATATTTTACTACTATTTGAACTATTTTTAAATATGTACATGATCGGATATAATTGACTTTGATAATATAGAAACCGTCATTGGATATATGAGGCGTCTAGATGCAAAAGGATGTAAGTGACAAAAGTAAAATTCTTCAGAAAACGAGTTTAAAGTTAAGATCGTATAGGTGTTTTCGTTCAGTAGGTTTTAGAATTCACGCTATATAGTAAAGTCGGTTCAAATTTTTGCTTATATCTCTGTGACACTAAATAGTTTAGTACATCTTCTATCAAATTTTCAAAATTTGTCACTTACATCCATTTGCTTCTAGACGCATCATATGTAATATAAGTTTGGATAAATTTGAAACAAGTAATATATTAAACTTAATTTTATTGTCGGCCAATTTTCGTTGCTGATTGGGATTACCAAAGATCTTTTACAATGTTTCTAGCATTTATGGTATAGTGGCTTTATATGTAGATTAAATATAAAATTCGGACCCCTTCTGCCCATATACCTCCCACTCCCAACGTTAAATAACTTACAGAAAGAAAACTAGATATTTTATATTTTGAGTGGATTATTTTCAATTTTAAAATTCGACATTTAAAATCGTTTTTTATTTCAGAAGTGGGATTTGCATGCTCTTCGCGTTTTGTTCTTTTCAAATACGTATTTTAAAAACCAAATTATATGGTAGTATGGAACCCATATGCAAAAGCAAAGAGCAATAAATTTCAACAAAATGAAATTTTCAAGTGATGAGTAATTAAAATATCAAAGAGTGATTTAAATTCCGTGGACATCCGCTGTTTAATATTTGGCAATCAATGTACTTACGTAATTTGAAAGGCCGGTTAATGTAACTCCATTTGCAGCTAGAAGTAGATCCCCTGGTGCCAACTGTCCTGTGCTCCAGGCCGGTTGATGCGGGAATAACCTTTTGATACGGATGAGCCCAGGAAGTTGACCCGAGGTTTCAATCCCTCCAGTCACGCTAAGCCCTAAACCTCGTGGACCCTTCATCACAGTCACATTGAATGTACACTCTAAAAACAAATAGAGAAAGTCATTTTATTTACACAAAATATTCAAGGGTGTATTGCGCTCTTATAAAGTATCCTTTTGTTCTAATGAAAATAAGTTTCTCCTCAAAATTTGCAAACCCTGATAAAGAGTAATGGAATATTTGCTTAAAATAACGCCAGTTAAACATATTTGATTTCACGTTGAACTATTCGGACACAAGTTCTATCACCAATGATCTTCTTTCTAATGTCAGTCTTTACGACAAATATCTTAGAAAATACAGTTAGAACATTTTTTGTTCAATTTGTCCAATTTTCATTCCCTTTCGACCTCAACAGCGGTATTTACAGGTTACAAGAGGGTGAGGTATTTTTATTGGTTCACTTGGGATGAAGAAACCTCATCTAATACATTTTAAATTTAAGACTAAATTCTTAAGTCCCTTGACAGTGTAGTGTTATCAATTTATATCGGAGATTCAATATTATTGTCACGTATAGCCTCCTAAAACGCCTCCACTTTTTCTTTTTCGGCTTTTCGTAAAATTAACCTTGGTATATGTTTTTCTATATGAAAACAAAATTTCATGTTGGGGTAAATAAATTATCAAAAATTTAAAGTCTAATTAGTTTATTAGCCATTTTATAAATTAAAATTGACGCATGTGATGTTATTAAGACAAACAAAACACATAAATAAAGAAGAAAAATAATTAAAAAGTAGGTTTTATGATTAGTAATTTAATCCCATTCTTACCTACTGTTTCAGTTTTAATTTTTAGTTTTTATTTTGAATATACTTATTTTATATCTTTTTCTTTGCATTTTGCGTCACGAATTTGTGCATTGCAAATGCAACTTAAGATTAAACTTTTATTTGCCAATATTAACAAGTAAATAAATATCGTACTGGTCAAATGATGCCAAAGAAAAAGTTACAAAATTAGGCACTTGGAGTACATAAGTCGTGCGTCGTTAATATACTGTATTTAATATTAATTATTACATTTAATACATGTAATTATTTTTAGTTCTTCATATTTCAGCTTGCATTAATTAACAAAACATAAAATTTAAACTAACAACATTTTTAAATTCTGTGTATTCCCTGTCCTCCATTTTTAATTACTATAAAAGTACAATAACTATTTTAAAATTTCCAACTAATATAAAGAAATAATACCGACAATATATAAAACTTTCAACAAAAAACAATAACGATAACTTTTTATAAGAAAAGTTGCGAAAAGAATACTTATAAAAGTAAAAATATTGTTGTGTACAGAGATGATACCGTATAAAGTGTTTGATTAATGTGAAAATTGCGTCTACCGCTGTAAAAATAAATATATACAAGTAATCTTAGTACGTCGCAGCGTGTAAAAGAGTAGACATAGACTACAGCAGCAGCCACATCTTGTATATATGGTTGTCTACGTACCAGGAGCAGTTCTGTACCACATGGGTCTCGCTTGCTGTACACGGTGTAAAACAAATAGGATATACATAGGTAACTTCACACCGTCTAAATACTTTTGTGTAGACATAAAATATCTACATGAAACTGACAAAACTGTAATGGAAATTTATAAAAAAAACAACATGAATTATCAAGGGTTTAAACATATATCAATAAGTTTTGGAAGCTTGCAATAAATTTCTATTTTATATGCGTTTCTGAAGATAAATGAAACAATAAGTATTCTCTCTCTCTCTCGCTCTATCATCACTTCGTTTACGTTGATTGGCTTCGATTCCGCGTATCGGTATGTATGTGACAATATAAAATCATCGTGACGATATAAAATCATCGATACACGTATTTCGATACGACTAAAAGACAGTGCTGTTTTTATCATAGTAAGATAGAGACAACACAATATGATCACATTGATCAGACAAAGTCAACGATAACAATTTTATTTGCATGTCAGATGATGGAATTTCAATATATTTTAAAAAACAATATCAATCAAGAGACTTGGATTCGATTACCATTCATTAGTCAAGAATAAGTACTTTTAAATTTATTCAGGTTTCCAATAAAAGCTTTTTTAATTAAAAGGGTATGAGAGCCAATTTAATTTAATTTTTATTTAATGGTATCTCTCAATCTTATTTTAGATTTTACATCCAAGCTATTGCTTTTAAAGATTCTCTGATTTTGTAATTTAACAGTTCTTTAATTAGTTTGTACTTAAAAAGAAAGAATAATGAATTAATATCGTTAATTGATTTATATTATTTGATAATTATAAAAATATGAAAAACAGAATAACAGTAGCGTATTTTTACCTTTGTAAGTAAAATTTTCATGAAGTCGTTTGACTTTTACGCCGTGACAATTTATTTAGAGCAATATGAATATTTTTTTTTCATTAATTACATTTTTAATCAGATTTCGTATAATATATATAATATTAAATGAAGCCATTTTTTAATACCGTAGTTATTAAAAAGTAAATTGACGGTGGTCTCATTGTAAATATTAATTAATATATAAAAACTCGCTATAAAAATGAACGTCGCCGTCGTCGTCATGATTGAAATTCACAAACACCTGGATAATATATGCAAAATATAATGAAAAACGTTTTTAAAAATAAATTAAAAATAAAAACAAAATTGAAATATTATATTCTTAGTTGTTTTTTAATTAAAAAGAAAGTAAATAATATTGTATAATCGTGGACTTTGCAAATGAGTGCATTATTTTTAAATTCAGTATTTTATAGCTGTATATTCTTCACGCTATGTAATTTCTTCGCTGCCTCTACTGCATTAATCTGGCTAGAATTCTTCAATAACCAACAAAGATGTGTAACATTCTATCTATTTGGTGGAAACATATTTTCAGCTGAAAACTTCTTCTAGTTTATTTGTAAAGATGGACCAAAAAATCAACCTGTGTTTATAACAAAAAAAGGATATCTTGTTCTATTTATCTCTGAATACCTTAATTCACTTTTCTCCACGCCTGTCTTCCTATTGACAGAGGTTGCCTTTGAATCCTTGAATGAAAGTCTTACGACTGAGGGACACTGAATGTCCTCACATAATTAGTAAGAACCATTGAACATGTACCCTGGACTAGGGATGAAAAACCTACAGCACGCGTTTGTAAATGTTTGGAGAAACGATACTTGGCCATTTTTTCACGCGAAATATAGATGGCGATACTATACAGCAAGTTAAATATTATCAAAAGAAACAATGTTATTTTATGTTTAAATCGTTTTATGTAAGTAACTATAAACGCGAATCAAAATCTAAAGCTGCAATTAATTAGATGAATAACGTATCTACATTTTTATATGACTGGCAACATTTCTAAGGGTTTGTCATAAATTGTATAACCTTTATTTATGACAAACACTTAGAAATGTTACCAGTCATATAAAAATTGAAATTTAACTAGAAAATATAGCAATATTCATTTTCAAAACTTATTTTTGCAGTTCCAACTCATTAAAGTCAGTGGAAGAAAGCTTAAAATGTAGATACGTTATTCATCTAACTAATTGCAGCTTTAGATTTTGATTCGCGTTTATAGTTACTTACATAAAACGATTTAAACATAAAAAACATGCTTTTTTTTGATAATATTTAACCTACTGTATAGTATCGCTATCTATATTTCGTGAGAAAAAATGGCCAAGTATCGTTTCACCTTAAATAATATTTATATATTTTTAGTCATAGTTTGTCATCCCTGGCAATAAACTCCTGGAGGATTTACAGAAATATATATGAATGTAGTAACACAGAAAGTACGAAACCTAATCTTATTATTTCCACTGCCAGTAGAAAAATCCCTGAGCTACAGATACATAGTTTTATACTAAAATACAGAAACTCTATTACAGATTGATGACGTCATTGTAGAAGTTGAATGCACGTACTGCAACAATGTACTCACAAATTAAAAACATGTTGTGCATATTGATGAAAATTAATTTTTAAAATCACGTTTATTTTGTATTACTTTCAAATATACAAGCAGCAAATCGAAACAAGGCACAACCGCCAGCTATTCATTCATGGTTTGACAATTAACAGCCCTTGACAGTGCATTTTACTGCACATTGTGTTGGTCGATTTATAAAACTTGTACGATATTAATATGCTAAATGAAATAACATTTATTTTAGTTTTTGGTACAAGAATAAAAGAATATAGTAGAGAAATAGAAGCAATAATTCCAATAATCGCCGTGAGGTGGATTTTTGAGTGCAATATTACCGTAGCGAACATGACAATTTGAATATTCAAATATTCCGCTAAAGCTAGAACGACATTCCATCTAGGAAGGACTAACCTCTCCTTCAAAATTGAATAAATATTTAGCCTATATACATACCTCGTATAAATACTAAGAAATAAACAGAAAATATGTGTGAAAAACGAACTGTTTTAAGAAATATTTTATATAGAGCTTTTATTACACATACCACCACAATAGAGAGGGAGAGAACATTTTATTTACCTCTCGTTGCCGGTGCTGGAAAGTTTCAAACGCAATCTTATATGCAAATATTTCTTCAGTTGTTTTTGATGGGTTATTTAAATATTTCAGTTGAACAATAAGGAAAGATGGTGAAATTTAATCGTATTGATTATTTTCTATCGATTGTTATTAAAAACAATATCCATATTCTCTATAAACACGAGCATGCATATATTTATACATGTATAATACATACCAGGTAGAAAAGAACCTTGAAATTAGCTTATGGCAGGTTACCAAGCGTGAACCTTGCACAATTAGACAATCTTTATATGAAATATAGAAAATGAACCTTGGAATTAGCTTATGGTAAGTTACTAAGTGTAAAACTTGCATTATAAGACATTTTTTTACCTGTGATATTGTATTAGCACTCAGTATATTATAAGGCAAAATAGTTTTCAGTGGCCAAGGGTTACGTATTAAAACAAAATTATGAAATAATTACTTCGATGAAACACAAATAGCTACAACAAAAATAACAGTTAAATAATCTAAAAACACGTAACTGTGTTAAGCGCCTCTGACGGATATATTTATCATAACTATACGTGTATGTACTTTATCAAACGAAGAATAAAAATAATTCCCGGGAATTCCCGACTGTACTCTCTACACTGTGTGAAAACACAGTAAAAATTACTATGTGACATAGTACCACAATGCTATAATGGTTCTATGACAAAAACTCATATAGATTCAAATAAAAATTACTATAGTTATAGCAATTTTTAATATTTATACGTAGACATGTTTATTGTCTCTGTATTATCTATTGTATTCAGGTAGTATGCTCACATAGTAATTTTTACTGTGTATCTCACACAGTGTACATAGAATAGTTTATTTGATATAACCAGGTTTTACGAGAACTTTTTGTAGGTAAAATTCTATTATTTCCCAATATGAAACGATTTTCTTGAAATTTATATCTTAGAAATTCAATACGAAACACTACTCGTTTCAGAGAACGAGAAAGAGTATAGCATAGCAAAGTAAATATTGCAATTATACGGTTGACGTGTCCATTTCATTTTCCAACTCTCGGCTTTTCTCCTTGCAAACGTTTTACATTTTCCTCGCAACGAAAAAGTTTCTAGTGCATATTTTACTTTTTATGGATATTAAATATTTGTATTTCAATATAAATACAATTTATTTTATATCTTTTTAAAAAAGATAGAAATTTTATACAGTTTCTTGAATTTCATTACAATATATATTTTACTAGAAATAAAGCGATAACGGAAGTAGTGTATACTCTTATACAGACATCCGGTCATGATTCAATTATGGTTAATTAAATATGAAAGGTAATGTTTTTATGAAACGCATGTTATATTGCCATACCTATACTCAATAATTAATTGATAATGAAATAATAATTGATCTGGACCAATACATCACTCTATAAGTTCTCAAGCATTGCTTTTTAATGGGGAATCATACAGTTCAAGTGTTAAGCGGACTACGGTTTTTTCCCCATTAAAAAGCAATGTTTTTTCAATAAACAAAATTCAAAATTTTCCATTGTTTTAAAAATTATAAAAGTTGCGCCATTAAAACCACAGTAATGGGCTTGTGTCCTATGTCTTAATTTCTATAAAAGTGTACTATATATTGATAAAGTGGGTTACTAGAACCTCAAATGTTCAATTATTTTTTAATAACTCCTTATATTTTAAGAGATATTAACAATTAAAAAAATCGTTTTGTCTCTTTAATTATTGAAGGGATTCAACGTTGTACAACATTCCAAATGCATGTGACATCACAACCGCTAGTTGCTATCTCTTTTATACAACAGAGCGTAAAAGAGATATATTCTTGACAGAACTCTGACAAGTTTACAGGTTACCAACCTTACAGTTCATAAATCTCTGCTATATGTATTTATATATCAAAATATCAAATATTATTTACAGCTATTTGAAGGAACACTCAAATTTCAATATTATGTCTGCCGTAACAGGGTTAAATAAAATAAAAACTTATTATTCTTTGACTTGACTTGATTATTTCGACTACCAACAACTACAAAACATTACCACATCACTGACCTAAAATGCATTTCACGTCATACAAATATGGCCGACCATTTCTAGCGCTAAAACTACAATTCAAATTTCTCCGTCAGCATTTAGATATTTAATAAAATAGACACGACAATATACATTTATTAACATCAATTTCAATCAACAATTGAAAAATCGACCATTAAAAAATGAGGACACAAGCCCATTCGTAAAGAAATGGTTCACATGTTATGAAATTTTGACATATATCGTTTGAAGATGATTCAAGTACAATTTAAGTATGTAACATTATTTGCTGATAGTATATCAGGATAAGAACAATCGACATCTTGTTAACGTCTCCGCAATCGCTGATCACCCACGGAGATAATTTTAAAAGATAAAATTCTCTTTCCCAAAATTTCACATGACTAGATATTGGTAAATGTACAATAAATATCTTTGAGGATGTAACATAATGTAACAATAGTTATTCCGTTGATTATAGATGGCGTTGGGGAATTCGGAAGCGCGCTTGAGTGACTTCCGTTCCACATAATGAGTTTAAACCGTTGCCGTTGGTGTCTGAATATACACTCAACCGACAGGCTGTTACTAGCAGCTTAAGCACAGTCCCCACTAAACGAATATCAACAGATCACGTCTACACAAATTCAACATTCAATATTGACAAATAATATTAATATTTAGTTGATATTGCTTTAGTAGGGACAGTGCTTTACTAGTAGAGAACTGATTCGCTCCAGTTGAAGATTATGTTTATATTTTTGGTTTTGTTTATAACTTATAAGCAACTCACAAATATAGGTGACGTCACATCGTGCCAGCCATTTTAATTAAAGTTTCCGTGGTAAAGTTTTATATTTTACATGCATTTTTATAATGAAAAATATATAGATTGCATATACTCATATTATATAATAAATATAGGAAGCGTATGTATATATAATCTGTGCATATAATTATATTATGAACTCGGTATATAAAAATAGCATCTGCTGTTAATGGTTTTTGGTCTGTAGGGAGAATAATTAATATTGTTGGAGTTATTTTCTCTTGTAATAAATAAATGCTTAACGAACTTTATGACGATGACGTTTATCACAAATGGGGTGCAATTTGGGTTGCAGTTAGAATCTAGTTTGAGATAGGGCATTCCAAACCTTTGTCGCACGTCTATGTCTGTCTCTTTCTAACTTTGTAAATCCGAAATGGTGATTTCACCCTACAACATACAGATCGTGTTGCGTTGCGAAATATGTCTTTAGATACAGTGGTGTATTGATAAACATTAAAGTAGAAGTTTGCTTCTACCTGAGAAATGTGCTAATATGAAACAAGTCTAATACACGTAAGGACGATAGTCGGCCTTTTTACATGTTCATATGAATTGTTAGTCGGCAGATAAAAATGACACCATGTTCCATGATTACAACAATAGTCCAAGATCCCATCAAGGTATATGTCTCACTTTCATGCTCACGGATAATGCTCTCTCGCTCCTACTCATAGCGGAATTAAAATTGGGTCTAGGGGATGTTTGGCCCCTTGGATCAGTTTGTCCTCTTGTAAAACGTTGTAAAACAGTTGTCTTGTAATACCTTGTATTACCTTGCAGACGCTTTAAAGCTGACAAAAAAATTACTTAAACTCACTTATAGTCTGACGATCCATTTTTATATATGTAGCGAGAACACTACTCAATCGTACACATTTGTTCATCAGAAAATAAGTAATGTCTGGTGGCCCTGGGATTGGTGTGCACTGTCCATGGATATCTCAAGGTAATACCTAAACTGATGTTTGGTAGTTTGATGTGAAATGGTAGTACGTAGTAGTATTTATGTCAGACATTTTAACAGAAGTACACTTAATTATAAAGTGGATTACAATTTAGTTTAATGCAGAATACATGTCACGGTACCGCAACGAAATAAAATACTAAAACAAACATATTAATTAAGAATCTGTCGCCAGCAGAACCACACATTTACAAAGCCCTACTTGCTTTATATGTAACATACTGTACATAACAATAAAAAGAAAACAAAAACAATCTGATTGAATAAAAGTTGTGCAAAATACACACAAAACAGAAAGATTCATGTATGTTCCTTAAACGGTGCTTCAAAACATTTTGTATTAATATAATTCAAATTACATCTTTAAATAAAAACCAAATAACAATCACTATAATGTAAAATCAATTACTTCCTCAATTGTTATATTAAGTTAAATAACCTAATCTAATTAAATACAAAAAGAGGCCATTTGATATACGAATTGTTTTTAAAAGGAAATCCGAAAAACATGCAATTCCGGGCTAACTGGATTGTACTCTACCACGGCAAAGTATTTATTTACGCTACTGAGGTGTTTCCGGTCGTGAAAGGAAGCTGTACGAGTCTGGGTATATCTATATTATACCGTATTTCTAAACAAGAAAGGTATTAAGTTACTTCCCATTAAATACACGCTGGAGGTAATGTCTAAGGAAATATTTGTTTGCTATCAATACGAGTACAAAAGAACATAAGATATTTGATATCATATTTGAGTAGAGTAATTGAGTGTTTTAATTAGTCTTAAACTCTGCCTTCATCTCACTTATACAACAGAGTAAAATAAGAATAATTTATTATTAATTCAAATCAAAATTATTGTTGATTAAATTTATTGCAAATATTTATCTGTCTTTAAATATTTTGATCGTGCAACATTGTAAATTTATTTAAAAATAAAATTTAATTTTAATTATGTAAATATGACAACAACGCATCGTGTTTTGTTTATTTTTAAACACCTGCATCGAGATCAATGACCGGTAAGTCATAACAAGTTCTAATAATTACTATGCAATATTTATTTTAAGAGAAAAATTATTGTAATGTGTTAGAGCGGTACATAGTTTCATTTAAGATTGTTATGTGTAAAAGAAAGAGACAGCAATATTATTATGAAAATATTTATAAAGTAAATTTTTGTAATAAATGTCGGTGGATGTGTTAGAGATAAAGACGAGCATGAGACATTTTGTAATCACTAATGATTGTCAGTTGAAGAAAAGAGATGAATATAGTTTCCAAATCAATCTAACAAAATATATTTGAATTTTAGAAAATATTTGATTCGTTTGCAAGTTTAAACTTGCACGTCAAAGGTTTGGTGGAACGTACCAGGTCTGTGGGAGTTGGGTGGGTGCTGATAGTGTAAAAAGAGGAGGGGTGGGGATTAGATGTAGATGAGTTAGTTTCATTATTTAAAGTCTTGCATCAGTTTTAGTTATAAATATATAGGCGCCAAATTCAAAATTTATGCATGCGTTACCAACAATGAATTAGCACAAGAATATTGAATTCTAAAAACGATTGTCAATGTTATATTGGATTAAATGAAATTAAAAATTTAATGAATTAAGAGCAATCAATTCGCTTCGTAATTTTTCATAATTATGTTTATTCATGGAATTTATAATTTAATTTCAAAGAGAGTTTCGGAAAAATAATGAGATTTTAAAAGAAGAAAACTTAATACTCTTAATACTATTAAAGCTGGATAATAAATATTATCTACTAATTGACCTTATTTTTAAACGACATTAAGTGGAGATTTCTAACAAAGGTATATTGGACACTTTGTTATACAATGTTAAATTAAATTAAAACTGTAGAGGGTAAATTCCAATTTATAATTACTGTAAAGAATTTCATCTTGTTGTAATTAAGAATAGGAAACAAATGAAGGATGAAGTATTAAAACAGGAGAGACTTATCTACTGAATTGTATCATATAACTCTGCTTTTAAATAAATAAATTATATCCTTGAGGTCTAAATATAATAATTGTCATGATTTATACAGTGTTGTTTAAAATTAAAATTAAATATATTGATTTGGAGAAAAGTTATATTTAGTAAGCTCTTTAATGTAACACATGGGCTGAAAAGTCCCGGGCCTAACAAAGTCCCCATAACACTTTTCAAGCCATTACTTCGCTTGAACGGTATTTTTTCCCATCAAGAAGCAGTGTAAAATTAAAACACGAAATTGTTTTTGATCCATTGTTTTGAAAATATTAAAAGTAGCGTCACTCTTAGCACAATAACTCACAAACTACTGAATAGAATATCATGAAATTTTAACAGCTGTCATTTGAAGGTTAGTATTAACTGAAAAAAAGGTGACTGCAATAAAACTAGCGCCATCTATGTGTTAGGCCCGGGACTTTTCAGCCCATGAGCTAATTGTCTTAGGGCTTTAAGACCGCACTTGGCACCGTTTCAAGTCCTATTATATTCTTATTATTTGTAATATTTGTATAATTTATTATAGGTTTACACCTTCTGGTATGAAAGAAATATTCTTCAAAAAGCAAAATCTCTTTTATTAAAGAAATAATGACATTTTTTGCTGGTTGATAATAATAAACAAAACACAATAATTAAGATATAACTGCACTGATATAACAAATAAGAGAAAAATTTAAAAAAAGATCAAAAATTCTATCTCCAACAAAAATAATGTCAAGGATTTGAAAAACAAAGAAGATCGCATTACTGACTTGAAAGAACAAGAGTCTTTTTCTTTTTGTAATTAAATTTATCTGCAGCTACCTTTAACGTTTAGGTGGTTTCTATTTTCAAATAAAATACCCTTGTGTTGTCATCACTGATGTTATTTAGAATTTAGCGGCATTGGTTATATATACCACTAAAACCTCAAGTGCAAACACAGGGCCGAACTGTCAGAGGGCAAGTTATAAAACATTTCTATTGAATTAAATGTGAAACATATTTCTTCATCTTTTACGTTTTGACTGCTCTACGTCATACAAACAAACAAACAATTTGGATCCGAAGCGTATAAAATTCGAATACGATATTCTAAAACCTTATCTAGTATAGGAATCGACAACTGTCCGATATAGCGTGACAACAAAGAAAAAAAGAGTATCCGTTTCGAAGACATTTTGTATTAAAAACGGAGGTGAAATTACTCTCATTTCCCTTATTTCTTTTCCTGAACATACCCAAATACATTTTCTACCTGTGGTTTAGAACGTGCTTCGAAAAATCTTACTCTAGTTATAAACAGGCTATTCGACATTACTCCGATACGAAAAAGAGAACACTGTCTTAAAACATGACTCCACTATTATCAGCGAATATTTCTTGAAAGCTTTGTTAGAAAATTCCACTGGCTATATATTTAAATTACTAATTTAAAATATGAAATATGGATTACACTTTATACAATAAATTGTTAGACCTTTTGAAAAGCCAAGATGAGTTGTTAACGTTCCGCATGGTGGGGGTGGTGGTAATTACTTTCCCATAGACTCTGCGATTAAATACATCTTTCAAGGAAATGATTGATCAGTTACCACCAACAGCCCTCGCTCCTGCTTACCAGTTGAGACCTGTTCAGTGTTCCTGTTCCTATTCCTGCGCTAAGACCGCGAAGGATTTGCGGATCGGGGGACAATAGTCCTTGTGGTATGAGACCATCGGATGTGAAAACCTTCGGGACTTTTTCGGGGTGAACGTGAACTGGAACTGGAACTGGAAGTTGAGGTACTTTGTTCGTTGGGGGTCTTTTATTGTATCATGGTTTGACTTTGTCTCTGCGGAATACCACAGAGGCGTATAACGATCTCTCTTGACTCATATCTGAACAGATTTTACGTTACTCAGACAATCCACAACAGGAACAACTGATCCGTGGAGAGTAGATTACGTTTAAATAACCTTCACGGCTTACTGAAATGACGGCGAGAGATTTAGCTTTAGGTTTAGCTATGACTTTTAAATCAAATATTTCCCTCTTTATTTATTTCATTGCTACTTTATATACGTTTTATCTATTTAGATTATTTTATACTCAAAGCTGCGTTGTAAATATACAATTGTTAAAAGCTACTTTTAATCTTGATAATATTCCAGACGGAGGAAGGTTTCATTTCAGGATTAAGTTCTACCTTTATTTTTATATCAATGTCACAGTTTTGATGTGCGTTTTACCGTTCTGCTTTAGTTGTGGGTCGACTGATTGCAAATGGAACCCCGAATCTGGCCGAACCGAATGAGAATGGAACTGTATTGTGAGTGAGAGAGCACGGCACGAATGAAACTAAACTGATTTGAAATTGGTTTTGAGCGAATGTTTTTCTAGGTCGCAGGGCAATTACGTTGCATGCTTTTATTGGTGAACAGATGTGCATAAATACTTTTCAAGAGTATTTAAATACATACATACATACAAATACCTCACAATACGACATAATTATGCTTTATATCCTATTATGCTATTGTTAAAAATTCTATAGAGTCACGAAATACGGCCCGACATGGCTCGTTTTTCGTTGCCTTCGAATTTGCAATCAGTCGACCCATGTGAGGACGGCCTTACTTGTGTTGAATAAGTGTGTTTGAATAATTTTATCGTTGCTATTGCACTATAAATGTATTTGCCATTCAGAGCCGTGTTATAGCTTCATGAGGTACTTTAAAATTTGAATTTAGGCACCACTCAGTGAGTCCATAAATGATTAGGGGCTCCACACTCAATACTACTTTAAATTGATGAGCACCATTTTCTGTTCTCTCGACATAGTTTGGGGGTCCATTTTGACCGAAAGATAACTACACTGCTGCTAATTAATTAATTTTGGAGGATCTTTACTAACATTATTAAAATTTGACATTTTCACCCTAACAACAGCCGCGGCAATCTAAATATAGAGATTTTGACCGTACAACTTATAAACCATTATCAAAATCCATTTCGGTGTTGTTTATAACCGTAATTAGCTTTAAAAAGAATGGTTCCTTCCTGATATAAAATTAACGTGCTACAGAAATGTAAATTTAAGTCAACCTTATGCAAATTAAAGGTTAGTATTTATTTAACCTCATTCCAAAAACAGAGAGAACGTAAGAAACATAATAATTACGGAATAACAAACTATCCAAGCTCTCAAACTCAGTGAAGAGGTACGAGTAGAGTAGAGTCTAGAGTTAAGTCTACCATGGCTCATAGTTGTGTACTTAGCATTCTAATTAAGAATGCTCTGTGTACTCCAGAACAAATATAGAAATATAACGTTTTGTATTTACAACATGGCCCCTTAATGAAATATTCACCACTAGGTCTACAGTACTCCAGACCGTGCTGAGTTTACAACCCTTGAAATCTCTGCACGAGAATCACTTATGTCCACTTAAATACATCCCTCTTATGGGGTTTAATAATCAGATTAAATAGTCCTCGCTTACCACAAATGGAAGACAGTGCTTCCTATAAGGACCATCACATGAAAATGTTATATGTATTGAGTTGTTTCAATTTCGAACTCTAGCTATATTAATATTTGTTTCACCCCCACATCTTAAAGCAGTCAAGTAAATATCAATATTTTCTATGTTAAAATAAGTAACTAGTAAACTAGTAAATAAATAGATTGATAAGAATATTAGTTTCATTTTAGGATTATTTGTTGTTATTATTATCAATGGGACATATAGACGTGAATCTTTTCTTCACTTATTTTTATCAGGAAGGCGAATACAAGCAGAGATGATTGCCAATTATCAGTGCTGTTATTTTTAAATTGTGCAGTGAAAACACTTGTATTTATTTAATATCATTTCAATTTAAAAACCAATTATAAAACTGAAACAAAAATGAATATGACAAATTTAAATGAGGAATATGAAAGAATTTTATAAAACCTTCTCAAACTTTTCTCTATTATATTCTTCTTAAAAGTGCATAACTTTTTAAGACAAGCCATGTACATTCTATGTAAGAAAAACCGTAGTTGAGAAAACCGTATCTCAAGTGTGAGGCAGCTTGGTTGAGCGGGTAGTCAAACTTGCAAATTTGGAGTTATTTTGGAGTTATGAGAGCAAACTTTTACTTTAATTTTTGTTTGATACACCAAGTTATGAAAGTGACTGCATTCACTTGCTGTCTGAGACGGCTGATTTCTTTTACAAGGTTCGGGATAGGTTCGCCCGATAAAATTCGCTTAAATACGCTTGCAGTGTACGACAGGACTAATAAAAATAGAAAGTTTAGAAAGGTATTAAAAAATTTAAAGATAGAAAATTGCATTCTAATTGAACAAACACCGATAACTCGAAATCGGTGATCATTTTCCATAACTCCTACTTCTTATCGAACATGATGTTTTGCGGTATGATAAAATGGTCGAATACTTTAGTTCACACCCTGTATTTCACATTTAAAGTATTTTTTGAATAACACAATTTATCTTTTATTCATAGGCTCTTTTTATGATATATTCATATTTCACATAATTTTTCTTCTAAAGTGAGTGACTAGAAAATAGATTTTTCTATTGCACGTACTTAACATATTATTGAATAAGTAGTTGCGTAAATCCGGCTTAAATCAATTGAACTTACTGATGTGAACTTGTGAATTGCAGATAGTAAATTCTTAACGCACATTTCATACATTCGTGATTCCTATTTTCATGATACGTTTTCCATGAATAGAAATGATCTGGGAAGATTTAAACCCCACCTAACTCCTCCTCCTCCTCCTCCTCCTCCTCCTCATCCTCCTAACCGCCAAACCAAACCAACCATTGATGGGATAGAGTGCCAGACTCCCTTATTCAATTTCTTTGTGCTGATTCTAAAAAGCAACGCATCTATGTTACGTAGACGCCACTTTTATGTAGTGACGTCACAGCCGGTTCAGAACACAAACTCATTTGCATTTGTATTATTGAGTTACCCGTTCCTCTTTTACGGTTTCAAGTTGACAAAATTGGGTCATATGAGAATATATCACTTAATATGATACTCGTATTTATACATACATACAAATAGCTCAAAAATTTTGCTTGGATGTCTTTTAATTATCTCTGGTTGTTCTGTTGAAATTAAATTGAAATTTAACATTTATAATAACCAGAGGTGTTAGAAACGTTAGAGGCGTTCGAGTAAAAATGTAGGGTCAAATTGAAGGATGACGTCCGGAAAGTTGACCATTTCTAACCTGAGTTTTTGTAACTTTAAAGTAACATACCCACTCACTGCTTTAATTTAATTTTGTATTTTGTATTTAATTTAAAATGTTTAGCATACGCGTAGTCATTTTTAATTTAATTTATTTTTTAAGTTTTCTTAGTTTTTTTAGAACCTTACAAGTTCCAATGTTTTATATTAAATTAAGAAAAACTATATTATATTATAACCTCCAAAATGTGACAATCTGTCAAAATGCAGTAGGATTTACTTGTAAAAGAAGTTTAATGTCAGTTTTTGAAAAATACAAGGAAAAAGAATATTGGAAGATAAAAGTGAAGTTATTGAAGAAATTATAGTTATTGTAAAATGAAATGTAAAGTAAAATTATAGTATAGTATAGTTATTAAAGAACTACAAATTTTCTACTGCAAAATGATTGTAAAATTTATATATTGTTTAAAGTGCTAATAACTATTGAAAGTTGATGCACTCAAATAAATATATTTTTTAAAGCGTTGTTTTCTGTATTTCTAGCGTTATTTATAGCTTATTATCTAGATTATTTTAGCGTTAATATTAGTTTTAAAGACGTCACTTTTTTCATCAACATCGTTCCGTCGATGACAGACCTGTGTGTCAGTAGTTTTAATCAATTCATCCCCTTCTAATATAAATCAGATATTTTCCAAGAATATACTTTACGTTCAGATAAACTTAGACCCATTTATATTTATATATATGTGTGTATTTGCATACACAAGCTATCTTAACTTTCATATCACTTGTAAGCCAGACTTCCAGACTTTAATAGTTGGGGAGGCGGCAATAAGCATTTACCATCCGGGCGATTGTTGATAGAGACGGTAGACGGCACTCGGAAAGTCGGTACTTCATGTTATTAGTATGTAAATAAACACAATTTGCATAAAGACAATCAAACGAATTGTGTAGCGAATTAATAAAGTTTAAAACGATGAATACTAATGTAAAAGACTATCAACGTTTCTTATATGAGTACAACAATAAATAATATACTAATATCTCTATAATAAAGTTAGACGCTAAATGTACAACTAATGGGCTTGTGTCCTATGTCTTAATTTCTATAAAAGTGTACTATATATTGATAAAGTGGGTTACTAGAACCTCAAATGTTCAAATATTTTTTAATAACTCCTTATATGTTAAGAGATATTAACAATTAAAAAAGTCATTTTGTCTCTTTAATTATTAAAGGGATTCAACGTTGTACACATTCCAAGTGCATGTGACATCACAATCCTTGTGTAAGATTATCAACCTTACAGATCATAAATCCCTGCTATATGTATTTATATATCAAAATATTAAATATTATTTACAGCTATTTCAAGGAACAATAAAATTTCAATATTACGTCTGCCTTAGCAGGGTTAAATAAAATAAAAACTTATTATTCTTTAACTTGACTTGATTATTTGACTACCAACAGCTACAGAACATTACCACAGCACTGACCTACTCAACAAATAACTGACGTTAAAATGCATTTCACGTCAATCAAATATGGCCGACCATTTCTAGCGCTAAAACTACAATTGAAATTATTAATTGCTATATCTCCGTCAATATTTAGATATTTAATAAAATAGACACGCCAATACACATTTATTAACATCAATTTTAATTAACAATTGAAAAATCGACCACTAAAAAATGAGGACACAAGCCCGTTGAAGCACTATCTAGTGTTATTATATCCGGCTCGATGAACCAAAGGAAAATAGGTTGATAACTAGGAACTTACCTTTAATTTAATTGAACAATTAATTAAGTTCGCGTTGGATGCTAGGGGCGGGAAGGATCTAATTTCGATTACCAAAAAAAAGAAAAATCAAAACTGAATTTTTTCAAATGTTTGACATGATTTGAAAATGGATTTAAATTAGTGCACAGGTCATGTGTTTTGTGAAAAACAGTTTCACTATAAATTTGATATATAACTTTCAAAGAATTGTACAAAGATAAGAAAATAGTTAAAAACTTTATGTTTTACCAATAAAAACTAATATAATTTATAGAGAATTATTAATTGTCATAAGTTTTATAACACACGGATAGCATAGAAAGATCAGGATGCTGTAATAAAAAAAACAAGATCACTAAAAACATTTTCAAAGTTATATATCAAGTGTTTACTATTCAATTGATTGTAAAAAAAAACTTTTAGTTTATAAAACTAAATCTGAAAAAGTTTTTCTGTAGAATTGCACGTGTTTCAAGAAAAAGTCTTATGTAGGAAAGTAAATAGTGGAAAGAGTGCTCAAAACTTTCCATGTCTATAGCGGAAAATTGTCAGAATAGTAATATAAATATTTGAAGATTATATACACGAGTATAATACAATGTAGCAAAAATATATAAAGTTTGAAATAAAAATACCGCATTAACTTTAGACCATTTATTTCGTGAATAGAAATTAGTCAACCATATGTATTGAATGTATATTAGTCGCTTGGGCATTCGTATTGATTTTGGTGTCCATAAAATTTAAATGGCGGATATCTAGATTCAGATATTCCCATTTGCACGTTGCAATAACAGTTTTAACGCTCTCTTCTCTGATAAACGAATTTAATTTGAAACAGCGAAGTAAGAGGATCCAATACACATTTATTAACATCAATTTCAATCAACAAATCGACCATTAAAAAATGAAGATACAAGCCCATTCGAATAAATCATTGTCAAGTATTACAATATAGTCGTTTAATTATCCTAATACAAATTCTTAGAAGTAAACCTATTTATGAATCTAAATACATCGTCAACAAATACAGATCTTGCAAAATGGCTATAATAAAATTAGCAAAATATTCAAATTTAATATTTACATTGTGTGTTTTATTACTTGATATTTTCCGCAAACAGATCTGTTGAAATAAAGTACAGATGGAATACCACGTGTGGTGTGGTATCATATAAAAGCAATTTTCAACATCAGCAATATATTTCATTAGATGGAACATATGAAGCAACTACAGAGTCAGCTAAAAATAACAAAACCGAAAGAATCTGAACTATACGTGCAGTGCCGGTATGCAGTTCAATGGGCGTCCGCGGTGTGGCATTAGTATCAGCAGCAGCATCGAGTATCGGGCTTTAAGGCACGTATACAGCCCTAACATCACACGTGCTGGCAACGTGACCCTGTGTAGCTGCCACCGGCGTGTGCTTAGATATGTCAACTGATAGCTATGCATATTACAGGTACAGTTGTGTAAAAAATGCAGCCTTGTATACGAAGTGTTGGACAAAATACTCGGCACTTTTGTTCGAGATCACATTCAAAACCGTAATTTCTTTAGATGGTCTGACTTAGCTTTGAAACATTTTTGTTTCATAAAAATACTACCTAAAAGGGTACGTTAAAAGTACAACACATTTAGTACACTCATGTCAACTTATGAATGAAAATATATAAATGTTTGAAATCATTATATTACCTAATAAAAGATGCACTGTATTTTTAATTGAATTACATATATAATCTTAAAATCATTACAATTCAACTCAGAGAAGATTGAGAGCTACTGATAAGAGACTTCATAAGTTAAACTATAATAGAGTTCTATTCTCAGACATGCCAGAAAGATTAAGTTAATAACGCGAGCATATTATAATATAAAGGTGTTTCAATGGACCAGAGACTAGGTGATGTACCCGTAGAATAGCTTCTCTTATGCAGAAATGTTAGTTCCAGAGCGAAGGTGGAGCCCCCACACTAGTATCAGGTAATTCGAGTCACATGGCAACACCAACATGAACTACAGGAACTACAAGTAAAAGAAACCGTGAAGTATTTTATTGTTGAATGCATCGCTGCATGGAGAATAACCATACCGTTGCCTTTTGCCGTTAAAAATCCACGCTAAATTAAGTTTCTTACTGTTATTAAAATTATGATGAACATAATTCATAAAGTTTATTTACATGATAATATAGATTCAATCTTCGTTATATAATTCGTATAACACATTCAAAATTACAGTCAATTTATTAAAATTAATTAGTTATTTGTAGTAAACAGCACAGGTATCATATCAAAATACTGTTTTCATTTTAGGTTTAGTTTTAAATTTATCTTTTAACCTAAAGTACTATTTCACACAACAAAAGTCCACAAGACTCTATTTTGTATTGACGTTGTTCATATCTTTATAATAAATTTTCTGAATATCTTCCGTCAAATTAATGTCAAGACATTTTAAATTATTACACTTCGAAGACAATGTGACAGACAGAGTAAATCAAGACTCCATCTAAAGAAAATTGTTTGAGTAAATTTATTTCGTTTATGCTATAAAATATTTGATAACGAATTTTAAAATGTGTCACCTTGAAATTGGTATTGTTAAGAGGTTTTTTTCATCTATTAATATCACAATGTTAAATTTCCAAATCAGGCTGTCATCTTTAAAATCTTACGCTAGATAAGCGAACAAACGGGGCAAGGAGATTGTAGCGAAAACCAACAGATCGCGACACTCGAAATTACAGACAGCGCCATAACGTATGGAATGAGAACTATGAAAACAGAACGAACAGAAAACTACGCTAACCTGGAGTAATAAACGGATATTTCTCATGCGGGTCGACCTCAGAGTCTTCCCCAGGGAGTGAGGGTGGAAATTCCTCCTCGGGCGAACGTTCAGAACCATACCCCTGGTCACAGCCACCGTCGGAACCCCGCCACAATGGTTGCAGTTTCAGTTCTACGGGATCCCGAGGTCGTTCTGAAATATTCAACAGTAAATTAATGTAATATACACACTATGAATTTTGTATTTAAAATGTGGCTTTTGGGACGCTACTGTATAAGTTTACGACCTACAAGAATTTCTGAATTCAATGATTTATGTATGTGTACATATGAGAATGTATTATACACATACATAAATATATTATGCCGATAATCCACATACGTATATGAAAAATTAAAGTTTTAACGAGATTATTATTATACATTTATGTCCCTAATTGATTATAAGGCTTCTATCACACCGGAACAGACTACGCCCGACATGACGGCTACATGAAGTACAACCTTTACCAACCTGCGACTCAATCGCAACTAGATTTCTATACGTGAACAGCAGTGGTGTATTAATAAACATTAAAGTGTAAGCTTGCTCTTATTATAAAGCGCGCTGATGCACAATATTTTCAATACTAGGACAAGTTTGTTTTATTATGAAAGCTCTAATCGTACATCCAAGTCTGTTCCAGTGTGCCCCTATAGGCCTGTCGCACATTTCAAGTGAATTTGGACGTAAATCGGCGGCTTGGTTGAGCGGTTAGAACTCTCAATCAACTCTCGACTCCTGTGCTCTTTGTATGTGTGTGTCACAATACATACATACTACGTACCGATACGACAGTACGCCAAGTCAAACCTGTGTACTGTAGGGTGTATTGGAGTTGTCTTGCTCTAACATAATTTATCATGAGAGCAAACTTTTACATTAATTTTTATGAATACACCTCTGTTCCCTTCCAGTCTGAGACGGCTGATTGCAATTGCAAGATAGAGATAGGTTTAGCGTTGTAGCATGTATAGGTTTGGTTAAAATTTCAATATGAGAGCTACGTAACGCCCGTATTCGGACGGCTTTGTCGCTTGCAATGTGCGAGTTCATTACATTTACAGGGTTCGGATAGGTAAAGCATAGTAGCGCGTAAGATTAAAATTCTCTTAAATACGCTTGCAGTGTGCTACAGGCAATATGAACAAAGAGACAAGACTGAAGATAGACTTATCACAAGCGAACATTTTCTCAAATGTTTCCTTGGTCCTTGTAGAATAGCTAAACTCTCTTTGACCAGGGACTAACTAGCATGCGACACTTTATGCAAATCAATTTTATCAATTCAATTTATCATTATTTATCAATTAAATAAATAAAAATTACTTAAAACACATATTGTATAAAAGAAACAACGAATTTCATTCAATAATTTCCAATTACTTCTATCAATAATTATATTAACAAATTATTTACAACAATTACCGAAACCAATTAACACAGGGACAATTCAACAATAGGAACAACAGGGTAACATATATCTTATGGCAATAAGACAGGAATAAATTAATTAGTTATTATAATGCAAATTATGCTAATAATGTGAATAATTATAATAAAGCTCTATCTAAACATGTGAAATACAGGGATTTGGAGCAATTTATGCCAGTAAATTATACGATAATCCTAAACTACTGCTTAAGTTGTTGTTCTGTAGCTACTTTGAATATTATGCAACGTAATTACTAAAGCAATTAATAATTTGCTAAGATTATTTATTAGCTACAGGCGAAGAACACCCAAACTGTACTGACAGACTAAGCAAAAACCTTTATCACTTTAACAAGATTTTAAATGTATTTCCCAGTAAATACATTAATTAATAAACAATGTATGTAATGGATTAAGATGTAAACCAATTTTTTATATAGCTATGTAATATGTAATCACGAGTAGAAAAACTTTGCTTGTAGCTTCTAGATTACTATTGTCCTAATTTCTCTAATTAGCACTGCGGTGTAGCTCTCATTTTACGCACTCCTAGACCAGCTACTCCTCCGACCTTTATACATTTACTATATTAATGCTACAATAACCAAACCGAAATAAAAAAAAACAAATTCTAAAAAATTACTACAATGAAAGTACAAAACTTGCCACATCGAAAAGTGTTATTCTTGAACAAAGTTGGTTGTAACGGTTTTTTCTTTCCAGGTGCGACCGTGACGTATTCAACGCGTTCAACATGATTATTATTATTCCCAGCATAAGATAAATTAGGTTGTTCTTCCGCTACATCATCTGGTCCGTCAAGATGATTAGGTAAGGAACCACAAAATTTATTTCTGTCTTTAACACCAACATTTCCAGCACAAGCTCCCAAAAATTTGGACACATTTGGGGTTACATTTTTACCATTATTATTACAAAGATTTCCACTAGATTGACTTCTTCGTCCTGATAATCCTTTGCCGGAATGCCGACTAACATTTGCACCCATAATTGACGGTAAATGGGAGGGGCTGTTTGGGATTTTTGTTAGTGATAGTCGATCTCTACAACTGCGGTCTGGTAATATTATGTTGTTGTTGTTTTCATGTTTATAGGTGGCGTTGTGTTGAAGGGACGCCAAACGTCTCACTAAGCGAAGGAGAACCGGATCTGGTCCCGTTCGCAGGATGTGAGATGCTGGTTCTAGTCCCGTTATTGGACGGTTATTTATTGCTAGTAATTGATCACCTGGAACAAAAATGAATTTGTTAATACAAAAGGAATAATTATTTTAAAAATTATGAAAATTATTTTATATACGAGTATATATATAAGGAAAACATATTTTTTTGGTTGGTAACACTGACCAGAGATATTACAACGGCATTCTGGTCAGATGAGCAACGGTATATGTATATTAGTTATAGCTACTTTCATTGTAGTGTGCCAACAGTCAGTTGATATTTGGAGCTGACAGAACTTACTGTGCATAATGTTAAGTTATTATTAAATTAGATAAAATGGAATTGACAATTTAAATAATAAACTTTATACGTTGTTTCTTTGATTTCAGGTAAGATGGTATGATTTAAGTTAAACAGTGTCATTATTATAATGTGTATGTAAATTACTAAAATAAAAGTCTTTGTTTTCAAAAGCAACACATAAGTTTGCATAACAATTTACAATTCCTAAAATGTCTATATATATAAAGTTATAATAATATCAGTTGTACTATATGGATCGGTTTGTTCGTGGTGCAAAATTACAGTGTTACCCGTAAACGTGATGAGTTTAATTGTAAACATAAATAGCGATACAGCTCAGTACTAAATTCGTTCGCAGTTCAGCCCTGATATTAATACACGGTATCTTTTATATACTACATATACATTTAGAAAAAAACACCCGCATTATATTTTGCAATTATCTAAATGGTACAAACATTTTTAGAACCATAAATGAAAGCTGTATGGTTTTTAGTACTAATATCCATTATCCATTACTGACTTGAACTCGTACAGAATGGATACGTCGAGAGCAGTGCTACTGCCACGTTGTAAGCAGGTTATTTAATGACACATGTGGGCGATGTAACAATGGCTGTAACTGTAAAACAAATATTCAAGTGTAAAATGAAACAAAGGTGAACCTGAAACGAAGGAATAACTTTAAATGTTAGGAATTGTTGTTGGTTGTTGTCGCCAAAGTTAAATGTTTTTACACGTAAACTGATTATAACAACAACAAGGTCTAGACAAAACATCTGCATTGTTCTAAACAACGACAGGTGCAAAAGCATACGATATAATACTGATTTGCGTGCAGTTGAAAATAACATTAGAAGAAATGAAATCGCGATATAGAGTGGATACTTGATCGACTACAAAACTATGAACTTTGACAACAGTGTACTAATGCCGGTTTCACACCAGAGAGACAGTTCAATAAAACACAAACAAAAACACGAATGTTTACACCAAAAAGACAGTTCTTAAAACATGTTTGTCTTTAAAAACTGTTTTAGTAAACAAAACACATTCCCATCTGAAGTCGGTAAGATCAAAGGAAAACACGTTTGTTTTTTAGTCTGCTTGTCAGTTGTAGTTTCTCATGTTTATAATTTTTATGGGATACACAGAAAAACACTAAAAACAAAAGCAGTCTGTTTTCGAAAAACAGAACTGTTTTAAAATGAAACAAAACATGTTTTTGTTTTGTTTTTTGACAACAAAACTGTTTTCAAAACTGTCTTTCTGGTGTGAAATCGGCATTAGACAGGTAAACAGGTAAATGAGAGATAATTTACGACACAGTCGTTTGACGAATATTCTAAGGTAGTAAATGTAAAATACGAATATTATTGAAAGCAAAACTTAAATACCGACCTGAGAAATGTTGAAATATATTCAATGCTTTCTCTATAAAATCAGCGATATAATAATTATAAATTCAAAATATTTAACAGTGAATTCTAAAGTACACTTTCTGAATTTTAAAAGTTGATGATAAGATTACCCAGTAAACATTTTGGAGTCACTTTGACATCATATTGAAGATGCGTATGATTTTTTATCATGAAGAGTTCATTTCTCACAGTCGTTCATAAGAAATGTCTATTTTATCGGCTACAAATGACGAAACCACGCAATAGTTATAGAAACGTCACAAAAGAGGACACTTTACCAAATTGTTTACAGGGTAGAGATTGGAAACCTGCACTTTTTTAGTTTGTTTGCTATTTTATCAAATACCCGTACTTAGTAAAAGTTTCCCCATCCCTGTGCAGTGCACTCAATCTTCTACTTCGAATCTTTTGTGTAGTATACACACACACACATATATATATATAATTATTTGACATACGTTTTGCTTTTGATATACGCACCATTACGTTGCCTTAATTAATCTAATTTTAAATCAATAATGAAACTTAATACAACTTGTATTTTTACGAAAATGGTTTACTTTAATTAATAATTTAGTATGTATAATTAATATCTAAAGAAATACCATAATTATTAAATACAAATCAATCAAACAAATATTAAATTCGAAAACAAACAACAAGTTCTACTCGAGTATAATTTTCAATAACAGTTTAAAGCATTTATAATGCTTTTATAATTACGAGGTGGTCTGAAGCATTGTTGAACATCAATTAGTAATCAATTCAATCAATTACCATAAACGTTTACCTGGTAGGTTTACTGAACCTATAACATCACTACGTATAAGCTATACTTTGATTTAAAAAACATGGTAATATCAGATCACAATATGAATCATATAGAAATGAATTTAATTCAGTGTTCGTTTTGTATTCATTGTGAAAACAGAAAACTAAGTTAAATAAACTGGTAAATATTAAATTGTTGAAATAATAACGGTCCGAGGGCTTACATTATTCATAGAGTTCAGCTCTTTTAAGTCCTGAACTTAAGTGTTTACATAAAAGTACGAGTAATAAATAGTAATTCAACCCACGCAGTTTAAATACAACAATAAAAGTAATTTTGTTATACGTAATTTCTATTTACCTATTGTTGTAATCAATCACTCTTTTGTTAAATATTGTGTGTGTATCGTTTATGTAACGTTTAAGAAAACAATCATAAATTTACGAGATAAAAATCAGTTGCGAGAGTTGAAAGATATAAAACAGAACGACATGTTGTATGTGATTAGTGTCGTATAGTGCTAAGGTAAGAAGAAGAGATGAATTTATCTGTGGTCGTATGTTTCCTAATACTGTGCATTGTGATAAATGCAGAATACAAAATACCAATCTCAGGAGAAGAATGCCAACAAAATTCGACATGGATAACAAAAATATTATCAAATATTTCATATAGTTCTGTTTCAATTATAAAAGATTCGGAAAGCAACTTTTTAACCACAGATATTATGAACGTCTTACATCAAAATGTACCAAGAATTTTACAGATGGCATCTTCAGAACATGAATGGAGTTTCCTTCAAGAAGATTACCAAAGGTTGCATGAGAATTTAATAATTATGATAACTGGAAACATCGAAACGTTGAAGATATATTTTAATTTCCATCAGAAAATTTACAAAATGCTAGCTAAAATTGTAGTGATATTATGTAGTGGTTGTGAAGATTTAGACCACGTGGAAAGGGATATCGATAAACTATTTAGAAAGCTATGGATCAAAACTGGTGCTTTAGATATTGTTGTAGTTCTAATATGTGGAGATCAAGAAAATATTGCGCAAGGATTATATAAGTTTAATCCCTTTCGAAACTCAAGCAGAGGTGAATTAATAAATTTAAATATTAATAGCAAAGAAGAATTGAATGTTTTCGATGATAAATTAGGTAACCTAGATGGCTATCAGTTGAAGATATCAATGTTTCCCTCGACAATGGCTATCCCAAAACATGTTGCATCTCACACCGATGAGTACTGGGGTCTAGATATTGATTTTGTGGAAACAGTGGCAAAGGTCATGAATTTTACATTTGTTTTCGTAAGGCCTGAGGGTTCAGATTGGTACGGGTCACGTTTGGAGAACGGGACGTTTACAGGAATGATTGGGGATATTTTACACGGGAAGACTGACTTGTCTTTCGTAGGTATCTTCGTTAAATATTACAGCACGGAGGATTTAGACTTTACACCTGCTATAGCGCAAGATAGACTTTGTTTTATAGTGGAAAAAGCAAGTAGGATACCTGGTTGGAAGATTGTCTTCAAATGCTTCACCGCGGATGTGTGGATGGCGATGATTGCGTTTGATATATTGCTGTGTGGCGTTTACATTCTAATGAGTAAAACCGTTGGGAGGTTTGATAAAAATCACGTGAAGGATAAAAGCTTTAGACTGGCATGGAAAGTGTCGGGGGTTTTATTCAGTGCCCCGGTTATAAAACTACCAGAAATTACGTCGCAGAGAATTTTTATCGTGAGCTGCTTGCTGTGGAGTTTGACATTTGTCACAGGAGCTTTTCAGGTAATTTACAATGCAAATTACTTTCATTTTTTACTATTAGAACTGACAGTTTAAGTAAGCATGTTACGTAACCAGCATCACCAATGTAGATTTCTTCAAAAGAAATTTATGCAAAATTATATAACGGAACATTTTAATTGCAAAATAAAGATTTTTGTATAAAAGCGTTGTATTTTAAAATTTGCATAGATGTGATAAAAATAAACATAATCATTCATTTTACACTGAAAAAAAAGATGAAGAAAATAATGAAATTGAAAGCCTTGGCTATGAATGAAGTTTTTATAAATGTAATTACAATTGCAGAGTTCGCTAGCGACACTGTACACGAAGCCCTTGTATAATCCGGACATCGAGACATTGGGTCAACTTAAGGAAAGTGGTAAAACATTAATAATAGATGCCGCCGGTCTGATGGACATATTTGGAATAGACCCATCACCCAAATCAGACTTAGCAATCCTAAAGAGCCGCATTAAAGTTATCGGAGCGCTGTCAGATTGGGAAGAAATATGGTCGTATCTTCAACGCCACAAAACAGTTGCCTACGCACAACGTTTAGTAAATATACAAGTCGTACAAAACACGTATTTAAAGCCCGACGGCACTGATTTCATACACCTGATAGAAGAGTGTCCCAGGTCGTACAGGCTGGCGTACATATTCCCTAAATTTTCTGTTTATAAAAGAAGAATAAATACTATAATTCACAGGCTTACACAAAGCGGGATTAAGGAGAAATGGATGAAGAATACTTTGTATAAACTAAATTTGGAATCTATTAAAGTGAATAGAAATTTCGTTATAAATAATCAACAGAAATTAACACTGAACCATTTACAAATTGCTTTTATTGTGTTGCTAGTGGGGTTGAGCTTTGGTTTATTAGCTTTCTTAATTGAACTGTTCATAGCGCATCGACTACCTTATAAACACAAGATAAATGTAATTAGTTTCAAGTGATAAATATTCTTGTTCACAAAAATTGTTTCTAACCATATAAAAGTAGAGCTAGAATATCATCTAAGGCCTGTCTCAGTATGGGACCGTATTTAAGCGACGGCGTATTCGGACGTAAATCGGCGGATTGGATGAGCTACAAAGCAAATCGCCTATGTGTGTCACAGATGTCTGTAGTCGTGTATTAGGGGGTGTATTGGAGTTCTTTAGCACTTATATAATTGATCATGAGAGCACACTTTAACTTTAATTTTTATCGATACACCACTGGTATTAAAGGGACTTTAGCATTTATTATATATCTGAGTTCTGGTTGTCGTGCATTTAAATTTAGTTCTATCGTATTGGTATCGGTATCGGTGTCCATGATTCACTGAAATACAAACATAAACTGCATGCAGACACGTCACAAGCGATGTCGCCGATAGATTTCATTTGAACCGTATTGCAGCGTAACAACAAGCGATCTTAGGTATCCCCTCCAGTCTGAGGCGGCTGTTTGCATTTACAAAGGTTCGGATAGGATATCGTTGTAGTAGTGGTAACGCTTGGATAAAATTCGCCTTTATACGATTCTAATGTGCGAGGTAGTGCTGCCCGTATTCGGACTGCTTTGTACCTTGCAGTCTGAGAGCTCCAGAGAGATCTCATTACATTTACATGGTTCGGATAGGTAAAGCGTAGTAGCCCGTATACGTCCGGCAGAAATTCGCTTAAATACGGTGCCATACTGAGACAGGCCTAAGAGCGGTAGAGATTCAGAAACAAACTGCGAACTTCATATCATGTAAAATTTTCCATTAGAATAATTTGCCTACATTTTATGTAAAATATGAGATAAATAAAATAATAAAGTAATTATTTAATGTAGTAGATACTACGTGTATTTTTAAACTGTAGGATCCCACTCACTCATCCTCTCATTAAGATTGTCACCTGTACGATTACATGTTACTCGTATAAGCGAGAAGTGTCAGAAATGTATGTTGCATAAAGCTCGCTTTAATATATAATCCGCCATGACAGAAGTAATATTTTTACGTCATATTTTAAAACAAGTTGAAATACGGGTATTGTTATCAACGAACCTTGTGCTATCCTGTCACCTACACCAGAGATTCTTAAAAGATATTTCATTATAAATTTACAAATTTTAAATTCATTATATTCTATATTCCTCAGTCTAAAATATAAGGCTCTCTCACACTTCAATCAAATAATGCACTGTAGTCGAATGCATCCTACTCGAAAAGTTGGCATTGCTTGCAGTCGGATACAGTGTGAAACCGGCATTAAAATTATCCGCACCTATGATATATCATTTATAACAGAAACGAATGAATTAACCAGAAACCAAAATCTTTTGTCTAAGTCTGTAAAGACCTTCAATATGTTCAAAGTTCAACTTTACATCGTCTTATTTAAATAATGCCATATTGTCAGCTATTTTTATTAGAAAATATACCGACTTGTTTGTTTGTTAATAACAAAAAGAACTGCTGTAACCACGCATCAAATGTGCTATCTCTCTCATGAAATTGAAATGGGTTTGTGTCCTATGTCTTAATTTCTATAAAAGTGTACTATATATTGATAAAGTGGGTTACTAGAACCTCAAATGTTCAATTATTTTTTAATAACTCCTTATATGTTAGGAAATATTAACAATTAAAAAAGTCATTTTGTCTCTTTAATTATTAAAGGGATTCAACATTGTACACATTCCAAGTGCATGTGACATCACAATCCTTGTGTAAGGTTACTAACCTTACAGCTCATAAATCTCTGCTATATGTATTTATATATCAAAATATCAAATATTATTTACAGCTATTTCAAGGAATAATAAAATTTAAATATTATGTCTGCCTTAGCAGGGTTAAATAAAATAAAAACTTATTATTCTTTGACTTGATTTGATTATTTCGACTACCAACAGCTACAAAACATTACCACAGCACTGACCTACTCAACAAATAACTGACGTTAAAATGCATTTCACGTCATACAAATATGGTCGACCATTTCTAGCGCTAAAACTACAATTCAAACTTTTAATTGCTATATCTCCGTCAATATTTAGATATTTATTAAAATAGACACGCCAATACACATCTATTAACATTAATTTCAATCAACAATTGAAAAATCGACCGCTTAAAAATGAGAACACAAGCCCTTTTGTTATGTACTGGTCCATTAGTTAGAGATATACCTACAGTGAGGGAACAGAGCGATAAAAAGACTCAAATATTTTTCTGCGAACGCTTGAATCCTTCTGCAGACCAGACATACCTAACATGACCCGCCTTCACTTTTTTCGTAATGCGGTAAACTTATTTGCCTTCTGTATTTGGTAAACTTAATGAAAATAGTAACACCTACAATTTATGAATTGAGTGGAATAATTTATTATCACTATAGGAAATCAAATATTTGAATAACGGAATTCATAAATCACTGAACGACATTTGCGTTACATATCGAGATAGATCGTTAATTGCTTGACAGTGTTGGATTTGGATTGGTTATGTGGAAAATTAGAATAAATAGAGTGACAAATATTGTTATAGCAGAGACGGCGTGTAAAGGTACGCTGGGTCTGTAATCTGATAAAATATATTTACATTTCATGAACTTAAAAACGTATCGAGCTTGAACAAGTACGAGGCATGTTTTTTAAGTAAGTACCGTTTTGCGATTCCGCCTTTGCAGCGCTACGGTCGGCGTTCCGCGCATGCACGCTGGTTACCTACATCTCTTGTCTACGCACTGACGCCATTACAGTCTGATTCTTCATTGTATACGTTGTTTACTGAGTGTTTAAGATGCCTCCGACAATCGTGAGTCCCGCTGATTGTGAAGTACGGGCTGTTATACGATTTCTTAGTGCTAAAGGCGTAAAACCGATCGATATTCATCGTGAGATCTGTGAAGTACAGCCCTGATCTGGCGCCCAGCGACTACCATTTGTTCCTGCACTTGAGAAACACCTGGGTGGTCAGCGTCTTCAAGACGATAACGAAGTCAAAACAGTTGTGATACAGTGGTTAACAAGTCAGGCGGCAGAATTTTATGAGGAGGGTATTCAAAAACTGGTGCCACGTTATGACAAGTGCCTCAATATTCACGGAAATTATGTAGAAAAGTAGATTAGGGTACAGGCTTTCATGTAGAAATAAAATTATTGCGATATCTTTGCACGTCTTTTTTTAATTCCAAAACGGTACTTACTTAAAAAACACGCCTCGTATAAAACAAACAATTTACAAAATATTGAACTCGTATGTTTGATTTCTTGGAACGTCACTGCTCTGCTCTGGTCTGCAATGGTATCCGTCATATTATTTCTACATTTCATATTTTTATGTAAGTGCTTTGAACTCTTTTACAAAACAAAATAAATCACCAATAAGCAAACAAACATCACAACAAAACTAACAACTTGACGTATTTCCCGTTCAGTTTCAAGTACCCAGTTGTTTATCAAGGAATGTTAAATACGCTTAAACTAAACAAAATGAGTTCAGTGACTATTTTATTTATAATATTCTGGAATTTGCATTACATAAATGGTAACTATGAGTATAACAAATATATATTATTTCAAAATAAATGTGAGTTGGATAAACAAGTTTTTACAAATATTTTACAAAAAAATACCTTCAGTCGCATATCTGTTGTCGTCATTAAACATTCTGAAGATAACTTCACTCTGGACTATCTGACAGACGTGGTGCATTCCGTTGCACATGACAGCTACAGTGTGACCACCGAACAAATAACATTGGAAGATGGGAAAGAAGAAGAGAATATTGATAAGATATTAAACAAAGTGTTTGGTAATGAAGATATAGTACTTTTTGTAAAAGATTCCCAAATGATGCAGTTTTTCTTCGTAAACATAAGAGCAATGTTTAAACATCCAGCAGCTAGAATCATCCTCTTCATCTATGATGAATGCAATGATATATCAGAAATAGCACCGATTGTAGAAAATGTATTCCACGATGTTTGGATGATGAAGGGAATTTTAAATATGGTTGTTTTAATCCTGTGTTCATTGGTGGAGCTGGAATGTCTGAATACCAATCTTCAATTCGCGTTGACGTACAGTCCTTTCCACAGAACTTCAAACGGAAGTTGGGGACAAATAATGATCAACGATCGTGAAAATTCTACTGAAACTTTTTATGAGAATTTAAAAAACATGAATCACTATCCTTTGAATGTAGCTTTCTTTGAGTCCACTTTAGCGATATTGGATAGAAGTAACAAAGCAAAACCAAACACATATTGGGGAATTGATTATCATTTTATGGTATCGATTGCAGCTGCGTTGAACTTTGAACCAGTGTGGACTATTCCAGTAACAAGAGATTTGTACGGGACGAAACTAGCAGATGGAACTTTTACCGGAGTTTTGGGTGATATCTTAACAGGAAGAACACAAATGTCTTTCGTTGGTTTATTCTTCAAGGATTACGAAAGCACTGACATCGAATTTACAAGTGGGATGTTCCAGGATAAAGTCTGCTTCCACGCTCACAGAGCGCAGCCTATTCCAGGATGGATGCTGCTTTACAAATGCTTCAACACCGATCTTTGGGTGTTGATCACCTTCTCAACAATTACCATCAGTCTCATGTTTGTTCTTATGAGTAAACTGATGAATATTATTAATGAGAGTTTTGAAAGTGGCGCCAAATTAAAATATTGCAAGTGGTACAATAAACTTTGGATAGCATTAGGCATATTATACAGCGCGCCTTGTCGGAAACTTCCCGTAAACTTATCTGAACGTATATTCACTATTTCTTGTTTACTTTGGAGTTTGACAGTAATTACCGGAGCTTTCCAGGTAAGTGCACACGGAAGGAATGGAGCAATTAAGGAAAGTCTTTAAGTTTGTTATAAGTGAGCAAATAGAAGTCAAGTGTAAGATATATTTTATGTAAATAACTACCCTGAGCTAACTTGATTCAAGTTCAGATAGCTTTTTAAAGTTTATAAGGATTTTAAAATGATGTAAGCGTTTAACATAGAATTAATTTTTGCTGTTGAAATATATTATAAGTAATCAACAGCCTCCGTGTTACTTAATATAATAGCTGTTGTGATAAGACGCATAAACAAAATGTTTTTCTATTCTAAATCTATATTCTTATCTACAGTAAATCTATTTACTGCATACTTAAGGAAACATTGCAGCTAAGGAATAGGCAATAAACTCAATTCAATTTTATTAGATTTTTAAACTTGTTTTCTATATGTACTATTTTCTTAATTCGTACTACATATAAGTATTTTATACGTTTTATTCTACGTACTATTCATATTTATAACTGCATTCTCAATAGAAATTATGAAGTTTTCCGGATTCTGTAAAGTTCCGTAACCTACATCTAAAGGAGGTACATGACCTTTATGTAAATGATGAAAATGGACAAAAATAGTTCAAATACATGCTGCCTCCAAATTTTAATGACCTACAGTTCATAGTTTTCTTTTATGCATAATTAAAAATAGCCAATTTTTATCTATATCATAAGTTTTAGCTCAATTTCACAACATAACATAACTTTTAACTAAGAAAAAAGGGCGACATGGTTTTCAAAAACTACATGTATATATAAGAAAATATTTTTTGAAACTTTTTAGAAAAAGAAAATTATTAAAAGGGTACATAGTTTTCGGAAATAATTAAAGCAGTAAGAAACAGTAAACTTGTGTTGTAAGCTGGCAACGTTACAAATGGAAAGTTGAGGGGGAACTTCAAAATAAAATGAGATTATACTCCAAGAAATAAATAAAGTTAAGCTAAGTTTTACACCATCACACATTTCTTTCGGCAGAGTTGTCAAATTTATTATTACTTTTTAAAAATATTATATTTCAATTTTAAATTGATATAAATTTGACTTTGAATTTGATTTTTTAATTATTAAGGTATTATATGCATAAGCAAATCATTTTAGCAGGCGAAAATCCATTTAATTGGGAAATGGAAAATTCATTTTAAAAGGTACAGTCTCAATAATTGTTCGTCCTTCATATATTTCGTATTTTATATTTAGTATAACCGAGGGATAAACTTTCTGCATTGACGGTACGTCCTGTACCTCCTTAAGCGTCTACAGGTCCGTATGAAATGCATTGGATTTATCATATGAAACGTAGAAAAGAAAGCGTATGCAGCAAGCACTGCGGCTTTTAATGGTATCTGTCCGTTTAGTCATTAAATGTATTACGATCTTCATTTTCAATGCTTGCCTCTTGATTTTATGATAGCCGATATCAGTTATTGTCTTAGTAGCTCGTAGCGGGCTTCTCTTTCTTTTTAGATAATTCCTATGCATTTTTTATGAGAGCCATGAGGACCTGTGGATTAGTACCTTTATCAAATAGTAGTCAAAACATAGTCACTATGCGACGTGACAAGGCGCTAATCTTATTCATGTTCTTTAACAATATTTTCCTCAGGGTTCGCTGTCCACCGTATATACAACGCCGATGCATTTTCCAGACATCGACACTCTAGAAGATGTTGACGACCAAGGGCTAACTATTTTATCAGGGTACGCCAGTTTTACGGATGACGTATTTGGAACACATCCAGACCCTGATTCAATGCGGGGCCGTCTTCTTCAAAGAACAGTCTTAATCGAATCGAAAGTAGAAATTTGGGGCAACATGAGTTTATCCAAAAAATTCGCAATGTTACGAAGGATGACGAACATCATCGCCTATCCGACAGGATATTTGAGTTCAAGTCGCTCCTTAAGGCTACACTTAGTTAAGGAATGTACCAGAACTTATTTATTGGGGTACATATTTCCAAGGCGTTCTATACTTTTAGAAAGAGTTGATGCTTTAGTTCAAAGGTTGCTGCAGGGGGGTTTCAAGGAAAAATGGAGGAATGAGATGAATATGAAATCAGCTTTCGAACAAAGAAGGCTCAGAAATTTTACTAATCGACGTCGCAATAAGGAACTAAAACTAACTATGTTTCACCTACAGTTGCCATTCTATATTTTGACTTTAGGCGTAGTTATATCCCTGCTTATACTTCTAATCGAAATATGGTATCACAATGGAACTTAGGGATTAGTAAAATGGGTTTAACACCATTACCATTTAGTTAATATAGCTTTTGACTATGTGTGATATTAGAATTTTAAAAAGTGCTGCTACTTTCTGTTCACACCTCGCTCGAATAAAGTTGGAATATTCAATAGATACGATCAATATTCATATCCTGCTAAAATGTTAAATGCTTTGAAACAGAAACCAATTTGTTAGTATAATAAATGTATTAATTTGCAATAGCACTGCCCTATTCATTTTGAACAAATTCTAATATATTTGCATAATAATGCGTTGTTATTATTGAATCCAGTTTCAATTTCAAATTATGTTTAATTTACGATATGAGTATTTTGAAACTGTTAGAGGCACATAAATACAATAATACGCACATTTATTGTAAAATAATATTTAGATAAATGAGATAATGTATATAAAGTGAAATATATTCTAATACGGAAGGGAATATAATAACAATTATTAATTATTTTTTCTTATAATATTAAAATAAAAACCATAAACGATTGTATCCAGTCACAAATACATCCGCCGAAAAAATTTTTTGCTTGCAATATTTTTACGAATTCAAAATAATGAAAAGGGATGCAAAGATCGTCATTTTAATTATTTATTTTAAGGGTTGAGCTAAGAGTTTTTGGCTCATTACACTGGATTCTTAATAGATGTTATATTTTATATCAAACATTTCGTATTATTGATATATTTTTACACAATTAATTATACATAAGAATGATTCTCATATGATAATTTGTATGTCTTTATTTATTAGAAAATGTACTACTGTTGTTTGCACTAAGTAACGACTGTTGTCTTCATTAGTAGATTCATTAACATCGGATATGAACATGTAGCTAAGTGAATTGAATATTTGTCTTTCATTAGCTTGATCATGAACGTAGGTAGATTAAGTCGAACTTGTTCTGATAGAGCTGGTTCAAGAATATAACACAAATATAAATATACATATTTGTTATAGATGTAAAGAAATTATATTTCTTTGATTGGTAACACTGACCAGAGATATTACAATTGCATTCTGGTAAGATGAGCTAATGTTTTATATTAGTTATAGCTACTTTCATTGTAAACTAAAATACTAAAATAAAAGTCTTTGATTTTAGAAGCTACACATAAGTTTGATTAAAAAATTGCAGTTCCTAATAAAATTGTCTTATACATATTTTTATAAGAAAAACTGAAAAAATATTACTTTCTAAAATGTTTTTCTCACTCTACTAGGTTTAGTTTAATTCTGGAAGTCTGGAAGATAATATATACATTTTATGTTTTGCAATTTTTTATTGGTCTTTTTTAATAAATGATCATAATATATTTTCATCTAATTCCTAATATTAAATCTTTGATCAGCTTTACGATCTTCTTGTGTATTCTTTATACCACCTTCTCTAAATCAATGACCACCATTAAGAATCCTGTCACGAAATCCCTTATCCTTCCACATATTGATTTATCACGAGGCAATCTTAAATCCAGTAGAAACCAACAAAGAAATAAAAACACAGTTGTTTCGTACGTCACTGTTTCAGTAATTTAAAATTGTAATCAATTTTATGAATGTTAATTAAATAGAAACCTATAATAAAAATCCACGTAATTTGTTCCAGATAAACAATTCTTAAAACAATGTAAATAATATTTTACGAGTATGTTTTTATGTATTATGTGGTTTTACATTAGTACTTCCTCATTTCCTGTTCCGTTGTTGAATACAACAGATAAAATGTATTCCTCAATTGTTTTATTTATAACTTTGGTCACTTTGTATTGCACAAGCAGTTTCGATAGTCAAATAACAGTTCACGGTAACGACGTGGTTGATAATCAACCATTTACCTACGTTTTACAAAAAAATACCTTCAGCTGCGTATCTATATTTACCATTGCACAATCTGAGAATGACTTCTCACTGGATTGCCTAATAGACGTTGTGCATTCCATTGTTAATATCAACAATAGCGTAACTACAAAACAATTGGTTTTAAAACCAGGAAAAGAAGAAGAAAACATTAACAAAATACAGAATATTTCATATGGAAACGAAGATATTGTTCTACTTTTAAAAGACATTGACATGGTGGAATTTTATTTCAAAAACATTCAGATAATGTTCAAACATCCAAAAGCTAAAATACTTCTAATTGCTTATGACGAGTGTCTCACTGATATGTCAGAAGTAACTGTAAAGATAGAGGACATATATCGTGGATTTTGGATAGAGAAAGGAATCTTGAACATGATCGTTTTTGTCTTATGTTCACCGACTAAATTTGTGAGCTTTGGAATGAATTTACGAGCTATATTAACATACAGTCCGTTCCATAAATCAGGAAATAAAACGTGGGGAAAGGTTGTTATTAATGACTATTCAAACTATACTTCCTTTCATGAAGAAACTTTAAAGAATTTCAATAGATTTCCTCTGAACGTTACATTTTTCCCATCAAGTTTGGCAGCTTTAGATCCCATCACCAACACTTATTGGGGAGTGGATTATGACTTCATGACGACAATAGCTGCATCATTGAATTATGAACCGCTGCTCACCATGCCCCTGAAGACATCCGATCTCTACGGTGCGAAATTACTGGATGGAACCTTCACTGGTTCAGTAGGAGATTTATTGTCAGGAAGAACGCAACTCTCTTTCGTGGGATTATTCCTTAAAGAATACGGAACTTCTGACATAGAGTTCTCCAGCGCTATGTACTACGACAAGATTTGCATCCTGGTACACAAAGCAGAACTTATCCCTGGATGGATGCTCCTGTACCGATGTTTCACGACTAATCTTTGGCTGTTGACCATCACGTCAACCGTGGTTGTTAGTTTATTGTTCAGTGTTATGAATAAGTTAAATAACGACATCACAAAAAGATTTAGGAAGTTTAAAAAAGTGGAATTTGTGTGGTATAAGAAAGCTTGGGACGTGATAGCCGTATTATACAGTGCACCATGTCGAAATCTACCAAAGAGATTATCAGAACGAGTTTTCGTGGCGTCTTGCTTACTTTGGAGTTTGACAGTAATTACAGGAGGTTTCCAGGTAAGTTAACATGAAGACTAGTCAATCATTGTTATTTGAAAGAAGCTTCCTTGCAATTTCGATGTGTTCCAGGGTTCGTTATCCACTATATACACCACGCCAAGCCATTTCGATGACATTGACACCTTGGAAGATTTGGACAACAGCGGATTGACAATCCTTTCAGCAGTTAAAAGCTTTTCAGATGATGTTTTTGGAAGAGATTCGCAACCTGACACAATATTAGGACGTCTTCGAAGAAAAACATTAATAATTCACTCCTCAATTGAACTTTGGAGAAATTTGACACAGTCCAATGATTTTGGAGTTTTAAGAAGACTTAGTAGTATGATAAGTTATCCTAGAAACTATACCAGCAGTAAAGAATTTAATATTGTAATCAGAGAACTACATATTGTTAAAGAATGTCCTAAGTCGTATTATTCCGGGTATCCATTCAGAAGACGTTCTATTCTTCTAGAAACATTTGATGCGCATGTACAAAGATTAGTGCAACACGGGTTTCTGAGAAAATGGCATAGCAATATGTTATTAAGAAGTGCGTTTGAAAGAAAAAGAATGGTTACTTATGTTTACAACGCGAAAAGTAAGACAATATTAACGCTGTATCATTTACAACTACCATTTTATTTGCTGTTCGTGGGATTGTTTGTTAGTTTCGTTGTATTGCTATATGAAATTCATTATGATAAAAAATTGATGCGGTAAATATATAAAATGGTGTGTTTGAAAGATTAAGCGCTAAGGAAACATTATAAGTAAGTAATTGAACTAATTTCATTCAATAAAGTAACCTACGCTTATGTCTACTCAATAGTAAGTTTCTAGAAACATCGCTAGTGTCGATACATTACAAGATAATGGATATCATTATTTATTTAATGACAGTATAATACGTATAGTCATTTGCAATATTTAAAAACGAAATATAAACCACAATTGTACGTATTTTTAAACTGTAGATTTTGTATCATAATATATTGTAATTATAGGGTTTTTCAACAAGAACTTTCTTTTTTAAAACAAAATAAAACAAGGAATTTAGATGAAAATGATTGAAATTTTTATTGTATTAGAAAGGATAAGGTTTGTAAATTATGAAATGATATCGGATAAATGTCCACCACGAATACGATGACAGAAGTCGATTCTTTTATCAAAATTATTAATCACAATCGAAAAAACAGCCCAATCACGCCTCCAGACCACATAGCGCGCCATACAGCGACACGTTGGGCATGCAAAGGTTTCTCAACAATCTTTCTTGGATTTTCAGAAGCCCAAATGCGGCAATTTTGCTTGTTGACTTGTTTAGCTTGGATGTTAACAAATGATTTTTCCAGAAAACAGATCCACCATTTTCATAGTGGATTTTTATTATTTTAATGCGATTTTCGAGCGTAATTGAATTCATTGCTACAATTGCCAAAGCATCTACTACTGATATGACAAAAAAAAATTGAAAATTGTCATATTGTTGGTGTTACCCCTATTGAAAAAACAAAATTCTTGTTGAAAAATCCTATATTTATACATATACGTATATAAATAATTATTATACATGTAATGAAGTTATTTTGAATTATTGCTCCGATATAAATTCAAATATGTTGTGTGGAAATATAGTCCATGTATAAATTTATTATCGTTAATTCCATAGGGGCGAGTAATTTAGAATAATGCAATCATTATTTCAATGGACATCATTTTAATACGAGTATTTACATTTTATAATCAAAGATTATCTCAAACAAATGATTATGATTCTATATATGCACCGTAAATTGTTATTATGATGAATACTAATGATTAAGCAGGGCTGAAAATGATATATACATACGAAAAGGTTCAATGATGAAGGTTTAACCAATTGTTTTAGTTAAAACATTTTCACTTTAGACTAAGACAACACAGAAGTAGAACAACGTGTTGCCAGTAAGTCAAAAATCAGGAGGAAAAAGTATATCTTGAGAGAAACTAGTTAACACGCTTTAGTGTTTTTGTATTTAATGTGTTATAAAATAAATTATATGTTAAATATAAAATTTCCACATCAAGAGCCTACAAAGGTGATATGATTTTCAAAAAAAAAAAACCAAAAAAGAAAATAGTTATGTTAACTACAACCATAATTAAGAAATTATTTAATTAAAACTGTTTTAAATCTCGAGTTATCTAACAAATGTCTAATATAATTTCATACGCCGTTTCAAAATGTTATTATGTGTTTTAAATGAATACTAAAACCTTTTGAAAAACACAAACTAGCACCAGTTATCAGATAAAAACTTTTAATTGTCATTAAAAGTCCATTAACCAGACTAGACGATCGTAAATGTGAAATAATTAAACTGAATTACATAAAAAAAACCATAACCTCAAAATGAGAAAAAAAGGAGTAAATGTTGCAAGGTATTTGTACTACAACTACAACAAGCAACATTAAACATTTAATTGTTTTGAAAAAGTGAAAAGTGAAAAAGTGTAAATTATCGCTTGGCATTTGAAATATTTCTTAAATAATTACAAACATAAATATTCAAAATGGAATGCGATATGACGTCTTTTAAAATTACTGAAATTTTTTATAATGTTTAATGAATGCATGAATGTTATATGTACATAGCTAGAATATCTGAACTCATACTTAACGATAAGTATTGTTTAATTAAATGTAATGATTTAAACAAGTTATGCAAAATAATGCACTACAGATAATATTACTATGTAACTATAACGTTTTCTCTCTTTGATCAACATATTCATATAGTGTTGTCTTTTTCCTTCTACGACAATTATCTCAGATAGTTCTTTGATGTGCAACCGCGCTTGCCCTTCAAACTTTATTGTTAAAATTGTGTAATATTGCAATAAGAGTACTTCTCTCACCCAGTAAAAATTTGGATTCACTTTGCCATCATATTGGAGATGCGTATGATTCTCATGAAAGAGTTCATTTACAGTTCAGTTTCTTACAGTCGTTCATATGAAACATCTATTTTATCGGCTATAAATGACGAAACCACTCCATCTGTCGGAATACAAATAAAGATAAAATTGATGCGAACTGTAATTGAAGTTCAATCTACATCGATAAGATCGTAAAGATCATAAGTCAATACTTATATAAAAAATAATATTTTGTTTAACGTCGGTCTATTTCTAATGATGGCTCTTATCGCAGACGACCTCTTACTATGTTGACAGTTTTTGTGGTGTCGTGATTTCATATGTTTGAAACACACCGTTGTCTGACAAATTTATGATTATATATGTACATAATCAATTTAACTTAATAACAACCAAACCTAGAAAATATAACTCTGGCCTAGTGATCGAACCTGAAGACACAGCAAGTGTCAAACATCAATGCTCTCCCCCCTGTGTTGTTGAATTACGTAATATATATTTATTTTACATTTTTTTTCTAAATATACGTTTGTATGTACGTTATTTATGTTGATTATATAATAAATGATCTATGTATTTTGGATTTTCTTTCTGCTAGTATCTTAAAAAATCTTTATGCACGGCTAATGGAACTGTGTTGTGAGTGAGAGAACGCACACGACACGAATGAAACAAAACTGATTTGAAATTGGTTTTGAGCGACTGTGTTTCTAGGTCGCAGGGCAATTACGTTGCATGCTTTTGATGGTGACATCATGAGCAGAGATGTGTACAAATACTTTTCAATAGTTTTTAAATACATACATACATACAAATACCTCATAATACGGCACAATAAAATCCCCTATTATGCTATTCTTAAAAATTCTATACTCACGAAACACTCGTTTTTCGTTTTCGTTGTGGACGGCCTTAAATGTTCTTGCTGTGCAACAGCCATCAAGTCCTCGCTGTGTGGAATTCACAGCAGACTGAAGGTAAACGACTGTGCAGTGTACAGTACAGCACTGACTATGGTGTGTACACATTGCATCCAGCTGTTGGAATTACCATTGTTACGGTTCTTTGGAATGTTAAAACCTGACATAAATATGACTATGAGTCATCTACAAATATTTCATTCTTAAACGGAATTGTTTGGATTTGAAATTCTGGTATTTCTTTATAGTAATTTGGATAATTTACATAATCTAACATTTCTTAACCTTACTTTAAATGTTTTTAATAGACTTGAGACCCTTTTTTTATTTAAAGCATTTATTTCTTCGTAGATAAGCTATAGTATTGAAAGGATGATTTTTATAGATTGTCAGAAGATTTCTTTTATCTTACAGGGCATACTGTTTGCAAGATCAAATAGCCTCGAGACATTTACTAAACTTAATTACATGAAAGATTGTTTAAACAGTAAAATACACATCGACTTGTTGTTTTTGAGATAGTAATCTAACGTGCACTACTCTAATCTGTTTCTAAATCAGTCTCTAAGCTGTATTAGTTATGATAATACCAGATTATTATAAATATTAACTTTACTTAACTCTAGCTGTATTTAAACCACGTTTTGTGTCACAAAGTCATTAATATTCTAATCACGATTTGCAACGAAGCTATATACGAGTTCGTACATGCTCGTATATTAAACTGAACTTGTGAATTTGTACTAAGCCTAGGTAATATGTGATAAAAACTAGTGATGTGAATATGATTGATGGAAAATATCGATGTTTTATTTTATATGATTTACATTACTCCACAAATTAAATTATTAATAACATTTTATTAAATTAACTTAAAAGTATTTATAGAATTTACTTAAATTTAAACTACTGACATCTCTTATATCTGTTTCTTGTTTGCACTATATCTAAGTGTGTGCATCCCTAACATAAAGTGATACAGAACCCTAAAAAGGTCACAACGTAACCCTGTGAAGTATGGACCTACGTACGAGGAATTTGAGAAATGTGTTTTAGAGTTTGTAGAATTTTGAATGCCATCAAATTACTCGCAGATTTCGACAGAGCATATTAATAACAATTCATCATAATAATACTTTAGATAGGTTTGCGTTGGGTTTGATTTGGGTACCAACCCTACGATCTTCTAGACTAGCTGACATGATGGTTTTAGGTTATATAGCGGGGGATATAATTAAAACTATTTTGATGCTACAATATTTTAACCACTTGCGCTTTCAATTAATCTGTGTATTCAGGAGCGTTGAGAAATGTCAATGGTTCTCAGGGGAATAATTAATGAGTGTATTGAAAAATAACTGTGAACGATACATAATAAGGGGTCATGCATTAATTACACTACACGCAAAGGGGTGTTAGGCGAGTATACTAAGTGTGACAAAAGAAAGAGTAGGGATTTACAAATTTTGTGACGTCACAGACAATCTAAAATTCGACATGTAAAAGAAACAAAACCAAAAACAAAATAAAACTAAATTTTCGAATGAGTGACGTCACACTAGACATTACAAGGCAAATGGGTGGTTAAGAAGCAAGAAATTTACGTGACGGAAATGTCCAGTAAACAATTTAGTGACGTCCTATCATTTCCTGTTTTGTGACGTTTCTATCATCTGATCTTTCCGATCGTGACCGTGATACCAACGAATAATAACATTTAAATCTTTAGTAATAAAAAAATTAAGTATATTATGTAAAAGACATACGCATTTCTAAATTTACAAAAAATCTAAACGACATACATTTGTAAATTACTGTTATTAATTTTTAAATTAGTAAATAAGAAATAATGACTCTATTGTGTAAATACAATTCAATAAAGCGAGAAATGTCTTAAGACAACGATTCTAATTTTACAGGTCACTGCATACGAGTAGATGTAATTTGACCTCAATGTCGAAATAATCTGAATACGTAATACGTAGTTGATTGCATGGCAAAGCAAGTTACATCAGCGTAAGATGATGATGAGACAGGTAATGGTGATAGTATCAGAAGAATAAGAAGAAGTAGCGAATCTTTGTTTTTAAAATTGTCATGAGGCAACTATTTCTACCAGTTTTTTCTTCATTAATTTATTTATATGGAACACAAGATCTTAATTATATTCATCATATCTTTATGAAAGAGAAAACCGACTACTTCATGTAGTAGAAATAAATAGATTTGAAGGGCGGAGATAAGAAAAGCTGTTGGAACTATTTTGTAAAAACTGAACTGGGTTTGTGTAACATTTAGACTTGCTTTTGTAATAAGGAAAGTAATGTAACATGATGACATCTTCACAAATTGCTTCAGTGTTACTGCTTGATGGGTCTCTAGGAAAATCCATCATAGGGTGAGCGCACATTGAAGCCACGACTATCTTAAGACAAAAATCTTAGTGTTGTCTTCTTTTTTCAATGTTGTCTTCTACGACAAAAATAATATTATCTTAAGATAGTTGTGCCTTCAGTGTGTGGGTGTCCTTAGGTGTTGATAGATAAATTCTAATGAATAAATCATGTATTATTTTATGTAATATTCTTTACATAACGTTGCGTTATATTATTTACCTAAATTTAACAAATTTTTCTTTTTTCAATATGTTCCGTGTACGATTATATGTATTGTCTTGAATTCAAAGTTTAATTTACTTTATTATTATTTTATTTTTTAATGTTTTTACCATTTGGCACTACATTCTTGTGCCTTAACTCATTTATATACATGTTATTGTGCTTAATTCAATTTTGATCCTTATTAAATCTAAACATTCTCATTTTTTTCAAACGAAAAAAATATATATATTAATCCTTATAAAAATAAAAACAAAACTGCTACTGCTTCACTCCTCCTGCTTCGCTCCTCCTACTACTGTCCCTCCTGTTTCTACTCTGCCATTCCTTTTCTCTATCTTTTTTCTCTTTTTTTTCTCTATCTCCGCCATCTACCTCTTCCCTTCACTTTCGACATTACATTCTTCTGCCTTAAAAAGATTTAAAAAGCTTCAGTGCTAAAGTGCGTTCCTTCTTTTAATTATTTCTGCCATCCATCTGTTCCCTTCCTTGCCCCCTTTTAAGAGCTGCCCAATATTCATTTCACTCACTACTTTTTCCTTACAATCAAACTTAATGAGCCCCAGTGTTTCGTCCTCCGTTCCGCACACTCTACACATTCTTTTCTCTCTACTTTCCCAGTATCTGTTTCGTTTCTCCTCATTTCCCAATCTAAACCTTGCTGTCCTTCTTAAGTTTAATTTACTTTAGAAATTGTAAATTTACAACATAGATAATATTTATTATCTAATAACATTCATTTTTTTATGTTAAATGTAATTTGTGTATAGCGGATGTGACATACAATTTTAAGTGACACCCATTGTAACATTTGTGTTAAGTGGCTAATAGAAGATCAACTTTTTTATCAACCTTGTTTGGTTCTTGTTGTAACCTTGGCTACAAACATTATATTCCTTTGAATACGACAAATTGAATTGACAACAAGGTTGACAACCAAGTTGATAGCTAAATAAATGTAGCATTTTTTAAATTAGTAATTTAGTTTTATTTAACCATTTATAGCTTTTACGATCATATTAATATTTCCTTATAACAAACTTTTCTTTTCTTGTATTTGGTAAATATATTCCGGTATCCATATTCTCTCAACGGCAAAGTTGTTATTCAAGATAATATTAATCATTCTTAAATGAATGTAATTAAACACAAGCCGCGGTAATATTAATGCTTACTTTCACACGAAATAGGAGGTTCTTGTTCACACGGGTTCGCTTTAACGTTTTTACACCAACCTCATCAAGTTCATTTTCTTTTGGCATGCAGGTCTGTACTGCGTTAGATTAATGTTTTAAATTAGTTTTACCATAACTATACTAGAGTCTGTACTCTATATGTAATAAATATATTTACTTTAGACGTTGCCTTTTAGAGGTTTCAATCGAAATTTTGTTTAGCTGAAGATTAAAAGGATTCATACTGTTTCAAATCTTTTTTAAAAACGATGTCAAATATTTACATTCTTTTGGTGCCCCTTTTCAACTTATAAGCTTCAGACGCCTTTGCTAGACACGGTCCGACTCTACCAAATATTATTTTTGCATGTTTAATATTAAATTTAGAAATGTTTTTATTTATTGTTTACAATAAATAAACTCAGCTGTTTTGTGTTTTATAAATAGTATGGAATTTCTAAACTTAAATTTATTTGTATACACAACAATTAGTATTTACATATTTATATGACAGCAGGACAGGAATAACGACATTCTAGCAACAAACAATACTAAAAAATGTAGGGCATGCATGCACGTATGAACAGATAACCTTAAAATTGTTAATAATACGTACATGTTATATAGCACATTAATATAACGTAATATAATTTATATAAATAAGCATGCTTGTGACATGATCTTGACATTGTATTAATTTAACAGCTGCAATTAAATATTCGCGTGAAAATGTATAGAAATCTGTTTTGCTGTTTTCTAACTCGTCTATCATATATAAGTGTAATATATTCAGAGGCGCACTCAGACTGTTGGGCGTTCACAACAATCACACAGTTTTTCCCGTTCCATTTGCTTGCGAGCGTTGAAAAAATAAGGATTGCGATAGTTGATTAAATAGCTCTGTAGCAAAAGCTATATCTACAAATAAAATACATTTTTCATAAAAGAAATATATTCTAAAAGATAATGAATATTGTTTATTTATTAAGTTAGGTTATGGTATGAGGAAAACTGTATAAATGGCAGTCAAATATGAATTAAAATTAATTTTATTAAGCTTATTTAACATCTTTCCGAATCACATAAAGTAATTTTTCTGTCATCGTCATCTTTAACTTTTGGTTCTGGTAACTTTGGTTTTTAAATGCTCAACAACAACCACTACGACCCAACTCTTCAGATGAGTCGTTGTGTGCTTGGCGTGAGCGAAATTAATGACGTCATTAGTGACGTTTTCGAATATTTTGGACGTTGGTAACGCTTAGTGGTAAAATATTTGGGAGCCCTGTTGACAATATAAGTTTGGGACCCATAAACCCATTGTGTATTTGTTATTTGTTATACACCTGATTGTTATTTAATAAAGAATTTCATTTCTACACAATTTCAATTACAATTTCAATGTTTACATTTTTGGGACCACTCAAATCTACATAAATCTAGTCCTATCATTAAGTTTATAGATTTTAAAATGACCTAGTTAGTTAAAAATAAATAGTTCAAAATTAAAGCACTATTCTAGTTTAGAAATTTGAAAAATAGAATACAATTTAAAAGTTTAGACATTTAAAAATATGTCCCCAAAAGGATTTTCCAAAATTTGAATTATTTACGGAGTTATAGCTATTTTAGTGACGGTGCTACTAACTTACTCAAAGCGAAAACGTTTACGAAAAACGCGTTTTTCTAAAAACTACTTTTGAGAACCGATATACTAGAAATTTGGTATATAGATAGCCCCTACCAGAATTAAGTCAAAATTTTGATTTTTACTATTTGTAAAAAAATCCGAAATGTAAAACGAGGACATGCCCTTTTTACCCCTCCATTTCACCAGCCTATAACTTCGGGAATTTAAATTTTTGTGTATTCTTAAAACATCAATAAAATTTTTTATTGGTTTATTGTTATCGGGCTTGAAAGAACGTCGTAATTTTGTGACCGTAGACCAGAATCCTCTTGAAGAAAATGCTAAGAGTAAATATTACACATATTTACAAATCTAAATTGTAATATTGAACAATTGTATAATATTGAAAATGACATTGAACGAACTATACAAGTAATACAAAAAATGTTCCACAGAAATGAAAAAATAAGAAATTTCAGCAGTTCAAACATATGGGGTAAAATTTATAATACTGTTGTAAGTACGCATATGTCGCACTTACCTTTTATTTTTAATGATATTAAATGTTAATTATGTAATAGAATTATATTATGTAAACAGTTTTTGTATTAGTATTAAGATCGTAAAGAATAATTATTTAAGTTTAGCGCTTATAAATATTGTCTCTGGTTTGTGGAGATTAATATTGATTTAATGCTGGTAATTCAGTATTGGCGTTCTGTGATGTGAAATAAATTATTATATATTAAATTGCACAAGACGCTGAAAGCCAGTCTTCTCCTGAGTCTCAAAGCAAGCATTACTATTCGCAACTTCGTACGTATTGAATAGTGAGCACATTTCAACTATTAATTAAATTATAACACTATAGAATTACATTTTGTTTTATATCTGTCATCTTCGTTAATCTAATAAAATACTATTGTAATTAAGTAAGCAGATATAATATTACAACGAATAAATGATATATTTTAATAAAAGTGTTTGTATTAATAGTAATAAAAAGATACTAATTGTTCAACCGTCGCATGTCGCAACGAGGTTACTTTAGACCGCTCAAGTATTCTCTAATTGCAACAATACACCGTCTGAACAAGAATCCTTATTAATCATCTTAAGAAAGATATTCGATTACTACTGTAATTGGTGTTGGAAGTCGTCAACTGAAGAATCTACTACCAGAAGCTAGCATCCCTGCAGAATGTACTAGTAAGCTGAGTAATCTCCTCCAGAACGACAATACGACACAATTTTACAACATTGGTGTCAGGTGGGGTCTCGAAGAGATATTCCTACACATAAATATCCAAGAGGTACGCCCAAAATTTTTTTCTATATATTCTACACCTGGATGCAGATCAATTATTCTGGATACCACTACGTCGATCGATTATTTCCAAGATTGCCGAAGAGTACGAGATAGAACGTCAATTCATCTGTATTTCACATAATTTTTCTACAAGTCCGGTGGATGTAAAACAACAGCCCGCTGAACCAGAAAAAAAGAAATCTTTTGCCCCCAGCGAATGGATGGATGCTTCTAGAACAAATGGAATAATCTAAACTGATGTTAATCGTTTCCAGAACCCTGCACACAGCTGTACATAGATCAAAATCGAAAGTTTTTTTTGTTAAGTATAATAAGACAGTATCTTTTTATCTTGTATACAATTATTATCATAAATTGATAATTGTATTTTTTTCTATTAGTAGCATCCTTGTAATTCATTGAAGCTATTATTTTTTTAGTATTATATTCAATACTTTTGAATATTTGCTATAACCTATCTATTAGTAGCATCCTTGTAGTTCATTGAAGCTATTATTTTTTTAGTATTATATTCAATACTTTTGAATATTTGCTATAACCTATCTATTAGTAGCATCCTTGTAATTCATTGAAGCTATTATTTTTTAGTATTATATTCAATACTTTTGAATATTTGTTATAAAATAACAATTTTGTAGCATCATTGTTCAATATTTTTAGTATTATATCCAATACTTTTGAATATCTACTATAATATTTCCTATAATTGTTTCTACAATTATATTAATTCATGTTTAATATTTTTAGAACATCTTTATGAACGAGAAAGAATTTTGAAAAGGAGAAGTAAAGAGCTGAAGCAGTTAGATAGCAGTCTGTTCAATCAGAGAGACTACCTTCCTGTTACAACTGCGGTGTCTGAGCCCCATCGGAAATTTCCAGTGAGTTACTGTTTTCGCTAACAATTTTTCCTTGTCAGAATCCTATTTTTCGGAGAGTCGTTTATTGGTACAAAATAATCTTTAGTCTGTATATTATATATAACTTTAATTAAGTACTATGGCACCGAACGTTCATTCACTCACACTAGTTGAGAATACAATCAATCTAATTAATGAGTTTTCAAAAAATCTAGAAGTCCAATCAACATCCTTAACAATAGTTGAATTAAAAATCAAAAACTTAGACAAAGCTTGGGTTAAATATAGTAGTATCGTAGAAGCATTGCTTCCAACTCTAAAAAATGAAGAAGCTTCGGCTATCGTTAGTAAGTCTATAGAAGTTGAAAGTATTTATGACGACACTCTTATTTACTTGTTGAATTATAAGCAAACATTTGAGAATGATACACATATTGTAGACGACTCAAAAAGTATAGATTCAATAAAAAATCTGAACTTAAGTCCAATGCAACTAACCGTTTTTGATGGAGAATATATTAATTGGCAAAGTTTTATGGAATTATTTACAAATTTAATTCGTAATAATAGTAAACTATCAAGCATTGAAAAAATGCATTATTTAAAGTTAAATTTGTCAGGAGAACCACTCAAACTCATAAAGAATTATCCTTTAACAAATGATAATTACGAAATTGTTTGGAACATCCTTTGTAAACGTTATGATAACAAGGTAGCACTTATTGAAACCTGTTTAAACAATTTAATAAACTACAATGTTATACGTTTAGAGTCCGAAATCAATATCAAAAAACTACTAGATGAAATTAATGAATCGATTAGAGCATTAACCGAATTGGGGATATATTCTAATCATTCAGATTTTATGTTAATACATATTTTAAAGACCAAATTAGATTTTAATTCGTCAAAGGAATGGGAAAACAGAAATAATTCTGAATTACCAACCTTAAATGAATTTACAGAGTTTCTGGAGAGACGGTGGCGCAATCTAGAAAGAAGAAGGCATATTAAAGTCAAAACATATCCAAGCGTTCCTAATTCTAATAGTAAACCAGTTTCAAGCAAGCAAATTCCTAATAAGGTCGAAACAAAAACTAAAAATTTGTTCTGTAACCATTGTAAGAAAAGTGGTCATACAGAAAAGTATTGTTTTATTAAGAAGGAAAATCTAGATACGGGTAACCCTATTGCTCAAGTTAATACTTGTAGGGAGGCCACAATTTTATCAGAACCTTCTACTTGTTGTGAAAGATCGAAACATCTTATATCTGATGGTTCTCAAGTATCTTTTACTAACAAGACACAACACAATTCAAATAATGAATTATGTTTTTTTTATGATTTTGATGAGATCAATACGGGTAATTTAAAAAATAATAATGATATTCTAAGTTTTGACAGTAAAAATAAAAATGTTAAGGCTAAGCAAACAGCTGACACTGTCCAATTCAAGATGGTCGCAGCCAAAGCTAAAACCGTATCATTTTTATTAGATACTGGTTCTCAAATCTCCTTGATTAAACAAAATATTTTAAATAACAATGTCAGAATTAATAATAAATCTAAAATTCTATTGAAGGGTATTTCTGAAGGCACGCCTTATACCTTAGGTTCACTGAAAACTTCTATAATTTTAGATAGTAATAAGTCGAAACAAACTTTACAGGTTGTGTCAGAAAATTTCCCCATTAAACACGATGGAATTATAGGGTTAGATATTTTACGGAAACTAAATGCAGTAATTAATCTAAAAATGAACAGTGTACAATTCTCAGAATGTGGCAAAGTAATTGAGCTCCCACTTATAAATATAAACAATATCGTTTTACCAGCACGTACGAGGAAGATAATTCCTATGTCAGGTTCTACAGTAGGAGTTTGTGTAGCCAGGGAATTGTTACCTGAAGTTTTTTTAGCTAATGCATTAATCAAGCCCGTCAAAAATATTTTCTATATTTCAATAATAAATTCTTCAATAAAAAATATAATACTTAGTAATTTCAAACCGAATATCATACCGATAGATCAATTTAGTATTTACCATTTTTCAAAATCAAGTCCTAACAACCGTAAGGAACTTTTATTAAACAATTTAAATCTTTCACATGTCAATTCAGAATTAGTAACAGAATTAATAGAAATCTGTGACAGCTTTAATGACATATTTTTTTTACCGGGAGACAAGTTATCTTGTACGAGCGCATTAAGTCATAAGATAAAGATTAATTCTTCTAAACCCGTTAACGTTAAACCGTATCGATTGCCCCATGCGCAAAAAGAGATTGTGGAAAAGCATATTCAGGAACTGTTGGTCAACAACATAATTGAAGAAAGCGACTCACCCTATAACGCACCTTTATTAGTAGTACCAAAAAAACCAGATGCGTTAGGTAATAAACAATTCCGCGTAGTAGTCGATTTCCGTAAACTTAACGAGCAGACAACAAGTGACGCCTATCCTTTGCCTCTTATACATGATATACTGGACCAACTTAGTGGTGCAAAATTTTTCTCTACCCTTGACTTAGCAAGCGGTTTTCACCAGGTCCCTATGCTTCCCGAAGATAAAGAGAAAACAGCATTTAGTGCGAACTTTAAACACTATCAATTTGTAAGAATGCCATTCGGACTTAAAGGAGCCCCCCCCATGTTTCAGAGACTTATGTCTCACGTTCTCACAGGTTTGCAAGGAATAGATTGCTTAATCTATCTGGACGATGTAGTCATTTTTGGAAAAAACATTTCTGAGCACAACCAAAGATTAAAAAACGTTTTTTCTAAATTACGGGAACATAATTTGAAGCTCCAACCATCCAAATGTAACTTTCTACATAAAGATTTGATTTATTTAGGTCACGTTATTAATGAAACAGGTATTCTACCAGATCCTTCTAAAGTAGAAGCAATAAAGAATTTCCCCATTCCAAACAGTCCTAAACAAATTAAAACATTTTTGGGTATGTCTGGTTATTATCGCCGACATATACCGCATTACGCAGAGATAGCCAAACCACTATATAATGCAGCAAACAGTAATGTTAAAGTATTAGAATGGTCAGACCAATGCGACGAATCATTTAAAACTTTAAAAAATAAATTAACCATATCACCTGTTTTGCAATACCCGGACTTTAGTAAAAATTTCGTTGTAACCACGGATGCAAGTAAATATGCTATAGGTGCAGTCCTTTCACAAGGTACTATTAAGGAAAGCCACCCAATAGCATATGCTTCAAAAACTCTAAATAAGGCACAACAAAATTACACAACTACTGAACGTGAGTTATTAGCAGTAGTATGGGCTGTGGCTCATTTTAGACCCTATCTCTATGGAAAGTTTTTTAGTATCGTAACAGACCATCAAGCCTTGACTTGGTTAATGAGTATTAAGGACCCGAGTTCTAGACTTATGCGTTGGCGGATAAAACTAGAGGAATATAATTACGAAGTAATATATAGACCAGGTAGTTCGATTCCACACGTAGATGCCCTAAGTCGCGTATACTCACTTCAGGTTGAAACAATGGATGTCACATACGAAAATTATTTAGAAATAATTAAAAATAAAATTATCATAAACAATAAAGTAATTGAACATGATAAAAGTTTATATGACGCACCGACGTCATTTTCATTAGTAGATTTTGTATCAAAAGATTTTAAAAATTCAATTGGAAATTCTCCTGAATTAATCAATAAATTTAGTAGTATCAATGCATTTCTAATACAAGAAAAAGAAGTATCAGAAATTGCATATGTTGAAATTGATACTAGATTTATTATCTGTTTAATAATTAAGGAATTTCATTTTAATCTACCAAATTATAAAGAAATATTTTTGGCATTAGTGAATCTGAAAAACTTTTGTACTTTACACAAAATTACTAACATAGCTATGAACAGGTTCGAGTCTGAACTAAGTAAATTAGATTTTGCCCAGTTACGAACTATGATCAGACATATCTTTGATAAAACAAATATAATAGTACACATTTATAATGACAATATACTTAAAATTAGTGACCCTGAGTTAATAAACAATGTAATTTCGGAATTTCATGTTAATCCCACAGCAGGCCACTTAGGAGTTTCTAAAACAATTAAACGATTAAAATCACACTTTAAATTTCCAAGTATGATTAGAAAAGTTAAAAATTTTATTAGACAATGTGTATCATGTCAAAAGAATAAAGTGTGCAAATTAAATAAATGCCCATTAACAATTACATCGACTTCGAAACATAGTTTCGAAAGGTTGGCTTTGGACATAGTATATCTTCCCAAGAAAGACGACAACGACAAATACAAATACTTACTAACAATACAGGATGACCTTACTAAATTTACGGAAGCTATTCCTATTATAAACCAGGAGGCAAATACTGTCGCGAAAGCATTAGTAACTAACGTTATTTGTAGGTACGGAGTTCCTAATATGATCTTAACAGACCAAGGAACAAATTTCATGTCAAAAATTTTTAAAGATATATGCAAATTGTTAAAAATTAAACAATTAAAAACAACAGCATTTAGACCAGCAACCAACGGTGCCTTAGAAAGAGTTCATAGAACCCTTGCCGAGTATCTAAGGAATTTTTGTAAAAAGCAGGATGATTGGATAAATTGGATTCCCTATGCAATGTTCGTGTATAACACAACTCCGCATACAGCGACCGGTTTTACTCCTTTCGAACTAATTTATGGACATAAGGCAAATCTGCCTTCAATTTTTTATAAAGAACCAATTGAGGTAAATACTTATAATAATTTTATAGTAGAACTCAAACACAGGTTACAAGTAGCGAGGGAACTTGCTATAAATAACTTGGTTAAAAGCAAAGAAAAAACAAAATTATATTTTGATAAAAGGGTCAATTCTCTTTTCACACCTGAAGTAAACGAACTAGTTTTATTAAGAAATGAACAGTTACCAACTAAAGGACAGTCAAAAAAACTTTTACCCTTATACGTAGGACCGTATAAAGTTACTAAAATTATATCCCCTGTTAATACAGAAATACTAATTGGTAAAAAACATACGGTAGTTCATAATAATAGGTTGAAGAGATTTTGTACCAATGAATAAAAACTTGACGAATGAAATGGATTTTGTCAGGGATGATTGTTTTGTGGAGCAGTGTTAACTCTATACGATGGGATCAGAATCGTTGTCGACACTTTGCTTCTCTTTTTGTTTTTTTCTAGAATTGTAACTCGTATATTTTGTTTTTATACGTGTCCCTTTTTTTTTGAAAGGGGGTGTTGTGATATGTACGACATCTCCCCTATCACAATTTTTCCTTTTTCTTTTCCTTAGAGCAGAAACGCATATGTTTTGTTTTATATGCGTTCCTTTTCTTTGGTTGAGGAGTGTTGTAAGTACGCATATGTCGCACTTACCTTTTATTTTTAATGATATTAAATGTTAATTATGTAATAGAATTATATTATGTAAACAGTTTTTGTATTAGTATTAAGATCGTAAAGAATAATTATTTAAGTTTAGCGCTTATAAATATTGTCTCTGGTTTGTGGAGATTAATATTGATTTAATGCTGGTAATTCAGTATTGGCGTTCTGTGATGTGAAATAAATTATTATATATTAAATTGCACAAGACGCTGAAAGCCAGTCTTCTCCTGAGTCTCAAAGCAAGCATTACTATTCGCAACTTCGTACGTATTGAATAGTGAGCACATTTCAACTATTAATTAAATTATAACACTATAGAATTACATTTTGTTTTATATCTGTCATCTTCGTTAATCTAATAAAATACTATTGTAATTAAGTAAGCAGATATAATATTACAACGAATAAATGATATATTTTAATAAAAGTGTTTGTATTAATAGTAATAAAAAGATACTAATTGTTCAACCGTCGCATGTCGCAACGAGGTTACTTTAGACCGCTCAAGTATTCTCTAATTGCAACAATACACCGTCTGAACAAGAATCCTTATTAATCATCTTAAGAAAGATATTCGATTACTACTGTAATTGGTGTTGGAAGTCGTCAACTGAAGAATCTACTACCAGAAGCTAGCATCCCTGCAGAATGTACTAGTAAGCTGAGTAATCTCCTCCAGAACGACAATACGACACAATTTTACAACAATACATAGGATATTATATTTACAAACATATTAATAGTGAAAAACGATGGGAGGCGTGGGTGGTAAGGGGTAGAAAATTTTACAGTTTACTTCAGCCACATTACCAACACACAGAACAGCAAGCTGGTGGAGTAAATGAGTTATGATGACGGCAAACCCCATGTGCTGGAACTCTCGTAGCTTGGGCACAGTGTGCATTGAGCAATACCAACTATCGCATCCAGCCATTAATCAAATTGTACATTTTTCGATGACATTTGGGGCTGATCAATAGAAACCGCTACGTTTAATTGAATTTAGTAGAATGCGGCTCGGACTGCCAGTTGGAGCACACAGATAATAAATGGCATCGAAATGGAAGCTGTTGATAACAATCAGGATTATTTTACAAAAACAACTAATACAGGTATAGCTCGTACATCGATGTATTAGGATTTTCTTAGTAGTAGTAGGTGTACCAAGTTATACATGGGAGCAGCATTAATCATATTTAAAAACCCACACACACACATGTGTGACTAATTAAGACTAACCGTATTCACTGGGTAAACAATGCTGCGCAGCTTCACGCAATCTACTATCTTTCTTATTTGATTTTGGTGACGCAACAGCAATCCCGAGCGGAAGTGACAACAACAGTGACGTTACATTATTACTGATAAAAAAAAAACCAGTAAATCTAAACACAATAAACCGCGATATGAAAATTACGTCACAAGGAATAAATATAAAAATGATTGGAATTCCAAAAATTAAATATATGTCATTGATAAGATCGAAAACCCCTGTGAAGTCAGATCTACATTTTTAGAGAAAAACATTTCCGGTAGACTAATGTTTTAGGGTTCGAGTTACGAATCAAGGCTATATGTTATGGGTTTGATTGTTTCAAATTTAAATTGATTAAGTGTTATAATCATAAAATGTCAACATTATAAGAAATCGTGGGTGATAAGACTCAAATAAACTTAAAAGAAATGGTATATTTGACAGATTATTAATTTATTTTGAAACTTTAAAATATCGGTTTTTATATTGTTGCCGTGTTGCCAATGTGTAAGCCTCATTCCCACTCACTGTTTTGATATTTAATTTCCTTTTCACATTTGTGTTTCAATTTAAGTTTAGTTAATTTAGTTGATGCGTATGCATCGTTAGTAATATAAATTTTGACAAAATTGTATGTGAAATAATTAAAATTGCTATTTTTAATTACAATTAGTAATAAAAATTGTTTTCACCTTTATATTTTTTAAAAACTGACATTAAACTTCTTTTAAAAGTAAATCCTACTACATTTTGATAGATTGCCACATTTTGGAGGTTATAATATAATATAGTTTTCCTTAATTTAATATTTTTAATTTAAAATATTGGACCTTGAAAGGTTCTAAAAAAACTAAGAAAACTTAAAAAATAAATTAAATTAAAAATGGTACTGTGAATTACTACGCGTATTGCCATATGCTAAACAATTTAAATTAAATACAAAATACAAAATAAAATTAAAGCAGTGAGTGGGAATGATACTTAAATCTTCAAGTTTTAGAAAATCTTAAGGTACCATTTTATATAGAATAAGTTTGCATTTCCAAAAAAAAGAGGTATGCATATAGGAACTTTAAAATGCTGAGTATCTACTGGCAAAGAGCCAAGTATAGATCGTGAAATGTCATCTATGTTTAAGATGGTCTAAATCTAAAGCACGATTCAGACTAATAATGATAAGACAAGTAATAATATTTTTGGCAAGAACAAGAAACTAAATAAACACAATCAAAAGCTACTTTACAGATAACAGCGAATAAAAAAGCCACCAAAAAACAAACACATAATTTATACATAATAAATAGACATAAGAACGATAGTTTCATTAAAAAATAGGACAACAAAAACATATCCCAAAAATCGTCTCTTCTTTTCTCGCCTCTGGATAAGTTTAATTTTATGTACGCGTTTCTCAAGTGTGCATTTTTCTAAATATTCATCTTTTAATTATTTACACGTCTTATATGATTTTGATTTACGGTAAGATCGTGCTTTATATAACTGCATGCTGCATTATATAAAAAGCAGCATTATAATCTAATTGTAATAAAACTATCCATTAATTTCACTTATATTATAATTAACTAAGTTAAACTTTATGACATTTTCAATAAAACCATTAATCTTTTTATAAATACTATGAGTATTTATTTACATACTCATTCTGAGTAATTTTATTCATAAACTGTTAATAGAAAGAGAAACAAACATTCGTCGCAATGAGAGAGAAAGTGTTGTCTATATTTTAATAATGAATATTTGTAACCATGAATACAAATTGCGATAAAAATTGTTGTATAAGTCATATCTAACGAACATAAATCAAATAAATTGATTATACAATGGTGGCACTATTCTATTTGCAGTCATTGCTTGTATTGAGTTCAAAGCAGACATCTGGATCTGGACGTACTCGTAACGTTGAACCTCCAGTGACGTTCTACTGATTATAATAATGACTCATATTCAATCATTGTAAAATACAATATTTGATATTTTTATTTTGAAATAACCTCACTTCTTGGAATTCGATTTGTATATTTTTAGACATCCTGTTGGAACCCATAAAGCAAGTTAATGGCACGTAATGGCTTTTTAGTCGTAGGTTCTTAATAAATTTAAATTATACTGCCTATAAGTTATAACTAGCCTTGCAACAGGGCTGTAGTTAGGTCACTGAATACGAATTACAAAACACTTTTATTTCGTAATTGTTTTATAATGAGAGATACCTGAAATGATTTGCTTAGAAATGACAAAAACGCCCTGTTGTGCGTGCACCCAGTGCATCTCTGAACGTCCTAACTGTTAAAATTACCTGCCGAACTTGATGGCTTTGTAAATATTATTACAACTTCCTCCATTCATAAAAATAAACAACCTTAAAATATGTTATTGACAAGGGATGGTATTTCCTCAAGAATTCTCCGTCAAAGCGTGAGAATATTATCGTTAATACTCAATTTAAATAATTTATATTTAAACATCGTTATTAAATTATGAATTCATTAAAAACTTCTACTTAGCAAAACATAGAGAGAAAGAAACGTTACGTTCTGTTTTTCATATTCATTACTTTTCATTATTAAATTAAAATTAAAATTTCTTTTAAAGAAAGTGAATATATTTATCACAGACTGATTGTTCTTGAAATAACTTCAATGTTTTTATTATGAATCTAATATAATTTTATGAAAAACAAGTCAACACACGCACGCACCTACTGATGGGATGGTTCTACACTATAAAGAGAATTAGAAATCTTCATTCCTAGCTCTGTAGGCGTTAATCTATGTTTATAGTTTTTTTTAAATGTATCAAGGTTAAATATGATACATTTTTAGAACAGACACAATGTGATATAGTAGTCTATTGTTATTTGTATTCTGTTAAAGTGTATAAACCTAGATTAGTAGACAGCTTGTATTAATATCTGTGGAATAGTAGAAAAATAGACGCCAAAAGTGACGTTGATGACTTGCTCAGAGTAACTCAAATAATTATACTGATCTCGCTACGTCCAACCTCTCTGCCTTTCAATACGATGTATTGAAGTTTTTGCACATATCACTCTTTATCATGAGCCTTAAATGTTCCTACTTTAATGTTTATTAATAAACAACTATACTGAAAAATCTGTAGTTCGTACCTCCGTGCTCATAATATGGTTCTTACGTACGTAAATCAAAGTACCGCCGTATGTTTTACATGGAATAATATGTATCCTATCTATTTAGGATGCATACAACTTCGTAAAAAAAGGTGCGGAGTCCTTTTTATACTTTCTATATCATGGACAAACTGGAAAACGATATAATTGTTGTGAGTAGATTCGAAGGCGGATGTTACACCTGACATCAATGTTGTAAAAAGAGGTCGGATTGTCGTTCTAGAAGGAGATTACTCAGCTTGCCAATACATCACGTTGTGTTGCTAGTTTCTGGAAGTAGACTCTTCAGTTGACGATCATCCACCTTCTTGAATTACTCACGTTGATAAGAATTAACTCTTTTAAGATGATTAATAGGATTCTTGTTAAGACGGTGTATTGTTGCAATTAGAGAATACTTGAGCGGCCTAAAGTATAACCTCGTTGCAACATACGACGGTTGAACAATTAGTATCTTTTTATTACTATTAATACAAACACTTTTATTAAAATATATCATTTATTCGTTGTAATATTATATCTGCTTACTTAATTACAATAGTATTTTATTAGATTAATGAAGATGTCAGATATAAAACAAAATGTAATTCTAGTGTTATAATTTGATTAATAGTTAAAATGTGCTCACTATTGAATACTTAGATGTTACAATTGGAGTATTGTACGAACGAAGTACAATTAGTAAACACTTGGTTGAGACTCAGGAGAAGACTGACTTTTAGCGTCTTGTGCAATTTAATATATAATAATTTATTTCACATCACAATGTGCCAATACTGAGTTACCAGCATTAAAATAATATAAAATCTCCACAGACCAGAGTCAATGTTTACAAGCGCTAAATACAAATAATTATTTATTACAATATTAATACTAAAATTAAAGATAACATAATATAATTCTTATAAAATAAATAACATTTATATTAAAAATAGGAAGGATAAGTACGACTTATGCGTACTTACAACACCCTTCAACCCTAAAAAAGGAACGCATATTAAACAAACATATGCGTTTCTTTCCAAGAAAAAGAAAAAGGAAGATAGGACGATGTCGTACTATCGCAACACCCCCTTCCAAAAAAAGGGACACGTATAAAAACAAAATATACGAGTTACAATTCTGGAAAAAAAACAAAAAGAGAAGCAAAGTGTCGACAACGATTCTGATCCCATCGTATAGAGTTAACACTGCTTCACAAAACAATCATCCCTGACAAAATCCATCTAACACGTCAAGGTTTTGTTGATTGGTACAAAATCTCCTTAATCTATTCCTATTAACTACCGTATACTTTCTAGGTGAAAAAAAAGAATTGACCCTTCTATCAAAATTTAATTTAAATTTTGGTTTATTACTAGTAAATTTATTTGTAACTAAATCAATCGTAGAAGAATATTCTGCACCACTAAATTGGTCTAGTATGTCATGTACGAGAGGCAAAGTATAAACATCACTTGTCGTCTGTTCATTAAGTTTACGATAGTCGATTACAACGCAAAATTGTTTGTTCCCCGACACATCTGCTTTTTTAGGTACCATTAACAGAGGTGCGTTAAACTGTGAGTCGCATTTTTCAATAATGTTGTTAGCCAACAGTTCTTGAATATGCTTCTCAACAATTTCTTTATGCGCATGAGATAATCTATGCGGCTTAATGTTTACAGGGTTAGGTGAGTTACTCAGTGCACTCGCACAAGATAACTTATCTACCGGGAAAAAAAATATGTTATTAAAATTATTACAGATTTCCATTAAATCTGTTAAGTATTTTGAATTAACATTTGAAAAATCTATATTATTAAATAAAAGATGTCGTAAGGATCTTTTAGGATCGTTAGGATTTCTTTTCAAAAAATGGTAAAAATTAAATTTATTTATTGGAATAATATCTGGTTTAAAATTGTCAAGTATTACATCTTTTGCTGAGGAATTAGTTATTGATATATAAAAAGTATTATTAACAGGATTAATTAATGCGTTGGCTAAAAAAACTTCAGGTAGCAATTCCTTGGCTACACAAACTCCTACCGTAGAACCCGACATAGGAATTAATTTCCTAGTACGTGCTGGAACTATGATAATACTGTTTATGTTCAATAATGGGAATTCAAATATTTTGCCATGTTGTGAGAATTGTACGCTGTTTGTTTCCAAATTAATTACTGCTTTAAATGTACGTAAAATATCTAATCCTATGATTCCATCATGCTTAATGGGGAAATCCTCTGACACAACCTGAAAAGTATGTTTCGACCTAGAACTATCTAAAATTATAGAAGTTTTTAGTGAACCTAAAGTATAAGGCGTGCCTTCAGAGATTCCCTTTAATAACACTTTAGATGTACTATCTATTTTGATATTATTTTTTAAAATATTTTGTTTAATTAAAGAAATTTGAGAACCAGTGTCCAATAAAAATGATACAGTCTTTGCTTTGGCTGCGACTATTCTGAATTGAACAGTGTCAGCTGTTTGCTTGTCAATAACATTTTCATTGTTACAGTTAAAATTTGTTATATCATTGGTATTTTGTATTTCTTTAATCTCAATATTTTTATTTAAACTATTAAATTTACGTAAATGGTGATTATAAAAAGAACGTGAATTTTGTTTTGTATTTTTAGTAAAAGATACTTGAGGACCATCAGATTCAAGATGTCTCGATCTTTTACAATAAACAGAAGGTTTTGAAAATACCGTATCTCTCCTACAAATATTAATTTGCGCGACAGGATATACCGTATCCGCATTTTCCTTCTTGATAAAACAATATTTCTCTAAATGACCATTTTTTTTACAATAGTTACAAAAAAAAGTTTTAAATTTTGTTTCGACTTCGTTAGCAAATTGTTCACTTGAAACTGGTTCACTACTAGAAATAGAATGACTTGAATCTGTTTTAAATTCAACATGCCTTCTTCTTTCTAGAGTGCGCCACCGTGTTTCAAGAAAATTCGTAAAATCATTTAGGGTTGGTAATTCAGAAGTATTTCTGTTTTCCCATTCCTTTAATGTGTTAAAATCTAACTTGGTCTTTAAAAAATGTATAAAAATAAAATCTGAATGATTAGAATATATTCCCAACTCGGTTAATGCTCTAATCGATTCATTAATTTCGTCTAAAAATTTTTTGATATTAGTTTCTGATTCTAAACGTATAACATTGTAGTTTATCAAATTGTTTAAATAGGTTTCAATAAGTGCTACCTTGTTATCATAACGTTTACAAAGGATGTTCCAAACAATTTCATAATTATCGTTTGTTAAAGGATAATTCTTTATGAGTTTGAGTGGTTCTCCTGTCAAATTTAATTTTAAATAATGCATTTTTTCAATGTTTGATAGTTTGCTATTATTACGAATTAAATTTGTAAATAATTCCATGAAACTTTGCCAATTAGTATATTCTCCATCAAAAACGGTTAGTTGCATTGGACTTAAGTTCAGATTTTTTATTGAATCTATGCTTTTTGAGTCGTCTACAATATGTGTATCATTCTCAAATGTTTGCTTATAATTCAACAAGTAAATAAGAGTGTCGTCATAAATACTTTCAACTTCCATAGACTTACTAACGATAGCCGTAGCTTCTTCATTTTTTAGAATTGGAAGCAGTGCTTCTACGATACTACTATATTTAACCCAAGCTTTATCTAAGTTTTTGATTTTTAATTCAACTATTGTTAAGGATGTTGATTGGACTTCTAAATTTTTTGAAAACTCATTAATTAGATTGATTGTATTCTCAACTAATGTGAGGGAATGAACGTTCGGTGCCATTGTACTTAATTAAAGTTATATATAATATACAGAATAAAGATTATTTTGTACCAATAAACGACTCTCCGAAAAATAGGATTCTGACAAGGAAAAATTGTTAGCGAAAACAGTAACTCACAGGAAATTTCCGATGGGGCTCAGACACCGCAGTTGTAACAGGAAGGTAGTCTCTCTGATTGAACAGACTGCTATCTAACTGCTTCAGCTCTTTACTTCTCCTTTTCAAAATTCCCTCTCGTTCAAAAAAGATGTTGTTCTAAAAAAATATTAACATAAATTAGTATAATTGCGGAAACAATTATAAAAAATATTATAGTAAATATGCAAAAGTATTGGATATAATACTAAAAAAAATTAATAGCTTCAATGACAAACAATGATGCTACAAAAATACTTAGGTTATAGCAAATATTCAAAAGTACTGAATATAATACTAAAAAAAAATTATAACCACGTTAATAATGATGCTAATAAAAAATACTTGGATATAGCAAATATTCAAAAGTACTGAATATAATACTAAAAAAAATGATAGCTTCATTAATAACGTTGCTATATAAAAAAAAATACAATTATCAATTTATAGTAATAATTATATACAAAAAAAAGATACTGTTCTATTATACTTAAAGATTTTCTTATCAGTGATTATGATCTATAAACAGCTGTGTGCAGGGCTCTGGACGCGACCAACATTGATTTAGATTATTCCAAATGTTCTAGAAGCATCCATCCATTCCCGGGGCGGCAAAAGATTTCTTTTTCCAGGTTCAGCTGGCTGTAGTTTTTGCATCCGCCGGACTTGTAGAAAAATTATGTGAAATACAGATGAAATGATATTCTAGCTCGTACTCTTCGGCAATTTTGGAAATAATCGATCGGCGTAGTGGTATCCAGATTTATTGATTTGCATCCAGGTGTAGAATATATAGAAAAAAAATTTTGGGCGTACCTCTTGGATATTTATGTGTAGGAATATCTCTTCAAGCCTCACATCTGACACCATTTGTTGTAAGTAAGGTTGGTAGTCAGATGTAAAAAATGTGTGAAGATGCTGATGGTCGTTCTAAAGGCGATTACTCAGCTTGCTAATACATCACGCAGTGTTGCTAGTTTCTGGAAGTAGATTCTTCAGTTTGACGATCATCCACCTTCTTGAATTACTCACGTTGATAAGAATTAAGTTTCTTTAAGATGAATAACAGGATTATTGTTAGGACGGTGTATTGTTGCAATTAGAGAATACTTGAGCGGTCTAAAGTAACCTCGTTGCGACATACGACGGTTGAACAATTAGTATCTTTTAAATACTATTAATACAAACACTTTTATTAAAATATATCATTTATTCGTTGTAATATTATATCTGCTTACTTAATTACAATAGTATTTTATTAGATTAATGAAGATGTCAGATATAAAACAAAATGTAATTCTAGTGTTATAATTTGATTAATAGTTAAAATGTGCTCACTATTGAATACTTAGATGTTACAATTGGAGTATTGTACGAACGAAGTACAATTAGTAAACACTTGGTTGAGACTCAGGAGAAGACTGACTTTTAGCGTCTTGTGCAATTTAATATATAATAATTTATTTCACATCACAATGTGCCAATACTGAGTTACCAGCATTAAAATAATATAAAATCTCCACAGACCAGAGTCAATGTTTACAAGCGCTAAATACAAATAATTATTTATTACAATATTAATACTAAAATTAAAGATAACATAATATAATTCTTATAAAATAAATAACATTTATATTAAAAATAGGAAGGATAAGTACGACTTATGCGTACTTACAACATAATATACACTTTTATTTTTTTCAATATAGTGGTGTGTTGATAAATATTACAGTATAAGCTTCCTTCATGATGAAATGGTTACTGCGGAACAACTCCAATATATCCTACTAAAAAAGTCGACGTTTTAAGTAGTCGGTTGCAGTGTAAGAAACCTTTAGGATCTTTGAATAAGTATGTTATGTTAATTTGTCAATGGCTCACATGGATAGACTGATTGCAAATGCAAGCCCGAACCGAATGAGAATGCAACTGTGTTGTTAATGAGAGAACGCACGTTAATTTGATTGATTGGTTTTGACAACGTTTTGAGCGACTGTGTTTCTTGGTCGCAGGGCAATTATGTTGCATGCTTTTGATGGTGACATCATGAGCAGAGATAGTATTTAAATACATACATACAAATACCTCATAATACGACACAATAAAATCCCCTATTATGCTATTGTTAAAAACTCTATAGAGTCACTTCGTTCGCGGCTAGTTTACAATCAGTCGGCCCGTGTGCAGACGGCCTTAAAGTACATATATATAATTCAAGAAACATATAATTATTTCCTAATATTCGTAAATTAAATGTCAAGTATTTTGTGTGAGAGTCGAGAGTATAGAAATAATGTTCACTAGACAGTTTTCAATAGAAAGAGTAAACCTGAGATAGCCTTCATCACATCAATACAATATATTTATAGAGTAAAGTATATTTATGTAAACAAAGAAGTGTTAAGTATAGTTCTAAATATAGCAACAATGTTCTAATGGAACTAATTATATGATATACACGGATCTGTTTGTATTCTCGTCCTTGAACTGCTCTTAGCAGTCACACTTTTAGAAGCACTGTATATTTTTTGCATTATCATTGTTTTGTCCACCTTTGTTATTGTTATTACAAATAATTACATTCTATTTAATATCTAAAGTATATTTTACATTTGCATTTGTTCCTAAGTTACGTAACGATAACAAAGTACGATATATCGTGGGATTTGGAATGAAGTTTTTTTTGACGTTAAAATACAATTATTCAGATCAAAGCCGGCCAAAAAGTAATGGTTACTCGAAAATGAAATGTATTATAGTTAAATTTGATTTAAAATAGTCATACATCCCATTCAAGAGTTTTAACTAAGTATCTTTGCGCTTCTTTTAGATTTCGAGTTTTACACTATGTAGAATGAAAGCTGTTAATGTCACTAATGTAATTACGTCCTCTCCTGTTCAAATTTCTGCGGACGCTCTTGGCAGTAAGTATCTAGATACATTCGGTAACTATATTTGTTTTTAGGTTATGTTATTTGTATCTAAATAATAAATAGCTATTTTGTTTCATTGAGCTAAAAGTATATAATTAATACGTCTATTTACGGCGTAGGGTTCAATAATTCCAAGGAGTACAGTTTCAAATTAATCAGGAAAATTCTAAAATTACTGTCATCATCACTTACCTTATTTTAAATTAAAATTGATTTTGATATCAGATACAACATAAAATTGAGTTGCTTGAAGGTAGTTGTCACCTTGTCTGTATACAGTGTGTAGTATGCGTTTCTTCATTAATAACCATATTCTTGGTATACAAATGATGATAAATTACTACAACCTGCTCGGTCTTTGTTGACAAACATGAAGTGATCACATGACAGTTATTAATTACCTTCAAATATTCATACAGAAAGCTCGTGTACGTGAGGATATGGATATGGTGGTAAAGTCTAAATAATTTACAAGAATTTATGGTCTTTTTACACAAGTTCTGAGGTACAAAGTATAATACGTTGAAAAAATACAACAACATGCTTTAAAGCAGTGATTTTTAACTTTTGATACATTACAAGACACTTTTTATATTAAGATATTGAAAGCCAATGGTCCACGAATACTGGAGTGGGGATACATTCAATTTTATTTATTTATATTAATGTACAACATATTAAGTTTATTGTGTGAAAATTTGAAGTTGATTGGAGTAAAACTGTCAAAGATATAGAGTTTGAAGTGTTCACCTTTCTGTTCATTTTTCGTCTTTGTTTCAAACTTTTAAACGCGTTTTTCTCAAACTTAGCTTTTTCAGAGTAGGTGCCCTCTCTAGCTCAAAATCTACTCCACCAATCCATTTTAAATTTTGCACACTCTTTCTTTAAATAAATGCCGAGATAACGATGTCGAGTTTTTTTAAAATAATTTTTAATGTATTTTAAAATAACAAAGTTTCTGATTTTTTTCATGAAAAATTGATATTTCGACTTCGAAGTGCTGTAAAAAATTGAAAAATCAATAATAAAAAGACTCAACAAAGTTACCTGCAGAATCATTTTGACTTTTTGATTTCAAATAATCCAGTGATGAGTTATGAGTGAACCGTAAAGAAACTTTTTTTGTGACGCCTCCCGATATTCGCTGTCACTGTCTAATTTCTTGATATTTATTTATGAAAATGTTACAAAGTATTCTTTAAATTTTATTTTATCATGTAGGAATTATACAGATAATTGTATATTAACTGTGTCGTCAAAAACCATTATCGAAAATATGCTTCTTTTGTATCGATTTGACCTTACTGGTTATGTTGACTAACTTTTATGATAACTATGAATTCAGCAACCAGCTTTTAGTGTTTTGATATAAACTAGTACATACAGAACCGCATTTTTAATCTAGGGCGCATTGCAACCTGAATTCGACTCTGTCTACAATTAACCAACACTTTCGCTTGGGTTATATAAAAATAAAATATAAATAAAAAATAAATGTAGTTAATTTATCTTAATAAAATACGAGGAATGCAGCGCTTAAAATAATACAGACTTGAATATAAATATCTTCAGTTTACAGAAGGATAAGTAAGTGGGATTTTCCCATTTCATCCAGAAATAAGAGCTGTGTGACTCGGAAAAAAGTTCTAGGTTTGCCAAATAATATCATATTTTTGGCAACAATTTTACATTTGATATATCTTGAGATGTTTAACGATTCAGAATTTGATTTTATTTTAATTTTGATAATAAAACAACTTTATTTGTAAAGGTCATGCTTTTGCCAACTTTGAATTACGCAGAACATAATTTTTAAAATTGAAACAACTACTATAATTATGTTCATTATTAATCACTGTTTTTCAGTGCAAAGTCCTATCACCGACGACCTCTAATATGATGTCTGTATTATGATGTCGTACTTATTCGTACCACTAGTATCAGGCATTCGTACCCGAACACGCATATTTGAACATAGGGTATTAACTTAATACCTTAAACTTTCAAATCTCTTCCATGTTGAAACCGTCGTGCGGTAGGTAAAATAATTCCTTTAAATTAAAGAAGGTTAACGTTTTTCAAATTTATCGATCCATGTTAAATCGAAATAGTTCTTGAAATAATTTTAGATCTATTTGGCATCATTGAAATAATTAAATTCCTTTAGGAAAAGAAAATAATAGGTTCACTACACGCAAGATTTAAATAAACTCGATAAATTATTGGTAAACACGTATTTCAGAATAACTGCATGCCAGGAAAAATAACGTTTAACCAATGAACGTGAACAGACGAAAGTGGGGACCCAACGTTATTTGAAAAGCAGATACTTTGATTCCGAAATATTCTAAAAATTTGCATCCCCAACGTTATTTGAAAAGCAGATACTTTGATTCCGAAATATTCTAAAAATTTGCATCCCCTTAAACTTTTGTTTGACTACAGAATAATTATTTATTCAATTCTAAAATCAATAGCAGGAATTATGAATAAAAGATGTAGAGGAAATGAAATGAATTTTTAATTGAGGAAATATTCATCTATTGCTACTTTGTTTACTTTGATTTAGAGAAGAAAAAGAAAATTAGCGAAGGTAAGAGAACAAATATTGAACGAATTCTTTTATTGAATATTTGGTTTGGTTTGGTTTGCATAACCTCAAATCCGTAATTAAGAGTTTCTTAAGCAATTAACGAATTTATATAAAAATTCATGATTTGTATATTTATTAAATGGCGATAATTGAATTAAGAAGATCGCTGTGCTATTTTTAGATACGAGTAGTTTATTTTGTAAGTGAGAAATGTCCATTTTATGTTATTGCGAGATATGTATGACTTAACATTAAAGCAGACGACAATAAATTTATTATCTAATATTGTTTATCGATAACAGTTGATGAAAATAAAAACTTAAATTACTTAAAACCGTTCACGAAAAGAACTTGTTTTGCCTTAAGGCACATATCTTACTTGAGTTGTGATATAACCTTATTTACTTAATTTACATAAGTCTCTGTAGTATTTCGAGTTGTTTAAACTGACTGTTGTGATACACAGTAAACATTTTTTAAATATTATATGGATATGATAAAAGATGTAGAATTGTCAATCAGGAATTCTTAACTCACTTTGTGCCCTTGCATTTATTCATAACACGTAATTCAATCATATATGTTTCAATGGGCTTGTGTCCTATGTCTTAATTTCTATAAAAGTGCACTATATATTGATAAAGTGGGTTACTAGAACCTCAAATGTTCAATTATTTTTTAATAACTCCTTATATGTTAAAAGATATTAACAATTAGAAAAGTCATTTTGTCTCTTTAATTATTAAAGGGATTCAACGTTGTACACATTCCAAGTGCATGTGTCATCACAATCCTTGTGTAAGGTTACCAACCTTACAGCTCATTAATCTCTGCTATATGTAGTTATATATCAAAATATCAAATATTATTTACAACTATTTCAAGGAACAATCATATTTCAATATTATGTCAGCCTTAGCAGGGTTAAATAAAATAAAAACTTATTATTCTTTGATTTGACTTGATTATTTGACTACCAATAGCTACAAAACATTACCACAGCACTGACCTACTCAACAAATAAGTGACGTATAAAATGCATTTCACGTCATACAAATATGGCCGACCATTTCTAGCGCTAAAACTACAATTCAAACTTTTAATTGCTATATCTCCGTCAATATTTAGATATATAATAAAATAGACACGCCAATACACATTTATTAACATCAATTTCAATCAACAATTGAAAAAATCGACCAATAAAAAATGAGGACACAAGCCCATTGACGTATAATTATTTATAAATATATTTCGATTATTCAGAATTTCCTAACCTAAAAAAGTTAGCGTTACTTTATTTAGTAATATTTATTGTAGTTTTCAAGTAGTGGTATATGATGTATATTTCGTAACTGTAAAATAATGTAGGAGTACTGTAGCATTCGAATATACTACCATTACAGTATTAATATTACTAAATAAAGATATTAAAATCAATGAATATATCTCGGAAAGCAATCGATATATATTGGTATTTAGCTGTCACACGTGTATAATAACAAAATAAATATCAAACGTGTTTATTATTTTAATTAAAAATGTAAATAAAAAGGATTACCCATTTTGATACAAATCCTATTTCGCCAATATGTGTGAAATAATCCCAAAAAGCACTATTGAGAGCACGCTCAATCACAAAAACAGCCACATTATCAGGTAGCACTTCAACTAAACTACATTTAGCACTCGCTTTATCAAAACAGTATATGTACGCACTAACAACAAATCATAAAATCAAAGAGAGATATTGTTTTCACCCCACATAACTATATAAATAGACACACGAACACTTTAGCTATAACAGTTTTAAAATAATAAGATTAAAACGTCACACCGAATCGAAGTCATCAAACAAACTAATTCATAGTTTTAAATATACTAATTCAAAGCCACGCAGATTCAACGACGACGAAGCCAGCACTAGCACTAAGCACTAGCTGCCTGCAAACAAACAAAAGTAAATAATGTTCACCGTTCCCTCAATATTACTAAACCTGATATAAGTGCGGGTGGGAGACGTTGGGGGGAGTACGAATAGTGTTTGCTGTTTAAAAAAAGTGGGGGGAAGTGTTTTTCAATTTCATTGCACGAAATCTGTTGGAAGTTGGGACTTAAGTTTTGTGTAAGTGTATGTGTGTTTGTTAAGTAAATGTAGAGTATGTTTCGACTTCACTGGACCTGCCTGGCCTGGCCTAGCCTAGTCTAGTTGATGGTTGACTCTTTAGTTGCGGTCTGCATTAGCTGTGATGGCAATTCCAAATACCAGAACAGTAAATTGTTGTGAGTACGCGCCAGTAAGCGGCTCCATGGTTGCTTGCGTTGCCAAATGCCAACCTATACACGGAAGAATTCCAGTGACACCGATATACAGGGGTAAATTGATGGATTACATAGGTTCTTTGATGTCCAATACAATGTGAACAGATTAACCATATCCTGAGACCATAAATATGGTGCTTTGTTTTCCAGAAAGACAATTGTGACTAGGGACATATACTTACTATTTTCAGTGGGCAAAACATACAATGGGCTTGTGTCCCATGTCTTAATTTCTTCAAGTTTACAGGTTACCAACCTTACAGCTCTTAAATCTCTGCTATATGTATTTATATATCAGAATATCAAATATTATTTACAGCTATTTCAAGAAACAATAAAATTTCAATATTATGTCTACTGTAAGAGGATTAAATAAAATAAAAACTTATTATTCTTTGACTTGACTTGATTATTTCGACTACCAACAGCTACAAAACTTTACCACAGCACTGACCTACTCAACAAATAACTGACGTTAAAATGCATTTCACGTCATACAAATATGGCCGACCATTTCTAGCGTTAAAACTACAATTCAAACTTTTAATTGCTATATCTCTGTCAACATTTAGATATTTAATAAAATAGACACATTTATTAACATCAATTTCAATCAACAATTGAAAAATCGATCACTAAAAAATGTGGACACAAACCCATTTTATCTTTAACCAGACGAATACTCAGACTGTCGCATCTTTATCGTCTTAACGTCTTCAGTAAACAGGTGTCATATCTTATTATGTGAATTAGTTTATGACACACCAGAAACTGTAGCGAAGATAAGACAATTTATAAACGAGACATAACTTACTCATGCTATTTCCGTACCGCAATAACTAATTCATAAAACATTTAAATAATACTAACAGGTTTATACCTGTAATAATGAATAACTTGTTATTTCATTGACATTGAAAATATGCACTTGAATATAATTTTCTTTTCGCCCACTTTCCGCCGACACTGTACATTTATAAGCATCAATGATGGGTGCAGTCAGCTCCAGCTAAACTAACCATGATGCATATGTATGCAGTCTAGTGCATATAACTATATGTATGTGTATATAATCTATATAGTGTATGCAAGTATATAACTGAGCTTAAAATGTCCGTGGTGCGAAACATTCTCTTCGCGTGTAAATTATTTTATATAATCCATATTTTTGATAATTTATAAGTATTTATCACTGATGACACAGTGAGCCAGAGCATTGATGCTTACGTAAGACAGCTGTGTTGTAAGTACGCATAAGTCGTACTTATCCTTCCTATTTTTAATATAAATGTTATTTATTTTATAAGAATTATATTACGTTATCTTTAATTTTAGTATTAATATTGTAATAAATAATTATTTGTTTTTAGCGCTTGTAAACATTGACTCTGGTCTGTGGAGATTTTATATTGTTTTAATGCTGGTAACTCAGTATTGGCATATTGTGATGTGAAATAAATCATTATATATTAATCTGCACGCTAGTCAGAAAGTCAGTCTTCTCCTGAGTCTCAACCAAGTGTTTACTAATTGTACTTCGTTCGTACAATACTCCAATTGTAACATCTAAGTATTCAATAGTGAGCACATTTTAACTATTAATCAAATTATAACACTAGAATTACATTTTGTTTTATATCTGGCATCTTTATTAATCCAATAAAATACTATTGTAATTAAGTACGTAGATATAATATTACAACGAATAAATGATATATTTTAATAAAAGTGTTTGTATTAATAGTATTTAAAAGATACTAATTGTTCAACCGTCGTATGTTGCAACGAGGTTATACTTTAGGCCGCTCAAGTATTCTCAAATTGCAACAATACACCGTCAAACAAGAATCCTATTAATCATCTTAAAGAAACTTAATTCTTATCAACGTGAGTAATTCAAGAAGGTGGATGATCGTCAAACTGAAGAATCTACTTCCAGAAACTAGCATCCCTGCGGAATGTATTAGCAAGCTGAGTAATCTCCTTCTAGAACGACAATCCGACCTCTTTTTACAACATTGATGTCAGGTGTAACATCCGCCCTCGAATCTACTCACAACAATGGTGTCAGGTGGGGTCTCGAAGAGATATTCCTACACATAAATATCCAAGAGGTACGCCCAAAAATTTTTTTTCTATATATTCTACACCTGGATGCAGATCAATTAATCTGGATGCCACTACGCCGATGGATTATTTCCAAAAATTGCCGAAGAGTACGAGATAGAACGTCAATTCATCTGTATTTCACATAATTTTTCTACAAGTCCGGTGGATGCAAAACTACAGCCCGCTGAACCAGAAAAAAAAGAAATCTTTTGCCCCCAGCGAATGGATGGATGCTTCTAGAACACATGGAATAATCTAAATCGATGTTAATCGTTTCCAAAACACTGCACACAGCTGTGTATAGATCATAATCACTGATAAGAAAATCTTTAAGTATAATAAGACAGTATCTTTCTTTTTGTATATAATTATTATTATAAATTGATAATTGTATTTTTTTTATTAATAGCATTATTTTTAACGAGGCTATCATTTTTTTTTAGTATTATATTCAGTACTTTTGAATATTTACTATAATCCAAGCATTTTTTTAGTAGCAACGTTGTTAATGAGGCTATTGATATTTTTTTAGTATTATATTCAATACTTTTGAATATTTGCTATAATCCAAGTATTTTTTTGTAGCATCCTTGTCCATCATTGAAGCTATTAATTTTTTTATAGTATTATATCCAATACTTTTGCATATTTACTATAATATTTTTTATAATTGTTTCCGCAATTATACTAATTTATGTTAATATTTTTTTAGAACAACATCTTTTTTTGAACGAGAGGGAATTTTGAAAAGGAGAAGTAAAGAGCTGAAACAGTTAGATAGCAGTCTGTTCAATCAGAGAGACTACCTTCCTGTTACAACTGCGGTGTCTGAGCCCCATCGGAAATTTCCTGTGAGTTACTGTTTTCGCTAACAATTTTTCCTTGTCAGAATCCTATTTTTCGGAGAGTCGTTTATTGGTACAAAATAATCTTTAGTCTGTATATTATATATAACTTTAATTAAGTACAATGGCACCGAACGTTCATTCCCTCACATTAGTTGAGAATACAATCAATCTAATTAATGAGTTTTCAAAAAATTTAGAAGTCCAATCAACATCCTTAACAATAGTTGAATTAAAAATCAAAAACTTAGATAAAGCTTGGGTTAAATATAGTAGTATCGTAGAAGCACTGCTTCCAATTCTAAAAAATGAAGAAGCTACGGCTATCGTTAGTAAGTCTATGGAAGTTGAAAGTATTTATGACGACACTCTTATTTACTTGTTGAATTATAAGCAAACATTTGAGAATGATACACATATTGTAGACGACTCAAAAAGCATAGATTCAATAAAAAATCTGAACTTAAGTCCAATGCAACTAACCGTTTTTGATGGAGAATATACTAATTGGCAAAGTTTCATGGAATTATTTACAAATTTAATTCGTAATAATAGCAAACTATCAAACATTGAAAAAATGCATTATTTAAAATTAAATTTGACAGGAGAACCACTCAAACTCATAAAGAATTATCCTTTAACAAACGATAATTATGAAATTGTTTGGAACATCCTTTGTAAACGTTATGACAATAAGGTAGCACTTATTGAAACCTGTTTGAACAATTTAATAAACTACAATGTTATACGTTTAGAATCAGAAACTAATATCAAAAATTTTTTAGACGAAATTAATGAATCGATTAGAGCATTAACCGAGTTGGGAATATATTCTAATCATTCAGATTTTATTTTTATACATTTTTTAAAGACCAAGTTAGATTTTAACACATTAAAGGAATGGGAAAACAGAAATACTTCTGAATTACCAACCCTAAATGATTTTACGAATTTTCTTGAAACACGGTGGCGCACTCTAGAAAGAAGAAGGCATGTTGAATTTAAAACAGATTCAAGTCATTCTATTTCTAGTAGTGAACCAGTTTCAAGTGAACAATTTGCTAACGAAGTCGAAACAAAATTTAAAACTTTTTTTTGTAACTATTGTAAAAAAAATGGTCATTTAGAGAAATATTGTTTTATCAAGAAGGAAAATGCGGATACGGTATATCCTGTCGCGCAAATTAATATTTGTAGGAGAGATACGGTATTTTCAAAACCTTCTGTTTATTGTAAAAGATCGAGACATCTTGAATCTGATGGTCCTCAAGTATCTTTTACTAAAAATACAAAACAAAATTCACGTTCTTTTTATAATCACCATTTACGTAAATTTAATAGTTTAAATAAAAATATTGAGATTAAAGAAATACAAAATACCAATGATATAACAAATTTTAACTGTAACAATGAAAATGTTATTGACAAGCAAACAGCTGACACTGTTCAATTCAGAATAGTCGCAGCCAAAGCAAAGACTGTATCATTTTTATTGGACACTGGTTCTCAAATTTCTTTAATTAAACAAAATATTTTAAAAAATAATATCAAAATAGATAGTACATCTAAAGTGTTATTAAAGGGAATCTCTGAAGGCACGCCTTATACTTTAGGTTCACTAAAAACTTCTATAATTTTAGATAGTTCTAGGTCGAAACATACTTTTCAGGTTGTGTCAGAGGATTTCCCCATTAAGCATGATGGAATCATAGGATTAGATATTTTACGTACATTTAAAGCAGTAATTAATTTGGAAACAAACAGCGTACAATTCTCACAACATGGCAAAATATTTGAATTCCCATTATTGAACATAAACAGTATTATCATAGTTCCAGCACGTACTAGGAAATTAATTCCTATGTCGGGTTCTACGGTAGGAGTTTGTGTAGCCAAGGAATTGCTACCTGAAGTTTTTTTAGCCAACGCATTAATTAATCCTGTTAATAATACTTTTTATATATCAATAACTAATTCCTCAGCAAAAGATGTAATACTTGACAATTTTAAACCAGATATTATTCCAATAAATAAATTTAATTTTTACCATTTTTTGAAAAGAAATCCTAACGATCCTAAAAGATCCTTACGACATCTTTTATTTAATAATATAGATTTTTCAAATGTTAATTCAAAATACTTAACAGATTTAATGGAAATCTGTAATAATTTTAATAACATATTTTTTTTCCCGGTAGATAAGTTATCTTGTGCGAGTGCACTGAGTGACTCACCTAACCCTGTAAACATTAAGCCGCATAGATTATCTCATGCGCATAAAGAAATTGTTGAGAAGCATATCCAAGAACTGTTGGCTAACAACATTATTGAAAAATGCGACTCACAGTTTAACGCACCTCTGTTAATGGTACCTAAAAAAGCAGATGTGTCGGGGAACAAACAATTTTGCGTTGTAATCGACTATCGTAAACTTAATGAACAGACGACAAGTGATGTTTATACTTTGCCTCTCGTACATGACATACTAGACCAATTTAGTGGTGCAAAATATTCTTCTACGATTGATTTAGCTACAAATAAATTTACTAGTAATAAACCAAAATTTAAATTAAATTTTGATAGAAGGGTCAATTCTTTTTTTTCACCTAGAAAGTATACGGTAGTTAATAGGAATAGATTAAAGAGATTTTGTACCAATCAACAAAACCTTGACGTGTTAGATGGATTTTGTCAGGGATGATTGTTTTGTGAGGCAGTGTCAACTCTATACGATGGGATCAGAATCGTTGTCGACACTTTGCTTCTCTTTTTGTTTTTTTCCAGAATTGTAACTCGTATATTTTGTTTTTATACGTGTCCCTTTTTTTTGGAAGGGGGTGTTGCGATAGTACGACATCGTCCTATCTTCCTTTTTCTTTTTCTTGGAAAGAAACGCATATGTTTGTTTAATATGCGTTCCTTTTTTAGGGTTGAAGGGTGTTGTAAGTACGCATAAGTCGTACTTATCCTTCCTATTTTTAATATAAATGTTATTTATTTTATAAGAATTATATTACGTTATCTTTAATTTTAGTATTAATATTGTAATAAATAATTATTTGTTTTTAGCGCTTGTAAACATTGACTCTGGTCTGTGGAGATTTTATATTGTTTTAATGCTGGTAACTCAGTATTGGCATATTGTGATGTGAAATAAATCATTATATATTAATCTGCACGCTAGTCAGAAAGTCAGTCTTCTCCTGAGTCTCAACCAAGTGTTTACTAATTGTACTTCGTTCGTACAATACTCCAATTGTAACATCTAAGTATTCAATAGTGAGCACATTTTAACTATTAATCAAATTATAACACTAGAATTACATTTTGTTTTATATCTGGCATCTTTATTAATCCAATAAAATACTATTGTAATTAAGTACGTAGATATAATATTACAACGAATAAATGATATATTTTAATAAAAGTGTTTGTATTAATAGTAATAAAAAGATACTAATTGTTCAACCGTCGTATGTTGCAACGAGGTTACTTTAGACCGCTCAAGTATTCTCTAATTGCAACAATACACCGTCTTAACAAGAATCCTATTAATCATCTTAAAAGAGTTAATTCTTATCAACGTGAGTAATTCAAGAAGGTGGATGATCGTCAACTGAAGAGTCTACTTCCAGAAACTAGCAACACAACGTGATGTATTGGCAAGCTGAGTAATCTCCTTCTAGAACGACAATCCGACCTCTTTTTACAACATTGATGTCAGGTGTAACATCCGCCTTCGAATATACTTACAACAGCTGTGTCTTCGAAGAAGCGGGAAATGCAATAAAGGGACATCGCAGTGGAGACGATTTCTATATCAGATCATAGTGCAAGTGTTGTTGAAATAAAAATTAATGAACGCATATAAAGAAAACTAAAAATGAGATACAAATGAGATACAAGGAAAGAGAATATTGGAAGATGAATAGTCAAGTTATTGAAGAAATTATAGTTATTGTAAAATGAAATGTAAAATGACATTATATTATAACAAAATGTATACATTGATTAAGTGATAATATATTTTGAAAGTTGATACACAGAAATAAATATTAAAAAGAAAAAGTATGTATCACTATTTATTATCCTAAAAAGCATAACAACTATATCACATAGAAAAAGTAAAGCGACATTGCATTTGTACAATATTCGCTATATATTAGTCATAAGTTTTAAGACCATTAAAAGTCAATGCTTTTCTCCTTTTTGCACATAAAAAACAAGAATATTTCTTATCCAACTTTATTTTATAAATACAAACTTAAAAATTAAAATAATGATAGGTCTACCTAGGTTTATTTAAAATAGACCTAAAAAAATCATATATCAATAAAAATACTTTGAAGTTGAACCATATTCGTTTCATATTATTAAAATATGGATACTTTAAATATACAAAAATATAAATAAATACCTTTGCAAGTATCTTCGGTTTGAAATACATCGCAGAAAGTTCTTACCTGAAAATAAATATTACATATTATTTCTATGTTTTTCAGTACTTATTTGTATTTACAAATATAGCTTTGATGATGTTCACACCATTATATAAATTAAATGACAGATAATATATATATTAGAATTAGATTACCTTAAATTAGATGTAAAATAAATCAATTTACAAACAACCTAAGCACCTTTAGAATTTAGATAAATTCTTGGAGCAAACACAACTTTATAGTTCCTAAACCCTGCTCCAAAGCATAACACATTCATATGCTCGAATACCTGTCGACTGTCGGGCTTCAGTGCAGGAGTAGGGGAACTCGAAGTACTTCAGGACTTTGAGTACAGTCAGAGTCACTGTAATGGTAACCAGTTACACACCTAATCTAGAATATGCATATAAATCCTACTAATTCACTACTAAATGTATGAAACATAAATTAAACGATCTGTATGTATACTATTAATTACAATTTAGCTTTGGAATATCTTGCAGTTTCTTCATGCAAACCAATGGCATACGAAACTGTGACGTGTCAAAACGTGCTTAAACCATTAGCTACAATAATGCGAGACAGTGCTGTGGGATTCAATAATTTGTTAAGTGTTTAATTGATAATCGATAATAAAGCGACAATAGAGAAACAATTTCTAAATCTCTTTTTACACGGTCTAAATAGTTTCATAATTTCTATTTCTATTTACAAAAGATGGAATAAGGTCAAATGAAGGAAGATGCCTTATACTAAGTACTGTAAATGTATATTAGCTGCAGAAATCTTCTTGCAAGATCGTAAAAGTAAATGGTCACCTTATGAGGTATGAGATTTCTACGTATTAAGACCTCAGTGTTTCTGAATCTTTACTTGTTTATATTTTAAATAGTGGAACAAGTTGCATTATTCTATCTATAAGATTTAGCGCACACTTGCGATAACAGGATGAGATTTAAAAGATTGAGAGCCAGTGGTTTGAATCTTCTAACAGTAGCTAACGATGAACTATGCATAGATGAATATCTTACGAGAATTTTATTTTAATTAAATGGGAACTATTGTTTAGCTGAGTTTTAGAATGTACTCCATATGAAACTATTTTATGAGAAAGTACTATTAAACAAAATTAATTAATTTTATTTATTTTTTACTCGTTAAAAAGTGAATATTTTATTTTTAATACCAAAATATAATAAGTTTATAAGCCATTGTTCACGTATTTTAAATAAAAATATTATAGCTCTGTTTTTGCATAAAATATCATTTTTATTATTGTTTCTTTTTTTTATTTTGTTTATTCGCGTAGATAGTCTAAAAAATATATTGTTAAATTGTGAAATTCCAAAATCCTGTTTGTTTATGTCTTTAGAACTGTAACTGGAAATAAAATCAACAGAACTGAGGATGAACTTAAATCTCTGAGTTAGTATTAGGGATGGCGATTTGAGATCGATTAATCAAATTGAAAAAATCGATTTTAAACAATGAATCGATATGTTTTTTCTAAGAATGGAACTATACAATTATTTACATTATTTATTATAAGCTTGAACATGAAACATTGGGAATTATAATTATTTCCTTCTATAATAAATAACGTAGATGATTTTATTGATTAATCAAAGATCACTTTTCACTTATTCTATAATTATAAGAAATGCTTGTATTTTTTTTACAAATTTAATAAAATTAAAATCGATAAAAGATCTTTTTTTTTGCGCTAGTGTTTTTTTTTATATAAAAACTCAAAAAGAATTGTTGAGAAATCGATCTGAATCGATTAAAACATCGATCCTTTTTAAGATCCTTATCGCCATCCCTAGAGCTCGTTCACATGGAACTACCCTTGCTGTTTGAAAATCTTTTGGTTATAGTCAAAGATATGAATGTTCTTTTTAAATATGTTGTGTAAACAAAGACACTCTAATTGTAAAGATCTCTCCAACTGATTCTTTGCTCACAACAATATAGTAATTCACAAAGCCGTCGGGCACCCAGCCGGCCCTGCTGTTATATAATTAAAATGAACCATCATTTACATAATAACTACATGTAAATATAACCATAAACAAGTGACGGATCACTGAAACTTATGTTAACATATTTTTAGTAAGTACTAAACAAATTACAAAATGTGTTTGCTGTATTATACAACACTATTTGTAGATGTAATTATGACCGTGTTAAATTTACGAGAGTAAGAGATAAGAACATGAGGGGCTAGTGTGTTAAATGTTATCTAAAAAACCATTTACAAACAAATGAAAGTATTTATTCGGATATGAGAGGAATGCGAGCAATGTGGACGACGGGTGGTAGAGTAGGGAGATACTCATATCACGTATAACGACAAATGCAAAGCATTTTATTCAAGATGTCTTAAATATTAGGTTGGTAAGAAAGTTATTTATGTTTTGTAATTTAAAATCTGAATCAATGGGCTTGTGTCCTATGTCTTAATTTCTATAAAACTGTACTATATATTGATAAAGTGGGTTACTAGAACCTCAAATGTTCAATTATTTCTTAATAACTCCTTATATGTTAAGAGATGTTAACAATTAAAAAAGTCATTTTGTCTCTTTAATTATTAAAGGGATTCAACGTTGTACACATTCCAACAGCATGTGACATCACAATCCTTGTTGCTATATATATTTATATATCAAAATATCAAATATTATTTACAGCTATTTCAAGGAACAATAAAATTTCAATATTATGTCTGCCTTAGCAGGGTTAATTAAAATAAAAAATTATTATTCTTTGATTTGACTTGATTATTTGACTACCAACAGCTACAAAACATTACCACAGCACTGACCTACTCAACCAATAACTGACGTTAAAATGCATTTCACGTCATACAAATATGGCCGACCATTTCTAGCGCCAAAACTACAATTCAAACTTTTAATTGCTATATCTTCGTCAATATTTAGATATTTAATAAAATAGACACGCCAATACACATTTATTAACATCAATTTTAATCAACAATTGAAATATCGACCACTAAAAAATGAGGACACAAGCCCATTATACATATTTTATGTTTTTCGTTGACATAGCTTTTTTTATGGGTTGGATCATGATCATTTTCGATTATTGTTATTGTAGATGTTGATTAGTTTCATTTCGCAAATATTGGCTTTTTGTAGATCCCAAATATCGAGCTCCTTAATATGTCTAACACATTTTAAGTGTTTCCCATTGTAGTGTCATCGCAATCTCTCGCACTGTTATTACCGAGGTACGGATTTTCATTGGAAATTTATATAGAGATTAATTTTTCTTCAATGTAAACTTTTATAAAACTTCTGTAAAATCGTTTCATAATGCGGGGTAGAAATATTCCAAATTTCATAAAGTGAAGTATGAATAAACAAAATCCTAATAAATTTTAAACGATATTCCATAAAATTTATATGAAAACTATTTTTTTTATAAATGTTATAATAGTCTTAGGCCGTCTGTACACGGGTCGACTGATTGCAAACTAGTCGCGAAACGAAGTTTCCATCGAAAACGAAATGTCGAGCCGTGTTTCGTGACTCTATAGAATTTTTAACAATAGCATAAAAAGGTGAGGGTATGAGGTATTTGTATGTATGTATGTATTTCTATACTTTTGAATAGTATTTGTGCACATCTCTGCTCATGATGTCACCATCAAAAGTATACAACGTAATTGCCCTGCGACCAAGAAACATAGTCGCTCAAAACCAATATCAAATCAGTTTAGTTTCGTTCGTGCCGTGTGTGTTATCTCACTCGTATACACGTGCGTTCTCTCACTAACAACACAGTTGCATTCTCATTCGGTTCGGGCAGATTCGGGGCTAAGGTTTACAATCAGTCGCCCCATGTGCGGATGGCATTAGATTGGTCAGATTTACATAATAAAAGTAGACATTTCTAAAATTTCATAAAACGAATTTCATAAATAGGAGAGCTATTTCATATCATGAAGTACGACTGTATAATCGATAAAAAATATTCTTGAATTATTTCACAAAACTTATATGAAAACTGTTTTTTTTTACAAGTATAATAACAGTCGTAAAATGCTACGTTTTACCTATTAACCCTATTCAAAACATTAATTATTGTGCTCTTTGTTGTAACACGTTTTTCAAATTGGGGTAATAAAAAGTAGGAAATTAATTCATATATGCCTATCCAATTCAATTATCACTTTTATTTCAAGATCGATATTTTTTATATCAATTTGTTTGATCAATTCATAATTGCAGTTCACCTTTTCCGAGTTTTTCAGGGGCTATGTTGGACCGGAGCCTGTGGCGGACCGCGCTCGCTTCGCCACGCTTCCGACTACAATTTCGAGATGTCTGACTATATTTTACATGTGCCCGTACATATATTCTATTAATAATTAATACACATTACGTAATAACGATAATTTATTCAGCCCGATGTTCCTTGATAGGTACTGGTTAGCCGAGCATCGACCTTTGAATCTCCATATATATCCTTGTACCTGCAGATTGACCTTTGAAACCAAATAAGAATCATATTTTGTACAAACAACCTTTGTAAACATGAATCATACGCTAAATGTTTGTTGTTATGGTTAACAACATAGAAATAAATATTTTCTTTACCACAAACGCTAATAAATAATTTTACAAATTTCTGAAGTGTTTAAAAACTATTTGCATAAACAAGTTGGACAAAAAAATAAAATAAATAATTTCAACTTCAAGTTAAAAATATTCTTCACAAGTAAAAATATTAAAAAAATATATATATTCAGTTAAAAATAAAATCAAGTAAATATATCAACTTCCAAAAATAACCTTGTTGACAAAATTATTAAAAAAATATATCGAACAGGTGGAATGGGCTTGTGTCCTCATTTTTTAGTGGGCGATTTTTCAATTGTTGATTGAAATTGATGTTAATAAATGTGTATTGGTGTGTCTATTTTATTAAATATCTAAATATTGATGAAGATATAGCAATTAAAAGTTTGAATTGTAGTTTTAGCGCTAGAAATGGTCGGCCATATTTGTATGACGTGAAATGCATTTTAACGTCAGTTATTTGTTGAGTAGGTCAGTGCTGTGGTAATGTTTTCTAGCTGTTGGTAGTCAAATAATCAAGTCAAATCAAAGAATAATAAGTTTTTATTTTATTTAATCCTGCTGAGGCAGACATAGTATTGAAATTTGATTGTTCCTTGAAATAGCTGTAAATAATAATTGATATTTTGATATATAAATACATAAAGCAGAGATTTATGAGCTGTAAGGTTGGTAACCTTACACAAGGATTGTGATGTCACATGCACTTGGAATGTGTACAACGTTGAATCCCTTTAATAATTAAAGACACAAAATGACTTTTTTAATTGTTAATATCTCTTAACATATAAGGAGTTATTAAAAAATAATTGAACATTTGAGGTTCTAGTAACCCACTTTATCAATATATAGTACACTTTTATAGAAATTAAGACATAGGACACAAGCCTATTAAAAAAAAATTAAAAATCGCGATAAATCGAATGCTGGGTTCACACGGCATTGTACTGCACGTTTTTTACAGTATTCGATTTTAAACGTATAATCGCACGGTAAATATTTTTTAGTAAAAACGTATAGCCGCAGTTTTCATACAGCAAAATGAATGTACTAAAATGAAATTTGCTATATGTTTAAAGTAAGTAAAGAAATAAAAAAAACGCTGTTTGATATAGGTATTATTTAGGTTTTATTAACTTCATTAATTTTGAATAGGACGAATCAATAGAGATCGAACTTTGAAGTTGTTGATTGTTGAATTTATAGCAGCCGAATTATTGTTGATTTGGAATTCTTGTATAAAATATTTTTTGTGACGCCGCTTGACTTCCAACGCGATTTTTATATAATTCCATAGTTTTATCCCACAAAACGAGCTTTTGTTCCTCCAAAGAAATCAATAAATAATTATCTATAAAACATTTGTTGGGTTACTATTCGATAAAAGTCATGCCATGTGAAAGACACCGAATAATACTATGCGCCACTGCAAGCCGAATTCGTTAAAGTTCATTCGATTTGCTTGACAAGTCCAGTGAGCATTCGATAAACGTGTTTAGCTGTGTACGTTTTTTGCAGTACGAACGTCGTGTGAACGGTTCTATATAAAATGTATGCGCCACTATTTATTCGATAATATTTATACTGCAAAAAAACGTGCAGTACAATGCCGTGAGAACCCAGCCTAAGGACGTTCCCAAGGAGCAGTGATAGTCAACCTACGGAAAAAACCAACTATGTAAACTAATATCTTTGCAAAAATAATCCTACTGCGTCGTTTGTCTAGCCAATCTAGCTATACACTAGATAATTCTAATACAGATATCATTGGTAGTACATAGATACGTAACTTCATTGTGTACAATTTATTCGAGTACATATTTAGTCATGTAATGCGCAAGTGTAATTATGGAGCTCGGTTTGCTTGGGCTTCTGTTACAATCACTAATGCGACAGATTCGATCAGATCACCCATGAACTAAATACGAGTACATTGGGTTGAGGTAAACCAGTGTCCAGTAACCAGCTAAGCCACATTATGTGCCCATGTAAACCGAACAGTATATTATCTAATGTAACCTAAAATGGTATTGTTGTGTAATTATTAGCTACATTAAATAATTATCACCATTTTGAAAATGTAGTTGTAAAATTTTGAAAAAGGTTATCCACTACTACAAAGTTTTTCATTCCATTGTTCTAGAACGCTGCAGTTGTTTGCATATAAGTTTTAAAAGTAGGACACGACCAGTTTAAGAGTTTGATATTGATTTTAGAACGTTTTACTCTACTTGATAACAAAATAAAATTTAAAATAACTTTAGAAAATTACACAGAGACTAGGAGTGAGAAAAACTTTCATTAAAACTTTGTGATGCCGGTTTCACACCAGAGGGACAGTTTTGAAAACATGTCTTGCTTTATTTTAAAACAGTTTTCTTTTTCGAAAACATACTGAGTTTGTTCTTAGTATTTTTCTGTATGTCTCATAAAAATTATAAACATGATAAACAACAACTGACAAGCGCAAATGTTCACAAAAAACAAAACTGTGTCTTCAAACATACCGACTCCAGATGGGAATGTGTTTTGTTTACTAAAACAGTTTTTAAAGACAAAAATGTTTTAAGAACTGTCTCTTCTGTAAACATTGGTGTTTGTGTTAAGAAGAACAAGTTTTTGTTCGTGTTTTATTGAACGTGAAATACTTGTTCTCTATACTACTATTGTTTTCACTATAAATAGCGTATAGTCCAAATTACGAGAGTTAGGCAGCGACTCATACTTAAAACAGGTTGTGGGATATAAAACGCCGATATAACTAAAAAGCACTTACTCACTTATTTTTCTATAATGTATATAGAAACGAAAAAAAATAAAATTCATTATTGAATTATAGATTTATACCGCTCTTATAACCTCTTTTAGGTATAGCTAAGTCGTCGCCGTACTATCGTGATTTGAACTATACTTAATATTATTGTATTCGTATCACGAATGTAGCATTCATGTAGCAAAGACATTTGTAGAGTACGTAGATGTTTACCCGATATTTATTTATTTTTTTATTTTATTTATAACGTCATATATGTTGTCTAATATCTCCAATAATAATGCGACTTGTTAAACAATAATTGGACATTTCTGTTGGTCGTACAGTTTCATAAAAATAAAGACATGGTTCACAACAGCATCCATTTCATCTAATTAACTAGCGTATCTCACAGCACGAGTGTACAATATGACATTCCGTCTAAATATATCCATTCAAACTGTGATATGCGTCTTACTTGACTTTATTTATATTCCAGCCGTCGCGGCGCGTCTCTCAATGACGTGTCGCATCTCGCGTCTAACAACTCTGGAAGATCTGATTAAAACCATAGAGGCTGCATGACTCACCATCCTCAAGGTAAAATAAACCGTAAGACACCTTGATATAAGGTTGTAAATACTTCACAATTACTCTATGTACAAATTTTATAGTTTACTTAGATTTAATTAAAGTGCGGATACACTTCTTCAATTAATTAAAATAATTAGAGTGTAAACATTTTCTCTTTCAAAGAAAAAAAAAAAATACAAGTAAATGAAATAAATTCAGAAAATACTTTTTTAAATGAATATGAATGTATAATTATTGTAAGATTTAAAATTATAATGAGAAATGAAAGTATTAATTGCATGCTTGGAATTAAATTATGTATTGTTGTTATTGTTACAGATATTAAGGAGCGTCCCCATTGGAGAAATATTTCTTTACAACACTAATAGCAGTCTTTCAGTGCAGTGTCTTAATTTTTTCATGGTCTTAATTTTTTAGTTTCTCAATTGTTGATTGAAATTGATGTTAATAAATGTGTATTGGCGTCTACTTTATTAAATATCTAAATGTTGGCGGAGATACAGCAATTAAAAATTTGAATTGTAGTTTTAGCGCTAAAAATGGTCGGCCATATTTGTATGACGTGAAATGCATTTCAACGTCAGTTATTTGTTGAGTAGGTCAGTGCTGTGGAACTGTTTTGTAGCCGTTGGTATTTGAAATAATCAAGTCAAGTCAAAGAATATTAAGTTTATATTTTATTTAACCCTGTTACGGCAGACATAATATTGAAATTTTATTGTTTCTTGAAATAACAGTAAATAATATTTGATATTTAGATATATAAATCCATATAGCAGAGATTTATGAGCTGTAAGGTTGGTAACCTGTAAACTTGTCAGAGTTCTGTCAAGAATATATCTCTTTTACGCTCTGTTGTATAAAAGAGACAGTAACTAGCGGTTGTGATGTCACATGCATTTGGAATGCGTACAACGTTGATCCCTTTAATAATTAAAGAGACAAAATGACTTTTTCAATTGTTAATATCTCTTAACATATAAGGAGTTATTAAAAAATAATAGAACGTTTGAGGTTCTAGTAACCCACTTTATCAATATATAGTACACTTTTATAGAAATTAAGACATAGGACACAAGCCCATTGTTGTAACAAGCTTGGTCCAATACACCTAGGATTTAAAATTACGGAAACGTTGCCGGTAATAATTTTGGAAAATATTATTTTTATTCTCGCTTTGCGTATACCCTTCACCAACATTTTAAAGGTAATTAATTCCGCTAGCGAATTCTTTAGGTTTATTTAATTTTTTATTTTGTTTTTTCAAGTATTCGTACTCAAAGTTCAAATCAGTTCATCTTTTGTGAACGACCACTTGAAAGATGCGTCACACCAGTAGAACAATCCAACTTGTGATTTTAATTGGAGAATTCTAAATTTAAAATCATTTATTCGTTTTCTTATTAAATGACGCAACGTAGAGACAACCTCAATTTAAATAATGAAAATAAAAACTCCCTTTTTTATTTTATGACAGACTCTTTTAAAAATAAAACATCTTTCAAATTGTTTGAGTCCTAACAACACTTCACGAGGGCGACGTCTAATTTTTTTTTGAATATTCCTTATAATACCAAGGAAAGGAACGTTATAATAGATATTCATAAGGTTCGCAAATTAAAATTTTGCGAAATGTCTTCCTGTATTTGTTTAAGAGATATAAAAACATTTTGATAATTTCACATACCGATATCAACATAGATAATATTTTAATCCATAGTTCAAGAGAATTGAATTATCTAGTGAATGGATTCTAGGTAAAGTCATGTACTTAAGCCACGTAATCGCAGATTATACCTTGCTTTATGATTAATATTAACAATGTTCCAACTTCCTACAATATTCAGCAACGTGCAAAATACAACGATGAATTTAGTCGCACTGTGGGGTGTGCAAATCTGTATGGGATTTTGAGTACCTTATACAAAACCAGTTTTGACAGGTTAATGCTGAGCTTCTCAATGTTGTCAAGGCTTGCCGATAACAGCATTCAAATTAGCTAAACCTTACCAAAAGATAAACCTAGTAATATCTCGCCTAGAATGGGCTTGTGTCCTAATTTCTATAAAAGTGTACTATAGATTGATAAAGTGGGTTACTAGAACCTCAAATGTTCAATTATTTTTTAATAACTCCTTATATGTTAAGAGATATTAACAATTAAAAAAGTCATTTTTTCTCTTTAATTATTAAAGGGATTCAACGTTGTACAACATTCCAAATGCATGTAACATCACAACCGGTAGTTTCTATCTCTTTCATACAAGAGAGCGTAAAAGAGATATATTCTTGACAGAACTCTGACAAGTTTACAGGTTACCAACCTTACAGCTTATAAATCTCTGCTATATGTATTTATATATCAAAATATCAAATATTATTTACAGCTATTTCAAGGTACAATCAAATTTCAATATTATGTCAGCCGTAACAGGGTGAAATAAAATAAAAACTTATTATTCTTTGACTTGACTTGATTATTTAGACTACAAAACATTACCACAGCACTGACCTACTCAACAAATAACTGACGTTAAAATACATTTCACGTCATACAAATATGGCCGACCATCTCTAGCGCTAAAACTATAATTCAAATTTTTATTTGCTATATCTCCGTCAACATTTAGATACTTATTAAAATAGACACGCCAATACAAATTTATTAACATCAATTTCAACCAACAATTGAAAAATCGACCACTAAAAAATGAGGACACAAGCCCATTGTACTCTATATGTTGCAAGGATTTTGATGAAGCCTGATTACTTCCTGATAAGGTGCCTCATGTAACGAACAACATTTTGACTCGGGTTAGGCACTGTCGATTTAGTATCTAGATACAAATAGTTGAAGGATGTATATGATGATGTTATATGGAAGTACATAACCAATAAACTTTCTTTAAAAGATATTTTTGTGTTCTTACAGATTGGGAGGTGCTGTGTTATTGTGGATGCGTAATACAGAAGCATTGGCGTCATAATAATGCAAAAGTCGGCAAGTTTCGTTCATGCTCGTACACAGAGATACAGGTTTAACCTTGACTACATTTTATATGACATAAGGAGTCGTAAAATTACCGGTTTTTTTGTGTAATTTTAAACATTATTTAAAAGACATTATGCCAACGTACAAACAATGCAACTTATGTTATTCTTCATTTATTTTGCTATTACAGAAACACTAATAAAAATTAATGGATTAAGTCGTTAGCAGTTATTTTAATTTGAACGTAAGGCCGTCCTCACATGGGTCGTCTGATTACAAAGTCGAAGTTTTCAACGAAAACGAACCGAATTTTAACAATAGCATAATAGGAGATTTCATAGGTATTTGTGCACATCTCTGCTCATGATATTTACCATCAAAAGCATGCAACGTAATTGCCCTGCGACCTAGAAACACAGTCGCTCAAAACCAATTTCAAATCAGTTTTTTTCCTTCGAGCTTGTGCGTTCTCTCACTCACAACACAGTTCCATTCTCATTCGGTTCGGGCAGATTCGGGGCTCGCCTTTGCAATCCTATGTGCGGATTTCCTAAGGGTCTGAAATATTAACATTTCAAGTATATCGGTCTAAGCAAAATAAATCAAATATAAAATATGTTTAAATAAATATCCTGATAATTAATAAATACTACCACCCACATCAATAACCTATGGTTGGGGTATTCATATTTTATTCAGAGCAATTACTATTTTACATATTAAATAAATGCGGTTTTCATTGTTCATAGTTTTCCATTCATTCGCAAATTTTCATTGTGGTCTCGATTATATATTGTAATTAATTGATTATTACAATAATTACAAAATTTTGAATAATCTATTACATTGTGCGAATGTTGTATGCATGATAAAATCATTATCAATATTATTTGTTAAATCTTCGAATCGAATTTTATATTTTATAGATAGTACTTTAATGCCGTTGTCTGATTTACAAAGAACAACTCGTTGGTTCATCTCGTGATAAGGCTGAATGAAACGAAGAAGAAAAGGAAACTCGTATGTATAAAAGAGATAGCATATTTGTCACATGTCTTGGAATGTTGTATAACGTTGGACATAAAAAGTTATTAAAAAATAATTGTAATTTGAGGTTCTAGTAACCAATTTTATCAATATATAGCACAGATTTATAGAAATTAAGACATAGGACACAAGCCTATTCTATCAGAGTAAGTTTTACGTACACTCAAGTTCCGCATTACGAGAGATATATCAATCCACTAAAGTAAATTCAGTAATGTCTTCAATATGTACGTACTTTAACCGAAACATTAGACCTATAAATGTGAGTTCAATATTCCAGAATTTGCACCGTTATAGATTCTTGTAAAATAGTGGTGGACAATGTGTATTCTACTATTTCTGTTGCAATACAGCCATCTTAAGTGTTTGTGCTGCATAACACAGTGCTGCATTTAATTTGACAAGGCACTTGAGCCAAGCAACTGGATAAGGTCGTTTCTTTGAAAAAACTCAGCAGAATGAGAAGCTTGTCTGCAGTAAGGGTAGGGAAGGAGTTTAAGGTTTTCATTTATTGATATCAATGTACAACATATTAAGTTTATTCAGTGAAAATTTGAAGTCGATTGGAGTAAAACTGTCGAAGATATAGAGCTTTAAGTCTTCACCTCTTTGGTTTGGTTTCGTCTTTCTTCGAAACTTTAAAACGCGTTTTCTCACATTTAACTTTTTCAGAGTCGGTGCCATCTCTGCTCAAAATCTACTGCACGGATTCCTTTGAAATTTTGCACACTCTTTCTTTACATAAATGCCGAGGTAACGCTGTCGAGTTTTTTTTTAAATTCTACGTATTTTAAAATAACAAAGTTTCTGATTTTTTTCATGAAATGTCGGTACAACAAGTAATGAAATAATTTGAATTTTTGATTTTAAATAATCCAGTAACGTCTACGGAGATTCGCTGTCAATGCCTCATTTCGTGATATTTATTTATGAAAATTTCACAAAGTATTCTTCAAATGTCATTTTATCATGTAGTAATTATAGAAACATTTATATATTAACTGTGTCGTCAAAAAACATTATCGAAAATATGTTTGTATTGTATATAACTTAATCGTGGACCGAACTTTGTACATCAATGACCAATATATTCTCACGTGTGGTTTATATGCGAATCTATATCCTTGCTTTGACCGCCTTACGAAAGATTGAATTTATTTTCACTCTCAAAAGAAAAACAGTAAAAGGGGGTCAAAACCCCATTTGAAATGACTTGGGTTCAATACGACATTTGCGGACCTGTAAGAAGTCACAGCATTTCGGTACGGTCGGTCGGTCGGTCGGTCGTGGTACGTTCTTCTGAAGTTTAAGCCGAGTTCGAAGTCCCAATAGACTCGTTATTGACATAGCGTTACCAGAAACAGCTAAAACAGCTACATGGGGCTACGCTTCGCCTACGTGGGTTATATCCCATAGAGTCCATAGAGGGCAGGCCGTCCGCCCGCGCCTATGTAAGGCATAAGACGTATACGAGTGTTTTATGGTCGTATGTAGCCCTCTAGTGTGTCAGCTCAGACAGAGATTTTTTGGACATAACTCAAATTTATAGAATGTGCTTATATGGTTTCAGCACTGCATATGGCATAGGAGAAATAAATTTCGGAACTCCATTTTACGTATTTATTTACTTTTCTGACAAAATGTTATATTCACAAATAATTTCTAATTAGTTAATCAATAAAATAAATTTATTAATCGAAAGTATAGTCTTTTACGAATATACTGTTAAACTTTTGTAAGGATATTGCCAATAGTTTCGTTTCTACAGCCGTTTTAATAGCCATATACCATATACCATACTTAAAACTTTGATCCCATTTATTTAAAAACTACTTTTTCGGCATGGTGTTGTAGAAAAGAAGAAACTAATCAACCGAACCGTCTGAAATTTTAATATGTTATTCACAACATCAATAGCTATCGTTGGAACTACAATCATTTTTTTATTTCAATAATTTCTTATTTTTTCATTAAAAAACTGGTAAACACACCCAGTTTTTTCTATTTCAATTTCACATGCGCGCTATTTTGTCAATTTTCAATATTTTTTTGTCTCTGTAGTTCCGACCATAACTGTACTCATACTAATTAATAATTTTCTTGGTTCTTATTTCCCAGATAAATAGAAGAGCTAAAATCTGCAACACCGTCCAGGTCCAATTTATTGACAGAGTCTACCTTAGCGCAATTTTTAATATATTTGACAATATTTTTAATTTTCAAAAAAGATTTTTGAAGTATGTAAAGTAAGTATAATAATAAGCCTATAAAGTTAGAATGTCGTTTTTTATTATTTTTATTATAAAAATACAATCCTCAAAATACCTTAAATTTTCAAGCTCTGAACCACCGACCCCCCTTAAGAACACAACTGCGTGCACTCAGTACCTACCAAGTCACAAAACGCCCGAGGTGATTTAATTGTGACCAAGTACAAATACGGCTCTCCGCACATGAGGCGAGTGATTGCAAACCTTAGCCCCGAATCTGCCCGAACCGAATGAGAATGGAACTGTGTTGTTAGTGAGAGAACGAAAGTGTATACGAGTGTCAGAAAACACACGGCACGAACGAAACTAAACTGGTTTTGAGTATGTTTTCGGTGACTCTGTTTCTCGGTCGCAGGGCATGTTTGGTTGCATGCTTGATGATGGTGACATCATGAGCAGAGATGTACACAAATACTATTCAAAAATATTTAAATACATACATACATACAAATATGACACAATAAAATCCCGTATTATGTTATTGTTAATAATTTTATAGAGTCACGAAACACGGCTCGACTACCACTTTAGTTTTGTTCGTGCCGTGTGTTTTCTTAAAAATAGTATACAAGGTTATACCCGCAAGCTCCTTGATCCACCATTGCATTCGTCTGTTGTCACTGCAATGTATCAGTTGTCACAGTTTATAGAACAGTAGAATCCGAGAGTGGCAATAATACTATACCAGTACCAACATCTCAAGCATGGCAAATTCGTAGAATACAAAACATCTATGTCAGTACAATAATATTTTGTAATCTTAAAAAGTACAAACAATAAAATGTGAAATATCTTTTACAAGCAGTAACTATTTGTTTGTTTTTTTTATTAGTGGACATGCCATAAATGTCAGAGGGCATTTACTGTCGTAATGACCGCAATTTCCAGCCATTCCCAAGAGCTCAGACGCCGCGCCGACTTAACCTCTGCTACCCCAGTTCATAAGAAAAAAAACCCAAGGGCTATAAAGAAGCTGGCGACAGGGATTGTCTATAAACGACAACGACGGGAGTCGAGCCGAGTCAACGCAACCCCTAAGGCAGGTAAAGTATTACATCAGCATTATTAAGTTACATGGTATAATAGGGTATTAAGCCGAGCCGAGGTGGGATGGTCAAAGTGATGAACAGTGTTAGATATGATATGCAAATGATAAAACAAGATGCGAAATATGATAGGGAACGATGCTGAAACAATCTTATCGTATAAAAGAGATCCAATATTTTCATCCCAATGGGCTTGTGTCCTATGTCTTAATTTCTATATATCTGTACTATATATCGATAAAGTGGGTTACTAGAACCTCAAAGGTACAATTATTTTTTAATAACTCCTTATATTTCAAGAGATATTAACAATTAAAAAAGTAATTTTTTCTCTTTAATTATTAAAGGGATTCAACGTTGAACAACATTCCAAATGTGACATCACAACCGCTAGTTGCTATCTCTTTTATACAACAGAGCGTAAAATAGATATATTCTTGACAGAACTCTGACAAGTTTACCGGTTACCAACCTTACAGCTCATAAATCTCTGCTATATGTATTTATATATCTAAATATCAAATATTATCTATAGCTATTTCAAGAAACAATAAAATTTCAATATAATGTCTACCGAAACAGGGTTAAATAAAATAAAAACTTATTATTCTTTGACTTGACTTGATTATTTCGACTACCAACAGCTACAAAACAATAACACAGCACTGACCTACTCATCAAATAACTGACGTTAAAATGCATTTTACGTCATACAAATATGGCCGACCATTTCTAGCGCTAAAACTACAATTGAAATTTTTAATTGCTATATCTCCGTCAACATTTAGATATTTAATAAAATAGACACGCCAGTACACATTTATTAACATCAATTTCAATCAACAATTGAAAAATCGACCACTAAAAAATGAGGACACTAGCCCAATACATACAAAACATTTATTACACTCTTAAAAAAAACTTCATAATATTTCTAAAGCATACCAGTTCAATTTATTACCAGTTCAGATCCTTTTGTAATTTCATAACATGCAGTGAGTGCATTTTAATAAAATTGTCATTTCTATTAAATTTAAGAACACTTTTAACAGTGTAAGTAATCTTATATGTTCTAAAAGTTTTATATTTTATGGACCCATTTACAGATATTACAAGTGGAGTCCACACTGCTCACATCAATAATACGAAATTTGTATGAACTTGTATGAAATATTCAAATAAAATATTAAATTTATGATTTCACATTTTAAAATATGCGCTTAAATAAATTATAAATAAATTTCCAACTGCATTCATTATTTATTTGGGTTTGTTTCTCTAATAAGTTATCGCACAGTTTCTGACAGCTAGTGTGGCGTTGTTGGCGCCCATGTCTAATCCCTAATTAGTAGTGTTCTATTTAACTGTAATAATGGTTACTAATTACATGCTAATGCCGTGTTCTCACAGAAAAATAAATATAAAATCTTGCAGTAGAAAGTAATTAAATATGTTAAGTTCTTAATGCATCAACAGTCGGTTGACATTGTAATTTTGTATAAAAACCATAATTTTTTATAAGGTTAGTATACTGTCATTTAGTTCAAGAAAACTTGTTTTAACTTGTTGTAGGTCAAGGCGATAGTTTTAGGTTCTGAATAGAATGTGTGTTTCATTTTTATTGACTTGGGTTTAATAATTTCCATTTATTGTAGGTTATCTTTTGTATTCCCTTCTTCATATGTCAACACCTGGAGTATCGTACAGTTGTAAACTTCATTTCCTTTTGCACTGTACTTGATTGTAAATGGTCTGCCAGTTTCTTCTCTGCTTCAGAGTGCCTCCCAGTGCATTTAGGATTTCTAAATTGTAAGTGTATTGTTTTACTAATGACATTCTTTGATGTGGTATTATATTTTGCTAAATAACAATATGTTATATGAGTATGCACTAGATCCAGGTGGAAGATGTTAGTTTTGGAGCTGGATTATAAATTCCTAGCACTGTGTTCGACCTTGACTTAAACCTTGTCACGTAGTGTTTTGAACAGCCCATTAAATTTATTTATTTGTTTTTAAATCATAAGCCATTTCAAATATTTTATCTTCAATATAGTTTGTTATGTTTCTTACTATCTACATTCTTAAAAAAGACTTTGCTGAAGTATTAGTACACTCTGAAAAAGCAGTATAAATTGTAAAATATTCCTAAAGCATATTTTTATGCAGGTAAAGAGAAAATTACATGAGAAGTACATATACTCGTACAGTGAGTGCACTTTAATAGAATTGTTTATCAAATTCAGAGCAAAATTCATCTTTAAAAATAATTTATAACTGGTTTTTAATTTTAATATTTGTCTATGAAAAATTAAGAACATTTTTAATAGTGTGTGTTATTGGTAGCCTTATTTGTAAAGACTGTAGAATGGAAATGATAGAATGTAGAATGTAAGGTTAGCCTATTTCAGATGCTGAGTACTATCACCGACAACCAGCTATAAGTTTAAGTTTATGTAAACATACATTACTTAAATTTTGATAACTTCCAATCTCAGTCAATATGACCCTGGTACAGGGATCGAACTCAAAGACGTAGCAGTCTGGCGTCAAGCTTAAATGAGCCATTGTACCTTGAAATATACTGCATTTCAAAATTTAAATTGTAAGTTCTCTTTAGAATATTTTAAAATTTATCAGGTTTTTAATTTTTCTAAATATTATAACAATTGATATTATAAATCTAAATTTATTTAATTTTAATTTTTTTCATTCTAGTATGCTTGCTCGTATACGAATGAACATACATAATCTTACATTATGTATTCGGCATCTGTACACGAACATACGTCTCTGGTCTCTGCAAATTAAATGTATCTATGGTAACACAGTATAATGAATTTACCATCTGGCAATACTAATATGGCAGCTGTCAAAATAAAGTAATTGTGCTACAGTAATTATCAATAACGTTTGTAAAAGTGCTATAAATGACTTAAATATTAAGTGTAAAACTTAAAAGTGTTAAAAATTAAGTTTTTAAACAAGTGATTATTGACAAATAATAAAAACTATGTGTGATTTAAATAATGTGAGCGAGGAAACTTTTTGTGCTATTCAGGCACGGCGATGCTTCATCCTCCGGTTCTGCAGCTGTGTGGTTTGACCTTGGTACCGATTGTCTTTATATTGTAAGTATTTTCTATTGTTTATTTATTAACATAATTTGTTATTATTAGTTTTCTTTTAAAATAATTATTTTTGTTTAATTTATCATCTTGAATATGTTCTATCTGAAAGTTCTTTTAATATGAAACTTATTATTTTATTTCTTATAATAAAATTATAACCTCATATACTTTTGTGTAGAACAGCATATCTTTTAGTGTTAAATTTTCACCTCTAAACAAAAGTAGTAATTGTTTCTTGTATAATTTCTTAGATTTTGATAATTATTTTCTCAATATTTTTTGAAATTATTGTTAACAATCAATTGTAAAAATATTTCTAGAAATTTAACTTTTTGAATTCTTTTAGAAAAAAGACTGCTTGAACTTGTAAGGCTACTTTGGCGCTATGATGGCATCAGTTTGCTGTATAATTAATAGCAGAGTTCAGACAGTGAGTTTTTTTATATTTATTTGGTGATGGTATTGCAACAAGTGTCGCCTAATCCATTAAAAATTAATTACATTTAATTTAAAAAGAACACATTTTACAAATTTCCAACATTGTTAAAAGTAGAAAAAATAATTTTTAATGGATTAGTTATTTATTTATATTTTTAAAATTTGTGTATGTATTTTTCCCTACAGCTTTCGTTCGTTCGGTTCGCGATGTAGCTTCGCGCGCGATAAGCTACTAGTTTAAAAATTTCATTAATTAATAATAATTAATTATTAGATAGAATCTCTATAAAATTTAAAAATAAATCGTTTTCGTTCGTTCGGTTCGCGATGTAGCTTCGTGCGCGATAAGCTGCTAGTGATCGTTATTACTTAGTATTAATCAAAGAACTAGAGATTCTACATAAAATTTATAAATAAATTTAAATATTAAACAATTCAATAAAATTAAAAATTAGTTTTTGCGTATTTTAAATAAAAGTGAAAGTTGTAATGAACAATAGACATTAGTGATATTTAAATAAAAATTAAATATAACAGTGCTTTAAACTATATTTTTTAAAAAAAGTGAGTGCAATGGGGAAGCAGAGGCTGGGAGCCTTCGTGCGCTGGACTTCTAGAAGAAAGGTAATTCAAGATTTCAATGTTGATATCATATTAGTATTTAATTTTGATAATAATTTTCTAACCAACACTTTTCTGTTGTTACAGATGAACTAGGGGGCCCTAGTACCAGCCTGCCTTCCTGATTTATGATTAGCCTTTGTTTATAATTAAAAAGTATGCAAAACTTCTTTATGAAAATTTTAAATAATATATATTTGTGTAAACATTTTTCTAAAAAAATTATTTCTGTTGTTGCAGATTTCTTTCAGCTTGCAGTTGTAGCGGTTCATCTTTAGTGGCAGGAGCCATCTTGCACCAGGATATTATAAAATAGGTAATTGTCAAGCTATATACTTTAAATATATTCTTACTTGTATTATATATTTATTTAATCAATTTTCTTTAATTGCAGCTCACTTCATGGTTTCAAAAGCAGTGACAATGAGCTTTGGTGAGTTCTTTTTATATATTTCAGTAGTTTCCAAGCTTGACTTAACTACAAATAAAAGTAGTAACAACCCCCTCCCCCCACGTCTTTTATACATCTCTGTTTCGGGTTTTTAGTTAAATATAGGTGTTAGGTAGGGCATATAGTATATTGATATCGATATTCCCCAGCACCTTAAGTGCTATGTCCCACAGTTTGGAAACTACTGTATTTTTGGTGATGGGATGTAAATAAATGTGCATGTTTGACACTTGTTGCATTTTTTTGAATAAATATTTGATTTTTTTAAAAATATTTTCTTGAATTAAACCGAATTTAAAATCGTTAAGCACACAAATCTAATTTATTAGATGTTGTGTACGGTTGTGTTTTAGTTTTAGTGTGTTTAGTTGTGAAAGTGATTAAACGTCACAGAATTTGTAACGTATAGTAGATACATAATTTATTGTTTAAATTATGTTATTTTTTGTTAAAATTCACTTGTGTAAAAAAGTGTATACTTCATTATGCTTTCACGATGTTGATGATTTTGTGGTACTGTTGGTTTTTTAATAAACCCATCCCCGAATTACGCCTCTAGCGAACCATAGGTAAAATATACATAACAATTCTTATTTTTATTATTTTTTTTTCAATTTAATTTTTATTCTATTTTTTTTTAGTACTTTTCGGGTTGTTTATTTTTTGTTGCTGGTGTTCACCTGAGGGTAGTGGTATTTTTCTGCAAATATTCGGTTGATGATGGGTATATATAATAACCATTTGGACATATCTAACTTCTGACTTCCTTTAGTTTTAAGTTCTATTGTCAACGGCAGCTTGAATGAGAATGAAGCCAGACGTATTCTGCATTTTAGTTTATTCACGTAACGTCATACAAGCTTCATGCAAGTTGCAAATATGAATATTTCTCTAAAGTTTAGCACAGAAAAAGCACGCTTTTTCATTGGGAAAATGTCAAGCGATGAAGAAGATGTGATTATAGCATACGCTTCTATTAGAAGAAGACGAATGAGACGCAGAATGTATTGGCTTCATCCATACATCGAAAAGAATATTAACCGTAGATTCTTGGTTGCTGCAAGAGAGTTATGTTTAATAATATGAACAAAATTGATTGCCCAGCCTGTCATTTTTAAAAGAATATTACGTCTATGCGTTGTGCAGTACACTAGAGCTATGACATGTTGCAGCCCAGGCTGCATGACGGTTGCTTGCCACTAAGCAGAGTCTTCCTTATTTAAATACAAGCTACAAGAAAGCGTATAACAAGCGGTAAATGACGAAACCGTGCGTATGAAGTGACGCTAAGTGGACAGTAGGCCTAAGTCCACGGGAAATCAATTTTACCTGATCACAATTAGACAATTATTAACTAGCACGGAAAATGGATGGCGCTGAAGCATTATGGCAATACACAGTAATATAAAGCCTCAGTGAGTAAGACAGTCACGGTGGGTTGCGCAAATGGGCTTGTGTCCTCCCAGTAAACAATTTGGTGAAGTGTCATATTTGGTGAAGTTCGAGTCACTCGTACAATTCTATTCTAACGCTTTACAAGTTCTCTACCTGTCACAGATTTTGTGTTAGTTTTTCATAATAATATTCTTTCTTTTTCCAACATCATTCAATAAGTATTTCTGTTTCTTTCCCACATGGGTATATTTTTATTATCCGGTCATAAATCATAAACCTTCTCCGCTTTTAATTCAGCAGTGAACCGTCGTTGCAATGTCTGTAGCTCATAAAAAAGACCTTTCCTTTGAACGACTGAATAGAAAACGAACACGTTCCAGACAAAAAATTCATGATATGTAATAGAAATTAAGTCGAATTTACTCCAAAATGTTTACTGGGCTCATTTTTTAGTGGTCGATTTTTTAATTGTTGATTGAAATTGATGTTAATAAATGCGTATTGGCGTGTCTATATTATTAAATATCTAAATATTGACGGAGATATAGCAATTAAAAGTTTGAATTGTAGTTTTAGCGCTAGAGATGGTCGGCCATATTTGTATGATGTGAAATGCATTTTAACGTCAGTTATTTGTTGAGTAGGTCAGTGCTGTGGTAATGTTCTGTAGCTGTTGGTAGTCAAATAATTAAGTCAAATCAAAGAATAAGTTTTTATTTTATTTAACCCTGCTAAGGCAGACATAATATTGAAATTTGATTGTTCCTTGAAATAGCTGTAAATAATATTTGATGTTTTGATATATAAATACATATAGCAGATTTATGAGCTGTAAGGTTGGTAACCTTACACAAGGATTGTGATGTCACAAGCACTTGGAATGTGTACAACGTTGAATCCCTTTAATAATTAAAGAGACAACATTAATTTTTTAAATGTTAATATCTCCTGAAATATAAGGAGTCATTAAAAAATAATTGGACATTTGAGGTTCTAGTAACCCACTTTATTAATATAAAGTACACTTTTACAGAAATTAAGACATAGGACACAAGCCCATTGGTCTGGTCGTGAGATTTCCTAATGTCTCTATCGTTGTAGATCTTAGTAATATTCGATTCAGTTGAGACAATGTTATCAACAACATATGTGTCTCGTTTATGGTCTTCAAGTAACAAGCACTACTTTGAAACTATAAAAAAGAATATAATCGTTAAGTACTAAAATATAAAAAAGCTTTTAAAAATACATTGAACTGTGTATGCAACTCCAGGCTCTCCATCGACATGTTGTAACACGTAAAGCATTAACCCGTGGTACCATGCATCATATACTTGAATCTGCTGGGTACATTGTGGCTACATATGTTTTGTGCAGCGTATGCCATCGCTGTACTGATGTATCAACATTTACAATTCGTTTTAAGTGTTTACGTCTCATAATTTTTACATAATGTCCATTCGGGTTTTAATCTTGTATGTTGTAATTATAAGTGCTTGTCTAATTAATTTTAATAATTTGAAACGAGATATTAAATAATGTGTTTTGATTTTATTTTATGGAGTTAGAGAGTTATAATACTATAACCTCAAACAATTACATAAATGTGGAATGATGTGGATCACGTATATTTTTCGAGTCATGGTGTGTACACTGGGTCTTTGAGGGAACAGTTGAGTTTTCTAAGTTTTTAAAAAATCTGAAAATATTTTGGATTAGTTCTTGAAGTGTCTACTACATGGTGCAGAAGTTGCCATAGTCCAAAGCTGATAATAAAAAATGACAAATAGTAAAAAACGCGGAAAAAACGAAATATTGTCAAAAAATTCGTAACTTTATAACAAACAAATATTAAGAAAAACGGTTGTAGATTTTTTTATCTTAGACTATAAACTTTCGAAAGAATGTAGTGTCTTTAGCGTGGGTTCCAAAAATTTGAATTATTTGTGCACCTGAAAGTGGGAAATATTTTACGGATTCTGGCATGTCAGAATAAACGGAACGGTGATTATTCGGCACAAAATAAGTTTTTATTGTTGAAAATACAAAAGTTATGAAATAATAATTAATAATAGTTAATAATAATTAGTGTAAAAATGTATAAAATTTATTTAATTGTTGTTAAATGCGCTATTGAATATTGTGAAACTTGTAATTCGTGTTGAACGTATTTTGTTTCATTCCTTAACAGCATCGTTTTAGTATATATTAGTAATCTACATTCGATTTAAATATTACACGTGGACTCAGTTCGTATTAAATTGTGCTTGTAGTTGATTTGAAACTTTTATAAACTCTACATAACCTATTTTCGTTTTTTAACAACCTCTCCTAGTTTTGTGTTCTCCCTCTCTTCAGAATTTGCTGTCTTATAGGTTTTCAATGACACCACTCTTGTTTCAAATTCTATTACCTACAAGAAATTGTAGAGCTAGACAAACAGAAAATACCGCAGACCTTAACACTCATGATATAATTGTATAGTCTACTATACTACCACGTATATATTAACGTAAAACTTTGGGGATAATTAAAATTGTTAGATAGAAATGTTTTATAAATATCTGAACTTTTTAAATTACTCACATCATAACAGCATATTTTTAAGAATGGAATAACACATTGGGTTTTTGCCCAGCACCTCTTATATTTAGAGGGTGAACCAACTCAGTAAATTGTGACGGAATACAATTTGATTTATTTTGTTGATTTCATATTTTGTTTATCACTTGTAGAGTAATTTCACTACACTGCGTGCAGTAAATCATGGTTAATTTTTCTCTAAGGAAGTTGGAACTTAAGATACGACCTTAATAAGGGAGAAACATCCCAAACTAATATGATCACTGAAGCGTGTTCATCCGGAAGGGGAATGAAGTATGATAGTGAATCGAACACTGTTCACCATTGGCACGACGGGTGCAATGTCTACGGAAAATACCCTCAAACGCATACCACCACGATCACGTTAACTACGTCAGCAACTCAGAGAACAATCCTTGAATTGACATTTTTTGAAAAGACTAATTTTACATGCTCGTTACTTAGAATCGTGTTCGATTTTATTTTCAGAAAGTCATGGTAGTCAGTCAATATGTGAGGTCGTGTGTTATGAAGCAACAGAGCTATCCAATTAAAATATTAAATAAATGTTGAAATAAAAAATACCACAAACTTAACCACAACTAATTTGAAACATAACCTACAAGTATGTTTTATGTCATACCTATCCAAGTGTAATACCGTTCGTAAACTTCAATTTGACTGAGGAAAGACACGTGCAATATATCGTATCTTATCTGCCGGCTAAAACGGGACACACACACGCACACGACCGGTTCGATGCACATGCCAGGATAATGACTCAACGGTGCAATACTCTATTACATGTTTATTGATTTATCGACCATTAGATATTTGTTACAGTTTAAACTAGAGACGCCACACGCCGCACCGAGCCGCGCGCGTCGGGACGTGAGTCTCGTAACCTTAACATGCATTATGATTCATATTATCGTGTTGTAATAATGAAATCAGCTCTGTACGTAGTAGCGTCGAGAATGATTTATGGGGGACCACCAGTATGTTCCTATGTTAGATACCTGGAAATATGACACGTTCATTTCACTTTCAATTTAACTCGTCTTACAAGGCTTTATTTACGTTTGATTTAAATGTATGAGTAATTGACTTCAACATGCGACATTCAACGGGAATATATTTTCATTCATAAGGTGTAACTAAATTTGTTGAACTTTTACGGTCCAAATCAATGCGACCTTCAATTAGATTCAGTTTCCTAGAAAAACGAAATTTTGGAAAAGTTAAAAAAAATTTTTTTACTTTATAACTTTTAATCTGTAAAAGATAGAAAGTTGATATTTTGGATATGTATTACGGTGATCAATGCTAACATTTTTTGAAAATTAGAAATTGAAAAATTGGAGAAGGGGGGGCGTAGTAAACGTTGGATAAAACTCAAATTTTGTATAAATTAATAATAAAGTATGTTATTAAAAAACAAATTCAAATTTGGGGGGGGGGGGGATTTTTGCTGAGGGTAAAAATTGAGCTAGAAAGTTGAAATTTTGTATATGGGCTAACTTTGATACCTAATTTACAAATCGAAAAAAAAATTGGTCAAATAACGAATAAATTGAAAATATTTTTTATTTTGTTGAAAAAATGTATTTTTTTTAGTTAATTTGTATGAAAAATTATTTTATTATTGAACGAGTTGAGAGAAATAGAATTAAGATTTGAAATTAAATTTCGCAATATTTCGTTGAATTCAAATCATTATGCATACACATTAAAAAGACGGGGGTAAACTCTAGTTTGTATTATAATTTGTTTGGAAAAAGCACAATCCTTTGTAGACTAAACCATGACGAATTATATGACATGGAACGGCAACAGAAAAAAATTAAATAAATATAATATTGTCCCCCTTTTCTATACCCGAGAAAAATAGTAAAAGATTTATTTAACTTTGGTGAATACGTAATGTCAAATAAGGATGCCGATGTATGAACTTATATGTTGTTTCTGTTTGGACGTGTTGTACAACGTTTTTATAACAGTTTTAAAGTGTTATATCATTACAGGATCGATAGTTTTTGTCAGAAATCAAAAAGTTGTCATGTCAGAAGTGTGTCACGGTCAGTAAATCATAAAGATAATACCAACAATCATAGCTTTCGCTTTCCTGTTCTTACACGTTTTATTCAATAGCAGTGGAACCTGTGGACGTTTACCTCAAGGCTATCAGAGCCAGAGCCATACTTATACTCGAAGAGGTACTAATATTGAATTACCAAGAAGAAGAATACACTCTCAAGCATTGTATTCAGCATTAGGCAGCATTTAACAAAATAACTTAATAATCTTTCCAGTTTCCAATATTTTTATCTTCTTAAGAAACGGTTGTAAATCTTATTATTTGAATAAATACAATCTATATGGTTTAATATAATAAAAGAAGCTTAAAAAGATTTTCTTATATAAATTCGTACGAGAGATTAGTACGAGTATGTATCTAAAAAACAACAAGAGGTACCTGGAATTCTGTATTTCAATTTACCGTATAATATATTAGTTTAACTGAAATAACAAGATTCTAATGCGATTTAAGCAGCAAAGTCTCAATGGATTTATTGAAGAATAGGGAAGCTTTTCTTAAGAAAGCTTTTACAGTAACTTCATAAAGTAAGGCGGTGTTGGCTGAGCTGGAGGTCCTAGAAGCGCTGAAATACTGAAATAAATTGGCTTCGGGGATTATGGAAATTTATTTATTTTCATTATGTAAATCTAATGTTATGTAATTTACAGTTTCATTATCTGTCATTTCCACGGAAATCATTTTGTGTTTGTGAGGCGCGTCTAGCGAGTACTTTACTTTACATGAATTATGTTTGCATAAAAAATTGTGTAAATTAGGACAATTACAGTTCTAAACTAGTCGAGCCGTGTTTTGTGACTCTATAGAATTTTTAACAATAGCAGAATAGGGGATTCTATTATGTCGTATTTGTTTGTACGTATGAATAGTATTTGTGCACATCTCTGTTCATGATGTCACCATCAAAAGCATGCAACCACATGCAACCAACCATGCCCTGCGATCGAGATTTAGACTCGCTGAAAACGTACTCCAAACCAGTAGTTTCGTTCGTGCCGTGTGTTTTCTTTCACTCGTATATTTGTTCGTTCTCTCACTAACAACGCAGTTCCATTCAGGGCTAAGGTTTGCAATCAGTCGCCTTATCTGCGGAGGACTTTTGTAAACGATCACAGGTCCGAAAGACTAGAAGTGATGGAAGCGGGAATTCATGACCAGAAGAGACCAGAATGACATCATGTTTATGTTTCGCTCACACTGAATGTATTACAGTGAGTGTGAGTGAAACAAAGCACATGTGACGTGTTGATATTACACTGGTCTGTACATCTGAGTCATGAAAAGGGTGCGATCTTTTTGCACCCGGTCCAAGGCACTGCAGACGACATTCGTTATAGAATCGTTCATTGAGTTAGATCTTGCTTTGTATACAGTTCTTTTATTTGTTAATAAATACTGTATATTCGGTCTGTAATTCGTAATTAGTAAATCCTAATTATTCCTAACAGTATATATATAGTAAAAATATATATATATGTTCCCTCTTCCTCTCGGACTTTCAGTGTGAGAGAACCTAAGCTTTTGCTTACTACTTGTATAGCTCTCAGGGTAAAGAAATATTTTTAATAAAATATAACATAAATACACCCGTGTCGATATTGAGACGTAACACAAAACCGTCTACGTGAAGCAGTACTTAAGATAAGTATACAGACATTAGAGACACACACACACACGTAACTTAAAGTCATTAGGGGTTATTGACAGATTTACAGATCTAATTTAGTCACTTGGCGCCGACAAGAATATGACTTGTGTAAATATGAGTTCCAACAATAAGCTGCCAGTCTGAACTCCATATTGGGTCCCATTGTAATACGCGCAGTAAATAATGGTTGTGTTGTAGATTTTACATTGTTGTTTGTTGTTTACTATACCAATATGATGCAGGTCTAGCTAGCAGGCTAGCCGAACAATTGAAAATGAAAATGGATTTATTATTGTTGAAATACACCTATGTATTTTATATTGTGTTGTTGTATGATACGAGATTAAAAAATAAAAGGTAATTTAAAATATATAATGCTGTGAAAATGAAAAGAGAAAATAAAATGCATTTACGTTAATATTAACGCACAACAGGTGAACTTATTTACATATTATTATATGGCATATTATAAGCATATTTTCGATAATGTTTTTTGACGACACAGTTAATATATAATTATTTCTATAATTACAACATGATAAAATAACATTTAAAGAATACTTTGTGAAATTGTCATAAATAAATGTCAAGAAATGAAGCATTGACAACGAATCTCCGCTGACGTCACAAAAAAAAGTAACATTGCAGTGCCACTCATAACTCATCACTGGATTTTCTGAAATCAAAAAACCAAAGTGATTTAAGTAGTTGATAAGTTTCTGCAGGTAACCCTGTCGAGTTTTTCTTTTTTTATCGATTTTTAAATTTTTTACAGGACTTAAAAGTCAAAATACGAAAAATCGGTATTTTCGGTATTGGAATCAGAAACTTTATTATTTTAAAATACGTTAAAAAAAAAAGAGTGTACAAAATTTCAAAAGAATCGGACCACAAGATTATGAGCTAGAGAGTGCACCGACTCTGAAAAAGCTATGTGTGAGAAACCGCATTTAAAAGTTTCAAAGTAACACGATGGTGGATGAGAGGTGAAGACTTAAAACTCTATATCTCTGACAGTTTTAGTTCAATCGACTTCAAATTTTTACACAATAAGCTTAATATGTTGTACAATAATATAAATAAATTAAAAAAAAGGGTTGAAACTTTACCCCCCCTTAAGTTATATTATAAAATGTAACTAGAACCATGCATCTGATATAATACAGTTTAGTATAGAGAATTACTACAGTACGTAACCCTGAATCTAAATAAAATATATCAGCATTCTTCCGGTATAAAAATATTCCAAAATAAATAAAATATACATGTGAACATGATGTGTAACGTGAAATTGATTGACACGGAGAAGAATACAGATAAAAAAATATGTACGGTTTAAAAACATTCTCGTTTCCGTCAGTCACATGTCCGGGGATTTATGGGTAATCACAACAACGTAACATCCGGATGACCTCTACCATCCAGGATTTAACTTTGCTCTAGCTATGTGTCACATGGAATACATCTGCTGGATTATGCATAACGGTCAAATAAAAATGAAAAGGAATCAGAGATGGTGCTGTTCTATTGTAGCATGATTAATTCGTGTTGAATTTATTTGCTTGATAAATCAATTTGAGTTGTAAGATAAGTTCGATCAAATTGTTGCAAGTCTAACGCTGTATGTCATTCCATTTCTCATTTCCCGTTAAGCTAACTTTACATTTAATTTCATTTTCAAACTGAAACATATAAAATTATTTTCTTATGCCTCTTTCACACCAGAGAGTCCAATGAAACACGAACAAAAATGTGTTTTTCCGAACAAAAACACATTTTTGTCTTTTGTTGCTGTTTTAGTAAACAAAATACATTCCCATCTGAAGTCGGTAAAGGAAAACACGCTTGTTGTTGTTTTTTAGTCTGCTTTATCATGTTTATACTTTTTATGGGACACATAGAAAAACACTGAAAACAAAACCAGCCTGTTCAGTGTGAACAGTCTGTTTTCGAAAAACAGAACTGTTTTAAAATAAAACAAAACATGATTTGGTATTGTTTTTCAAATCATTCAATCTCTTCCACTACCATTCTTCTTTTTTCAGAAAGCGATTCTTTTTTCTTGCCCGCTCTCTACCTCCTTTAGTTTTTCCTCTCACCTCACCGGTTCTACCTTCATTTAAAAAGTTGAAAAAACTTGTAGTACTATATTTTTATGAAATTGACTATCAAGGTCTCAAATTAGTAATTATTTTTTAATTGGTAACAATATTATAAGAGATATTTACAATTCAAAGGGACAATCTTGAATTAGGCCTATTTTTCTACATGTATATCATTTTTCTCATTGTTTTCTTAGATATTATTCACGTTGGTTGTGTCTAAGGTGTATATATTATATAGGTAGTGGTGGAAATTCGACCCAATGTCAAATATTTATGTTACAAACTGGATGTGTCAGGATTACTTTGATATTTCCTTAAAATGTGAGTGAAAACTGAGAAAGAAATATAAAGAAGAAATTCTATATGTGTAGGAAGAAAATATCTACTTAGCTTTAAATGAAAATAATATCCAAATCCAAATCAGAGGTACACAAAGTACAGCCCGCGGGATAATATGTAATTTCTTACATTATTTTATACAAGAAGAAAATATTAAAATAAGTTTCAGACAATATTTGGAAGGAAGTGGGACGATGTTTCTCTTGGAACCAGAGAAAATGAAACTGGAAGTCTTCCTCTGCAGTAGCACTTGTCTGGTAGATAAAAAGAAATGGTAATATACCCGGTTGCGTGATGGCAAAGCTGACAACTTATGCGTGTCTAACATGTGAAACAATCGTATCTATCAAAAAGCTGAATTGTGAAGAAAAAACGTTCCTATAGCAAGGCTGGGCTCCCAGTAAACAATTTGGTGAAGTGTCCTGTTTTGTGACGTTTCTATCACTATCGCACTGCAATTATAGTTCGCATCAACTTTATCTTCATTTGTATTTCGACAGGTGGGATGATTTCGCCTTTTTTAGCCCATAAAATAGACATTTCATATAACCGACTGTGAGAAATGATGATATAAAAACGTGTAGTATACTTATATAAAGGTTAAATTATAAATGACTTAGGTTTGTATGTACGAGTAGCGTAACTTCCGTACTATAACCTTCAACAGGAAGTGAGAATTTTTAATACAGAACACATTCTTACAAAAAATATCTTAAACCAAGCGTTTTACGAATAAATTGATTTTTTTATGTGGGCCAGCGGAAAAAACGGAAACATTTACAAGAAATTGATATGTTAGCAACAAAGAGGGGATACCCAAGTTTTTGTAATACATGAACATAATATATATATAAAAATTGAAACTTTCATAATATTTTTATGGTAGTTTTTTATGTCTTTTTTTACTCCCAGTGACGCGACTGGTTGTACCATCGTAAAATAGTTTTTTCAAAACTTTTCAAATAATCATTTTACTTAAAATTGTTTTTTTGTTCGTATATTATTCAATCACATTCAGTTTTGATTACGTTATTTCTTCTTTATTCCTTTATTTATTATTTAATGTAGTTTCATTTCTAATAATAAATATACTTGTTCAATATCGTTTTGGTATATATTGTCAGTAGGCAGAGCTGTTGAATATTTGTGTTCGACTTCCGAAACAGTAGCCGAATTAACGTTAGCGTTAAGTTAACAATATAGTTGGCAAATATAGATACTTTTAAGAAATTACCTCTTAATTAAAAGTGTAGTTTACTTATGTTTTAATTAATTGGTAAATTACTAAAATCAGTAAAAATGAACGCTCTATTTGTTTCTGTTAATCACAGCCTCCCCCATCACACAAATTAACCCTGATGAATCAATAAACGTCACGTCGAGAACGGGGGTTGTCCGCGTTCATCTGTAAACGTAAACGGGTAGGTGATAATTGTATCCAGGGCTCTCCAAATAAATCACAGAGCCAGACAATGCGAGATTGACGCTGCTAATGATAATAAATATTATCAACAACGAACTAATTATTTAAATATACGCCACCGCATTATTTATCATCCCCAAACTCATACATAGGGTTGCTCACCAATCCACAACTAGATTTATTGGTTGGGACTTTATAAAATGGGGTTACCCTCAATGATATTTATCACCAAACACCATACTGTGCCTAGATTATATTTCAATCCGTTATTTATAACGTGAACCCATAACTCTTGCATAACCTTGTCTGTATACGGGGTTCTATTCGTTAGAATAACACTGATGCATTATTTGTCGCTTACAATTACAAATCTGTATAACCCTGTTAATAAATGCATGCAAAATTCATATTTGTATATCAATATCTTGCTTTTATTTTAATTAATGTTAGATTTAAGATTTCTTATTTATATTTTATACCTAGTTGATTTATATACACTGCTCTCTGTGGGCAAACGATAATATTTCTTATGTAAACATTCTTTGTTTATACGATGCACTTCTGCTAGGGTTCGACACTGCGCATTTGTTCCCAATTCATTCTTATCACTCAAACGTACACCACGTTTAACCTTCTGGTGCATACCCATGTAATAATACACATATTTTTATTAACAACTTAAACCGCGGGTTACATTTGCCTAGTGTCGTAACTAATATTCTTATTAACTAAAGTATAAAATCAATTAATACGTAATTCAATAGTGTAGGTTAAAATAAATGGAATCTAAAAAGGTTCTTGTCTTTTACTGTGTCTTTGCATATAAAAAATTGCTATTAGTAGCTAAAAGGTCCTTCGCAATTAAACTGTGCGCCCACTAAGTTATCGGCAGTAGTTGAGCAACATTGTTGTTCGATATAGATCTCTAAAAGGTTCATCCTCCGCACCAAACCCAATAGATCAGAAAGTTATGTTTTTAGGTTGAAATCCACATACTCGTAGATGAGATCTAACATTTGTAAATAAGTGAACAAAACACCTTTAATTGTAAAATATCATCCTAATTTCAATGGCTGCTAAAAGCTCATCACTAGAAACTGAAAATGCGCTAATGTTTTCAAAACGTGTAATGTTATAGGTTTGAAAAGTCGTAAAATAAATTAAAAAACCATGTCCGTAAATAACATGGCTTACTCACACAGTGAAACGTTTATAACCTTCATGATCGTAAAATATAATAGACCCTGGCATGTTCGTGTGATCCTGGACAATTATCATATTTCTCAATTAAAACTGGTAGGGTGTACTACTGCTACTGGTACTGGAACTTGTAAACGTGCTAATGTCCTTATAAGTTTTGGACCATGTCCCTGTCCCTGGCCCTATTCGCCATCCGGACATTTAGAAACGGTATAATGTCGAGCAACGCCGTTGAGCGTCCAGCGTACAGGGTAGTCCCAATACCGCCCTCCTGAGGGTTCATTGTGTAGTTCCGGCATGGTCATGACTGGGTTTATTCTGGCCACATTGTCGACCCCCTGGTGAATGAAGACAACAACATGCTCCGTATAAAATACATGCACAGTATAACCTAAGATGCAGTAAACTGTCCCTATTCGCTAGGTTAGTTTACTAAGGCAATTACTGTCATGTCCAGAAACCATTTTTCACATTAGTTACACACAGTATTACTTTAATTTTAGTGCTTATCCCATTTTCGCACAACCTATCATCTATCTAAATAGTATAATTTATGTAATGTAGAAAACAGAATTTGTCCATGTAAATATTTCATCCAAAATATATGATGGATGAAAATACGTATTTTCAATGGAAGAAATGTAAATTAAAAAATCTTTCCTATTGCTTGAAATATTCATAGTTTTAAATATCAAATATTCGTTATAGTATTACCAGTTCCTTTAGCTTTATAATCTTTATGTGTTGGCATAAGACACTCTAGAAATACATTCAATTATCTCAACGCATTTAGAACTGAATGGGTTGATTACATGAAGATTCTGGGAATCGGTCTTACCCATTAAACAATTTAGTGTTGTGTTTTGCGACGTTTCTATCACTATTACACTTCAATTATAGTTCGCTTCAACTTTATCTACATTTTGTGGTATCGCCAATTGTAGCCGATAAATAATAGACATTTCATATGAACGACTGTGAGAAACTCAGAATCCTTAATAGGATGGCAAAGTGACTCCAAAATGTTTTCTGGGTGATACGAGTATCTTTGGTAAAATGCTTACTGTATAGTGTCAACAATGTTATATAGAAGTTGAATTTTATTGTAAAGCTTATAAAGTTGTTAATTATTTCTATTACAGATTGCAATATATCAAAAAGACTCAACGACTGAACCATTACTAGGTTGAAGACAAGACTACGGTGTTTATTATGCAATGCCACTATGTTAGGATTAAATTTTTATCCAATACATACTAGCTATAGGTGTAAAAATGACGTGTTGACTATACATGACCAATATCGTGTACCAATTACATTTCCCAAGATAATACAGATTCCATTTAACTTTTCCTCGTATTGATAAAAGCACTGAATAATATTTCAAGTCACAATAATGCGGACTGTCATGTAAACCATGGAGAATACCCAAACTATGTAATGGTGTGGTGTTCCAGTAATTATAATTTAAATTTATTTGTTTGACCTGGTTTCCCTTCAACAAATTCTCTTTTCTAATCACATGGTCATTAAGAGATTAGAATCTGGGTTTGATTAGAATAGAATTGATGTAATATTCTGTAGATATTATTCTAATATATACTAAGAATTACTTGTCACATGTAAGTTAGTTAGAATGTTGTTCTTAGTTTTGGAATATATTTATTAACTGTCGTCCCTGTCCACTTTATTGGTGTTTGGCATTGGAATCATATGTAAAATTATGTTAAGCTTTGGTTAATAATAAAACGTTAGGTTAAGCTAAGCTAAATGTGTGAAATCATATTATTCGACTTCTTAAATATTTATTCTTATTGTGTTTCATCTATCAAATCACATAGTGAATTTCGTGTTCACGTCATGTGCAGATGTAACTAAGTTTGGCGCAGAAACGCTATGTAAAATGCAAAGGATATGAAGCAAATGCATTCACGCTGTATCTCCACAGTGCAATACTAGCGTACTCCTTGGTTGATGTGCAGAGAAGCTTTTAGAATGTATAAAGGACTTTATAAAATGCAAAGTGATAAAACGTTATAAAATTTATATACTTTATGCAAATAGTACGAATATGTTTTGTACATATACATATGAAATATACCAATCAGAAGTGGGATCAAGTTTTCTCACATCAAATATGATAATTATTACTAATACAGTATTGCTAGCGACTAAACTTATTTTTAATTTATAGAAAGCAACGATGAACGAAAAATAAAGTTAATATTTAGGCATTCAAAATATTGCAAAATATCCACAATTCTATCCGCGTAAATTTATCAAAAATAGAATGTGCTATATGTGCCTCATTTGCCCCTACTAGTAGACGCCTATGTACACAGACTGCTTTGAATTGGTTCTAGATCTTCAGAAACAAACCGTCTTATGAATCATAACTTCGTTTCAGTGGAACAAAATTTATTGTTAACTCAATTTTATTTAGGGTGTCCAAGAAACGTACCAAGGAATCTTTATTATTATTCAGGATGTATCTTCTCTCTAATTCTTGCAGAAGCGACAAAAGGAAGTTTTCGGGTTGTGGGATCCTTTGTAATCAAATTATCCCTTTATGAAGTATTTGCTGGTACATGATGATGACGTATGAGAAAATTTATTGGTTAGATAAGATTCGTGATCTATGAAATGAACAAATAATCAATGTATGAATGTAATTAATTTGGGGTTACATGTTTTTTTAAATAGGTTATCGATTTTAAAAATAGGGGTATGTTCGCTGAGTCCTTGAGGATAATCTTGATTAGGTCTACCTGCCTAAATCTTGATTAGATCATGGGTCAAAGCGTTCTTCTTAAGAATAACCCTTAAATCTATTTTCATTAATTTCCTGACCGTTTGCGTGTTGAGCCGTCGATAAAGTAGAATGTAATAAAATCATAAATCATGGCGTGTATCATGGCACTTGTTCCATTTTTATTTCATACCAATTTATTAAAGAATAACGTAATAATATATTATAGAAAGGTACAATTTATTTACAATAGAAAGTCTTTTTTTTTAAATTCATTTAAGCTCACAAAGAGCTTTTGTAATTTAGTTGAAGTCAGTTCTATCGTACAAAAGGGAATTACAATTTAGAAGTAGTGTATTTTAAAAACAACATTATACGGTAAACGTTAATTTATTTAATTGTAACTTGCAAAGGTATTTCTAAATGTTTATTTATCGAGGTGAATACAGAATTTATTATTTTAATGTATTGTGTATCGTTTGTCTCTCGTGGATGTTATACAATTTATTAGCTAAATTCTAAATGTGAGATTCTAAAACATTTCAACTGTTAACAAACTTGACTTTGTCTTTTATTCTAGTGGTATATATTGTATATTGAGAATTTTATAAAAATATAAAACAAAAATCTATTGAAGTTTATTTTCCAGACAATATATCAGAATTATGTTTAACATTACAGATATTTAGAATAACGATCCATCTTACTTATCCTCGAAGCTTTGTTGGTACATATCATACTTACAAATGTAGCAGCATCAATATACCCGTAGGATGTGATTCATCCTGCGGCTCAGATATCTGCATACAGAATAAGACGATTTGAAAACCAAATATCTTGTCATCGTAAATTCAAAAACACTTGTAAAGCTCAGAGCAGAGGAAGGAACCACACATCGATAGATCAGTGTACGAGTATATTTTGTAAATAGAACAATAAAAAATACATCCAAGTATACAATGATACAGTTTTTTTATAATTTTACATATAATAAATACCTTCATTTATCTTTTATAAATACAATCCATCAAAAAAACATTTTTTGTGGTACAATTTAGAGAAAGGAAGAAAATTTTTCAGTTTACAGTCTTTGGTGTGCGGACGTCGTTGGTGGTGGAAAGCCCAAGGTCCGAGAAGAGTGTTTTCACATTCTCGAGACTGAGGGTGGACCATACAGGGGCATTGGCACATTTTCCAAGAAAGCAAGAAGATATGTGCAATTGTGGAGAAGGGGTAGCAGATCCAGAACATTTGATCTTTCAATGTTCAGAAACGGAGGCCTGCAGAAATAATTAGGTATACTAGAACAACTTGACGAATTTGACGCAATTGAAGCACAATATTACATCAGAAATGGCGGCAGTCCCGCAAGCAAAGTGTCGATACGTTGTTACCAATCTTCGTTCGCTATTAGAGGAGTGAAAGGTCGTCATTTAGACAATATTGTTTTTTCAAAATGATTTTCCAAATACCCGTTACTCTTTCCGGACACCTTGTATAACATTTTTCTTAATTTGTTTTAAAATTAAAAATTAATAAAAAGTAAATTGCGGTGTTCAATTTACCAGTCAGCTTTATACTCGAATACATTTATTTCATAAAATATACAATTTATTTATCATATTTTTAAATATGCTGAAGAACCTTCTTCCGCTCTAAGATTCAACTCTTTCCTGCATAGAAACGTTTCTTTTGTGTGTGTTTACGATACATCATGTGCACCGTGTGGAAGAGAAACCAACAAAAAAGAGCAGATAAGAAATAGTCAATGAGAAGGAAATAAATAACAAAAAAGTGTTCAAAAAAATGATAGAGAAAATAAGTTAAACATTTGCCTAGAAATAGAAAGATTGTAGAGAGTGCATCGATTTTGATAAAACGATAGATAAAGATAGGATACGGATGGAACGGATATTGAAATGTTGAAGAATTCTTGTTACAATCTGATTCGATGTGGCAGCGTTTCATATTTAATTTACTGCAGAAATTCTGTCAAATAAAATATCAGTGAAACATGCTCACATTACAGAATATCTGAGATGTTGCAAAATAAGATACAAGGATAAATAAAATCTGTTATTGTTTACAGAGTTTAAAAGCTCATTCTTTTCCTCAACCCCACTATTTTTATCTAATATTTTAATCTAGATTTCAGGTTTTCAGAAAAGACATTCCTAGTAACATTCGTGTTTTAATTTGAGTTTAGTTAATTTAGTTGATGCGCATGCGTCTTTAGTAATATAAATTTTGACATTTGGACAAAATTGAAGGTCAAATATTTAAAATTGCTGTTTTTAATGACAATTAGTAATAGAAATTGTTTTTATTTCTTTATTTTTCACAAACTGACGTTAAACTTCTTTTAAATATAAATTCTATTGCATTTTGAAAGATTGTCACATTTTGGAGGTTATAATATAATATAGTTTTTCTTAATTTGATATTTTTAATTTAAAACATTGGACAAAAAATAAATTAAATTAAAAATGGTACTGTGAATGACTACGCGTATTGCCATATGCTAAACAATTTAAATTAAATACAAAATACAAAATAAATTAAAGCAGTGAGTGGGAAATATACTTAATTCTACCGTGATGATTAAAAATTAAAAGGTAAAGCACAAAATCTAATTTTGAATAGTTGTATCTCCTGAATACTTTTAGATATTTAAAAAAATAAAAACATATTAATTGCAATTAATAAAAATATATTAAGATTAATTAATATTTCGATCAAAAATAAAACCAAAAAGTTCACAAGAGGTTGAAAATATTACATTTTGTGACATCCTATACTTTGTTCACCAAGTGTGCACTTGGCTGGTAGCCTTAACTGGCCCGCGACCTTTTTCAGGCGCCGCGCTTTATGCTTTTCAAAGCTCTTACTCATTATTCTTAGCGAGACCCATTCAAGGCATGGCATAGCGAAGCCCAAGAGCGTGAAACGCGCTGTTTAAAATATGAATACGATAGAAACTGGTACAGCGAAAGAACCAAAGTCATTTATTTTATTTTTAAGATTTATGTGTGTCTTTTGTTTTAATATAAAGTTAAATAATGTTTACAAGATATATTAAAGTCCGCATAATGAATACATCGATATCAAAATTCTTTATGGAGCATTAAATTTTCACTGAGATAAATTCAACATCACGAAGTTAAAACCGTGATGCTATTTTAGAGAATCTAAACCAATTGTTAATTCAATATAATTAACGATTACTTTAAATCTTGTAGAGGCTCAATGAAATAATAAAAAGGAAAACTTAGTTTTGTACTAGAGACTTTGAAGTCTTCGTCGATTGGATCTCTATGAAAATAATAATGATAGTTTATACTTAATAACGGCAAAAAAGTCCTTGTCTCTTTACTTAGTATATTTAAAAACCAGTATAAAATAGTGACGTATGCTTGTAGCTACTAGGCGTGAAACGTCGTTAGGTGATAGCGATGAACCAACTGTTATTTGTTTTATAAATAAATAAATCTTAGTTTAACGCATAAAACATTATCCTGTTGAGTCAGGGAATCGTTCGACAATTAGTTAATGCTAGTGCACTCAGAGTGTAGTAGTTTTCTTCGGAGTAGACCCCGTTTCTTAGATGCATTTCTCGTACACTCGTTGTCGTAATAACACTATCTTACGACACCAACTAAACGTAAACTTTATATATATTTTTCTCTTGACATATTTTACACAAGCAATTTATATAAACTTAAGTTTTCCGCTAACTTCCTCTCAGACCTATGTAACTTACCTACTCCCTCCTTCTCTTATCACAAAAAGAGAAAAACTTACTCAAAAACTTTTATATAAAAGAATTTTTGAAAGTTTTCATTTCTATGAGACACATGATAAAATCAAAACTAAATAGAATTCTTTTCAGTTTGTCTATGAGTTAGTTCTATGCCGTTTGAATATATCAGGTGTTTCTTTTTCCACTTTTTGTAAGTTTTCTTTTTTTTTTTTTGCCGTCTTGAAATAAAATAATTCGAAAATCAAAGTAAACAAACAACTTAAGTGGATATATAAAAAAAGAAACTGAAAGAAAAGTTTTTGAAAGTTAAATAATTTTTTTTCTTCTTTGTATTAAGAAAAAGTTTTGAAGTAATATTTAAAAAACAAAATACCATTGCTTTAAGGAGGTATAGGACGTAAACGTGAATGATGAAAACGTTGTGAAATTTGGAGGGTCGATACAAATAGTTAGAATACACGCTGTCTCAAAATTTTAGAGACCTAGGGTTCATAGTTTTCTTTTTATACATGATTAAAAATAGTCATTTTCCATACAAATCATAATTTTTAGCTCAATTTCACCACATAATATAACTTTTAACTATAAAAAAATGGTGACACGGCTTTCAAAAACTAGGTGTATATAAAATAATCTTTTCTGTAACTATTGCAAAAAGAAAATTATCAAAAGGATACCTATTTACGAAAATATTTAAATAAAACCTTTAAGAAACAGTAAATGTATAGGTTATAAGCCAACTCAAAACGGAATAAATGTTATATAAAATATAACAATTTATTGGTCAAAGAACCAAATCACGCATGCGTCAACACACGTAAATTTGCAGCGTTGCAAAATTTATTATTCCTTTTTCAAAATATTTAATTTGTATTTAAATTAAATTAATATAAATTTGATATTAATTATAGGTAATTTTTAATTTATTAAACTATTATATGCATAAAAAATCATTTTAACCAGCAAAAAGCAGTTTAATAGGGAATTGAAAAATTCATTTTCAAAGTACAGTCCCAATATTTGGTCGTCCCTCATGTACTTCGTATTTTGCATTTCGTATTACCGAGAGATAAACTTTTTGCATTGACGGTACGTCCTGTACCTCCTTAATCGTTTTCCTAAGGTTTACGGAAAGCAAATAACATATTTTAGACACAAATAGAAATTGTATAACGCTTCAGAAACTACAAGATTCTTTTTACATAATGTTATCTACTGAAATTTGTGTGTTTATAAATACACAAATTTTGGTGGCTATAACTACCTAAGATACCCAGATAGAGTCACTTTGACATCATATTGAAGATGCCTATAATTTTGAAAATCACTTCATCCGGCCTCACTACCGTACCAGTATTGAATGAGCTTGTAAATAACCCATTAACGTGTAACAGAGACAGATATATCTTGTTTCTTTTTCTGTGATATTATTGAATAAATATTTTCCAATGTAAAAGAGCCAACAACAATATCTTCATTTAATTGTTTGATGTTGGAAAGAGAAAATGTTTTTCATAGTTGACATTTATCTAAAATCTGAGTGAAACAGTCATTTCACCAAAATGTTTACTGGGTAGGGTTTCATCAAAGCAACAAATGAATCATCGTACCTTATATAAGTAACACTCACTTGTTACTTAAAATTCCCCTGTCATCTAAAACTAAATATAACCTAATTAGTAAACTATGTAATCATGTGTCTCATGTAACGATTTAATTAAATTCATAAGACATTACAACTTGAAAACTCATTATCTAATGTTGTTACCTTTGTTAAATTATACCCACTACAAATGACTGATTTAATAAAGGTATTTATCTTAAACCTCAACAATGTAGCTTAAATATCAAACACAATACTGAAGCACTAATTTCCTTGATGTCTAACACTAATATATACCGTAGTACTTTGTAGGGATGCTCATATAATTAGAAGTATCGATGGATATATCGATTGTTGGTATAATGTATGTCAATCAGGTGAATTAACACATCGATGTAGACTAATTATCGAAATGTTGGCAGCTCTAGTATATTCGACGTTGTTAACCATCTTTACCACGATCAATTCTGTGACATGCAGGTATTTCTGTATGTGTTAATTGGTTTTACCAATCGGATTAATTAATTGTGGAAATGCATTATTCAATGCAATTCATTGGGGTGCACCAAAGTAAGCATTTGTGCATTGACGTGTCCTCGGTATTTTAATTTATGTGTATTTGTGTATTCAAATATGTTATTGACGTAATTGCTTCGCAAAGGAAAATCTTTTCACAAGATAATTGGTCTACTATATATAATTCAAAGTATGTACATATATTAATTAGGATTCCAGCCTGTAGCGAAGTTTCGAAGAAATAAAAACCATAAGAAATATGAATTGCTACTTATATAAAATATAAAATAAATATAAAATAGTTTAATGCAATTGGCCGACGTTTAGACTTTAAATTTTAGATGCTTCTAGCTCTGATGTTGAAGCGTGATTATTTTGGAAATCAGTGCGCTCTCATTAAAAAATGACAGACAGATGCAAACAGCGATAGAGCTAGTTTTTTCTAGAGTAAAGCGAATGGGCTTGTGTCCTCATTTTTTAGATTGTTGATTGAAATTGATGTTAATAAATGTGTATTGGTGTGTCTATTTTATTGAATATCTAAATATTGACGGAGATATAGCAATTAAAAATTTGAATTGTAGTTTTAGCGCTAGAAATGGTCGGCCATATTTGTATGACATGAAATGCATTTTATGGGTCAGTTATTTGTTGAGTAGGTCAGTGTTGTGGTAATGTTTTGTAGCTGTTGGTAGTCAAATAATCCAGTCAAGTCAAAGAATAATAAGTTTTATATAAGAATAATAACTTTATTTAACCCTGTTAAGGCAGACATAATATTGAAATTTTATTGTTCCTTGAAATAACTGTAAATAATATTTGATATTTTGATATATAAATACATATAGCAGAGATTTATGAGCTGTAAGGTTGGTAACCTTACACAAGGATTGTGATGTCACATGCACTTGGAATGTGTACAACGTTGAATCCCTTTAATAATTAAAGAGACAAAATGACTTTTTTAATTGTTAATATCTCTTAACATATAAGGAGTTATTAAAAAATAATTGAACATTTGAGGTTCTAGTAACCCACTTTATCAATATATAGTACACTTTTATAGAAATTAGGACATAGGACACAAGCCCATTGTAAATATGCAATTTCTATTATCTCTTTTAAATAAGCATTCCTTGTGTGCATCTTATATCTTTGTACTGCGTTGTTAATATTGTGATGACAGCGCCGTCGTCATCCAAGTGGTAATTTTTGCAAACATAGTATAACTAATAAAGTAACAGCATGTAGTAAAGTGCTTTATAAATAATCTGTTAAAACTACTTCTAACGTTTATGTCTTTGTTTATGAAAATAAAATGACATTATTTTTATATACTTTGCTAAGATCAGCACGAATATGCTGAGACATCTATCTTGTAACTTAGAACTTGCTCTTAAAGCGATTTCCTAATTAAATTTCCATTTCCTTGCATTTAGTTCTTAAGCTTTCTCGTAGTTAAATGTGAGACAGTAGGACATAAAGGTTACACAGTTATATATTAAAAGCCTGGATGAAGATTACAATTTCATTACTAAATTTATGACGCACGTACAAAGTTTAGGAAATTATTTAAATGATCATTAATAGTTTAGAGTTGAAAACTAATGACGTATTTATGTACACTAACAATCTTATAATCAAAATTTTTACTAAGTTAGGCCCCAAGGCTCACTTAAGCATCGTAAACATACGAGAGACTTAAACATGCGACATCCAACATTTGTTGTAAGAAGTTGTACTAGTGCGACATGCAACTTAATACAGCGGAAGCTTTCATATTTCGAACGAATTGCTTCAACCTGTTTTAGAAAAAAAATTGTTAAACTCAGTTCTACAAGGGTCTATTGTTCAGGTCTACTTCATTTGTTCATTAAATATCATTTTCAAATATTTTTATTTATTTACTAAACACAACTAAAAGAACGTCAAAGTTTTTGCTTGAGATCACACTCAAAAGCGCAATTCTTTTAGAAATACCGCCGAAGGATTGAAACATTTTTGTTTCTTAAAAATACCAACTATAATTTTAAAAAGTAGTATATGTAGTGGTTTTATTAGTATCGCATGTTTAAGTCGCACTAGTCCGTACGTTAAAAGTACAACACATTTAGTACACTTATGTCTGAATAACTTGGTATTGAAATAAGGGACTGTTCATAAATTGCTAATTAAGATAACTATTATTACATTAATTAACAAAAAAAGATTGACATTTTTACTAGAATGTCATTCTGATTCAAAAACTAATAACTTCTTGAAATATGTAAGAAATTATAACCTAAAAAATGAATTGATGTTATCACATTTATAAAGTGTCACATTTCTTACACTACAGTAAATAAAAGTTTCATGTTCGTTTTAAAAGTATGACTCTACTGTTAACAACGTACACACTGTGCTATATTTCATATAAATTTGCCCCCCCTACACCGTCTAATGATATTCATATTCAAATAACACATAAAATAAACATGGATATGAATTACATACATCGCGTCAGTTAAAATATATTCTGCGAATTAGACCAGCATGAATAATAAAACAAAACACATTTATTTCAGCGTGAATTAATATTATATCACAGAAATAATAACTTTATTTAATGTACTTACAATTTGCGTTGGTAGAACATGATGCCGGGATGAAGAAGGGGGGTGGGGTGCAGTGGAAAAGCACAAAGGATGAAACGAATGTGAAATATGAATGACACGAACTGCTAGCCGACCGGCTTACCTAAAACAAAACAATTATTAAATTAAAATGTGTGATAAGAACGGTGTTATTTCATTTCAAAATAATTAATATTTCACATATACGAGTATTTTGAATTTGGCGCCTATATGTTTCGAAAGGAATTTGCAAGTTTCAACTTGCAAACCTATTAAATGTTTTATAAAATAAAAATGAGTATATATGTAGTTGCTATTTATTTTGTTAGATTGATCTGGAAACTATGTTCATCTCTTTTCTTCAACAGGCAATCATTAAGCAGCCGAACGGAACACATCCATTATTTACTTTAAATATTTTTTAGAATCATATTGCTGTCTTTTTCTTTTACATATAAAAATCTTAAATAAAACTATGCACCGCTCTAACACATTACAATAAGTTTTGTCTAAAAATAAACATTGCAAAATAATTTATAGAACTTGTTATGAGTTACCGGTCATTGATCTCGATGCAGGTGTTTAAACATAAACAAAACACGATGCGTTGTTTACATAATTAAAATTAAAGTAATGTTTAAATAAATGTACAATGTTGCACGATCAAAATATTTAAAGACAATTTTTTAACAATAGTAGTAATTCATAAATAATTTTAATTCTAATTAATATTGAGTTATTCCTGTTTCCGGACGCCTATGTATCTGAAGTACGTAGAATTAGAAACATTCTTAAATACAACTTCATCACTGTTCCAACAAACAAATTTTTATCCCGTCAAGTTCTCATACTACTGACACCGACAGCAAGCGAAACCGAAACTAAATCGGTTAAGTAAACCATAATCCTTGTTTTATCTTTTCAAGTGTTTGCTCTGATTCTGAATTTTGTTTCCAAGGTGTTTGCTGTGGTTAATGCCAGTTAAACACTTGTCACATATCCCAGGCTAGTGATAATGGTTGTGGTTGCAAGAGAGGGGAAGGGGACGAAGGCTGGGCGTGAGTTGTCGCACCCTTAGTTTATCATTAGTTGTTTGTTTCTGTTATCAAAGCGACGTATGGTACACATTATAATTCATTTGATAAGTACTAAATTTTGAAACAACCCTTAAAGGAACCCTTGTGTCCTATGTCTTAATTTCTATAAAAGTGTACTATATATTAATAAAGTGGGTTACTAGAACCTCAAATGTTCAATTATTTTTTAATAACTCCTTATATGTTAGGAGATATTACCAATTAAAAAAGTCATTTTGTCTCTTTAATTGTTAAAGGGATTCAACGTTGTACTTATTCCAAATGCATGTGACATCACAATCGCTGCCAACCTTACAGCTCATAAATCTCTGCTTTATGTATTTATATATCAAAATATAAAATATTATTTACAGCTATTTCAAGGAACATTAAAATTTCAATATTATGTCTGCCTTAGCAGGGTTAAATAAAATAAAAACTTATTATTCTTTGACTTGACTTGATTATTTCGACTACCAACAGCTACAAAACATTACCACTGCACTGACCTACTCAACAAATAACTGACGTTAAAATGTATTTCACGTCATACAAATATGGTCGACCATTTCTAGCGCTAAAACTACATTCAAACTATTAATTGCTATATCTCCGTCAATATTTAGATATTTAATAAAATGAACACGCCAATACACATTTATTAACATCAATTTTAAACAACAATTACTAAAATCACTAAAAAATGAGGACACGAGCGGTTATGTCTTTGCGCCTGCAACATGTGACACTTCTTACAGCAGATAGCAGTATTATCTCGTATTACGTACTAACGTAGTAATAACAACAAACTCTTGCAGCTTCGCCTCTCCTCATGGTCAACTATCGAGGTTTAAACATTCAATTTAACAACGGCGCGGCGTGGCAACTAATATGTGCTTGTGATAAGGGTTAGCGCTGAAATCATTGAATTGAAATGTCCTATTATAATTAAATGTAGAATGTCATATCATAAATTTATCAAACAATAGATTTCTAAAGCGTCAACAGCAAACAAAAGCCATAAAAACCTTTATATTGTTCAAACAAGATTCCAGTGAATAATAGGTCTTCTGCGAGACGAACAAAAAACCGTGAAATATTGTTCTCACAGCGATAATGATTTAGGAGAAATTTGTTTTCATGAATGCAACGTCAGAAGTGGGAAATGGAACGCTCGATGCGGGGTCACCTAGATCTGAATATCACATACGTGTGACTTGCAGTGTACATTATAACCCAAGAATCACGGTGAAATTTTGTGCAGTAGTTTAGAATAGAGAATGGAACACCTGGCTGAGCGTTCCCGGATTTTTTGCTACTGCGCGCTAAAATTGTTGACAAATTTTGAACTACGAAAGATAGAAAGTTGAAATTTGGGGTGCGTATTGAGATTTTAATTAAGCACGTTTAATAATAATGGAAAATCGAAAATTTGAGCTAAAATTTGAGATGATTTATGCATGATCCTTAAAACTGTTGTACACTTTGTTTTATTAAAGAAGATGCCGCACTAAAATGCCTGAAAATTTGAAGCCGATTGACTGTTTCGGCCTCAGTATAAGTTTTATAAAAAGTCGAATCATTTGCTCAAGGGGTAATATAGAGTATAATACATACATTTGATGTGAAATCAAATCGCTACTTTTTGTAAGTGTCATTATGTAAATAAGACTAGTTGAAGTTGAACATTTTATTGATAAATGAATTTAAAATATATAAAACTTTTGATAGAATTTGCAAATACATTTACACGGGTTTTGTATGTGTAACGATTCTTCCGGTATAGTCGTCGACAAAAGCTTTTATTTATTTTGCTATAAGTACTTTCACTCTTACTACATATAAACAACACAATTTTTGAATCTTGTTGTAGCACGATAACAACATTTATTTACTGGGTGCTATTTTACGTTGAAAAATAAAGTTACTTCCTGAATAAATAATTCAATTATAACATCATGAATATAACTCTGAAGCTCATCGAGGGTAATGAAAACTTTGTATTAAAAAGAAAATATTTTATTTATACAAATTCCATTAGAATCCTCGAGCAATTCCCCTTCGTATTACTCACCTCGTCTGGAAATTCATATGAATATGAATAAACACAATTTAATTGAAATATTTTAAGCACTTCATTTCAGTTGGCGTATTTAGCAAATTAGTTCATTTAACTAAAAATTAATTGGTGTTTAATTACCATATCTTAATGAAATTGTTGCAGAGGTTTTCAGGGGTTCAAATGGATTTGAATATCTTCCATTTTATATATATATTATATAAGCATTTCGAATATTCGCGTTTACTCATGCGGCGATTATATGTATAAGCGACGTTGCCAAATCTTACATCGTGTTTTGAACACCGGAAGTGACGGATGATTATGATGATATTTTTTTTATAAAAATGCCAATTATTTTTGTTATTTCTTCAAAAACATACCATTTTTATTATTTTAATTGAAACCTTTATAATTAACCTTACCTTATAATTTTCTCTATTAGATACTTCTATGAAATTTTCAATCATATGTAATGAACCCTTGTCAATTGCCAATTTATCCGCAATTTCGTTTCCTCTTATTCCACAATGTCCCGGTATCCACATAAATTTTATGGTATTATTCTTATTTATAATATTGAAATACATCTCCTTAATTTTGCATGTCAAAATATCATTATTTGATTTGTTCCATTACAATCTAGTACAAAATACTTTAATAATGAAATTAATATAGATTACAGACTTATTCGACCTTACAGAAAGAAATCGTGTATATAAATTGATAGACACGTCACGACTTTTGTATAGAAACCATTTAATATATAGAACTAGATATCTCATATAGCATTAGAGCTGAAGACCTCATTTTTTGTACGATTTATCCATCTATCTGCAATACTACGACTTCATTTTCTTTAGAGTTTCTCTAGTTTCTTTTTTTTCACCTACACCCAGCAGAGAATGGTGTGACACTGGCTCAGAGTATAACTGGTAATCTAGAACACAGAGGTCAGGTCAAACGCTATTACAGAGTGTCAACGGATTTATGCTTCAAACAGTTAAATAATATATTTATTGAAATGCAGTCAGACAGATTCTGTTAATACTAAAAAGGTTGTTTATTGATTCTAATAGCAATAAAATAAGTAAATACAACGTTCTATTTAGATTAGATTTTAAACAATCGTTTTTATTTTTACGTACATGTATTTATAAATTGTTGTATACAATTTAAATTAGAGTGAACAAAAAGCGGTTTGGATTTTTCCTACAAGCAAACTTTACAACGAAAAGTTTCAGTAATGCATTTTTTAGCCCATCAAAGTAATTAGAGCAAATTAAAATTAGTTTGGAATAAAGTTGAGCTTTTATAAAGTTTGTATCCACGAATAAAACTTTACATGAATGTTTGCATTCATATAGAACTTAATTAAAAAAAATAAAAATAATTATAAAACATACGAAGGAGTTAATTAAAGTGTAACTGAAGTATTCAAAAAACAGTTATTATGCATTTATGAATAGTGAGTCAGCGGGCTGTTTGAAATTCGTATTTTGTACAATTTAAGAAATATTTTTCTTCATTTTCAACTATTGTAGTTAATACGATAAATATTATTCGGGTTAGTTTTCATCATAGGAGTGACAAAGAGAGAGAGCCTTTCTAGCCGAGTACTGCGACTACTTGCTTTGCTTATTCCTTACCTCACCGCCAATCAACTAAGCTAGCAGCGGTTCGGCCAGAAAGAGACAGATAGGATTCTCAGTAGCTATCACTCTGTTTGCTTTTATCGTTTCCTCTTACACGCGGCGGTACCCTTCGCACACTCTATTCTTATATATATGATTTCGATTCTAAGGTTGTACCTACACAAAAAAGAAATAACCACAAGGGACACTGCTTATACATATAACAAATAGCGTACGCGAAACAATGAATCACAAAACAGCGAACTATCGCATCTAAACCTGAATTAAGTGCATACGTGGGCAATAGCTTTCTTGATCAAAATGCACACATTGACATGTGCGCATAGTATAGCTAAGTAAATATTTTTAAAATCTTTTATTACTTGTAATAGGCGGGCTCTTTTTCTCTCTCTCTTTTCTGTCTAGATATATTTAAAATAGAGTTAGTGGGAGTGAAAAAATTGGCAGTTTGATTGACTGTGTTGTTTGAGTATTATTTGTATCAAATTTCGCAAAGTTATGGACATAACATAATTCGTCGCTTAAGCTTTTCAGCACCCACTATCTTTTTTTTTTAGAACAGCATTAAAACTGTTTTTCTCCATTCAAAAGACAATTCTGAAATTTATTTCAGTATTGACCTATGAGCCATCTGGATTGTAAATCTGACAATTGGAATAGATTCAGCGATGCATTTAATATAAATTTTCATAAGTTTAGTTCAAAGTTTTAGTTCAAATTTTTAAAAAGAATTTGATCTTACAGCATCTTTAAGTTTTCAATGCAATAGCTGCTGCATTAGTGTAGCAATGCTCCTTATTATTCAAATTATTAAACCAATACATTTAAATGTTCCGCTTCTTAACTGAACACGTTTTCCTATTCATACTTTTCTACAGAATTTTCCAGATCGTACTTTAACTTTTCTTATTGCATTTACCATTGTACTTCAGAAGAATTGATTTCCAGTTTAACGAAAAGAGATTTTCAAATTCAATTTATGTTTGATTGCGCAATTTTTAAAGTGCATGCATTTTAAATAAACTTTACAGCGAAATAAACATTTAAAATACTTGTAAATATAATGACAAAGCAATTTTGTACAAAAGATAATATTACTTAATACTTTCACGAATAACATCTTACAAATAAATTTATTGTGGAATAAATTTCTTTGAATTGTTTTCTTTTAGTTTGCAAAACAACACATTTACTAGTTCATTGGCTCTTAGATGGAGATACAATCAAAGATATTAACGGCTAATGTATAGAAGAATTCAGATATTTCTTTTTTGTTATTGTGTTACGCTGTTCCTTATCTTGATTTCTTGTAGTGAGTTATACCTCCTTTTCAGGAATGGTAGGAAAGAATAAAATGTGATAGAAATTTTATTTTGTTATGAGATGTTAAACTAACGTTTTAAAATACCCAAAGAAATGAATAATTGTAATACTTGATATATAATAAAATCTGGTGTCATTTTTAGATTATGTAATTTCTGAAATATTATAAAGTACATTTTTAAAAACATTACAAAACTAAGCTACTTAAATTCACCCAAAACTATTGGCCGATATTAACTAAGGGTAAAATAGGGTAGTCTAATTTTAACTGTAACTAACGTGTTCGAAATTAGTTAGATAAAATAAATTTTCATAAGTCGGTAAGCACAATATCTCTAAGACTACCCTATGTATGATTACGATTTATGTAAGATTTTTCGAAGCACATTCTAAGCCACAGTTCGAAAATATATTTGTTTACAGGAAAGAAAATATCATATTTTGAAGATTAACTTTATAAATGGGGTGTGGCCTATTTACACGATTTGAAATATCTCCTGAAGTTAAAATTTTGAATGATATTGCAATATATTTGAATTTAATGAATCAATTTTACTGTTGACTTGTGCAAATTATATTCACTCAAAAATGAAAATTGTTTTATTTGAGCTTAATACATATTACACAAAGCTTTCTTTTTTAACTATTTATTATTATTTAATACAAAATAATGACTGTTCTGAAACGCATTATGTTAAAAATTTCATTATACTAAAGAAAGGATAATAAATAAAATTTTGATTGAAGGCTAGAACATAATTACTGCCACGTCATTATAATAACCAGCAACGTAACTAGAGGCCTTTGTTAGCTTTAAAGTACTCGTATTGTGCGATGTTCATTTGCATAGCATAAAATTATATAACCTTTAATAAAATATAATAATAAAAAAATATCCATTGTTATATGTGAATAGGAATAGATGTATCTCTCTCACACACATACTGCATGTGGACACACACGCACATAAATTTAATCAATGGGCTTGTGTCCTATGTCTTAATTTCTATAAAAGTGTACTATATATTGATAAAGTGGGTTACTAGAACCTCAAATGTTTAATTATTTTTATAGAGATATTAACAATTAAAAAAATCATTTTGTATCTTTAATTATTAAAGGGATTCAACGTAGTACACATTCCAAATGCATGTGACATCATACCCGCTACCAACCTTACAGCTCATAAATCTCTGCCATATGTATTTATATATCAAAATATCAAATATTATTTGCAGGTATTTGGAAGGAACAATAAAATTCTAATATTATGTCTGCCTTTAGCAGGGTTAAATAATATAAAAACTTATTATTCTTTGAGTTGACTTTATTATTTGACTACCAACAGCTACGAAACATTACCACAGCACTGACCTACTCAACAAATAACTGACGTTAAAATGTATTTCACGTCATACAAAATATGGCCGACCATTTCTAGCGCTAAAACTACAATTCAAACTTTTAATTGCTATATCTCCGTCAATATTTAGATATTTAATAAAATAGACACGCCAATACACATTTATTAACATCAATTTCAATCGACAATTAAAAAATCGACCACTGAAAAATGAGGACACAAGCCCATTCATTATCACTAACAACATTGCAATACTTTGATTAAATATCTAGAGGAAAGCAAAGATGTCCATCAAGTACTACTGACATAAACCTTTTGTAATATTCACAAAATGACATATTTCAAAGATTATATAAAATTTTCTTAACGAAAACTTAACTTAACTTAAGAGATAAATCAATAAAGCTTCACATGAAAAAAAAAAAAAAAAAAAAAAAACAATTTCTTCAGAATAAGCTTTTTGTAACAAAGCTCCTTTCGTACCCCCTTCCCGTCCCCTCACAGTCACTTGGATGTCATATCACAACCGCATCGCTTCCTGCAGCTTAATTATTCATCTATTCTCTGATTATTATCATTACATGTATTCAAGGTTTTGTTAGAAGTCTGATTTAATTATTGCATAAAGAAGATATTATCATGAACAATGCTTGCATGTTTTCAGAGCAGGAGGCTGGAGCCTGTACCACAGTCCATGGTGCAGACAACAAATATGCCAATCATTAACACCATTAAATTTACAACGATTTTACCATATTGTCTCTGTATGATTGTAGTTTAAATCTAGATCAATTATTAATAAAGAATCTAGAATCTAGGATCTAAGTCTAGGATATATATATCGGGTTGGCTAATAGATAACTGATGTATTGGTCTAATGGGCTTGTGTCCTCATTTTCTAGTGGTCGATTTTTCAATTGCTGATTGAAATTGATGTTAATAATAATAAGTATTAACGTGTCTATTTTATTAAATATCTAAATGTTGACGGAGATATAGCAATTAAAAGTTTGAATTGTAGTTTTAGCGCTAGAAATGGTCGGCCATATTTGTATGACGTGAAATGCATTTTAACGCCAGTTATTTGTTAAGTAGGTCAGTGCTGTGGTAATGTTCTGTGGCTGTTGGTAGTCAAATAATCAAGTCAAGTCAAAGAATAATAAGTTTTTATTTTATTTAACCCTACTAAGGCAGACATAATATTGAAATTTGATTGTTCCTTGAAATAGCTGTAAATAATATTTGACATTTTGATATATAAATACATATAGCAGAGATTTATGATCTGTAAGGTTAGTAACCTTACACAATGATTGTGATGTCACATGCGCTTGGAATGTGTACAACGTTGAATCCCTTTAATAATTAAAGAGACAAAATGATTTTTTTAATTGTTAATATCTCTTAGGATATAAGGAGTTATTAAAATATAATTGAACATTTGAGGTTCTAGTAACCCACTTTATCACATATAGTACACTTTTATAGAAATTAAGACATAGGACACAAGCCCATTATAAGCTGTAGATCTTGTAGTAGGTATATTAGATTGGATGATTCTGCAATATTTCTAACACAACAAAAATATTTCATTATATAAATCAAATGGTGTTTTTTTATTTAAGCCGTCAAAAAACGTCAAAAAACGAGTCGTCACATACATTACGTACTTTAAAACGAAACAGTATCTAGTGCACCATGGTATTTCAGACAGCTAGACTCAGTGCAGGCAGTATAGCTTAGTTAATAATGCGGAAAGGGTCCTTACATTTACATTTACATTTGTAGCTCATAAAGTTTCATATACTTAATGCCATTTAGTTTTATTTGCTGCAAACATTCAGTTGTTTGCGCTAGTGCTACTTTTGCACTCGGATAATCAAATATTCTGTATTTGCATTTAGGATATTTTGTGAAACATGTACCTGCTGTTATTTGTTCATTCTAAATTAGAACGAAGCATATATCATATCACAAATAGTTAGTCGTAACAACGATCAGTATATTAATTGCGTTAATTCATAAAATGCTAAATTTACTGAACAAAATGTGTTTCTAATATATTCGTTTCTGTGAAAAAAACAAAGGAATCTAAGTAAATTCACATAAGTCATATTCAAAATTGTTTATAACTAAATTTATTTAAAAAATATATTATACCAAAACTAGCATTTATATAAAAACGTAATATAAATCGTAGAGAACAATAATGCTGAAAATATACCTAATCTTTGTGAAATATGAGAAAATTGTAGTTACTTCAATTATATTATTATCAGTTATATGTCTTTTACAAAGAGAAACAATTATAAAATCAACTGAAAGTAAACCGAAAGATGAAAGAAACTATTTGGTAAATAAAAAGGGATGTCAGATAGTCGACATGCCGCCAACGACTTCCAAGTTCTTTAAGATACCTTCGCCAATGAAATGTAAATACAAAACAATTAGAACTCCTCTAGTATCATCAGACGACACATCTATTTGGGTGAACGAAGAAGCTTTGAAGTCCAATGGTTTCGAAGACAATACCAACATCATGTGCTGCTACTACGAACTTAATTTACCAATAGATTTCCGGGGTTGCAACGAGAGATATAAATACAGTAAAGTCTGTATTCCATTTTGGAATAGGACAAAAGTGACTGCAGAATATTTGAAGGTATATTGCATAAAAGATAATAAATTAGTATACATCGATTTTCATTTATTCGTTCCAGAAAAGAAGTACGTCGATGTTCGATGTAAGACTTTATCTAAATCAAAAGATAGGCTCAATATTTTAATATTAGGATTCGATGCCTTATCCAGAGCTCATTTTCATAGAACAATGAGAAATACCGCTGAATTTTTGATCAAGAATTTGTCTGCGATAGAAATGATGGGTTATAATAAAGTGGCTTCGAGCACTTACCCAAATGTACTAGCGGCGACATCTGGACAACACTGGGAAGAATTAAGGGAGACATGTTCGCTTAGAAATACGTACTTAGATCCTTGTAAATTTATTTGGGATGATTATACATTAGCGGGATATCGGACGGCACTAACCGAAGAAATGGGGTACAGCTTTACCTTGAGGCCTGACAGACCGGGTTTTTGTAAGCAACCTACAGATTACCATTCCTCCCATTTGCTAAAAGCTGCTATCAAAGATAATGCTCAAGCCCGCATCGGCAAATATTGTCTTGGTGTCAGATTCAGATACGAAGCATTTTTAACATACGTCGATCGATTCATACGATCTTCAACAAAATATCCATATTTTGGATTTTTCTTCCAAGATAGCTATACGCACGAAGGATTAAATAACGGACACCTAATTGATGATGGATATTGTGACTACTTAAAGGAGAAGTCAAAGAACAATTCATTTAATAAAACCGTTCTAATTTTCTTAAGTGATCACGGTTATCTGAAAAATCCTGGATACTTTGTTACCGACTCAGCTCAGCTGGAAGCGAAGCTACCATTTTTGTTTCTTGTTTTTCCTCCTTGGTTCGAGCAGAAATATTCAACTGCTATAAGAAATATGAAAGAAAATACGAGGAGTTTAACAACACCTTTCGATTTCTACGAAACTTTAAAGGATTTGATTGATTATCCGGATAAATTAAACGATTCAGCCTTAGAGAGACGTAATGGTATCCTGAACATAGACCCACTACCTCGTCGAATTAGTCTATTTCTTAGGATACCCAAAAGAAGAAACTGTATTGACGCTGGCATTCCTTGGAATTACTGTGCATGTCTTCAGGACACTAAAGAAGATGTGAGATCTCCAATAATTAAGTATTTGTGCCAACAAGTTATTTATTACATCAACGCACAAATTGAACCTTATCCACAATGCGCAAAATTAACTTTGCAGAAAATTATCAGCGGTGCTGTATCTAGATCGATTATTGGAAGCGCTCGTACGAATGGGTCATTTGGGCACAGAGTTACTTTTGTCACAACTCCTGGTTCGGGAATATTTATGGCAACTGCTCTTGATGTAGTAAATAAGTTTAACGCGCGGGAAAACAATTCGTTTGACTTTATAGAAGCTGTTAGTAGGTTGGACGTCTACAAGCATAAAAGCGCTTGCGTTGACGAATACAAAGTGCAACGATTTTGCCATTGCAACTAAATTTGAATAGCACAACTTATTAATTTAAATATATTAATTTTTTTTTTCAATTTTTTATTTGTTTTCTATAAAACTACAACTTAGTTTTATCTAGTAGTCACATTGTGTGTTAGAGATTATTCCAATAAAAAACGTGTGTGAAAAGCCTATGTTTTCTGTAGATTAAAAGTGTGTCCAAAATGTATGCGAGAGAGAAAGGTATATGTTCCTATTTGTTCTCTATGCGCATGCATCGAAAGTGACAGCTGTCTAAATATAATAAATAAAATATATGTAAAGATATTATATTTCTTTAGTTGGTACAAAGCTCGTCTGTTGATAAAACAGAGACCGTTCAGTGAAAACATATAATCATGAACGCCATAGATGTCACTGTATGAATAACGGCCAACATAGTTGATTTTTGGAGTGGATAGAACTCACGTTTTTAGTTATATTTATATTTATACATATCTACATTATTCTACATCAATATAATGTCTTATTTAACAACTGTCACGTATTATATTTAGACAGCTTTGACTTGACAACTATTACTTTCGACGCATGCGCATAGGGAATAAATAGAAACATATACTTTCTCTCTCGCACGCATTTTGGACACACTTTCAGGTCCAGCATTCTCTCTCCATATATATATGCTCTAAGGATATACCATTGTGTCTAGCAAGGACCGCAGTATAAATATATGGAAAAAAAACATATCATGTATTTTGAAAAGGTTATCAATACCTGAATTGCACAATTCAAACAAATCACTAATCCAGAAGTATTGATGTAAGTTTTACACAATCTGATTCTGAGTGTTTGCTCGTATTAGCTGAGTTTGTTCATTGGACTATAAGCTCTTTTCTTGCTACGTGTTTTAAACTGTTTTCCACAGCCGTCGCCGTCGCCGCCGACGTCGTCGTCATAGCTTACAGTATTACCGCATTAAATACAGAACCATTGAAAGCACAGAGCTTATTCAATACTCAATACTACACGGACACACACACACACATTGCAATCAAGTCGAGGACGTAGGTGTAGTTATTTTAAGAGTATAAGGACGAATAGGTGTAAATAGCCTTTATATGAGTATATACAGTACTCTTATAAATCTGTGTTAATGGACACACATATATGCAAGTTATTCTATGCATTAGTGCAGTTCTATCAAGTGCAGCTATTGGAAACTTCAATCGCTTCTATTGAAACTTTTCAGTTTAAAATGCAAGTGGAAAGATGAATGTGCAAAGCGTACAATTTAAAAGTGTTTTATCGTTATTTAGCATACTTACACACACACTTACGTGTATTCAATTAATTCACTTATTAGTTAACTAATTTATAAAGTTTTGTAATCATTTTTCAAAATAATAAAATCACAAATTTTTTTATACCAAGCTTTTGGCGTAAGTAAAATATTTATGACTTGTTTCTAATAATTATAAAGGGTCAATGAGTAAGAGTAGCAGAGATGTGCGCAGAAGGGTCTGATCGTGAATTTAAGTTTAAAAATTAAAACATTATAAAGAGTATCTAAAATCATAAAATAAAATCTTTTTAGGTTAAATATTACTAAGTTTCGCTTCTGTAAACTGTTGGATTTAAGGAAATATCTACATATATTTAGTTAGTGGCGGATTTATCCGGATATAAGCGATGTGTTGAGCAGAAAGAAAATCATATATAAAGAAAAGTTAATCTTATATATAGTTAGAACCAGAGACGGAGTTTGTGGGTGGCAAACAGGGCAACCGTTCGGGACCTCGCATTCTCGCGCAACAACCCAAGCACAAAAATTTATTACTATATATGTATTTGAATCTCGCGTCTCGCTCTTTAGAAATCCCACTAGAATCACTGCGTATATTTTTTAAGGCATTCATGTACCTTAGTTTATCATTATTAATATTTGTCGTCTTTGTGCTTGTTTATTTTTAGAAATCTTCAAATATAAAATGTTATTTCTCGTCAATTATCATCAACAATACTTACTTACAATTTACATAAATTATACAAAGAACAAGTGCCTCGCAAAGATCTGCCACCCCGGGGCCTCACAAAGTTCTACCGCTCGGGGCCTCGCAATGGCTAAGGTTAGAACTGTTTGTCAGCGAAAATAAGACCTCAAAATTAAAAACTGATTTGTATCTAGTCACAATTTATTAAGTTAGGGTTCCCTGAACTTGTGACGCACGCGGGATAGTAGCCTTTCATTCGAAAAACTTTATGTAAACATATGTAAAATACATGTAGGTTGTTCACATAACATTTTATGTTTGTATGAGGTAGATTGATATAGAAAATGTGTTTAATAATGAATTATTCAAGTTATGAACATCATTTGTATTTATATAAAGTTTAGAGTTACAAATAACACATTGAAATGAAATGAATTACAGAAGTTATACGAGTATCAACAGTTGACCATACTAGATCAGAGCAGGGGGGGGGGTGTATTGGGGAGAGTAGTGGGGGATAACATAATATTGACATTAGTCAGAAAAGCAGCACGTAAACACCAATCGACCGAACGTTATCTGCAGTAGAAACACTAAATAAACGATTCAGATAATTGGGCAGATAAAGCTATGGCTACACACAGTTGGGGGGCCCCGCAGTTTGTTATTGTTGTCTAATCGAAAACTTGTATTTAGGGTCATTGTGTAACACAAGTCCACAATCATAAAATAACTCAGTTTATAAATAACTTTTTGTATAATGGTGATAGTTAGTATTAATAAGGATTTCCAGCGTGAAATAAAGTAAAATAAAATTAAAAAAAGATCGAATCGAATCACTCATGTTTACGGAGTTTACAGAGATGTTCAAAATTTATATTAAATGAAACAGTAATTCTGCTTTAAAATTGAAGCGTTTGGTGTTTGTAAAATGTATATCAGATGTTAATAAGTCGATTTTCGTCTAACAGGTTTGTAATCAGTAATTTGCATAATAACTATAAACTGCTTCGAAAATATGAATGTTAAAAAATGAAAAATAATGTGATACATTCATAAACTTCTGCTCTTTCCAGGTTAAAGCTATTATCGCTATTTAAAATATCTCTTTTGTTATGCCAAAAAGTTAATTTCGCTAATTATTTTTGAATAATAGTTGAAGTTTTAACTCTACTTTGTTATCTTAGTCATATGAAGTATTATATAAAACATATGTGTTGTTTGGATAAGTATATTATTTAACATCTTTAAAAAATTTAGTATTATTTACAATTCCACTGTAGGCTTTATAACAAATATGTTATTTTATTTATAGAGTACAAATTATGAAGCTTTATATTACTATATACTGTTAATATTTAAAAAAAAAATTTTGAAGAAAATTTCAAGTAAAGCGTTTTTTGAAACTTTAAATGCGTTTTTCTGAAAACTGTGTTTGTAAAATCGGTGACCAAGATTTCTCAGAAACGGCTGAACCGATCAGTCTTAAATTTTATTTCTTACACGTTTCTTAAGTATACTTTTTAGTAATTCATACAAGGTTTTTTACTCACCCATAAATATTTTTTTTTTATAAATAATTTAAGCCCAAAATTTTGGCCAAAAACCGATTTTTTTTTGAATGCCGCCATTTTGTCAAATAAATGTATTTTGTATATTCCTTCGATTAATTACTAGATTAAATATTACTTTAACGAAGTTCATTTGGTTTTTGCATTTTAGATGATTCAGTCGGATTCACCGCAAGATGCCCTTTTTGAGAGGAGCTCCGAAAGATTGGCTGTAGCAGCTTTAAAATTATTATTTTTACAAATATAAAAATGTTAAAATACAGTTAAAAATTAACATAATATGTGTACAAATTTTTTCATTAATACTTTTAAAAGTCTTCTCAGGAAAAAATCCTAAAAAAGAGCTTTTTTTGGCCTAATAATTGTATTAAACATTAACATTAACCCCCTTAACATTAATATATTTCCCGGATATTTGTTCCTGGAAACAAAAAAGTCAGGAAACAGCACTCTTTATCATGTCACCTAAGATATAAAGCTTACTAAATATCTTTATAGATAGATTTCAAAATTAATTAGCGTTAAGCGTTAATTAGCAATAAAAAATGTAGTTTATATAATTACATTCGTATATTAACATCGTTCGTATAACAATGAAAAACTAATCAAAGAATCTTGGCGTAGCGGTAGCTCTAATTTACAAGTAAAATATGAGATTTAAGTTTACTCCTTTGCGAATTTTCACTCCGATCCAATGGGTGTTAACGATGACCACACGATACTCCCATGTAGTTTGGAGTTGACTCCAGCGTAGCGTCGCGACGTCCGTCGACTAGAACTTTAGTAATTAAATTGATAAAGTTTTTGGTTGCAAGATAAACGGAAACGTTAACGAGTTATTCTCATGTAAATAAAAACGTAAGACAACATTTTAATAGGCACTGTGTAATAGTTTTACCAGATAATTCCAACTGCGGTTGAAAGAAAAAATTTGTCTCATTTTTAACGCGATTTTAACAATTCGATTCATTCTAATATTTTTTCGTAAACATCGTAATATTTTATTTGAACAAAACCTAGTAATATTAATTCTATTTATTATTCAAAAAATATTTTACATTCTGCGTTCTTAAAAGAGTCTTTTTATGACTCTTTTCAAAAAGCCGAAATATGTAAAATTCGTTTCCCAATATCTATTTAAGGTTCATCTAATTTATAAAGTTAAAACGTAAAAACCATTTCACAACCAACTCTCACAGACCTGTAAAGTTAACATATTTAAATTCGAATTTATTTTTTAATAATCTCTTCAACGAACCAGAAAATTACACAAGTGCCTTTATACTCGTACTTGAATCTTATCATCTTTTAGTTTCTTTTACCTTATTTTATTGTTTACGTTTAATAAAATGTTCATAAAAATATTTAATTGGTAATTACATTTGCATTCCACAAAATAATTACCATTTCATTAATCCTATGAATGTTAAATTATTTTATTTTAGACTTTATTATTATTTATATTCGGTTCGACATTAAAACTTCCTTCATTTATTTTTGTTACATTCATTTAATTATACGGTAGTTTAAAATATAGTAAACGCTTCATATTCTCCCAATAAACTTTTCGTACAAGTATCGTTTCGTGCATACCCAGTTGTCAGACTAATAACGATAATTGTTATCGTTAAGTTAACTATAGAAGTACAGGAGTTGATTTAACTTTAAAGCACTTTCAAAATAGTTTTAAGTTGTATTCAGTTTTTTGTTGTATTAATAACATAACGTTGTATTAATTGAGTCTTGAGTAGTGATTTCAATTAATGAATTCTAATTGTCCTAATATTAAATGTCGTAAGTAAGTATATAATTTTTTTAATTCAATAATTACTAGAATAAATTTTCAAGTAATAATCCTACGAAAAAAACAATAGAATTTGAGTAAATTTTTATAGTCATTTTATAAAAATTCTTAATATTTTAAATTCAAAATTATATTAAATTTAATATGATGAAAATCAATAAGAATGAAAATAATTGTAAGTTTTCAGAGCAGCGATTGGTATTCTTGCAAAATCGTATTAAGTTAGAGAAAATAATAATTTTTACAATTATATTATTATCAATGGTATTTCTCTTACAAAGAGAACAAATTAAAGAATCAATTAGAGAATTAGGAGAAGCGGAGAGTAAAACGAAATATTTGATTAACAATAAAGGATGTCAGATAGATGAAATCGCCCCAATAAATTCAATGTTTCTTAGAAAACCTGAGCAGGAGACATGTAAATTTAAAAGTAATGGTACTTCGTTAGTATCATCAGACGAGACGTCTATTTGGGTGAATGAAGAAGCTGTAAAGTCCATTGGAAAGGAAGGGGGCACGCACGTAATGTGTTGCTACTACGAACTTCATTTGCTCACTGGTTTCATGGATTGTAACGAAAAATATAAATATAGTAAAATTTGTATGCCATTTCGAAACAGAACGAAAGTCACTGCAGAATACTTAAAGGTTTACTGTGTGGAAGAACAGAAATTAATTTACATCGACTTTCATTTCTTCGTTCCACAAAAGAAAAGCGTCAATAAACGATGTAAGAGATTATCAAAATCAGCTAGCAGTCTTAATGTACTAATAATGGGCTGTGATTCGATTTCCCGAGCTCACTTTCACAGAACTATGACAAAAACCGCCGATTACTTAATCAGCAACTTGTCCGCTATAGAAATGCGTGGCTACAATAAAATAGAATACGGAACTTATCCAAATGTGCTAGCAGCAACCACTGGACGAACAACTTCAGAATTGCTCTCATGCTCCCGCCCAAATACAACATTCAAATATTTAGACGCATGTAAATTCATTTGGGATGATTATAAATTATCAGGGTTTCGAACCGCGTTGATTGAGGAATTAGGATATGCCTTCACAATGCGGCCTGATCGACCCGGATTTTGCAAACCTCCTACAGATTACTATCCATCTCATTTTTTAAAAGCTGCTATTAGAGATAATTCCAGAGCGAAAATTGGGAAGTATTGCCTCGGCTCAAAAATGACATACGAAATATTTCTAACATACGTTGATAGATTCACACGCTTATCAAAGAAGTATCCCTATTTTGGTCTTTTTTTTCAAGGTAGTTACACACATGAAAAGTTCAATAATGGATACCTGTTAGATGATCCGTACTACTCGTATCTACGGAAGCTATCGCGCTACGAATCCTTCAACGAAACGGTCTTAATCTTCTTCAGTGACCACGGCTATCCAAAGGATGATTACATGATCACAGAGTCGGGGAATACGGAATCAAAGTTGCCGTTACTGTCTTTTGTTTTCCCACCGTGGTTTCAGCAGAAATATTCAACTGCCGTAAGAAATATGAAGGACAATATAGAAAGTCTGACGACACCTTACGACTTCTATGAGACTTTAAAAGATTTGATTGATTATCCAGAGAAATTGACCGATTCCGTCTTAGAGCAACGTAACGGTATCCTTACCAAAGGTTTCTTACCACGTGGAATCAGCCTATTTCTTCAAATACCCAAAACTAGAACATGTGAGGATGCTGACATTCCTTGGAATTACTGCGCATGTCATCCAGACACTAAAGAAAGTGTTCGATCTCCAGTTGTCCAGTATTTATGCCAACAAGTTATTTATTACATCAACTCACAAATTGATCCGTACCCACAATGTGCAAAAGTAACTTTAAATAAAATTATTAGTGCTGCTGTATCTAGATCGATTATTGGAAGCGCTCGCACGAATGGCTCATTTGGGCACAGGGTAGCTTTTGTCACAAATCCAGGATTGGCAGTATTTATGGCAACTGCTCTTGGAGTAGATAATATGTTTAAGGAAGAAGTAAACAATTCGTTTGATTTTATCGAAGTTGTCAGTAGATTGGATGTTTACAAGCACCAAAGCTCTTGCGTGAAGGAATACAAAGTGCAAAAGTTTTGTTTTTGCAGCGAACAGAGCATGAACTATACAATCGAATAATTGAAATTTATGTCACATTTTGTTTGATTTGCTTATTAGAAAATAAATAGTTGTATGTAGATGTAGCATAGATTGATTTAAAAGTTCATGTTCATCAATAATAACATGAGTTGATTCCAATTAACTTATCAAGCAGTTCGTTTTTCTATCTGAACGCGTCTTCTTATACCAGCGTCATCAAAGATTTGGTATTTTTCTAGGCAAGGGAAACCTTGACGAACAATAGCAGCGCTATGCTTAGTGTTATACAAATTAATATAACTTCAAAGTGAACGTATGTGGTTTTCATGTTTATTAGGTCTTTAATCTTAATTACTGTGCTATAAAGTAATCAAAAATAAAAAAACAAGCTGTCATAAATTGTCACTATTTATTTATAAAAACAAGAGAATGTAGTATTACGAATATATACATGCAAATAGATTGTAGAATGTAATTTAAGAACTGTGTCCTTATATTTTAATAGGAATTTGATAAATTTTCAGTTTATTTTGTGTTCAATTTTTATGCTTTTTCTTCCTTAAAACACAATGTGCAGAAGAAGTGGTAAAGAAGCTTATATACTTACAAATGAGACGCAATGTTCATTTGTACAACGACGCAACCACTATACAAGAAATGCTGTCATTCTGCTGATTATAACATCCACAGTAATACTTTTCCAAAGAGAATCGATTTTACTTCGAGATTTAAACGAACTGAATGGGAATTATCTGGTCTACACTGAAGGCTGCAGAATTCTAGATATTTCGCCGGAATCATATATTTTCTTTAGGAAACCACAGATGCCTTTTTGTGAATTTAAGAAAAGATCTAAGGCTCTAGTAGCGTCAGACTATGAGTCTATTTGGGTCGACGAAGAAGCAATGAAGTTTAATGGAATAAATAGAAATCATAATATGAAATGTTGCTACCACGAATTTATGAATACGGAAAATAAATATAAAAAGTTGTGTGTGCCATTTTGGAATAGGACAAAAATTACTGCAGAATATTTAAAGGTACTTTGTTTTAAAAAAGAAAAACTGATTTATATTGACTTTCATTTATTCGTTCCACGAAAAGAACTCGTTGATAATCGCTATGAGTTTTTATCGAAGTCTACAGACAGACTAAATATCCTGATATTGGGATTTGACTCCATATCCAGACATCATTTTCATAGAACAATGAAAAAAACAGCTGATTATTTGACTGACAATTTGTCTGCAATAGAAATGCTCGGTTATAATAAAGTAGCTCATCACACTTATCCAAATCTGCTAGCAGCAACCACTGGAAAACATATCAAGGAATTGAAAAGCTGTTCAATTAAAAGGAAATATTTAGATCCCTGTAATTTTATTTGGGATGATTATAAAATTTCGGGATACAGGACAGCAGTAGCTGAAGAAATGGGATACGCGTTCACCTTAATTCCCACTCAGCCAGGATTTAACAAACCACCTACCGATTATTACCCTTCACATTTCCTGCATAAGGCTATTATCGATAATTACAAACTCAAGCTTGGGAAGTATTGCTACGGGAATAGATTAAGGCACGAAACCCTTCTAACATACGCAGATAAATTCGTTTACTCCTCAGACAAATACCCATACTTTGGAATTTTTTTTCAAGCTAGTTTCACCCATGAAGGTTTGAATAATGGGTATCTTATAGATGAGGCATATTATTCGTTTATAAACAAGTTGTCAGAGCATAGTTCCTTTAATAGAACTGTGTTAATCTTCATGAGTGACCATGGCTTCCTCACCCATCCTACTTATATGTTGACAAGATCAGCTCAAATAGAAGGTAAGCTGCCACTACTGTCTTTTGTGTTTCCTCTTTGGTTCCGACGGAAATATTCAACTGCCATAAGAAATTTGAAAAACAACGCACGTAGCTTAACAACTCCTTTCGATTTATACGAGACTTTGCAAGATTTGGATAATTACCCAGACAAGTTGAACGACTCTGCTTTAAAAGAACGTAACACTAGTATCAATAGAAGAATCAGCCTGTTTCTTGAAATACCTCAAACAAGAAACTGTGACGATGCCGGCATTAACTGGAAGTACTGCGCATGTCATCAGCACATAAGTGAAAATATTAAATCCCCAATTATCATCACCCTGTGTGAGCAAGTAATTAAGTACATCAACTTACAAATTGCACCATATCCACAATGTGCAAAAGTTAGCTTAAACAAAATTATCACCGCTGCTGTATCTAGACCCATTGTTGGAAGTGCTCGAACGAATGGCACATTTGGCCGCAAGGTCACATTTATAACGAATCCCGGATCCGCAGTGTTTATGGCATCAGCTCTTGGAGTGGAAAGTATGTTCAGGAAAAACCGAAACAATTCGTTTGACTTTATTGAAGTTGTCAGCAGACTGGACGTTTACAAGCATCAAAGCTCCTGCGTCGACGAATACCAAATACAAAAGTTTTGCTATTGCAAGGGACTCAACTTGAACGACACAGCTTGAAATATACGAGTATTTCAAAATTAATCTTAAAAACCTTGTCTCATTAATTTTGAGATAATATAAATTGTAAAGAAAGTGTATTTTGTTTTTATCAGCAAAACATTAGTGATTCCTTATGTAGCGGTTTTCACGCCAATAATTTACAAATACATTTCCAATTTTCTTGGGCTGCAAATATGAGTATTGTATCAGAGAGTTGGTAACTCAAATTTTGATTTTCCGCAGATGATATAGATATGAAAATTTTCTATAACGTTATTTCTTACTACGAGTTATAGGGAGAAGTCTATTGTAATAGTCACAGTAACATCACGAACGGGTAATTAATAAGCTTCCCTGCAATTTTAATGCCCGATATTAATATTTCATAGACGAACTATTGATTTCTAGGTAAACTTTTTTTATTTATACTTATGTGTGTGTATTAACATTCAACTGAAGTTAGCGCCAGATGGAGCGAATATCGATTGGGTACAGACTTGTGCCGTTAATTATGTTCAATTGGAATGAGAATAAGGGCATCCGCACATGGGTCGATTGGTTGCAATCTGGAGCCCCGAATCTGCCTGAACCGAATGAGAATGCAACTGTGTTGTTTGTGAAAGAACGCATGTGTATACGAGTGAGAGAACACACGGCACGAAAGAAAGAAAACTGATTTCAAAGTGGTTTTTAGCACGTTTTGGGTGACTGTGTTTCCATGTCGCAGGACATGCTTGGTTACATGCTTTTGATGGTGACATCATGAGCAGAGATGTAAGATGCAATAAAATCCCCTATTATGCTATTGTTAAAAACTCTATAGAGTCACGAAAGACGGCTCGACATGACTCGTTTTTCGTTTTCGTTGGAAACTTCGTTGCTCGGCTAGTTTGCCATCAGTCGACTCATGTGGGGAGAACCTAAGTTATACCATAAATACTTTTAACCCATATAAACTTTCGTATGTTTATTTACAAACTTGCAAAAAAGTGAATAAACTTTCCACCAAATAACACGATTTAAATTTTGCAGCGTATTTACTTTTTAGTAAAGACTAAACAAACTAACTCCGGCCCTGCTCGGACTTAAACAGTTTTCTAACTGAAAATATAAAGACATTATTGTAAACACAACACAGCGTTCATTGTTTCGTTGTAAATTTATGGGCGAAGCAAACAATAGCAAAATCTACATCACAGCAATATGTCAACTGAATTCATTCATTGCCCGAGAAACTTCTAACTGAAAACTCGAAAACTCGAAAACTCGAAAACTAGGAAAATAGAACAATACGCACGCAACTGAAAACAACGCAGTATAAATTAGGTAAATACCCTGAGAGCTGCGAATCAAATATAATGGAAACTTATTTAAATTAATTACAACATTCGTCTTGAAGTTTTGCTAAATAAATACTTTTGTACCAACCGTTACTAAAGGTCGAAGTTCTCGGCTCGAATTATTGTAAATATAAACTTGTAATTAAAATTGTAACCTATTTATTTTTTGCAACGTAACAAAAACGTAAATTATGTTGTTCTTCTCTGTTCGAAACATAATAGTTTTCAATTCGAATTTATTAAAATTTGTCATCTCATGATTTTCGCTAAATACATTTGGTATTTGTTTTCTAAATTGAAACCGTTTTTTATTTACTTGCTTCTTAAGTGCGGTCCAAACTAGTGCGCCTTGAACATGTGATATTCAGATAGAAATGTAAAGAATTAACCTGACTTCAGTGCATATCCCGTGCTTTACAAGCAACAAATTCATCAACCATGACTTCGGCATTAAAACTGCTAAAGAAGAAATTAACCAATTCTGCCAAAGATACCAGCAGCGACTAAACAATCATCCGAACTATCTAGCTGTGAATTTACTAGATAAACTTACGTCAGACTTTAAAAGACTAAAAAGACTTAGTGTGTTAAAGCTAGCACAATATTTTTAATGTCATACATAGATATAGCCGTCACTGGACGACTATTTCTTATCTAGGTTAATTTACATTTTATAGCATAGGTACTTATTGTAACAGATTGTTACATAGCATATTATTAGAAAATAAAAAATTCGGTTTGGACGTGTTGTACAACATCATTCAACAAATGTTGAATGACGCATGTTGAAGTCGCATCTATGTGGACGTCACATTATCCACTTTCAAGGATAATAGTTACTATTTTATTTTATTTTATAAGGCTTTTGATCTATGCCTCAATTTCTATATATTGTAATGTATAAAGTTGGCTGCCTGAATTATTTTTTATTAAGTCGCAATATTATTGAAGATATTATTAGTTAAAATAGTTATTATTGACCCTTTAATCAATAAAGGGATTCAAAGTTATAAAAAACAAATTTAGATATATTTAGACAAATTTAGATAGACCCTATATTTCTATTAAAAATTAAAGGAACGACCCCTAAAAATGAGTTTACAAGTCCATTTATACTATGTACCAAATCTAATTATAATATTTATATATCCAAATAATTAGTACATGGTTGACTATTTTTTTTAGTACACATGTATGTTTGTATATCTAAGTGTCAACAAACTACAAAAATGAAATCAAAAACCTGGGCCACATTATGTATAGAATTTTATTTACTCATTTGATAAATATATCGACCTCGAAAGTCTATGACATTACAAACTGAAAATTATATATAATAATAAGTCGTATCAAGAAGACGACAAAAAATTAAAAACATTTTATACAGTTGAGACCAATATAATTACGAAGATAAGTACTTGCAATATAAGCTTCAACGATTTGGAATTATTTTGATAACAGAATGTCACAAAGAAATGTTTCTCAAATATTCTATGTCCCAAAGATACAACAGATCAAGGAAAATCCTACATCAAAAAAATGTGTCACTAATTAAACACCATCAAAAGAAATATCAATATCCTGCAGCTCTGCTTCTAAAGGCCCTTTTGAATGAAAGATGAAGATCATTCGGCTTCAGGCAGTGTTAAATGTCGAATGAATCCGATCAGCGGTAATTGAAATCTTTATTCAACTGTAAGACATCTGATAAGTCGAGATAAATTCGTCGTAATACAATTAGATTACATGGAAACTCATTATACTAAGTATCATTAGCTAATTAATATTTTATCTTAATTAATCTTCTAATTTATTTATGACTTATCATTCTTGCAAATCCTAATTACATTCAAGGTAACCCATGGGATGTTCTCCGCTAAATTAGACAAGAATTGACTGCTAACTTCAAATGAATATGCTAAAATAAAGGACCCTTTCCACCTACTGAGTTTTAGTTCCAATAAGAGTATTATGTTTTAACGTTAAATGTAACCCCACTGCATGTTGAAGGCTTTAGACACGTAACCTGAGAAATAGTGCATAATTTTAACAATACGTTTTAAATCAGGGATGAGCAACCTTGTTTATAACGGGCAAACTACAAATTTAAACGTGTTGTGCGGTCTAGCTCTATAAAACGATTTAAAAACATCTAGGTGACAAACATAAATTATCTCCGAAGTAAAATACTTGAACTTGTCCTATTGAGCATAAATAATCATCTGCTTTGTTATGCAGGTTTCACACCAGAGAGACAGTTCAATAAAACTCGAACAAAAACACCAATGTTTACATCAAAGAGACAGTTCCAAAAACATTTTCGTCTTTAAAAACTGTTTTAGTAAACAAAATATATTCTCATGTTTATTGTTGATTTTTAGTCTGCTTGGTTTGAACACGCAGTTTTGTTTTTTGTGAACATTTGCGCTTGTCAGTTGTTGTTTATCATGTTTATAATTTTTACGGGACACACAGAAAAACACTAAAAACAAAACCAGTCTGTTCAGTGTGAACAGTTTGTTTTCGAAAAACTGAACAGCTTTAAAATAAAACAAAATATGATTTTGTTTTGTTTTTTGACTATAACTGACTTTTTGATAACTGTTTCCAAAACTGTATCTCTGGTGTGAAACCGGCATTATATTTCGTATTAATTGTAATAATGGTGTGTTAATTCTTTGCCAGTCATGGAATACGTTTATTCTATCTCCAGGAATAGAATCCAGACGTAAGCTTAGCTGACTACCTCGGCCACCCGAAAGACTAATTATCATTTGATGTCATTTGATATCAGTAGATACTGTTATTGTACTGTTATTTGACAATGACATACATTATACTGTAGTGTAGGATAATGAATGTATATTTACAACAAATACACTCAGACAACAAACAAACTCAGAAAATATAGCGCTGTCCCGGGAACCGATCCCAAAGACCTGGTGTCAAGTATCAACGCTCTCGATCACTGTACCGCTATTTATGACTTTGTTGATAAATATTTGAGGAGAAATGATGACAATAATTTCCCTAATATTGGAATTATTTTATGTATATATTATTAATAAGAAATCTAATTTTGTAAAAACTTTTCTCGTCCTAAAAACAGTGTAGTATGACCTAAACGTCAATTTGTCAAGGTTGACGATCCCCTAATTTGTTTGAACTACTAAAATATTCATAACTAAATGGATTGATTACTTATGTTTGCCGAGTAAGAATATGTTACACATTTTAAGTTATTTATACAAAATAAATATTTAGAAGAGTTGCTTATTTCATAAATTCCATAATAATTACTTTCATTTCCATAGAATGAACGCAGTAATTCAAAACACTAAAAAAATGCAAATAATGTAAACAACAGAAATGAATTGTTTTGTGTAATTAACAATTATGTATAAAAACACTAACCTTTAGATCTGCTAGATAAAATGCTTGATACACATCAATAAAAATAATCGAATGAAATCACTTAAATCAATAGTTATAATTAAATAAAAGAAATCTTAACATAAAATAAAAACACAATATAAATTAACAAGGTCACTCTCAATTGACACAAATCACAAATTAAAGTTTTACATATTTTATACTCGTAAATTCAAATGTCAGTTAAATTTAACGGTTAAATTATTATGCAATCTTATTTTAATATTATTTAACCTTCGCTCCTTCGCCAACAGAGGGTGAAGGCTAACTGCCTGCCGGTGTTGGTGTTGGTGCTCTATGCAGTGGTTGTCGAGTGTTCTGACATGCTCATGTGCCGGCAAATGTTTCACTGGCTCTGGCACCCACTACTGGAGAAACCCCTCTATCCCTCTAGCGTCGAACAGGCGCACTAGCAATACGATAGCGTGCTTATCAGACACACGAAATATAACCTGCATTTTAATGATTCCTATACATACAAACACAATCCTGTAATCATTTTACTTGTGTTTATTAATGTCTCATATTAAAAATATTATCTAATTTTCAAAGCTAGTACGTACTAAGAATAATATTCAGTAAACAGTGGTTATGAAACAGTCTTAAGGTGAAACGATACTTGGCCATTTTAAATATTATCAAAAAAAAACATGTTTTTTTATGTTTAAATCGTTTTATGTAAGTAACTATAAACGCCAATCTAAATCTAAAGTTGCAATTAGTTAGATGAATAACGTATCTACATTTTAAGCTTTCTTCCACTGACTTAATGAGTTGGAACCGCAAAAATAAGTTTTGAAAGTGAATATTGCTATATTTTCTAGTTAAATTCCAATTTCTATATGACTGGTATCATTTCTAAGGGTTTGTCGTAAATTTTGTAACCTATATTTATGATAAACCCTTAGAAATGTTACCAGTCATATAAAAATTGGAATTTAACTAGAAGATATAGCAACAATCATTTTCAAAACTTATTTTTGCGGTTCCAACTCATTAAAAGTTAGTGGAAGAAAGCTTAAAATGTAGACACGTTATTCATTTAACAAATTGCAGCTTTAGATTTTGATTCGCGTTTATAGTTACTTACATAAAACGATTTAAACATAAAAACATGGTTTTTTTGATAATATTTAACCTGCTGTATAATATCGCCGACATCTATATTTCGCGAGAAAAAATGGCTAAGTATCGTATCACCTTAATGGCAAATTTAAAATTCAGAGGTTTTTTCAATAGTTTCCAGTACTAACTACGATTATATAGTTAGAAATAGTGAAAATACGGGAATAATACAGTTTAAATATGCATGAAGAAAATGTGAAATTAATAATATGTTTAAATACTAGAAAGAGAAAGTGTAGTTCTATTTAATCACAGAAACATAAATAATGAATGATGTTTCAGTGGAGATACTACCCCATATTTCAATTTTGTGGTAAACGTGTTATTGACAGTAAATGAAATCATCGAATTTGTAATATGTAAAATTAATTACAAGCAAATGAAAATCAGTAGGAGAATAAATACGTTCTATAGCAACAAACCGCAACAACATTTGAGCTGCATTATATTTGTTTTCGTGCTCATGTTATATTCTGCAGAAGTAATTCTATTTGATACCAAACAATCAGCATTATTCATTTGTAACAGGTAATTGATACAACGTTACGTCCATCTGTCCGTTAGAAGTCGTTCCAAACGTTACGCAGACTGATGTTACGGGCAAGCAGAATTAATCGGCTGTTTTTATACGCAAGGTATCACATCAATGACGCAATTAGCAGCGGCGCGCTTTCAAGGCAAATCAATTCCTGTTTTATAGATAGAGTGATGCATTCGATTATAAAAGATCTGTTAATTCTTTGCCAGTTATGGAATATTTTATTCCATTTCCGGAAATTGAATCCGGACCTACGCGAAAATACGTAACTAAATTAAATTTAATAATAATATATATGAAATTTATAATTAATGTCTGACGAATATAGGCAGATATTTGAAAGCAGGGAAAGTCTGAAAAACCTTATTATCTTTATCAATAAAACAAATTTAATCTCTTTATTTTAAATAACCATATCCGTGTCTATAAGTTGTAAATTATGTTTTGTAAATGTTTATACATGTATATGAATGCATTGCATATATTGTTTTAAGTGCTGATAACTTTGAAAGTGTGTGCATTGAAATAAATATATGGTGGTCAGAAATGACGTCATTAAGGATGCAGGATCATCGAATTACGATTGGAGAACTTTCAGATGAGGAAAACATCAACATCCTGAATTTCCTGTGAGCAGGTCCATAACGATAACGTACCAACCTATTCTTCACAATAAATATCAAAGTGACCTGTTCTTAGTAACCCTCCCTACTCTCCCGTATTGGTTCATGTGATTTCTGGCTGTTCCGTAACCTGAAAACGCCACTGAATGAGCCACCTATATCGTCTTCTTAAAAAAGGCGTTCTAACGCTGCTTTATCAGTGGTACAAGTGTGTGGCAGGCCAAAGTGAAGCGCTACTTTGAAGAAGTTTAGTGTAATGTATGGTACAGACTGGTGCGATATACAACATTTGTTGTTCAACACGTCCACACTAGTGCGACATGCAACTGAATACTTCGGAAGCTTTCATATTTCGAACGAATTTCTTCAACTTGTTTTAGAAAATAAAATATTTAAAAACGTCAACGTACACTGAGATTATACTGGAGACTTAGACATTCAAAACCGTAATTCATTTAAATATTTCGACTTAGGATTGAAGCATTTTTGTTTCATAAAAATACTACCTAGAATTTTTAAAATATCATAAGTGATTTATTAGTGTCGCTTGTTTATGTCACACGAGTCTGTACGTTAAAATGTCCAGTCTGTACCATACATAAGAATGTTGCATCTCTATACGATTAGTTATTTATGAATGAAGATCAGAAACTTCTTGAACACTTTTCATATATAGTTTAAATATTATTTTATAAAACGTTACTAAACAAATTAGTAAAAAAATGTTCGTTATTTAACAATTATTAATAACGCAGGACAGTAGAGGGGAGAACACTGAACAATGAACGTGCCTTAGACCCAAACAATACACGCTGATCCATTGTTCAACAATACGAGTTATAACTCAACTCAATTGTGTTGTGTGTCTGCATTGTTGGCGTTATAAATAATTCAAGCAAACCGTCACCGTCACCGTCTGTTTAAATTTAGATGTGCCTTGTGCCTTTTGTTTGGAGCAATTAATGTTAACCTTGATGATTAAATATATTCCTAATTGTGTAAGGTGAGGTCTTCGACACGCAGCGATTTGTTAAATAACAGAATAATGTATAACGTATTGTTAATTGTCATTAAATTTGAACCTAAAGCTACACACACATTCACACACACCCAGGAATCAAACGAAAGCTGACTTGAATTATAAACTGATTAAAATTTACGAGCGTATTCATTTCATATGCAGACATACACGGAATCTACCGGAAGGAAGTTTAAATTTATATTGTAATTTATGTTGTTTAAAATGAAATATACTCGTCTTCGTCCACGTTTAGTGAAGGACCACGAATAACAAGTTCTTTGGTTTTAAGAAAGTAAACGGTCAAAGACAATGGTTCTGAGAAGGTTTTGTTATACCATAAATTAAAAGTGAGCGAGTTATCTTTTTATTATTGAAAACCACTTAGAATATTTATAAATGAGACTAAGGCCGTCTGCACACGGGTCGACTGATTGCAAACTAGTCGCGCAACGAAATTTCCAACGAAAACGAAAAACGAGCCATGTCGAGCCGTGTTTCGTGACTATAGAATAGGGGATTTTATTGTGTCGTATTCTGAGTTATTTGTATGGATGTATGTATTTCAATATTTTTTAAAAGTATTTGTGCACATCTCTGCTCATGATGTTCACCATCAAATGCATGTGACCATCAATTGCTCTCCCAGTAAACATTTGGTGAAGTGTCCTATTTAGTGACGTTTCTATCACTATTTCACTTCAATTATAGTTCGCATCAACTGTATCTTCATTTGTATTCCGACAGGTGGAGTGGTTCCGTCATCTGTAGCCGATAAAACAGACATTTCATATGAACGATTGTGAGAAACTGAACTATAAATTAACTCTTTCATGACAAAGAAAATCATACGCATCTCCAATATGATGTCAAAGTGACTCCAAAATGCTCCAAAATGTTTACTGGGCTGTGACCTAGAAACACAGTCGCTCAAAACCAATTTCAAATTAGTCTTTTTTCAATCGGGTTTGTGCGTTCTCTCACTAACAACACAGTTGCATTCTGATTCGGTTCGGGAAGATTCGGGGCTCGCATTTGCAATCAGTCTACTAGAGACGAACTACGCATGCGCCAAAGTCTTAGCGTGAACCATTTTCTTTCATTTGCCGCCTCTCTCGTATCTGTAGTCTTTACAGATTGAGAGCTACTGTTTAACTTTCAAAACATATAGGTTTCACATTACATCCCTACATCTTACTCAATTTTTTATTCTCTCATGTATCATAGAAATATTTGCAGATCTAAATTAAATGGATACATATACTTTCACATTTTGTAGGTTATGTGAGTCATATATATTTTTTACCGTATAGTTTTCCCTATAAACGGGATGCTGTAGTCTTAGTAACCTCTTAGGAAATATATTGAGATAAATATCATCCCACATATACATATATTGATATTCTCATATATTGATATATCAGATATATATTTCATGAAATTCTCTCAAGAGCCAATGGTGACATAGGCCCGAGGGCAAGAAGAGTAGTGGGTGTGTGAAGTCAGTGGCAGACTGGTGACCTAAAGTCTCATAATTCACAGCGGTTGGCATCTTTATTAGAGCCAAATGTAAGCATTTAACAATTTAAATTTCTTTAGAGATCCAAATTTGAAACAACTTTTTTGGAAACTCACATAAACATAGGTTGTGCTCACTTTCACAGTTCCATATTCAACTGTATCATAAGATACGATTTATACAATTTTTACAGTTGCTTCAGGAATAATTAGAATTTACTAATTATAAATCATAAGCCGAACATAATATAGTATTTATTAACAAATATAAGAACTGTATGCAAAGCAAGATGTAGCTCAAGCAACGATTATATAATAAATATCATGAGTGTATCAGTGTTTATGTTAAGATAAGACTGAAGCACCAGTGCTGTACTGGGAGTCTTAGAGAGCAATATCACTAACAGTTGTACAATAATTTTATACAGGAACATAAAATTTCATAATGCGCCACTGATAAAGAGGGTGGTTAAACATTAAACCTCGCCAGTTGGCCATATTCTGAAATCAAGGCTACCATCTCTTTATGGTCGACGTAAGAGCCAAAATATATATTACAATTATTTTGATATTGACCCAAAAAGTTTAAAGTTGAATAAGAAACACAAAAGACAGATAAACGTCGTTTTTTATCTTTGGTTTCCTCTGTGGTCCATAAATAAAGCTACAATCCAAGCCTCGAGTGGTGAACGGAGCACGAGGAAGGGGGACGGACGACATCTTATCGGATAAATTGTTCTTGGAAATAAATTGCTTCAATATCAACAATAATATCGGGATAACGTAATCTAGCGATCATGATTTTATACTCGTACTTACATATTACACTAACAAAGAGAATGAAATGTATCTTCTTACAGTTTTATAGTTTTTCTTTTCAGTTTTTTTTATTGGGTTTTATCAATTTGTTGACAAACTCGTACAGGTTCTAACACGCAAATAATTTAAGGGGCACCATAACAATTTGAAAAACTAATTTGAAAAACGCATGAAAATCTGTGTTGGGATTATCTTAATTAAAAATCAATAATTAGATTAACAATCATTTATTAATAATCAATTCCAATCAATTATGTATATAGTCAATTATATTAACCAATTTGTATGTGTCTAAGTTCCAATGCAGAGTTTTTCAGACACGTACAAGTGTCTATCCTCGCTTCGTCCATGATCACGAGTTGCCAAATCAGCTCCTCAGTGAATGGGTTTTTGTAAGCCATTGGGCCAATTTATAGGACTAAATTTCGCTACCACATGCAACTAAATTTAACAAAATGTTTTTACCGTTACTTGTCAGATTCGGCCGATTATACGGAATAGCAAATATTAGCTAAAAATTAGTTGCATCTCTATTTAAATACAAAACGATTAGAAACAAAATAACTTAGGAAGACAGTATGTAATTTCAAATAAACACAAAAAAAAACGAGTGTACAATTCCATTTCCAGATTAAAACTTACTCTGGAGCGCACACACACACACAAGCAGCTGAACAATTTCAATAATTTCAATAATAATGATGATATTCGTTAAAAAATAAAATACTTTTTGCTAAAGGAATGTGATCGGAATGAAGAAAAACAAATCAAACGAACAGTGTTCATGTATCCGTTGTGTAGGTCGGTAATGTAGGCAGCTAGGATAACAACGGAATGGCCCCTTAACGGTTCACTCATCAAAGGGTTTGTTGTGTCTGTTATCATCCCCTATTGTCAAATATTTACTGATATAAAGGGGAATTGTCAAATATGTCACAGAATCAAACATCTAAATCAAAACATCGAACTAAACTGATGTTGACCCTCGATAGGGTATGTTAACTTCAAAACCTCTTGACGATGTTCAACACAACTCAAATTTACTAGTGTGTAGCAGTGGATACTACAATATTAGGCGACATGGTAGGTACATCAATATCAATCTCGCAAAAGCAAAATTTATGACATCACGAGAATGTTTGACTTTGGGTTTTTAATATTATAATACAAGCGAATTTGATTAACAATGGTCTTGTGTCCTATGTCTTAATTTCTATAAAAGTGTACTATATATTGATAAAGTTGGTTACTAGAACCTCAAATGTTCTATTATTTTTTAATAACTCCTTATATGTTAAGAGATATTAGTAATTAAAAAAGTCATTTTGTCTCTTTAATTATTAAAGTGATTCAACGTTGTACAACATTCTAAATGCATGTGACCTCACAATCGCTAGTTGCTATCTCTTTTATACAACAGAGCGTAAAAGAGATATATTCTTGACAGAACTCTGACAAGTTTACAGGTTACCAACCTTACAGCTCATAAATCTCTGCTATATGTATTTATATATCAAATATTATTTACATGTATTTCAAGGAACAATAAAATTTCAATATTATGTCTGCCTTAGCAGCGTTAAACAAAATAAAAACTTATTATTCTTTGATTGACTTGATTATTTCGACTACCAACAGCTACAAAACATTACCACTGCACTGAGGTACTCAACTAATAACTGACGTATAAAATGCATTTCACGTCATACAAATATGGCCGACCATCTCTAGCACTAAAACAACAATTCAAATTTTTAATTGCTATATCTCCGTCAACATTTAGATATTTAATAAAATAGACACGCCAATACACATTTAAAAAATCGACCCTTAGAAAATTAATACACAAGCCCATTTGAATGTAAGTACGAACAGAATATGTTGAATGAGTAGTATTGTGATGACAGCGCTGTTGCCACACATGCGGTGATTTACACAAACAATATTAATTTAATCCATGCAAGTAATATATGTCACTATGTAAGGCACAGGAACCATTATTATTTGTTATTCATATAAAAAGAATCTAGCCGAAGTAACCGTACGCACCCTTGACACGCAAACCCTACGCGTGGGTCCCTAAGGGTGAAGGGCATAAAGCGGGAGGTGCTATTTACGGTTCTCTATAGACCCGAAGCTGCTCACTCAGTCACCCAGGGACCCTAACCGCCCCTATGCCTAACCCCGGATCTAAGACGCCGCGTCGGGACGCCTCGCCTCATAGGTCCCGCAGGCTAAAGGCTTTGATATTAGTGCTGAAGACATGTTTAGGATACAGCTAGCAGATGTTGTAAATGGGGGATAAAATTGCTATACTTTAACCGGAATAATTAGGAAAATGGAAAATTACGCGACATTCTAGAAAATGTACTATTTTAGATTTTGTTCAGTTTAAGAATCAGTACGCTAAGAGCAGCGTTAAAACGAATATTATACGCGTGCAATTCAAACGTTTCGAATGTTTGCAATGTGATTTCATCGGAAGGATAAAATAAAGTGAATCAACATACGTAATTTTTAGGCATCTACTCCTCATATTAATGAGGTCGTAGGTACAATTAACCCTCCGTGTGAACACTATATTTTTTGAGTCATGGTGTGTACACTGTGTCTTTGATGTCTCGAGTTTTTCGAGTTTTCTAGCTTTCAAAAAATCTAAAAAAAATTCTGGATTACTTCTTAAAGTGTCTACTACATGGTCCAGAAGTTTCCAATGTTTAAAACCGTTGTTAATAAATATTCACAAATTGTAAAAAACGCGGAAAAAACGAAATATTGTTAAAAATTTCATAACTTTATAACAAACAGACATTGAGAAAAACGGTTGTTTGCTTTTTTACTTTAGACTATAAGCTTTTGAAAGAATGTAGTGTCTTTGGGGTGGGGTCCAAAAAGTTGAATTATATATTCACCTGAAAGTGGGGAATATTTTACGGATTCAGGCATGTCATAATAAACGGAACGGTGATTATTCGACACAAAATGTGATGTTATTGATGAAAATACAAAAGTTATGAAATAATAAATAATATTAGTTAATAATAGTTAGTTTCAAAAAGAGAATTTACAGAGCGCAACTGGGACAAAAGTTGCTACGATGATTATAGCAAACCGGCACACCGCACAATACACAAGAATTCATTGTTTTTCTGTTTTCCTTCAAGTGCAAAGAGAACATCGTTTTCGCTTTTCTAGTTTACCCGTTAAATGGTAGTAAAAAGATGAACTAATAATAAAAAAATCTATTTATACAATCTAAGAAATAATACTAACATAGGAAAATACTAACGTCGTTTGTACACTGACCCTTTTAGAGAACAGAGGCAAGTTTCATTGGCTCGCCTTTGCCGGTAAATTACCAGATCCGGACGCTGCTGGAACCTTAAGTCCCTACCACTACGTAGATTTTTTGGGGAGCATAGGTGAACCGCGCTCTGTACTCATGAGAGAGAAATAGAAGTTTCAACTGTTCCTTAAAAGACCAAGTGTACACTGTACACACGCAGTGTGTATTAAAATTGCACTGTGTTTTAAAATGACCCTATTGACCCTATTTGCTTACGAAGTTTCCAGCTACATTTTCCATAGAGCGAAAACAACATCAGCCCTTTGACGGATTTCACATTATGATTTATCTTCACATTTCAGTTCAGTGGCACATTATTGAATCTCTAGCATTATTTACATCTCTATAGAGTGTCTGTTACAGTGACAAAACCTCTTTGTATCTTTTACAATCCACTAAAAGAAAAAAACTAATGTTTTTCCATTTATTGAGAAAGAATCAGTTGTGAATACCAAAATGTTACAGCTATAAAAAATAAAACAAAAATAGAAAATATACTGGTATCAGGAAATAACCACAAAATGTACGATGAGCTATGTTCAAAACTTAAAAAAAGTTTTTAAAAAGAAAAACCCTTTTCAGTGAATTGTTAACAGGATGTGACATCGATAGGGCGGGGATACTACCGACTGTCCATTGGCGGCGGACGTGTTTATCCGAATGGGGGTATGTTGAATAAGTAACGTAGACTGATTACTTTGACTTTTCTTGTCAAGTAAGTATAAAATTTCTTTTGAACACAATTAAGGTATACTTCAAGTTACAGGCTATAATATTATCTCGTTAAGCCTCATTCGCATTTACTGTTTTGATATTTAATTTACTGTTTTTATTTAATATTGTAATCTAGATTTCAGGTTTTCGTTTAAGCATTCTTTTTTACATTTTCGTTTTAATTTAAGTGTAGTTAATTTAGTTGGTGCGTATGCATCGTTAGTAATATAAATTTTGACAGTTCGACAAAATGGATGTGAAATAATTAAAATTGCTATTTTTAATAACAATTAGTAGAAGAAATTGTTTTCACTTCTATATTTTTCAAAAACTGACATTACACTTCTTTTAAAACTAAATCCGACTGCATTTTGACAGAATGTCACATTTTCGAGGTTATAATATAATACACTTTTTCTTAATTTAATATTTTTAATTTAAAACATTGGACCTTGTAAGGTTCTAAAAAAACTAAGAAAACTTAAAAAATAAATTTAATTAAAAATGGAACTGTGAATGACTATGCGTATTGCCATATGCTAAACAATTTAAATTAAATACAAAATACAAAATTAAATTAAAGCAGTGAGTGAGAATGATACTTTATGTTTATGTATTTTTTAAATTTAATGTTGGCCTATTTTCAATATCGAGGTTATCACCGTCGACATCGTATAAGCTTTGACATCGATAGACTCATATATGCGACCTACACCAGTGCCTGATAAATTTGTGATAACATTTTAAAACTGAAACAATAACGAACAATATAGAAAATTTGGCGCTGGTCCGGAAATCGCACTTGGAAGCAAAGTCTACAGAAAACTGTCTTCAGTTGCTATTAACGCATTTTATTTCCTATTTCTGATGCTGAGTCTTACATCGACAACCTCGTAACGTCATATATGGAGGCACTAGTGTTTATTCATTGTGATTACATAAATAATTCAATTTTAAAAACAATAAAATCCAGAAAATATAGCGTTGTCCCGATGTTCTCGGCTACTGTGCCGTAAGTCATACTTTTCAACCCCAATGAATATTCAAGAGGTGTACATTGTGCAACCCCCTCCATCTCGAGTGAAACTACCCCTGCAATGGTCCCATAACAGCTCTAAGAGTAGTGGTGAATGAAAAACCGATTTCGTTCAGTAAAAATAAATTTGTGGGACATTAGAATTGATGATACAACGAGTTGAACTACTTGGGGGCTGTAATTTGTTCCTGTAATCGATATTGAAAACATTTCCGTTTAAAATCTCCTCTCTCGAAGTTGAAACCTTAAGATTTGTTATAAAGTAAAGAAAAAAAATGTAATATATTTGAAGAAATAAACCTTTATGAGTTTAATATATATAAAGGATAAATCTGTGGATGTAGGAATCGATTTTCTGTTTAGTATCTTCTGAAAATTTCTACTCGCAATATAACTTGGAAAGTAATGACTGGAGGCATTAAAAAATATTACATATTCTGCGAACATAGCCCGGGGAAATTCACCATTTTCTTTGCATGTAATGAATCGCTTATAAAGAAAATATCTGAAATATATTAGCAGTTATTTGAAATGTGGTATAGAGTTGAATATTAGGTGATAATTTAATAGGCTATAAATGTAGTGCTATTCAAAAATCCTATATTATAATGTTCCAACTGAAAGTTTATATGTTTACGCGATTCGTATGGTGGCTCAAAAACGGCTCTACTCATTTTCTTTAAAATTGCCTATTTCGTAGAGAAAAAAATTCTAAGACTTTTGGCGTCCTAGGATTTTCCCCTGAATTTCCTGGAAACCTGTAATTTTGAAAAAACTTAAAACATTTTTTTTACTTCTTGCTCTATAACTTTTAATTTATAAAAGATAGGAAGTTGAAATTTGGTATGTGTATTACAATGTTCAATCCTAACATTTTTTGAAAAGAGAAAATTAGGGGGCCCGGTATGAAACTTTGGAGAAAATTCAATTTTTTGGATTACATAATATTGAAATATGTTATTAAAAAAAAAAAAAATTCAAAAGTTTATTTGGGGACACAGGGGCGATTTTTATTGAGGGTAAAAATTGGGCTAGAAAGTTGAAGTTTTGGGATATATGGGCTAACTTTGGTACCTAATTTACAAATCGAAAAAAAAATCCCAAATTTTGAAAAAAAGTTGGTCAAATAATGAACAAATTGAAAAAAATATATTTTATATGAAAAATTATATCTTGTTTTATGTAAAATAAATAAAGAACGAGTTAAATATTTCAATTTAAAAATGGAATTAAAATTTGAAATGAAATTCAGTTCACACAGAAAAGATAGTCGTCGTTTGCGACTGTGGTAAACTCTAGTTTCTATTATAAATCTTGAATTTGTCCAAAAATTTAAAATGTCATGGAACTAACAGCAGCGTAGTTTTTTTCTATTGAATATACTATACATACCGTGAATGTGTTACGAGCGAAAAATCTTTATATGAATAATATATATTTTTCACACTTCCCCGTAGAATTTTATATGTTTTGATAACGTGAATAACTAAATGGAATCAGAGCCGCATTGATAAATGTTGCTAGGCTTATTGAAATAACATAGTTTCTTCACAAAATAAAACTTACCGATCACTTAGGATTTCTTACTATGTGTATTTCTCCCAGTGTACGGTCAAATCTTTATCTTACCTTTATTTTTTAAATGTATAAAATACTAAATAAGAAGACGGTACAGTAACCGAGACCATTTATGCTTGACACCTGCCTGCAATATCTTCCGGTTAGATCACCGAACCAGCGCTATATTTTCTGCGATTGTAATTCTTATTAAAGGTAAATTTACTATGTGCTTACATACTCAGAAATCTATTAGGCAATAATGTAGTACCCAACATAGCCACTAAGGTCTAGACAACCTAGATAAATATAAAATCGTATTTCCGTATTTAAAATAAATATATAACTAAAAACCGAAAAATAATTTGTCATATAATTAAAAAATAAATTATTTTTCTATTTCAATTAAATCCATTAATTATTTCATGTATTTTAAATAAACACTAATTTTATAAAAAACGTTTTTATAATTAATTTTGATTTGATGTACTCTCACACCCAAATCGTATCCGATTGGATATTAATTTGTCTGATATAATTTCAATATCGTATTGTTAATAGTTTTTAATGTCATCAGCGATCTCGTATATTCATGGCGACTAAATTGCATTAAATTTTTGAATGAATTGCAATTCAACCAACAATAAAATGCATATGCTCCAATGTGATTAAATTACAACATATTTTCGAAGCTAACGCGACATAAACCGGAAATATAGAACGATAATTAAGTGGAGAACATTTCGAACAGTATCGATAAATCAAACGTCTAAAGGTCTAACCTTACTAAACCGTATACACCGTAAAAAGTATATCCTCATTTTAACTAATACAAAATTAAAAAAAATCATATCGGCATAAGATTTTATAGTCTGCATTACCATCTGACGGTCGGTAAAAGGTACAATCCTTTGTAGACTAGATCGAAGACATTATTTGCGTATTCTCCTACATGAAGTTTAAAAACATATAAAATGTTTAAGAAGTAACCTGTCTTTCATTATTTACTTTATTAAGTTTTTTATAATCATATAAATTGCTCCGTGAATACGAAGTAACGACAAAGGATGCCGATGTTTGGTTGCGTTGCATAAGCAACAAACGTTGGATGTCTCTTGTTGGAGACGCTCTGGGTTGGACGAAGTATTACACCGTAGTACGCATGTATTGTGAAATACGAATATACTTTTACAAATATATAGTTCGGACTAGTTACAAGGTAGTGTGTCCAGACCTTAATACTGACTTAATTTAGAACGTATTGTAGTGTTTGTGTTTCAACGATCAAATGGACAATAAAAGCATACGGTGACGGAGTTTCGAGTTGAATTATCAACGTGTTTATTTTACTAGTTTATGATCTGCATTAAAAATAAATGTAAATATAACGCCGATAAGGTTGGAATAAACCCCACTATGCCCAGATAAATCGTTTCCGAGGTTTTGCTATTCGCAACCAGGCGTCGCGACGCCGCGTCGATGCTATGTTTACAATTCGATGCGAGTACAGGAGTACGAAGCTAACTGCAGACTATCGGACGGACCACGAACATAATGGTGGAGTCAAAGCACTCTGCTGTATTAATAGATTGCATAATAGCTTGTGTTCGTTTGCAGGGGTAACCAACCTAATGTTATGCTTACTAAAAAAATAACTTTTCCTGACAATTGTTTTTAGATGAGTAGCTACATTACATTGTTAAAGTTAATAAATGAAGGCTCTAATTAGTATTCAGTTAGAAGTAATCAATCAATAAACTAATAACCCGCATATACAGGGTGTCCCAGAATGCAACGTCAAGCCGGAAGTGGGTCATAGGCCAAGTCATAACAGTTATCAGAAAAATATTTTTAAAAAAATAAGTTGAATATTTTAAAAATCATTAGCATTTAAAAAAATCGAGAAAATCTGCATCCTGTTACAGTCTTTTCACTCCTGTTGCTACAAATCTTAACTTTTTTTAAAAAAATTTTTTGTTATGTATTAAAACATAGAATATAAACAAACATAGAATCATAAAGTTAAGGCCTTTAGAAAGCTTTGGATACACTATAATCTTTTTTAAGTTAGTAAGTAAAATTGGTTCAAATCTGGGTTGCTTTGCAAAAGAAGAAATTGTGTAAAATTTAAGAAATATTCCAGCAAGTGTTATACCATTTTGGAATTCTTATTAAATGCGCCAACTTTTAATCTTACTTGCCAAACTCGCAAAGTACATTTTTTTTTCAGTGCAGTCACTCAATGTTGGGCGAAGAATTAATCTTGAATATTTGGCTGGACAAAAAGTGACAATTCCTTCCAAGCTGGAGCAGTGGGCTTTACATTTAAGGCAAGAGTTTATAGAAACATTATTCAGGATCACATAACAAAAAAGCAATAGAAGTGAAAAGACTGTCACAGGGTGCAGATTTTTTTTTAAATGGCAATAATTTTTAAAATATTCAACCTAGATTTTTTTAAATATTTTTCTGATAACTGTTATGATTTGGCCTATGACCCATTTTCGGCTTGACGTCGACACCCTGTATATGTATAAAATGACACCAGAAATAGGTTCCAAACACCTGACTGATAAAAATACATATATTATAATATGGATCCGTGCAAAGTCGTACCTCGCGTATTCATGACAGCTTAGAATGAATGAAGTTAACGACGACTATGAAAGAAACAGACGATTGGTGATTGGATAGAACCATTATCTACGAATAAAAGAAAATAAAACCATTTACAAACATTTTATAATCGTTTTCAATAATAAAACCATTTCAACACTCCGTTTGGCATCCGTGGAACGAGTGCGAGGGTAAGGGGTGACTATGATGAAATTAATGTTTTGTTAAGAATATTAACTGGGTCGGTGGCCGGGTTGTTGGAAGAAGGGATTTATATTTAACAACAACCGAAAACAAAATGGAAATATTAAACCCTTTATATAGCTGCTGAGTAATTAATAGACCAATTGTATTACAATTTGAATCATTAATTTTAATATTTTTACATTTAAGTAAAAGTTTTGCTCTGTTATTTAATAAACAGGGTGCACATAAATTATGTACACTTTTAATAATTTAATTTCCATAATTCCATTAAGTTCTTTGACGACACAGATAATATAAAATTATTTCTATAATAACTACATGATAAAATAACATTTAAAGAATACTTTGTAAAATTTTCATAAATAAATATCAAGAAATGAGGCATTGACAGCGAATCTTCGCAGACACCACCAAAAAAAGTAACATTGCGGTGCCACTCATAACTCATCACTGGACTATTTGAAATCATAAAACCAAAATTATTTTATTAGTTGATAAGTTTCTGCAAGTAACTCTGTTGAGTTTTCTTTTTTTGTTATAGATTTTTCAATTTTTTACAGCACTTAGAAAACTCGACACCGCTATTTCGGCATTTATGTAAAAAAGGAGTGTGCAAAATTTGAAAAGGATCGATGCTGTAGATTTTGAGATAGAGAAGACACCAACTCTGAAAAAGCTAAGTGTGAGAAAGACGCATTTAAAAGTTTCAAAGAAAGATAAAACCAGACCAGAGAGGTGAAGACTTAAAACCCTATATCTCCGACAGTTTTACTCCAATCGATTTCAAATTTTCACACAATAAACTTAATATATTCTACGTAAATGAAAATTGAAACCTTAAACAACACCTCCGCCCTTCAAGGCACGTATTGACATGTCTACATGACATATCTACATACGAGTATATACGGCCACATCGCTGCCTAATAAATTTATGCTTATGTAGGATCATTTTAAATTAAATTTGATTAATGCTGTCGTTCACTGTCTCGTTACTTTTTTATTCTATACAAATGCTTTACAAACGTTATTCATGGATGTATTTATTTTATGTCATAATATTTCTCTGTTAAAATAAGATTTTTTACATAATTTAAAAAATTGTTTCACATTTACAAATGAAAGTAATTTACTAATGCGTTGGAGTGTAAAGCACAACATTTTATTAATGAGTGATATATCAAAGGTGTTTTGGTCCTTAAGCAGAGTAAAGTAATGATTAGAACAGCCTGTCCCTCTACTTCCCCCTCATCATGCCTACCAGTGAGTACATATGTCCTGATAGAGCTTTAGATTAATTATAATGATTTACACACCAGCGCCGCGCCGCGCCGCGCCGCGCCGCGCTTATGCTCGTGCGAGCAGGAACAGGAACTGGAAACGGTGGAACCAGAAGCAAATTGATGAAGTAAAAGTTCCAACCGGATCCGAACAAATTACTTCATATTGATTTTGTATTTACGGTTTATATTATTCAGGAAATTGAACAAATTTTCTTTATGGAAAAGTAAATTACTTATTATTTATGCAATTAAGATAAATCCGGTTAGGACGGAAGATAACTGCTATCCTACATGTTAAAGGAAACGTTCATAATGACTCCCAAGTAAATATTTTATGTCACTTTACCAGCATATTGAAGATGCGTATGATTTTTTTTGTCATGCAAGAGTTCATTTACAGTTCAGTTTCTCATATCAGTCGTTCATATGAAATGTCTATTTTATTAGCTACAAATGGCGAAAACACTTTACCAAATTGTTTACTGCATCATATCAGATGCATCGTATGAAATATGAAAGAAAAGGGATGCTGGTCTATCTATGTACGCTTACCACAAAATGCCATGATCAATGATATCATCAAAAAATTTAATAGTTTCTCATTGAGACAAGCCTGGTCAACAAGAAACTACTAGAACTCGAGAATATGACCCAAGCTGTTAAAATAGCCGTAAAGCTAGAGAGAAAATTATATTTTTGTTCTTTTCTATTTGTTAATACTAGCTATCTGTATTTTTATAATGTTTAAATATTTTTCTCTGACGTATATTTTCTTCTAGTGCGTTTACCACAAGGACTGTCTATCACTGTAGAAAAAAGGTCATTATAATGAAATTCATGATTTAATAACAGTGATTATGACTGATATCAAATATCAACAGAAATAATTACCTCTCCTTCCATATCATTAGGCAGATTCGTATAACCAAAATTGTCATTAAAATTTAAATGACCTGTTTTATCTAACGAAAATGAAATGTATGAATTATGACTCGTTGTGTGTTCAATAGAGAAATATGAATACATACTTTGTATTAAATGACTTCCGCACCTTTCCCTTCCCCCTAGTGTTGATAAAATGAAACATCAAATTGGCAAATGGCGTAAAATCATTTCATGACAACGGGTCACCTGACTGACTACTGACTGCACTTGTTCGACAGAAAAAAGTCATTTGTAACTTTCCATTAACACTTCATTGTGATACTCTGTTCAACATGAAGACAAAGTGATTGTTGAATTGAGGGAAATCACGGGAAATTGACGTTATTTTTTTATTTTCTAATAATATGCCACGTTACAATCTGTTACAATAAGTATGAACAATAAGTACCTATGCTCAAAATGAAAATTAACCTAGATAAGAAATAGTCGTCCAGTGACGGCTATATATATCTATGAATGACAATTAAAAACGTTGTGGTAGCTTTAACACACTATGTTTTTTTAGTCTTTTAAAGTCAGACGTATGTTCATCTAGTAAATTCACAGCTAGATAGTTTGGATGATTGTTTAGTCGCTGCTGGTATCTTTGGCTGAATTTGTTAATTTCTTCTTTCACAGTTTAAATACCGAATTTGTTGTTTATGAACCACGGGGTATCCATAATTGTTCAATCACGTTAAATTGAAGTTATTTTCATTTCGTATAAAGGTAATCGCCTAAAAATCTATCCACAACTTTTGTATTGAGAAGAAAAGTGGATCAACATCTGCGATTATCTTCAGAGACATGTTTGGAGTACTATTCAATATTTAGTGTTTGTGATAAAATTTTACAAACTTCTTAGCTGCTTTATTATATTATGTACTTCTAAAATAAGTGCTTCAAAAAGTGTAAAATAACAAAATGGAAAAAACACGTTGCATAATACAAATAATGATCACTCGTTGCTCATTCACCTAAGACACAGTGGCGCTACTGTCGCCACTTTATTGACCTTACTATACTTCACTTATTCTACTTTTTAGTTCAAGAGTCACCTGCTCGATTCTTAGCGCGTCTTAGGACTTACTTAAAACTTTCTATTTGAGTTTCTCTTTGCACACCGCCCCCTTTCCTCCCTTGGAACACTTACATCGCCTTCGAACGACGAAGGAGAAATACTTGTCCCACATTTGTATTCACGGGTTAAAAAAACAGCTCGAAAAAACCACTTTATGTGCTCATGGATCCCCCATAACTGAATACTTGAACTCGTACTTGATAATAACTTTACCGAGGTCCTTTAAAATCCTTACACATTCCTCCTTCAATATTATGAGGACTATCTACTATATACATTCAGGAAATTGTAGCAAATTAGTTTTATCGAATTTTAAGCTTTATGCGGAGAGGACAGGAATCACGTTCAAATCTCAATGTCTATAATTTAGATTTTAATCTCAAGAATTCCATATCACAACGCCAAGGTCCATACACTTAACTGATAAAAACGGTAAAGCTAAAATAGAATCCCTATTTTTTACTGAGTTAATAATAACATATAGTTTTACATTAAAACAAAATATTACTATATTTTGCATGCGGGCCAACTGCGAGCATGCTCGGTTGAGCTTTTATTACACACAATGATACGTATAGTATTTATTATTATTTTTATTGAAATGTTTTTGTCATTAGATACTGCATTCTTCCGCCTTAATCTACCTATTCTTACTCCTTCCAAAAAAAGAAATAGAAATACAAAAAAAACAGATAAATTTAAACCCTTACTGCTTCTCTCTTCCTGCTACATTCTCTCGTGTTTGTATTCTCCTATCCTTCTTTTTCCTCGCTCCTTCTCATTATCTCCGCCAGCCACCTCTTTCCTTCACTGCCACCCTTTAATAACTGCATAATCTTGTTTTTACTTTTTACTCTTTTCTCACATGAATACTTAATGTGTTCCAGCGTTTCTACTTCATAATCTTGTGTCTTCCATTATATTTGCTATTATGAATTTTTGCCATTATGTCCTGCTGCTGTATCTCTCTGTATCTGCTTCTAAGCTCCTTTTCCACACTTGTTACTTCTTCTATCTGCCTCTTTTGTCCGTTCCTTTCAAAGTACTTCTTTCTCCTTTTTTATTTGTCCTCTTCCACTTTTCTCGAAACTCGAAACTTTCTTTAATTTAAAGAAACACTATGTAAAATACAAATTGTATTATTTTTAATCAAAGGATATCGCTGGGTCCTATATGTGTATTAATAATTATTTTCTGTTGATGACGTATATTCAAGACAATATATTAATAATGCAAGAGCTACAATATTCTTACATGTCAGCATATGACGTCATAGTTTCCCATATGACACTGCGTTTTACCGTAAAGTTTAATTATATTTCAAAGTACTAGAGAAATTCATTAAAATTTATAATAATAACTTGTTAATTAACAAAGATAAATATGTACTTATAAGTTATAATTACGTTTCAATTACCTGTGCATACTATAATACTGCACAAGCTTTGATGCAATTCAAAAAGTAAATTCTAAAGTTGTATTATTTAATTAATAGCGATGTAACAATTACTTCATTAAGAGGTACTGTTTGTTCATGTGCTGAACGTAGTCATTTAGTTTTCATTTCAGAGAGTCAATTATTTCAGTATGCGGTATATTCATTCGACTTAATCAAAAGATCAAAATAATTTATCAAGTAATTTAATTTAGAGTTGCCTCTAAAAAAACCTCTTCCCTCTTCTATTTTCTTTTCAACATCAAACCTAAAGTTAAATCATGCTCCGATCCCGTCAATGTATCTGTATAACTGAGTAATATCATCAAGCAATGTTTCTTCATTATTGAGTGAGATGTACAGTGCATCTCACGTATCACAAACACGGTTTTGCATAACTTATACTTGAGCACTGACGTTTTATCTTTGATACTTCATATTCCAAATACAAACGAACTCGCAATTTAACTATCTCGTTTATTACCAACTGTATTGTTTTATTTTGTATTAATTTTCAAGTTTCATAACGACGTACTTTATATGCTAAACCAACAAAACAAAACAGAGCGGAGCAGAGCAATGCACCGCCACCGCCACTGGCACCGCCCCGTCATGCAACGGAGCAGATTGATACCGCAGGTTATTTGCAGAATTTCAACAATTTCTTTATACTTTAAATATTAAAATTTATAATGTACTCTGAAGAAGCACATGCATGTGCATTATACACAAAGCATAAACATAACGTCAACTCGAGAATATCTTGTTTCTGTTTTTTTTTTTGTAAAATGATAACAAGGTTTATAAACATAAGAAAATTCCTTCTGGTTTAATAAAAACTTGTTCTACTGAAATACTGGTGTTTAGTATAAATTAAACATATTGAAATTGTAAAAATTGACAACAACGGAACAAAATAAGGGGCAAGTAAACCTGGAAGAATATAACGCTGGTCTGACATCAAGGATCTACGCATAGTACCAAATGTTACAATTGTACAAAATTGTAAGGGGGATGAACAGAGTCTGGGCTCTGGAACCTTCTATGACGCCAAAGGTACAAATTTGTATGTGCGAGCGAGGATTAAGGGAAGGGAGAGTTCGATTCTCGAACCTTCTATATATGCGTCGTATCACGCCTGCGAGTTGGGTTCGTATAATTACCGAGCGGAGTAATTGTTTTCACTATTCAGTCGTCATTTATTGAGAGTACCTTAAATAATGTGAAATCGATGATGAATAAAGCAGATCAGGATACATGAGATTATTATAAAATAAAATCAGTAAAACATCTTCGCTAGACACTAGTGCGAGATAGGTATCTGTAACTAATGGCACTAGCATTTCATGAACGTACCCATACAACGCGTCTTCTTTGTTCTAGCAGTGACTTATGTTTCTATAAAAGCACAAAACCTTTGAGGTGTAGTATCTGCTCTATATTTTACAATTTCTCTTTTCCTTTTTTCATTTTGTATTTATGACTATACAGAATTGTATATCATTCTATTTGTAATATAAGAAATAGGGTAATATTTCACGGAAGATGGATATTAGAAACTCTCGCAGTCGCTGTTACTATTCTCATACGTGCATAGGTCGGAACAGGAAATGAATAATAGATGATTCTGTATCAATAAATGATTTTATGTTTTTAAATTTCTTTTATGGAATAACTACGACGAGTTGGAAATTAGATCAACACAACATTACGTATGTTCATCATCATCTCATAGTTGAAATATTGCATTATCATATACTTTGTTATTTTTAGTAAATTTTAAACGGTTACTTCATTAATATGCCGCAAATTCGCTTATAATCGACCCCCGGCTACAATACTTACGTTCGGAGACTGTTCTTTTTTGGGCGACATACATTTTCACTTTACGGTCCACAGCTGGACATAAATATAAATTGTAAATGCCCTATTCGGTGCTCGTGACTCATGCCCCATGTTTTCTATTATCAAACTACAATATTTTAATTGATATCTATATATTACTTCAAGTAGTTTAATAATAATAAAATCGCGGGATAATTACTAAATTTCTATTCTATTAAATGTATATAAGACATTTTATTAGGAATTGTAAATTTTTAATCAAACTTATGTGTTGCTCTGAAATCAAAGACTTTTATTTTAGTAATTTACATACACATTATAATAATTACACTGTTTAACTTAAATCATACTATCTTACCTGAAATCAAAGAAACGACATTTATTACTTAAATTGTCAATTCCTTTTTATCTAATTTTATAATAACCTAACATTATTATCCTAACTGTTTTGGCCGTTATTCCTTACAACGTTATCCATGGAGTCCATGAGTATATGGTCACTGTTTCACCGACAGATGAGCTTTGTACTAACTTACTTTGTTGGATTCGGACAATGAAAGTAGCTATAACTAATATATACGCAGTTAGCGCACCCGACAGCGTTACAAACTAAACAAATATAATTTCTTTACATGTATATAACTAAGTTTCGAGATTATAATATAAAATCGACTACTTTTTTTACCGTTTATTACCTACACTCCTATATTTCAACAGATGTATATACGTCTGCCTATTTCTTCATTCTACGAGAGTGCTAGCTCAAGCAAGTATCGCGTTATTTAATAACCGCAATAAAACCACATAACTCATTCCCCTAACCATCCCCTCCATCCCTTCTCTAGCTGCATTTACCCTCCCAACACCCCTAAAAGCTCCGAACGGCAGAGAACTTCAATGAAATGCTGTTGAAATGACAAAACCGTAGCTGTAGACGGATGGGACGTACTTGACTCTCACACCTAGGATCAGAACCTCACCGTCCTCCTCCCAACTTCACCATGCACGGAGCAGCATCACCAGACGGAGGAACAGACGAAGATTTATCTCTTAATACGGTTCTACGTGACCTGTTCACTGAATTATCGACGGGTGTTATTAAAAGTTGATTACTTATGTTCACAAATATATTCTATTGAGCAATATTGTATTATACATTTCAGTAAAAGATATTTACACTACTCGTATATAAAAGTAAATAAATAATAAAACATAGTATTATAGTCCCAGAGTGAAATCAATACTTATTAGAAGTAACCATTATATTATTAGATTTTGTTAAACTTCGCACTCTTAAGTGTGCCTGATTCGCAAAATGAAGATGCATTTTGTGCAGCTATTAAATGTATGTATGCACTTTTAATTTGTGTAGAACATAGTTTGTTTTATTCGCTATTAACAACAGCAAAATTAAATTGACAAAATATTTCTAGTAATAAACAAACTATGAATTCCATATTTTTAGCATATAACAATAATTTTAATTTCGCGTTTTTATGACTCGATAATACTCTCACAATTTTACCATATAAATTCTTATGCGTTTCAAAAATAATAAATTTTTATAACCGTTTTTTTATTACGAAGTATTAAAGCGATAATTGTGTTTCTTTTTTTGATTACCGTAATTTAAATTCTGGAATATATTTATGTTTATAATATATGTATATTTTGAATGTACATAGTTTTATAGTTTGTGGAGTAGTATTTAGGTTAACTGAACTCAGAGGTCATGATCTGCTTCTGCAAATGCAACACAACACATTTATTATATTCTTTGCTCCTAACTTCCAAACGTTAACTACAGCGAATGAACAAACTTCACATGGTTTGTTCAATGGTTTAATTAAAGTCGAGTGCAAATATCTAATATAGAGTAACAATGAATTATTATCTTCATGACATTGTATCTACTTAAGGCCTGTCGCACTATGCAAGCGTATATAAGCCAATTTTGGCTGGTGGTATACGCGTTACTACGCTTTACCTATCCGAACCCTGTAATTGCAATGAACCTCGCACACTGCAAGTGACAAAGCCGTCCGAATACGGGCGTTACGTACTCTCACACTGGAAGCGAATTTTAACCAAGCGTATACAGCAATAGTCTATTTCATAACGGTGGTGTATCGATATAAATTTGAGGAAAATTTACTCCCATGCTAAGTTATGCTAGTGTAAAACAACTCCAATACATCTTACAATACACAAGTTTGACTTGGCGTACTGTCGTATCGGTAAATGGTATGAATGTATTGTGACACAACACATGCAAACACAGGCCTAAGAGCCCTTTGAGAGATAGTCCTAAATCATTGCACGCAGCTCTTAAACTAGTTGAGATGTTTGAATGGAATTTTTCTTCAGAGCGTCTTACAGCTAAATGAAGAATAATATAAAGTTTCAAGCACCTGCGATTACCTGTTATCTAGAAACAAACACTTCAATTTTTCGAAAAATGGCGTAAAATGTTCGAATTAGAAACAGTTAACAATCGTACGTACACCTGATTCAAAAATTAAACTTATTTCAAGTAATATTTCAAGCAATAGAAAAGATTTTTACATTTATACGTTTACAATTTTCGTGTATCATATTCTTTTATTCCAACACAACTTTCGGATCGTATTGTATCAAGATAATACCCTTAATACAATCTTGGATGATGTACTGGCATGAGCATGTCTAAGTGCTCGGGATTTAAAAGTTGTGCTCTGCATGTGGCACTCAAATTTCATTTGAAATTAATAGAATTTTTTTTGTTATAGGTGGGACACGCAAATTGGTGGTATAGCGGTTCGCAACAAGATTTGGGGCCATGGTACATACACACATGCGGAATTAACATCATTTTCCCCCTCTCAACTGCCCTGAAGACACATTCACAAAGTAAGTTACTACATTTTAATATTTTTGAATTAAATTAATAATTGTGGTAAACCGTATTATTCATTTTAATTAATATAATTTGTTGCGGTATGTTTAATTTTAATAAAACGCTAAAATATAATAAGTTCTTTTAAAAGAATTTAATCAGTGGAAATTAAAGTTTAATACAGTCATAAAATGAACATGCAAAAATGCATGGAATTTCATATGAATTCAACATTTGCATGTTGTTTTTTTAAAAGCTATTTGACAAATTAAAAGTAGATTTCCTGGTGCCTTTGTTGACCTTTTTCAAACACTTGTCAATAAACGGATGCGGATGTGTGTTTGCTTTTAAGTTAAATTCAAATGACACTTCAAACGAATCTCTATTCCGGAACAGAATCACCCAGAGCAATATTGGTTTAAATTGCTATTGCGTACACAGTTGAATAGTTTTTATACATACGAGTAAAACTTTTATTAACTTTTTTATTCGCTTGTTTTGTTCGGTTTTAAAACACTGAATCCGGGTTCAGTATTGTAGAAACCCGACTGATCCGAGTCAGAAACCGAAATGCACGAATAATTAGATTTTATAAATACTATTCATACTACTATTTCATTTACAATTTTATCATAAAAGTGCACCACCAATAAATTGTTCTTTTCCTCAATAAATTATCAAGCAAATCCACAAACCGACAGCTTTTATAAAGAAACGAAATTACCGTACTTCGCATCTTACGGTACGAGTGTTGTACAACCACGATATGAAATAAAGATACCAAAAAGCTTAACAATACAAAAAGCTTAAAACCTTTAAATATGATTTATCACGAATGAAAAGCTGGCGCATAAAGATATAACTTTTGCTTGAGAATTTAAAGTCATTGAGCTCTTCTTCACTTCCCCCACCCCCTCCCCTCGAAGCTCGTTAAGGGGTAATTAATCTCGAGCCGATACTGTTTTTAGAAAGACGAGTTTCTACTGCGAGAGGGTTGGCTCAGTAAAGCTTTCTAATCGGGGCAAGATAATGGTGCTTGAACATTGAGGCATTTAACACTTTTATGTGTTAAGAATTAATTGACGAGTTGTAATTATCATTAAATATAAAGAATTAATGACAGTTATTTATAATTTTAAGGCATTTGAGAACAACTGTTGATTAAGTGGAGTTTTAATTATTCGTTGAGTGTACATATTCGTGCTTGGCTAATGTGTTTCTCTTTATTGTTGTGTTAATAACTAAGGTTCTCGAAGTCCTTTGACATTAGACGGTTTAATATAATGTAATAAACATAGTAATCAGTACACTAAAACTATAGGTTCCCATCACCAAAACAAAATAATACAGAAAATATATCAGTGGCTGAAAATATCCACTTACAATAGATTTAAAACTTTAATTAAAAGTTGAAACTATATTTAATAACCTTTAAATAAAAATACGAAAAAAAAGATTTGAAATATGGTAGAAACGGAATTAGGAGGGAGGGTGCAAAGGGTTGCCGGAGCCGGGGCCGGGGCCGGGGCCATTGCCGGAAAACGGAAATGAAATAAGTCCGTGAGATATGTTTGAATCGTTACCATAACTAGACATCCCGTAGTTCTACTCCCGCTCTTGTTCCTACTGACTTCCTCTTAACCTCCTCCTCCTCCTCCTAACAACCACTCGAGAGCAATTCGTTCTGTTCGCCTTTTATGAAAAAAACATAAAATTAAAAAGAAAAAAGGAACAAGGCTTAAAATAAAAACCCCAATTAAAAACAAACTCCTTTAAAATTTCAAATATTGAATAAGTGGCGGGAGGAGTGGAATGAGTGGGACGGATAATTGACGCCTGAAGCTTTGTTCAATTTATTTGAATTTCATGTAAGATTTCATTGGACGATGTAATATGACTTTGCTCATCTTTTGAATTACATGTTTGCCATAACGTTATTCTGACAACAGATTTTAACTTTACTACATGCTATGACATTACGATGTCATTAATTAAAAAAATTAATTATCATAATATCAAAGCCTTATTTTAACTTCTATTTTTGTGATTAAATTACATAATATGTGAAACATTTCATACATTCGTAATTTGCCTGCCTGCTGAGTTAGTGCTACCCAATTTATATATGTATTAGAGAATAATAAATGTACAAGCATTTACCTGTATTGTTGGAGTTATCCTTCCGCTTCCGCCGAATCTTCCGCTTCAACTTCTTAACAGCTTTGGATTTGTCATCAAACCCAGTGGAAGACGTTGACACATCACCGTTACTACACTTTCTACGCGTAAATCGTTTCACTTTTGTTACATTATTATTTCCACCCTCATTGTCACTTCTATTTACATCCCTATCAATTTGTTTTTCCTTTTTACTTTTCAGTTCACAAACTTCCTCAAACTTCGTTGTCTCTTTATTGATGTTGATATCCCTTTTGACAATCTGACAAGTCTCTGCGTTACTGTCAACTGCACGTTTTATTACGTCTTCATCTAACAATTTACAAACTTTATCGATACATTTCTCCGTGGTACTGGTATCCATCAAACCGTCCTGGAATAAAGGTTCTCCATTAACGCTATCCACCACCCGCGCTCTGCGGTGCCTTCGTTTCGTAGGATCGTTATTACTACTATTTCTGCTTTGAACACTTTCCGTGTTCACTAATTTTCCCGCACTTCGATCCATCATGGTGTCGGAAGCATTTGTTGATTTCTGTTGACTACTTGGTACGGTGTATACGCTCAGCGGTCGAGTTCTGTATTCCCTTATGACCCTAAAATCTCCTTGACTCGATGATTTAACCACTGGGTTTACCGATGGATTAACGTTATCCACAATATCCGGCTGTGGCCGTCTTCTAACAGTCCCCTTAAAACTCTCAGCATCCAGTAGAAGAGTTCCGGCGCTGCTGGTCCTCAACTTATACTTTTGACGGACCCTTTCAGGCTTGTTTTCGTTACCATCTGAATCCGTGGATGTATCTCCAGCGCAGTTTTCATTTATTTTGTTCAGAATTCCATTATTAGACTCGTTAAGGATGCCACTAAAACTTTTTCTGTATCTCTGTTTGTTCCCACTGTTCTTGTTTTTGTTCGACTCCGCTTGAGTAGTGGGCGGTGAATAAATTTCTTTATTGCTGAAGCTTCTCTTAGGACTCTTAGTGTATTTCTTTACCCTCGGTGTACTGATTTTCGATTCTGCTTCTACCTCATTGCCGTTATTGTCAACTAATTCGTTACAGGGGGCGTTAACTACTCCTCCCAAGTAATGAGCCGCACTGCCATCGCTGTGTGTCCTGCAATGTGTTTTCCGTTTTGACGAGGTCCTGTGAATGGAATCAGGACTATCGCAGTGCGAGGGCGGGTGCCAGCTGTTGCGGCTTCCGGAACGGGAGACCGACGGACTGCCACGGAGGATACAGTCGCTGTTGTTTGTTTCGGCCAACAAGATCCCTTTAGAGTCGTACAGTTGAATTGTGGGAAATGCGATGTGTGGAGAACTTTTAGATGTTGTTAATTCCCAACGCCAATTTTCTGGTTTGTTTAATTTGAGTCTTATTACTTCGTTATTTTCCTTTTCCAACCCTGTGCTGTTGCTACCAGTCGTTAGCACTGGCCCATTCAGCTGCATGTTAGCACTATTGATGAAAACCTAAATTAGAAATATACACATTTAATAAACTCAAATTAATTACACTAAAATATTAGTATGAATAAACAATAAAGATAATATTTATTGAAATAAAAATAACTTATTTAATGTTTACAAAATAATGGCTTCGCGCCAAACGCTGATAAATACTGGTAGGGTTTATTTAAAACAAAAAAAATAATCAATAGAATCAAATGATAAATAGCATCATATAAAGTTCTTTTTAGACTAAGGGGTCTTTCATAAATTATGTCATAGAAATATAAATTATGTAATAAAAATAACGTTTTTAAAAAAAACTGAAACCTATTTAGATAAAATATTAGTAGCTCTTGTTTAAGTTCAAGTTAATATCGGGAATACGACGCAGTTATTTAATTTGATTCTATCTAGATTGTAACAAAACTAACTTTAAAATGTCATAAATTTAAAATCAGCTAATTTACTATTGATGCTTCTTCAAAGTCAACCAACAAAATCGTGCCAAATTTTTATTTTCCATCCAAATTGTGTCCGTTGCCAATTTTAACATAACTACACAAAACATTTAACCCGCTGAAGCTACAGACATACGTACATTGTAATAATTCCTTTCATCTTTTGATTTCGACAGCTGTTTTAGCAATAATACGCCGTTCATATTTATTTTTTAATATCGTTATTTAACGACGTTCTTTCGAATATCTTTGCGACAGTGTTACTCATGACTAACAAACAGTTATCTTTACCAAATAGTTTTCTTGGCTTGAATTCCATTTGCTAAGGCATTTAGTGTATTATTTTGCTTGTTTTTTAACGATCGTGCTGTTCTTTACGGCGGGGGCGGCCCACGCTCTATTGCAGACGAGATATTTAAATCTGGACCACGTCCAAGGTTAGATGTTGTGAAAAATAACAACCACATGTTTTCAGCAAACAAAAATACTAGCACACTGGTGACACAGTTAGGGCTGTCAAGTTTTACCGGATTTCCAATAGTTCACGATTTCGACAACAACTTTCGATTAATTTTCATTTACGTACTGATCGTTCTATCACTAAACTATCGTATACAGTATTGGAAATCATTGCAAGTGCGTCCACTGTTCAGTATCGGCGGCATGGCGAACCGGACTGTCCTGTCAGGCAACTTTGCTGATTCTAGCCTTTCTATTCATTCATATGAGTGCATGAAATTCATGTCAGCAAATTAAATCGCCATGTTTTGTTTTATTTTAAAACAGTTCTGTTTTCCGAAAACAGACTGGTTTTTATTTTTAGTGTTTTTCTGTGTGTCGCATAAAAATTATAAACATGATAAACAACAACTGACAAACGCAAATGTTCACAAAAAACAAAACAGCGTGTTCAAACCAAGCAGACTAAAAACAACAACAAACGTGTTTTCCTTTGATCTTACCAACTCCATATGGGAATATGTTTTGTTTATTAAAACAGTTTTTAAAGACAAAAATGTTTTAAGGACTGTCTCTTTGGTGTGTTTTTGTTCGTGTTTTATTGAACTGTCTCTCTGGTGTGAAACCGGCATTATATGCCTATCCTCGGTCCGGTGCAAATAAAGGACTATCCATAGAATAACATTAAAATCCATTTGACGACTTCCTTCTCTAACCTTGCACTATTGTTATTAAATTCGTTTCATACATGTCCACAAAGCCTAAAAGAGGTTCACATTTGTCACTGACAAATAGAATCTATAAAGATATTTTTATGTGTAGTACTCGGGGCTTTCTGACAGCCTAATCCGCCTCTGCCTCTGTTACAAAACGCTACCAGTATATTAAAGAAGAACATTGCATAACAACCATCCCTTCGACATTTTAATATATGGATGGCACTTTTACAAAAAAAGGTTCATATTATATTTTATATTCATATATCATATAAAAGGAAATTTTTGCACAAAATTCAAGATTTAAAACGTTAGAACTAAAAACTTGTTTTCTTAGCATTACATTTTAGAAAACTTGTAAAGTTGTAATTTATTTTCACAAAGTTTCTTGAAAAAGAATTAGGTATATTTTATTTGGTTCAAACTATTTTACAAGAATTTGGCAAAACATTTTTAAGTTATAACGCATTCGCAAATACCGTAAATATATGTTTTATATAATGGCCAATGACGTAATAACTACAGAGAGTGATCGATAGAAATATTCTGGTATCGTCTCCCTCACTTTAACATCATTCATGACGTGCGGGACACTTTGTAAATTGAGAATGCCAATTTATTTACTTTGATCGATTTGTTTTAAGTACCCTAATCATGTTTTTCGTTGTATATCATAGATGGTCAACCAATTTAAAAAGGGGACATTAGTTAGAAACTAGTAAGAATCTAAATATACATTTTACTACGGTAGTTCTCCAATGGGCAGGGCATTTAGGGCAGAGGCGGCATTAGGGGGTGGCAAGCAAGGCAACCGCCCGGCGCCTCGCTCTTGTAGGGGCCTCGCATTCTCGCGCAACAACCCAAGTAGAAAAATTCATTACTATATATGTATTTGAATCTCGCGCCTCGTTCTTTAGAAATGCCACTAGAATCACTGCGTCTACTTTTTAAGGCATTCATGTAACTTAATTTATCATCGTTAATATTTGTCATCTTTGTGCTTGTTCACTTTTATAAAACTTTCAATATAAAATTTTATTTCTCGTCATTATCATCAAAAATACTTACTTACAATTTACATGAATTATACAAAGAACAAGTGCCTCGCAATGATCTGCTGTCCCGGAGCCTCGCAAAGGTCTGCTGCCCGGGGCCTCGCAATGGCTAAGGCCACCCCTGATTCAGGGATGCTATCTCTGCAACTTAACTAAACTAAACTCAACTAAAAGAATAACTTTTCTAACACGTCATATAGACGTATTATATTTATCACATTTTAAAATCAAATAAACAGCAGTCTGTCCGAGTTTAACTCTGTCCCAACGTGGCCCGCGATCCGCGAACCTTCTGAAAGATATCCCTGGCGTGGTGTCCATGATTCATCTGTCATTGGGGAATATGAATTTTGTTGAAGTTTGTATAAACAAAATTTACGTGCTTCAAAATTCCTTGGAGACTACCAGTACAGCCAGGTACTCCACCATGTATCTTTAGCAGAATGTTTAACTCACGGAGGAGTGAGTCATGAAACATTTGGAAGATTAAAAATCAGATACTGGTAGATATTTTTACCGTTTAATGTACCTGTCATTTAAAGTCAGTGAGTCTTCTTCTTCTTCTTCTAATTATAATTTCTTGCGTTGAAATAAATAACCTTGAGTTTTATATATCAGGAAATATAATAACACAACTGGGAAATAATTTGGCAATGATTTTAATTAAGTTTTATTCGAATCTACTGTAACATAAGGCCGCCTGCACACGGGTCGACTGATTACAAACTAGCCGAGCAACGAAATTTCCAACGAAAACCAAAAACGAGCCGTGTTTTGTGACTCTATAGAATTTTTAACAATAGCATAATAGGAGATTTTATTGTGTCGTATTCTGAGGTATTTGAATGTATGTATTTAAATACTTTTGAAAAGTATTTGTGCATATCTCTGCTCATGATGTCACCATCAATAGCATACAACGTAATTCACCTGCGACCTAGAAACACAGTCGCTCAAAACCAATTTTAAATCAGTTTAGTTTCGTTCGTGTCGTGTGTGTTCTCTCACTCGTATACACGTGCGTTTACTCACTGACAACACAGTTCCATTCTCATTCGTTTCGGGCAGATTCGGGGCTAAGGTTTGCAATCAGTCGATCTATGTGCGTACGGCATAAGCACCAAAATGTATAACCAACTGATTTTGAAATTATTTTGTAATTGTAATAAAGTTGCTACTTGTAAGAGAGATGCGACATCCAATCTTTTAGACATAAGTGTACTAAATTTGTTGAAGTAGTTTTTTAACATCAACTTTATATATGTGTTGAACACCCTGTACATAAATGACATTATTTTAGTCGTTTTTCATTGACGTAATCTTAAATGACGTAGTCCCATAAAATATTTATTTACAAAAAGTGAACAGAAAAAATGAAGTTATTTTTATTTGAATGCGTAATATTATTTACATTCAGTATCCGAGGTACATGACAGCATTTATTTATTTATACTCACTCACTCGGATTTATTTCTGCATAACTTTAATGCAATGCAGGCTAAAATAGGAAAGTTAAGAAAACTGCTGCTTTAAACTGAACGCGTTGTATACAGCTGACGGACTAGCCAGAGTGTCATAATGACAGAGTGACTACTTCATCAATGATATTCTAAAAACAGACCACACCTACTTGACATTATTTGCAGACCACACTGGATTATAAACCTCAGCTAAACTGGACATCACCATCACTAACTATCAGAAGCCTTGGACGAACTGAAAGACTTTTATTTCAAATGGAAACTAAATGACATCTTGGACAATACACACACGACAGCCTACCCTTCAAGATCAAATACAGACTACTGAAAGACACAATACTCTAGGAAATTCCACCATAGCAAAGTATGATTTCTTAACCATGTTTCCTTACATAAATATACAAGACATCAACTCGGTAAAAATACAGCAATGGCAAGAAATGGACTCCAAAGGCCTGTGCTACAGACTTCGCAGACGCTTCCTGTTAACACCGCCTTTTTGATTGAGAAACCGAAATTTATAACAGCAGTAGCCATGAATAAATCATTCTTGTTGTCTGGATATAACGTATAAGAAGAAGCAGAACAATATTAGGGGCGATAAAAGGCTACGTGGCTAGGAAGACCGAGAAATTATATATAAAAAAAGGACATCTACTCAGAACATTGACAATACGGATTAAGGTTTAGGCCAGGCACAATATGTTAGATTAAGATACATTGTAATTAATATCAATTATTGTAATATCACTTGATGAATAAATATCTTTGAACTGAAACTCGAAGATACTTCGATCCTTACAATCAATTAATATTTAGACCCAATCCGCCAGTGCTCGTAGGGCTGTAACAGTTCTAAAGAAATAACCAAACATCCTCTAAAAGATTACATTTCATTATAAAGAAACGAAATGCATCATGGGTATACTTGTACAGTTCAAAGGGAACATAACCTCAAACCTCACTTAAATATCGTTTAGATAAAGCTCTATTCGTGGAGCACGAAGTAAACATTCTCATGAGATAAATAATAGAACGTGATTAAAGTAAAGATACAGCTAAACAGATCTATATTAATATCAGAAGCAATAAGTTTAACAGTTCCTGTTCGAGCTAAGTCTTACCTTGTTATTTTGATGTTTCACATCTGGTGGACTCTTCAGTACCCAACGTTTAATTGCACTATGTTATCACACTACACAAATTGTCAACAACACCTGATTTTAAACACTAAAAACAAGTTTATTTTTCGTGTCGTCTGTGTTATTATTTGCCAATTATTTTCTTTCGTTCGTGTTTCGTGACTCGTGTCTTTAATATTATGGTCGTTTCTTCGAGTTCGTATTTGCGCGTAAGTTAGGTTATGTTAGTAAAGTTGAACTGGCACTAAGCACTAAGCAGTATACTAGTGTTGGCGAGAACCCAGCACAGAGGAACGGGAAGCGGGAACAAAATTACATCGTTTGTACAAATCTGTTACTGATCTATCTTGATCTTAACTTCGGGGCATCATACTTATTTCATATACAAACACAAAATGTTCGCTTCTAAAACTGTTGAATTTGCCAATCTGTTCTGACATATTTTCGTTTTGTTGTTATTTTTAGAAACGGCAGAGTATTCGGCGTTAAACAGCTGATATAAATAGATTTCAGAAAAAAGCAAATGACACAGAATGTCACTCATTAGCTTATGTTATAATTAATACATGTATATATTGTTTATATTTAATGCTAATTTTATTTTTGCCTCCTTAGTTCATCGAACTGATTTCTAGTTTTTATTGCTAAACTGAAACTGAGGAGGGCCTACCAGCAACATCTCCACCGATGGCGGCTCCAGGCAGCTTCACGACCAGACTGTTCCACTCATTGAGGCGAGGTGAGTATCCAACGTATACATAATAATTAAAAACAAATTATAAATACTTCACTTGCCCAATAGCTGAATACAGCACAACGCTTTAACGCCATCGCTTACGTATGTAGTTCATGAATGACCGAGTTAATTTATTTTATGAAAATCGGTTAAAATCCAGTTCGTCACTGCTCCGCCAATACTTGAAATCAATTAAATCTGCTTAATTGATCGTAAATAAAATACAAAATAAAATCAAACTCAATTCTATTTAAAGCAATACAAAGAAATATTCTTGCTTTGCTTTAAACATATTTTTAATCAATGGCATCGTCCGTTTATAACAAGCTGCATTTCAATTTCACTTCTGTTCTGTTTTTGATGGACAGGAAGTATAGTACAAGGAACCATTTGCCATTATTTAGCATGCTCTTTTATGGCAAAACACTTCCACTTAGTAGGTAAACAATTTAACTGAGTGTGGTTTTACTTAAGGGGGGAGTAAGGTTTCAACTTTTTTTTATTTATTTATATTATTGTTCAACATATTAATTGTATTGTGTGTCGGTCGGTTGTTTGTCGGAGATATAGAGTTTTAAGTCTTCACCTCTCTGGTCTGCTTTCGTATTACTTTGAAACTTTCAAATGCGGTTTCTCACACATAGCTTTTTCAGAGTCGGTTGCACACTCCTTCTTTACATAAATGCCGAGGTAACGCTGTCGAATTTTTTTTATTTTTCAATTTTAACGTATTTAACAAAGTTTCTGATTTTTTTCATGAAAAACCGGACTTGACATTGAATTAACAATGGTTTGTGTCATTTTAGCTGAATATTTTATATCCCGCTTTGGATTGTGCTAAAAAATTGAAAAATCAATAAAAAAAGAAACACTCGACAGCGTTACCTGCAGAAACTTATCAACTAATTAAATCATTTTGATTTTTCGATTTCAGTAAATCCCGTGATGAGTTATGAGTGGCACCGCAATGTTACTTTTTTTTGTGACGTCTGCGGAGATTCACTGTCGATGCCTCATTTCTTGATATTTATTTATGAAAATTTTACAAAGTATTCTTCAAATGTCATTTTATCATGTAGTAATTATAGAAATAATTATATATTAACTGTGTCGTCAAAAAATATTATCGAAAATATTTTTTATCGTTTTGACGTTACCCCCCTTAATGTAAAGCCGGCTGAAACATTTTTTGTGTGGTACTTTAGAAACAATGATATGGGGTAAAACTAAAAGATTGATTTCAAGTTACATCAAGTATAATTACAGGCTATAGTTGTGTTACTATATGCTTTATTGAATTAACAATGAATTGTGTCATTTCAGCTGAATATGTTACATCCCGCTTTGGACTGTGCAATGATTTAGATGGCAGTGGATAAAATAAGATTTCTTATTGTAGCTAGTCCTGTTAAGCGTTCTAATCTCAACGAAGATCGCAAGTAAGTCTAAATTATAACACATTTAATAAAATCTGGCCGCCGATTGTAACCTTCCCAACAAACACCACATTCTAAAATCAAAGATATAAATATAAATCTACGTTCATCCGAGATTCGACGTACGACAAGTTACTGCATGTATTTTGATGCATGGTTCTCCATTCGATTCTACTTCATTAAACACAATTACTTTGACCGCTCGTGCTATCTCTTTCTAACAAATAGAATTGAATGGGTAAAAGTTTATATGGTGTACACATCGGCTATCATCTGGATGAAAATAGACAGTTTACTTCGAGTCCGGCGTCGCGATGCCTGCTCTTCGGCGACGGACGACGGACGACGTGCGCCAAGCCACGATACGGTACGAAACTTTAACTAGACTGGAAATCGTTTAGTAAATTTGACCGAAAGAAATTTTATCGACGAATTATTTTTTATTTTGAAATTCAATGAATAAAATGTCATTGTCTATACTTTTGAGGTTATGTATTTAACTCCTAAATGTCGATGAAATTATTGTCGATAACTTTCGTGTTGATGACGCTTCACGTGCACATAAAGTGTATGCTCGTATATATTTACAAGGAGCAGAAACAAAAAGGATGGAAGCTGATGTCGTGGAATCGGGATCAAAGCGCAAAGCATCGTCAAATATTGCATTCCTCTGGTAAAGATAAACAGTGTGGGCAATGATAGCTGCAATAGCAGCACCGGAATATGTATGAAAAGCATTTCCGTCGACGACGGTCTGTTGAGACATAAAAAGCAAGCTTGGACTAAAGTTGTGTGGATCTTTACAATGTATTACTTTTATATATTATTAAGAATACAAACCGTTGTGTCAACTTTATAAGATTTGTTTTACAAGCGGTAAATGTATAACATCCTAGCAGAGGCGGCATTAGGGGGTGGCAAGCAGGTAACCGCCCGGGGCCTTGCATTCTCGCGCAACAACCCAAGTAGAAAAATTCATTACTATATATGTATTTGAATCTCGAGCCCCGTTCTTTAGAAATCCCACTAGAATCATTGCGTCTACTTTTTAAGGCATTCATGTACCTTAGTTTATCATCATTAATATTTGTCGTCTTTGTGGTTGTTAATTTTTATAAAACTTCCAATATAAAATTTTATTTCTCGTCAATTATCATCAAAAATACTTACTTACAGTTTACATAAATTATACAAAGAACAAGTGCCTCGCAAAGATCTGCCGCCCCGGGCCCTTGCAAATTTCTGTCGTCTGGGGCCTCGCAAAGATTTGCTGCCCGGGGCCTCGCAATGGCTAAGGCTTAGCTCGCAATGGCTAAAGCTTAGCTCGCAATGGCTTAGGGCGCCACTGCATCCTAGGTTAATTTATAACACTTAGTTTTATATTACGTTTAGCAAGATGACAGCGAAATTTTAGGAGTATAACCAGTCCAAGTTCAATCCTGCAATTCGTGACAGTTCATAACATAACCTAAAATATTTTTATCAAAATAACTGTTTTCTTTTGTCCGCACCGAATAAATCTTTTAACATCAAATAAATCTACAACACGGCCATCATCAAAAACCACCACATGCTTGTAACAGTTTAATATCAGCTTCCTAAAGTCTTTATCTTGAAAGCTTAAAATCCATCATAAAACAAACAGTGAGAGAGATTTCAACAAGCGCAAGTAATTTCCTTAATATTAAACGGCGTAATATTTTTTATTACAAAATTCTAACTGAATATTAGAGAAAACACCAGTCTGTGAATTTAAACGAGAATAAAATTAGGATATTAAAAAAAGTTAAGGAAAAGTTTTCCTTTCTGCGCTTGGAAAATATTTTTTTTTGTGTATGTTTTTATTGTAGACAAGAAAAATCTCCAAGGGTACTACAAACATTAACAAGTTCTTTAGCAGCTACGTTTGACGTCATAAAAGTTTAACAAGGTCAAACGCTAGTAATTGAACAATACTTTTTTTTATTCGAGAAAACTTTACAAAACTTTATTGACAGATGGTATTTAGTTTGTAACTTGCCACTCACAACGACAAATAAGGGGGCGTCCATAAATTACGTGAGATGTTTAAGGGGGGGAGTGGGTCGAGTCAAATCTCATCTAATCTTCCGTTGGAGAGAGGGGGGGTCTCGGCAAATATCACGCAATTTTTTTTCTGATTGAAAAAAAAAAAATTATACTATTTTGGTCCATTTAATCTAGATTGTACATGCTTAAGGCCTGTCTCAGTATGGGACCGTATTTAAGCGAATTTCTGCCGGACGTATACGGGCTACTACGCTTTACCTATCCGAACCATGTAAATGTAATGAGATCGCTCTGGAGCTCTCAGACTGCACGCTACAAAGCCGTCCGAATACGGGCGGCACTACCTCGCACAGTAGAACCGAATAAAGGCGAATTTTATCCAAGCGTTACCACTACTACAACAAATGTCAAATGAAATCTATCGGCGACATGGGTATGTTCTGCATGCAGTTTATGTTTGTATTTCAGTGAATCATGGACACGGATGCCGATACCAATACGATAGAACTAAATTTAAATTCACGCCCACCAGAACTCAGATATATAATAAATGCTAAAGTCCCTTTAATACCAGTAGTGTATCGATAAAAATTAAAGTTAAAGTTTGCTCTCATAATAAATTATATTAATGCTAAAGAACTCCAATACACACACCACATTTTGAAAAATCTCACGTGAGATTGGGGGATGGGGGAGGGGGTTGAATAAAATCTCACGACATCTCACCAGGTGGGGAGGGAGGGACAGAAAATTAAAAAAAACACCTCACGTAATTTATGGACGCCCCCTAAGAATGGACTTTTGTTCCACAGACATTGTAGTCTATGGGATGAAAAAAGTCCTCCCTTATTTGTGGTTTAGAATGGGCCAGACGTATTCTACGTAATTGCAGCCGGCCCTGAATGTTGTGGTTTCATAAAATTAATATATTTTTGCAGAAAGTATAGACCTGCGAAGTCTGTGATTCTTCAGCAGCCTGGCAATTGTCTACAGACCCAGAAACAGGACTAGAACATACCCACCTAGGAGGTCGCAAGCTACGCAGAAAAGAATGCAGATGAAGAAAACATTCCCAAGAGAGCTTGAAGCAAAGAACATTTATTGAAGAATCCAGTAGAGTCTCTTCCCTTCGATGTATCAAGAAGTTCAAGAAATACATCGATAATGAATGGGACAAGTTCTTAATTGCACTCGTGCGTACTGCATTGACCTATTTATAAATTAAACTTAACCAACAAATCTGTATAATACCAAATGCAGTTAAAAATCAAAACTAATAATTTAAATAGAAAAAAATCAGCTAAATTTGAATCAAGTACAAGTGAAAAAATCAAATACTATTAAAACAGATAAATAATCAATAAAATAAAAACAAAGACAGCTCAATCTATTAAATCAAAGAAGAAACATTTTAAAAATAGTGAATATAATAAACAGTAAGTGAAACTACAAAAGAACTTTCATAAACATTATTTACAATATTGTGATGTGTGATTAATGAACTCTAAAACATTAATAGTGAAGTGTTATTGCAAGAAAACAATTACAAAGACTTTCTCAGTGCTATCCTAGACAAATATAGATATTTCAACAGACTATCTTCACACGTAAGAAAAAATATTGCAAAACTAAGTAAATCAAATACTTCGATTCTATTTTTGCAAACATTTACATATTCTTACGGAATATTAAACCGGTTACTTGCTTAGAATATTACTTTTAATTAGCTTTAAGACAGAATAATAAAAACTAAGAAATGTACGAGAATTATTTAATTAAATTAAAAATCTAATCTTGTTTGCTGTAAGTAATTTTTCTGCGAAAATCTTCAATCCATTTGACATTTTTGATGCTTTTTTAAAGTTAGAGGAACGTTGCAACTGGAGTTTGATTAGTTTATCAAAATGTCATTCAGTTGAATCATTCTTGTACTTAACATTTAGATATAAGTATTAGTTATAACTCCCAAATTAATGATTAATGTTAATCAACATATAGGCTATATTTTATAAGATTTTTATTCTTTTGTGAGTCAATGCATATCTTGAGTTTTGTTTTGATTGTAAGTGCGAGTTGAACCTAGAAAGCCAACGAACAAATTGTAGTTTTTCAGTCAATCGTTGGTGTAAATTGTAGAGTCCTTAACAGTGAAGTAATTCCAGATACAGATTTCATTGCAGAAACTAAGAAAATGTTATTTTTGTTAAAATTAGAAATATTAAATTTTTATCAATTTTAATAAGATTATAAACTTCTTTCACTGCAGAAGCTGAATATGGTATATTGCTCTTAAAAACATAAAAGTGACCCTTTTCATCATTTTTAACAAGAGGATAGCCTTCTGTCATTGCAGAAATTACGAAAATTCAAAATTGGAAATATTAACATTTTAAGAACCTTTAAAATTTTCAAGAAAAAAAATAATGGGAATCCATTTATAAATATTTCCAATGGTGAATAAAAAGCATACAAAAATGTAATAGTTATGTTGTCCTCGATTGCTACATTTAGTGTGTAAATATTGTCACAAAATAATTGCAAAATACAGGACTTTCTTGTTGTGTAAATATTGCTCGTAAGTAATGTTGCCTGTCTCTCAGGCGCAAAGATGTCTAAATTTTATTAAATTCATGGATAAAAACGAAAATCTGAGTCTTGAATGCGTTTACAGTTAAGAGATGCGCTTTGGACCTAATTCAACGCACCGCGGGTTTTCGCGTGATCTGAATATTGCGTTGAGCTTGAATTCAAAACTCTTGATAAGTTCCTGATAAATGATATAATTTAAACTTCAAGTAATTGTTATTAGTTCTAATCTCTGTTTATATATATTTGTTATCCACATTTTCTTTGATGTTAAATATATGTATTAAATCGAGTGTCAGTGTTTTCCTGAAAAAATCGTAGAAATTTGCCTTTTCAGAAAGAATACCCCACTACAGAAGTTCCAGAGCATCGAGAAATACTGCTAGATCATCCAGAATCTTCAAGGAATGAATAATTACTTTTATATTTTATAATTATTCAAGGTCATTCATTTTACAAGTTAGTCTTATGTTTTGTTAAACAGATGTAGCTTGTAAACGTCTCGTATCTACAATGACAGCTATCCGCGCTTTTGTTAAATTAATATTGCAGCTAAAATAGTTACATTAATAATAAAAATGAAAGCAATTAAAAAGCAAGTTTATATTTATTAGTCAAAAGTTTTTATAATAAAAGAAAGTTATTAAAATTTTGGGTAAGAAACTTTTGGAGGCTTCTAATATTTTACTGGCGAAACTTTCAAAGTTACATTAGTCTATTGTTTTTATTGGTAAAGTTTAACTAAGGGCAGAAGACATTAAACATACACCGCCTATAAAACCCTGCTCCAGAGATAAAGTTACTCAGTTGGAATTAATAGGGCCCTAATGCGATCAATCAAGTAACGTTTGCAAACCAAATAAATTCATTTTGTTTTGATCTGTAATTGAACCCGCAGACAATAACATTTAGTCAATTAGTTCATTGGGTTTAATGAGAGATTCGAGTAGATCAGCTTAATGACTGACAGTCCTTTTGATCCTGCACAAAATAATCATTACCATTTTGAAATATCAATATCCGGTGTTTCCATATCAGCCCTTATTAATGATATAATTTTCATAAAAAAGCTGTATAAAATATTGTTTTTTATGAAATACTATAGCAAAAAGTTATTATCCACATTACCATCAAAAACCGCGTTCCACGAAGGCATATTTTATGTATAATGGAAATGTACTTCCTTAAAAAAAATCTGTTTAACATACGATGATGTTCGAGCGTAAAACTTGGCAGTAAACTACCTCACAATATGTGGTATGTGGCAATAAACTCGGCTCGCAATATGGGAGAACGAAATATCCGGCTGATACACCGCCTATAGGGTTGGGGTGCGGAGGAAGGGCAGGGTGTCCGTCTGGGCAGGGTGTCTACACTCAAAAGTATCGCTAGTCACGCAAGGGATGAACATGAGAAACCCTATTTCAATTACTTTTTAAATCATATTTGTGATACCCGTATATATTTATACTATTGTGTATTTTGTCTGATGGATATTAAGTGTAACTTTAAGAATTGTGAAAAATCAATACGTAGTAGCTATAGCGAATGGATCATCAAACTTTACATTTACAAATGTGCACATAGAATGACGTTCCATCTGGAAAACGCACGTCACGGAAAAGCGGAGGCAGTTATTTGTTAGTTCACTCTTCCACAGTATTGTACCGCCCACGCGAGTCATTTTAAAGTACATTTGCACTGCTTGATATGACGTAGCCTGAGTTCAACGTGTTTACGACCCCGGAAGTCGTAGTGGGCCGTTGCGTAGGCCCCTCTACGCCGCGCCGTAGGCAGCGAACTGCTAGATGGATATAGCTCTATATAATTAGAATGAGTTTTCTTTTTGATTTTCTTACTTCACGGAACGAAGAGGCACTGAAAGTTGAAAGTATAAAAAGAACAAAACGAGGATTAAAAAAAAAGCAATCCCACGGCCGAAACTTTTATTCCAAGATTTCTCGTGTCTTCCTCGTTACACAAGTAACGGACAACGGTGAAGTAACGCTGCCGTTAGTAACGATCGAAGTTACGAGTATAAATTACTGTTGGAAAATGTTCGAAAGTTTATTCTTTTGTTTCTACTTAAGTTTGTATATTTATTTAATTCTTTAAACTTTTAATGTACATTGTTCTATTAATATTCATGTAATGTACATTTTAAATTTTATATTGTTCCAACTGTGGAAATATTTACGGTGGAATTAGCTTTTGAATATATGTATAAACCCGCCAAATAAAAAACGAAAAAATTCTATTCATTATATTTTTTATTACAAACTTTTTTTTATTATTTTTAACAAGGTTCTTTCTTTGAGGAAACTGAGAATTTTGCATTGCTCTTAAAATCATAAAAGTGAACCTTTTCATCATTTTTAACAAGATTATAGTCTTCTTTCGTTGCAGAAACTCAGAAAATTCTATTTTTAATAAATTTTTATCAATTTTAAGAAGATTATAGCCTTATATATAGCTTTCTTTCATCTCAAGAAAAGCAGAGAATTTCATTTTTACAGCGCCTGATCCGCATGCTTCTATAATAGCATGTACAAAACACCTTAAGAGAAATACAGCAAATTCTATTTTAGTTAAAATGAGAAATATTAAATTTTTGTCAATTTTAAGAAGATTGTCTTCTATCATTGCAGAAACCGAGAATATTGCATTGCTCTTAAAATCATAAAAGTGAACCTTTTCATCATTTTTAACAAGATTATAGCCTTCTTTCATTGAGGAAACCAAGAAAATTCTATTTTTGTTAAAATTAGAAATATTAAATTTTTTATTAATTTTAAGAAGATTATAGTCTTCTTTCATTGCAGAAACTCAGAAAAATCTATTTTTGTTAAAATTAGAAATATTAAATTTTTTATTAATTTTAAGAAGATTATAGTCTTCTTTCATTGCAGAAACTCAGAAAAATCTATTTTTGTTAAAATTAGAATTATTACATTTTTATCAATTTTAACAAGGTTATAACCTTCTTTCATTGCAGAAACCGAGAATATTGCATTGCTCTTAAAATCATAAAAGTGAACCTTTTCATCATTTTTAACAAGATTATAGCCTTCTTTCATTGAGGAAACCAAGAAAATTCTATTTTTGTTAAAATTAGAAATATTAAATTTTTTATTAATTTTAAGAAGATTATAGTCTTCTTTCATTGCAGAAACTCAGAAAAATCTATTTTTGTTAAAATTAGAAATATTAAATTTTTTATTAATTTTAAGAAGATTATAGTCTCCTTTCATTGCAGAAACTCAGAAAAATCTGTTTTTGTTAAAATTAGAAATATTAAATTTTTTATTAATTTTAAGAAGATTATAGTCTTCTTTCATTGCAGAAACTCAGAAAAATCTATTTTTGTTAAAATTAGAAATATTAAATTTTTTATTAATTTTAAGAAGATTATAGTCTTCTTTCATTGCAGAAACTCAGAAAAATCTATTTTTGTTAAAATTAGAAATATTAAATTTTTTATTAATTTTAAGAAGATTATAGTCTTCTTTCATTGCAGAAACTCAGAAAAATCTATTTTTGTTAAAATTAGAAATATTAAATTTTTTATTAATTTTAAGAAGATTATAGTCTTCTTTCATTGCAGAAACTCAGAAAAATCTATTTTTGTTAAAATTAAAATTATTAAATTTTTTATTAATTTTAAGAAGATTATAGTCTTCTTTCATTGCAGAAACTTAGAAAAATCTATTTTTGTTAAAATTAGAAATATTAAATTTATATCAATTTTAACAAGGTTATAACCTTCTTTCATTGCAGAAACCGAGAATATTGCATTGCTCTTAAAATCATAAAAGTGAACCTTTTCATCATTTTTAACAAGATTATAGCCTTCTTTCATTGAGGAAACCAAGAAAATTTTATTTTTGTTAAAATTAGGAAATTTTTGTTAAAATAAGGAAATTCTATATTTGTTAAAATTAGAAATATTATTTTTTTTATTAATTTTAAGAAGATTATAGTCTTCTTTCATTGCAGAAACTCAGAAAAATCTATTTTTGTTAAAATTAGAATTATTACATTTTTATCAATTTTAACAAGGTTATAACCTTCTTTCATTGCAGAAACCGAGAATATTGCATTGCTCTTAAAATCATAAAAGTGAACCTTTTCATCATTTTTAACAAGATTATAGCCTTCTTTCATTGAGGAAACCAAGAAAATTCTATTTTTGTTAAAATTAGAAATATTAAATTTTTTATTAATTTTAAGAAGATTATAGTCTTCTTTCATTGCAGAAACTCAGAAAAATCTATTTTTGTTAAAATTAGAAATATTAAATTTTTTATTAATTTTAAGAAGATTATAGTCTTCTTTCATTGCAGAAACTCAGAAAAATCTATTTTTGTTAAAATTAGAAATATTAAATTTTTTATTAATTTTAAGAAGATTATAGTCTTCTTTCATTGCAGAAACTCAGAAAAATCTATTTTTGTTAAAATTAGAAATATTAAATTTTTTATTAATTTTAAGAAGATTATAGTCTTCTTTTATTGCAGAAACTCAGAAAAATCTATTTTTGTTAAAATTAGAAATATTAAATTTTTTATCAATTTTAAGAAGATTTTTTTTTTTTTTTTAATATAGATTTTTGGGCTTCGTAGGCACGTAGCCTTTTATCGCCCCTAATACTATTCTGTCTTTTCTTATATATTATACCCAGATAACAAGAATGATCTGTTCATGGCAACTGCAGTTATAAATCTCGGTTTCTCAATCAAAAAAGCGGTGTTAACAGGAAGCGTCTGCGAAGTCTGTAGTACCGCCCTTTGGAGTCCATTTCTTGCCATTGATGTATTTTTACATTGCCACAGAATGTGGTCAGGATCTGCCTCTTCTTCACCACATTCGCATTTAGAGTTTGGAATAATTTTGTTTCTTGCTAGATGTTTCGGAGCTCCAGTATGATTCATTCTTAGCCTTGAGGTCATTGTAATTAATCTTCTTGGCCATTTTAGTTTGGCAAACCATGGCTTACGTCTCAGTATTGGTTGTATTGTATAAAATTCTCTACCTTTATCAGAATTATCCCACTTGTCTTGCCAATTTTTCATTTCATTTTTTTCTAATTCTGCTTTCATGTCTGACTTTATAAAAAATGAAATATATTTATCACAGGAAGTAGCTACCTTGGCCATTTGATCAGCTTTTTCATTTCCCTTAATTCCCTTATGTGACGGTATCCAAATTAGTTTAATATTTCGGCCCTTATCTATTTCCCTATTTATTTTTTCTTTGACATAATAAATTTTGTTGTCTAATTTTGTATTGATTCCCTTACTGCTTAAGGACTGTATGACTGATAACGAGTCGGATAATATTAAAGTGCTGTCTCTGTCATCAGTAATGATTTGATCCACAGCTAGATCTATAGCACATAACTCAGCTGTATATATGGATGCTTGATTATGAAGCTTGTAAATTCTGCTATTGTTAATATCTACTACTGCTGCACCCACTCCATCTGCTTTTTTTGAGCCGTCAGTATATAATTTTGTATAATTCGGGAATTGTTGATCTAATTTTTGTTGTAAGTCTATAGTTATTAGCTCAGGTAATATGTTACTCATATTTAGCTCCTTGCCAATAGTTATATTTGCAGGAGTTCCTCTACCTGAGTAATAATAATCTAATTCGAAAATTGGTATTTCTACTGGGGTTCCTCTTTCTGTCCATTTCCTTTTTTCATTTATCCAAATTGCATTAAGCTCATGACTTCTTGAACCTGTTCTTGATAATTCGTTAAGTTCATCCCTTATTAATGTGTTATTTGTCATTAAAGCGCTAGCCATAAAGTAAGACGTTTTCTTTATCCATCTTTCTTTTAATGGTGGCATACAAGCCTCTGCTAGTAATGAAAGGGTATGAGTTGTACAGATAGCTCCTAATACTATTCTTAAAGCTTTATATTGCAATTTTTCAAGTGATTCTATTGTATTCTTTTTACACATTATTAGTACCTCTGCACCATACTCCAAATGAGGGCGGACTAATGATTTATATAAATTTAGTAGCGAAGATGTATTTAGTCCCCATCTTTGTCCAGCAAACATTTTGAGTATATTGATTGCAGGTTCAGCTTTCTTTTTAATATTGAGTATTATTGATTTTTCGGATTTATTTGTGGAAAATGGAAATCCTAAGTATATATAATTATTTGTGTATTCCAATTTTTGTTTACCTAGAGTTATTATAGGTGGCTGTGATATTTTTGAACTCATGTTAAAAATCATTAGTTTAGATTTTTCTGTTGATGCTTCTAAACAAGCATCATTAAGCCATTTCTCTAAGTTATTTACAATCTTTTGCATTTTTTTTCCAGTCTCCTCTATAGTATTTTCTTGTGATAAGAAAACTAAGTCATCCACATATGATATCCATGATATTGTTGGGTTGAGATACGGTTTTATTGACCTAACCATCATATTAAAGAGAAGAGGACTTAGTGCTGAGCCTTGTGGAATGCCTTTAGAACATAGTCTCCAGTCCGATAGTAATCCATTAAACCATAGTTGAGTATTCCTGCCACTTAGTAAATTCCTTAGTATATTAATTATTACTCTCGGTACTCCTATTACATATAATTGTCTTAATAAAAAATTGATGTTTACATTATCGAAAGCTGCTTTGATATCTACAAAACAGGCCATTGATATATTGCCTTTGCTTTTTCCTGCTTCAATTCTAGCTGATAATGCAACTATGCCATCCCTGGTACTTCTACCTCTTCTACAGCCTAAAATTTGCTTTGGTATTAACGACTTAGAATATTCTAATCTCGTTTTCAATATTTTTTCAAAGACTTTTCTGCAGCAATTAATGAGAGTTATAGGTCTATATGAGGTTGGTTGATTTACTGGCTTATCTATTTTTAATATTGGAACAATCTGAGTATTTTTCCAGGACTCAGGAATTAGTTCTTCTTCCAAAATTGTGTTGTATATGTTTAATAATAATTTTTTAGCGATTGATGGGAGATGGCCTAACATTTCATAAGATATTCCATCTGGACCGGGCGTGGTTGTTTTCGTCATTATAAGGTGAGATTGTAGTTCCCACATTTCTACTTCTTTAATCATCATTTTACTAGAGTCGTCTTGAGTGACTCCATATAGTACGCTTTCTTGCTCAGGTACCCAGGGCGGTGCTATTACTTGTGAAAGTTCACATAACAAGTCCTCACTGTTAGGTGAAATTGTTTTCATGCATTTTCCTGAACCTCTCATCCTATTAATTTTTTCCCATAATTGTTTAGTAGTTAAATTATGGTTTAACTCTTCGGCAAGGTTTCTCCAAGCTTGTCTTTTCTTGAACTTTAGTAAGTTGGTCGTTTCAGATTCTACTTTTTTTAAGGCTACTTTATTTGTTTCAGAACTATTTCGGTGGTATCTTCTGTAAGCTCTTTTTCTGTTTTGCACAGCCTCTTTGCATTCATCATCCCACCAAGGATTTGGCGGATATTTTGAGATTTTATTGTTTGCAATATTTTTCCCCCACTTTTTAGCTGCAGACTCAATTGAGTCAATGAGGTAATTATACTTTATTTCCAGCGTAGTATTGGACTGAATTTGGTTTGCCAATAAGTCTGCTTCTATTTGGTTAGAGAAATTGTCCCAGTCGATTGTATTTGGTACAATGTTTAATTTAAATCTTTCCTTGCCTCTGCTTGATTGACTAATTTGTGCCCCATTCATAAGTATAATGGCGTGATCAGAACCTAGTTGATCCTCCATTACGTTCCATGAAAGTTGGCTACCAAGAGATGGGGTTGCCCATGATAAATCAATTGCTGACGCTGTTCCTGAATGGATGTTGATTCGAGTAGGAGAACCATCATTAAGGAACATCATATTGTTATTGTCCATCACCTGACATATAATTTTACCCCTTGGACAGTCATAGGTGTTTCCCCAAGCAATGGCTTTAGCATTCCAGTCACCTAGAATTAGCCTTGGTTCTGGAATAGATCTTAATATTGCATTCAATATTCCTGTAGTAATAGATGCTGTTGCTGGGGCATAAAGAGATACAACATTAATATGCTCATTACCCCATTTAATTTTTGCTCCTATAATTTCAATATCCCCTGAGAGAGGAATTAAAATTTTGTCAATAAAAATGTTGTGGTTTATTACTAGAGCAACGCCTCCACCGTTGTTATTTCTATCTGCTCTTACTAGTTCCATATTTCTCCATTTGATTTTATAAGATGGATCAAGCCAGGTTTCCGAGAGCGCGATTACTTCAATATTATTTTCAAAAACTATTTGTTTTAGATCTATCAATTTGGATTTTAAACTGCGGCAGTTCCATTGCATTATACAAGTATTTTTATACATTATTTATTATGTTTGTTAACTAATATTTGTATTAGAACATTTCAATATTTTGATTATCTGGGGGTGGAATAGTATGGTTATTTACAATTGTTTGGTTCAAATTATTAGTAATAGTTTCTGCTTCTAAAACTACTTCGTCAGTATCAATATTTTGGTTTATCTCCTCTGAATCTCTGATCTCTTCTGAATTCTCAATAATATTTTTGTCTAAATCAGTTTTCGTAACGAACTCTGATTTCTTAATTATCTCTGGTTTCTTCACTTTATCGGTTTTATTTACGGGAATTGGCTTAGAGCGTTCGTTTTCCTTTACCTTATGTGTATTGTCAGGTTTCCACGTCCTTTTCTTTACTTCTCGGGGGGATCTGCGGGGCTCTGAAATTTTCAAGACTCTACGGATTTTCCTTTCCGGTTCACCGCTTATAATACAGTCTGTAATTTTCTTTTTATTTATACTTTCTTCCAAAGAAGGGAACTCAAAAAGGTTTAATGTAAATACCTCTTTCCCACGATCAATTTTAATTTTTTCTATATAGGTAGTTTTAGCTTTAGCTTCGTTTTTATTTTTCAATTCTAAGTATTTGCTGCAGGATCTATCGTCAGCTTTATGGTCTTCTTTACAGTTGCGACAAAATAACTTCTCTTTCTTGCAACTTAAAGAGCTGTGATCTCCACCACAAAATTGGCAATATTCAGCACTTCTGCAGAAATTAGTGGAGTGGCCAAATTTCCAGCACCGACGACACTGTCTAACTCTCTGTATATACGCCGCAACTGGGTAAAGGATACCCTGGAAGGCTATATATTCCGGGATCTTATCCCCACTAAAGGATATTAGGCACTTCCAAGTAGGAGTCTTTTTGCCTTCTTCAATTCTATTAAATCTAATAAAATCGGTAATTTTTGGTGCCAACTGTCTACTATTTTTATTAAAGCCTACTGCGTCATGTAGGAATACGTCATCCAGATTATCGGGGTGTAAGTCGATTAGTCCCTGCACTTCTACCAAATTCTTCGGAATTATGCTCTTGTATTTAGCTAGAACTATGGCGTCTTCTATAATTTTATTAGCCAGAAATGGGCTATTCGTCTCCACCTCAATTTTTCTTTGGCTGACAGCAATAATGTTAATGTCCTTATAATTTGACCGCAAATATTGTGCAATAAAGGCAGGGTTTGTATTATAAGTAATTGGTTTTAGAATTACCAAGCACACTCCTGAATAACTATGTGGATAATAGCTGGTTCTTATCCTTTTTGCTTCATAGAGGTCTTTCTCATGAGACCTGTCATTCATTATTATAACCTCACTTTCACTTAACACAAATAAAAAAAAAATATTTTTTATCTATTACTTTGTTTTTACACTTTATTATCTTTAAACTCCTTTTTCAATTGTATTTATTAAATAAATAATTTATATTTAGTATAATAAATTTAATAAATTGAAAATAATTTCAGGAGCAAAATTAATACAACATAAATACGCGATAGCTTTTTGTTTTTTTTCATTTTAAGAAGATTATAGTCTTCTTTCATTGCAGAAACTCAGAAAAATCTATTTTTGTTAAAATTAAAAATATTAAATTTTTTATTAATTTTAAGAAGATTATAGTCTTCTTTCATTGCAGAAACTTAGAAAAATCTATTTTTGTTAAAATTAGAAATATTAAATTTATATCAATTTTAACAAGGTTATAACCTTCTTTCATTGCAGAAACCGAGAATATTGCATTGCTCTTAAAATCATAAAAGTGAACCTTTTCATCATTTTTAACAAGATTATAGCCTTCTTTCATTGAGGAAACCAAGAAAATTCTATTTTTGTTAAAATTAGAAATATTGAATTTTTTATTAATTTTAAGAAGATTATAGTCTTCTTTCATTGCAGAAACTCAGAAAAATCTATTTTTGTTAAAATTAGAATTATTACATTTTTATCAATTTTAACAAGGTTATAACCTTCTTTCATTGCAGAAACCGAGAATATTGCATTGCTCTTAAAATCATAAAAGTGAACCTTTTCATCATTTTTAACAAGATTATAGCCTTCTTTCATTGAGGAAACCAAGAAAATTTTATTTTTGTTAAAATTAGGAAATTTTTGTTAAAATAAGGAAATTCTATATTTGTTAAAATTAGAAATATTATTTTTTTTATTAATTTTAAGAAGATTATAGTCTTCTTTCATTGCAGAAACTCAGAAAAATCTATTTTTGTTAAAATTAGAAATATTACATTTTTATCAATTTTAACAAGGTTATAACCTTCTTTCATTGCAGAAACCGAGAATATTGCATTGCTCTTAAAATCATAAAAGTGAACCTTTTCATCATTTTTAACAAGATTATAGCCTTCTTTCATTGAGGAAACCAAGAAAATTCTATTTTTGTTAAAATTAGAAATATTGAATTTTTTATTAATTTTAAGAAGATTATAGTCTTCTTTCATTGCAGAAACTCAGAAAATTCCATTTTAGTTAAAATTGTAAATATTAACATTTTAAGAACCTTTAAAATTATCAAGAAAAAAAATATTTTTATTTGTTGGCGTACTTTTTTACGTTGATTTCATAATTGGAATCCAGTTATAAATATTTCCAGTGGTGAATAAAAAGCGTACAAGAATGTAATTGTCATGCTGTTGTAAGTATAGTTGCCTCTCTGTCAGGCGCAAAAATGTCTAAATTTTATTAAACTCATGGACATTTTTTTCTAAATTCTTTTTGATTCTTTGAAATTTTTTGATGCAGTTAAATTCACTATATTCTAAAATAAAAAAGTGCTTCATTAGATTTTAAATATGTTCGTTTACCTGGCATTTATGCAACGTTACGTGTCTGAACTTACTTATGCTTAATCGTACGAGTTTTATTCATACTGCAGTGATATATTGAACCAACTGAAGTAACCAGAGACAGGTGCAAAGAAGAATGGCTTATCCCATAATAATTGGACACTTTCCAGTTTACCTGAATTATGTTGTTTGCATTGCGCTTGGCTCTTGCAGTGCCTCCGACAACGGAGGATTGTTTAGTAGTTTATCTGAGGCTGCTACTGCGGTAGATGCTTCTGATCTCTTCATATACATAGTCGTATAATGTTTAAAATGGATTTATACTTGTGTTTCTTTATTTTTCTTTTTATGTGTGTATGTGTGTGTAACATTGTGTCTATATCAAATCAAACGCTCACAAAGTGTTCCTTTAAATTCAATCAAGTTTTCTATTTCCCGAGTCATCTAACGTAATTTTATTTCTTCTCGATATTTTGTTAATTAGATTTTTTTAGGTCAGTCAGTTTGGCTACAACGAACGAGTATAATATATAGCTGGCATTACAGGAGAGAAGGGTCCGTGTCAATGTTTATCTAAATGACATGTTTGTGCGACTGAAAAACCAATAAAATGTCGAACGGGTTGCAGATGTCCTTGTTCCTAGTATATGAAAATTTACCGCTTTTCGATTGGTGGGTCGAAATAACGTGATGAAACGTTTTAGGAAGGTTGAATTCACTAAAACTATAGAATTCGCTAAAAACGGAATATATATATTTATTTAAAACTAAATTAGCAAAGTTTTCTACTTCAAAGATAAAACACATTGTTTTTGTAAAACAGGCAACAAAAGAAAATGATATTATTCTTTAAAAGGAACACGATTTTACTATAAATTTAAAGCTCCCCCATTTTTAAAAAGGACATAAAAAAGAAGAAAAAAATGTTATACATTACCAATTAGTAATTTACTTTATAGAATTACGAAGAGACTCAGTGCCACCAGCCGTGAACTTAATGTACTACTTGAACTTTATCCAACAAAATAAACAAATAAAAGCTTTTGTGCGGAATGGAGCTTATAATTGTTTTATTTATTTGTGCTATTTCGTTATTTTCCGAGGCTGTGCGTTAAAATAAGTTGTTGTAAAGTAAGTTGTTTAATTTATTTTCTATGCACTTTGAATTTGTTTTTTCTCATTTAATAAATTCTTACAAGAGTATCTTTAGTGCAAAAAACTTGTAAATTGAAAGACAAAATATTTTATAATTATTTATTTAATATTTATGTTATTTATAGTTATTATAATCATGTCACTTTAACACAGAAATCTATTTTAGCATAATGTTAGACAGAGTAATAGAAAAATAAAAGTAACTTACTAGCAAATAAATTTACATGGTGAAATATAACAACAATACATTGGAAAAACTACGAAAATATATACACAATTAATATTTTGACAGGCTAATTTAATTACTTTCTTTATCATGACTAGTAGACTTAATAAACTGATACAATTAAAAAGAAATATCTGAAGAAGTTAATAATAATACGTTTCTTTTAAAAATTCTTTTGCATTATTTTTAATTGACAGTATTACATGAATATAATTGTGTATATTATTTCGTATTGGTTTATTACCAGTATGTAGATATACAATAGCAGGCTAAAATAAAGCGTGTATACTGCGGAATTGATAGAGACTAGCAAAGATGACATTTGACCTCTAGAAGGACAGGTCTCAATGATTAGAGGGTCACCTGGATTTATTGCACCGGATACAGAGCTGCTTTGTAGCACTTCCGCAACCAGGACAACACCGTTAGATTCCTGTAACAAATAAAAACAAGTGTAAACATGTCTTCATAATAAATGATGCAGTAAGAAAAATCAAGAAAACCGATGCTTTTAAAAAAAGTTTGATGAAAATATTTTCTATATGTTTTTCAGTGAAGACTTGCTCTTAAAATCATAAATGTGAACCTTTTCATCATTTTTAACAAGATTATAGTCTTCTATTATTGCAGAAACCAAGAAAATTCTATTTTTGTTAAAATTAGAAATATTAATTTTTTTTATCAATTTTAAGGTTTATATACTTTTTTCATTGCAGAAGCTAAGAATTTTTCAGTGAATACTTAAGAAAAATAAAAATAAATACTTCAAAACTAAAGGCCTCTTATAGTACACGTCCACTGGCCAGCATTGAAAGTAATCAACAATTGAGTTGTAATTGGAATTTATAGGACCATTCGAAAATTTTATAGAACACTATGCAAAAAATCTGACTGCACGTAAACATCTTAAAGAAGGTTGCTTTTTGAACCAGCCTACATTGAAATGCAGCTGATGACTGGCAGAACACATTTATACGTTTAATTTTTTAAACCCAATGCGTTGTCTTCTTTCCATGCTGATAAGTAGACGCATATCATTTAGTGGTTCTTTGCTAATTACCCTGACATAAAGATTTACCTCTAAAGACATTCCAATCGGCCCGTACTGACGATCCAGCGTTACTTCGAATTCCTTCGATTCCCACCGCGTTCCATTTTCCACATTTTCGACATTTTCGATTGTGACGTTTCCATTGTCCTTTTCCAGGTTCGCACAATCACTATTACTATTACTAACTAAACTATTCTTAGCACCATTTAGTCCAATTCTCATAGCATGATCATTATCACTATCACAATCAAAAGTTTCACAAATATTTTTTAAATAACTTTCATTAAAATCCAAGAAGCTTTTATTTTCCGAATGATTGGCATTAAAATATTTAGCATCTGAAGCTTTTAATCCACTTGGACCCTTGTTTCGCCAGTCGTTATCATCTAAGTTATCATATAAACACTTATGTACATTGAATGTTCCTACACGTGGCTTCAAAACTGTGCCCACTATGCTACAGTTAGGCGACACACGATTAGTGTTATCAACAACACTATCAACTACACTACCCAAGTCTTTAAAACTATGTTCCACCAATGGGAGAGCTTTATTAACAACTTGACTACAATTCATATTTTCTTCATTAATAAAATTATTATTAATAATAATGGGGATACTTATTGGCACTTGTATATTATAACAAATACTAGGAAGCTCTGTATTATTGTTTTTGGTTGTAATTTCATATTTTTCTTTTAACGTCTTAACGTCTTTAGAATCTGGTGAAGATTCTTCATCTAGTCTAAATAAATATTCATCTAAATCATTATTATTTACATTTGGTATTAGCACTTCCGCCACGTCCGTCTGTTTTCCTTCTAAAGTTCTGCAAAGTTTGGTTTGCTGCTCCTTCCTGTACGGATCTACTACAACGCTTTCAAAATCTTCTAGAGTGAAAAACAATGAAGGATAATTCTGCATCCCATTGTTTGGGTTCATGTCTTCGATGGTGGTAATACCTTTAAACGTATCCCCAACAAATACCCCGCTATCATGCTCCAAGATATTTTCATCGGACATTTTCCTCAATTTATCGAAGAACTGGTCATGACTTGCTCCAGGTCGTGGAAACCCATAACCGCTATCACGTGGCGAAAGAGAAATAGGTTCCGACTTCTTAAGGGAAGGCATGTCGTCTGGTTTATGTGGTACATTTGCTGGACTCATTATTTTTAATAGCCCTGTTGAACTGTTTGAACTGCCCCAACTGCCCCAACTGCCCCAACTGCCTGAACCGGTTGAATGGGTTTTCCGTCGAGGCGGCGCTGTGGGCAAACAATACGGATACGGATACTGATATGTACTTGGAACGGAGCTCTGAGATTTTATTGATGATTTTTCTGTCTTGTTTCTTCGTTTCGAGCGGCGTGGAGGTACAGGAGGAGGAGGAGACTCTTTATCTGGAAATAAATAAATAATTTAATAGTTTGCAATCAATAGCTATTTTATTTTCACTTGATCAATTTAGGTGTAGTTTTCGACTAATCCAATATATAGTTCAAATTACGAGAGTTCGGCGACGACTCATACTTAAAACAAGTTGTGCCGATATTACTAAAAAGCACACTGACTCATTTATTTTTCTACAATGTATACAGAAACGAATAAGATAAAATTCATTATGGTATTATAGATTTATACCGCTCTTATAACCTCTTTTAAGTATAAGTCGCCGGCGAACTATCGTGATTTGGACTATACCAAAACGACATAACATTTTAAAATCGCCTTCTTTAATAAGCTCTATTATGCCGGTTTCACACCAAATAGACAGTTGCAGTTGTATGCAACGTTGCAATGTGGTGCAACACAACGAGTTGCACTTTTGCACGTTGCACGGCAACAGACTATTTGCATGGAACAGACCCATAATACCGCGTTCACACCAAATAGACAGTTGCATAAAACTGCAACAAAAACTGGTTTTTTTTAAAAGTTGCATCACTGTTTACACCAACTAGACAGTTTCTGCAACTTTTTTGTCATTTATTGAAGTTGCTTGCAACACAACAGAGTCCCATCTCGAGTCGGTAAAGATCAAAAGAAACACGGTTGCGTTGCTTTATTCTTCTTGGTTTGAACATGCAATTTTATTTTGTGTATACGTTTACGAATTAATGTGTACTTTCTGAAAGCCGAAAAAAATTAACAAATTTATATTTGCGAGTTTAATTAATTTGCTATTATTTTATATGTCGTGGCTTTGGAAATAAAACATTTATTTAATAAAATGTATTTTATTAAATTCATATATTTGATGTATCAATTAATACACTAATACAATTATTATTACTAGCTTTTACCCCCGTCGCAAGCGACGTCTGTTTTTGTGTGTGGCTTGAATTTCATGTCAAAATTTAATTCTATTTTTAAATTGAAATAATAAATAATTTAATACTAGATAAGTACTTGATATAAGGAATTATAGTTATGGCACCTACATATTTGGAACAGATTTTATCTGTATACATACCGTGCTTATATATTATTAACTGCTTTGTTAATATTAAAATGCAAATCGGAAGAAGATTAATTGAAACGTATGTTTATAAAAATGTATCAAAATAAATCACAAACAATTAAATACACAGACTGTACAAATATACTTCAGAGAAATACTCATGTTTGGATAGAAAGAGATAAAAGTATATTCATTTCGTGTTTCCCCTCTCTTGTATCGAACGCAGTGTGCAGTGTACCGTGTGCAGAAAAAAATAACACTGCGTTTAGTAGAAAGAGATAAAAGTATATTCATTTCATGTTTCTCCCCTCTCTTGTATCGAATGCAACCGAGTTTCTTTCATCTTTACACTTTACCGACTCCGTGTTGTGTTGCAAAGAACTGCAATAAATGACAAAATCATGTCTAGTTGGTGTAAACCGTGATGCAACTTTTAAAAAAAACCAGTTTTTGTTGCAGTTTCATGCAACTGTCTATCTGGTGTAAAACCGGCATTACATGTAAAGCTATTATAAGTTTTAGCAGGTGTAATCTTGTAGAAATATTTCAAGTAAATATTAAAAATAATACAAACAGCAAATATTATGGCTCTCGGAGTCAAACTAACCATTGTTAGAAATAACGATTTACTTGTTTAGGGATATTTACTTAGGATTAGATTTTATTTGTTCACCGGAACTATTGATAAGCTAATGTAAATAATCCTCCTAGCATGGTATGAAAGAGAGCAATAAATCACTCTCTTGTAAGAGTGTCTGTGTGAATATTGTGATATTAATAATCAGTTTGTAATGTGTTTGTAACAACAGTATTGCGGTAGTATGCTTCAGTATTCTACATTCGATTTAAATATTGCTTGTAATTGCCCAGTAAACATTTTGGAGTCACTTTGCCATCATATTGAAGATGCGTATGATTTTTTTGTCATGATCGTTCATACGAAATATCTATGTTATCGCCAAATGGCGAAACCACTCCACCTGTCGGAATACAAATGAAGATAAAGCTGATGCGGACTATAATTGAAGAGCAACAGTGATAGAAACGTCACAAAGCAGGACACTTCACCAAATTGTTTACTGGGTGGGCTCACTGATTTGAAAATTAAGGTTAACAATGCTGGTGTCACAATAAAAAAGAGATAATCTTAACAAATCCGTTAAAACTTTCGAAAAGTAAAAAGCTATAAAAAAAAGTTTCAAATTAGGTTTAAAATAATTCGATTTACAAAAAATATTTGTAGTCTAACAAATAAAGACGAAAGATTCCAGACTGATTTTTTTTTTGTAAAATAAGTTTTTGTAATAAGATTTGCTCCCTATAATAAATGAACCCTTAGCTGAGAGATTGAGAAGAAATATATAAATAATATTAAAATTCACCCTTAAAAAGAATTGAAACTTAACTTTTCAAGAGTTAATAAGTTTTTTTTTACAAAAAAGTAAATTTGTCGTTTTTTTGTTTTATTAAGTAAATAAACACGACAAAAAATAATCTAAAGTTTTGATTTGCTTTCCATAACTTAGTAAAATTGTTTAATAAAATAAACAATTAAATTTTGATGTTTTGAATAATGTAACCTTGTCTTGACCCTTATTTAAAATGGACTTGTGTCCTATGTCTTAATTTCTATAAAACTGTACTATATATTGATAAAGCTGGTTACTAAAACCTCAAATGTCCAATTATTTTTTAATAACTTCTTATATTTCAAGAGATATTAACAATTGAAAAAGTCATTTTTTCTTTTTAATTATTAAAGGGTGACATGTGACATCACAGCCTTTAGTTGCTATCTCTTTTATACAACAGAGCGTAAAAGAGATAGCATATTCAAGAAAGAGCTCTGGCAAGTTTACAGGTTAGCAACATTACAGCTCATAAATCTCTGCTATATGTATTTATATATCAAAATATCAAATATTATTTAAAGTTATTTCCAGGAGCAATAAAATTCCAATATTATGTCTGCCGTAATAGGGTTAAATAAATTAAAAACTTATTATTCGTTGACCTGACTTGATTATTTCGACTACCAACAGCAAAACATTACTCCAGCACTGACCTACTCAACAAATAACTGACGTTAAAATGCATTTCACGTTATACAAATGGCCGACATTTTTAGCGCTAAAATTACAATTCAAATTTTTAATTGCTATATCTCCGTCAACATTTAAATATTTAATAAAATAGACAAGCCAATACACATTTATCACAATTCAATCATCAATTTCAATCAACAATTGAAAAATCGACCACTAAAAAATGAGGACACGAGCCCATTGTCACGCTCCGGTTTACCGGCAAATGTAGACTGTTCCGTTAAAACTGTCCGGTATATCGTTACGTGTATACCCAGCATAAGATTAAATTGATGTCTATAACTGAAATAGTAGAATTTCTGAAATTTTTACTAATTATTTGATAAGACCGTCCACTGTAAAATTATTTAAACACTGTTATCCGAAAAGCAAACTTAAACAAGTAATACCTACTGCGTCTCTGACTGTTATCCATAGCTTGTTGAAAAAACTAACCACGTCACACAACCAAGTTAGCTACTTTAAAGCTCATGTTATAAAAAGAACTGAATTCAATATCAGAAATGAAAAATAAAGTTGACATTAATAAATAAACGGGGAACACAAACTCAAGGTGAAATATTAAATCCTATTCTGCAGCCAATAGCAAGTTCTCGTCAATTCCCTGACTCCCCGAGCACTCTGGGGATTGCCTGTCGGTTCAACTGTCAGACGTAAAGCCCTTAGCTCGACTTTACCACTTGTAGGGCTTTTATGTGTAATCTAACTACGAGCACGCTGCACGACTGCTGACTGCTCACTGCTCACTGCTACGGTGAACTTCGATTTAAACATGGAATTAACTGTTCAGTTTTTTTTTTTTGGATATCAGTTAAGTCTATAACTCAATTAACGATTGAACTAAGCTAGGTTTGTATCTTACATTGATGAAAAATATTTGACAGTAGATTAATTTCAATATATTCACTTAAAACATTCACGCTCCGGTTTATCTATAAAGGTAGTCCACACAGTCAAACCTGTCAGGTAAATCGTTATTTGTATGTAAAGAAATTATATTTCTTTACTTGGTAACACTGACCAGAGATATTACAACTGACTTCTGGTGAGATGAGCTAACGGTATATATTAGTTATAGCTACTTTCATTATAGTGTGTGCCAATGGCCAACACATAATTATTATAAAATTAGATAAAAAGGAATTGACAATATAAATAATAAACTTGTCGTTTCTTTGATTTCAGGTAGGATAGTGATTAAAAATTAAAGGGATGTAAGGTCAAAACGATAAAAAAGAAGCATATTTCCGATAATGTTTTTTGACGACACAGTTAATATATAATTATTTCTATAATTACTACATGATAAAATAATATTTGAAAAATACTTTGTGAAATTTTCATAAATAAATATCAAGAAATGAGAAATTGACAGCGAATCTCCGCTGACGTCACAAAAAAAAGTAACATGGCGGTGCCACTCATAACTCATCATTGGATTTTGTGAAATCGAAAAACCAAAATGATTTCATTAGTTGATAAGTTTCTGCAGGTAACGCTGTCGAGTTTTTCTTTTTTTATTGATTTTTCTATTCTTTACAGCACTTAAAAGTCAAAATATCGATTTTTCATGAAAAAAATTAGAAACTTATTTTAAAATACGATAAAATTAAAAAAAAACTCGACAGCGTTACCTCGGCATTTATGTAAAGAAAGAGTGTGCAAAATTCAAAAGAATCGGTCCAGTAGATTTTGAGCTAGAGAGGGCACCGACTCTGAAAAAGCTATGTGTGACAAACCATATTTAAAAGTTTCAAAGTAACACGAAAGCAGACCAGAGAGGTGAAGACTTAAAACTATATATCTCCGACAGTTTTACACCACTCGACTTCAAATTTTTACACAATAAACTTAATATGTTCTACAATAATATAAATAAATAAAGAAAAAAAGTTGAAACCTTACACCCCCTTAAATCACTAAAATAAGTCTTTGATTTCAGAAGCAACACAAGTTTGATTAAAAATTTGCAATACCTAAAATGTCTTATATGTATACCCAGCATCATGCATTATTAACTTTCTCTCTATTTTTCTACAACAAACACAAAATGGTCTTAAGACACTCTGTGTGCACCTTTACCCTGAGGAAGATATTTTGAATCTTGGAACATGATTTCCACTTTGTAATGATGATGTGCTTCTCGCGCCTCCCTAATAGTTCAACCCTCACGTACGATTGTAAAATAACAGTCCTCCTTCCCCCTTACACTTTCACCCTTCCCGTCGACCGACATGAACAAGTGGAATCACTTCATTGTCATGTATGGTATTGTACACGGAACACATAAAACTGTTTGTACGTGTTCCATACATACTGATGATGGCCTAGATGATGTATATTCAATATGTTTATGAAGTTTCCCTTCAATGATGGTGCTTAAGCTATAAGAGAGACCTTTCAACTGGAAGGTTTAGACTATAAATGGTTTAATCGAAATATTTTGAGGTTAACACGTACAAATTATTAATGTTATAATGCGTAGTATGTTGTTACAAGCAACAACATGACTAAAAACATATTGAATTCTTGTCTGAGATGGTAAACATGGAAATATGAGCATATCAGAATCGAGAAACCACAAAGACGGAAGTTGTTAGACTAAACTCACACTGGAAAAGACTACGTGCAATACGGATAAGGCCTGTCGCATACTGCAAGCGTATTTAAGCGAATTTTGAGGGGACGTATACGCGCTACTACGCTTTACTTATCTGGACCCTCGCACACTGCAAGCGACAAGGCTGTCCGAATACGGACGTTACGTACCTCTCACATTGGAACCGAAATTCAGCGAATTGTAATCAAGCGAATACATGCTACAACGCTAAACCTATCCGAACCTTGTAAATGTAATCAGCCGGCTCAGACTGGAAGGAAACAGTGGTGTATCGATATAAATTAAGATAAAAGTTTGCTCTCATGATAAATGGGCTTGTGTCCTATGTCTTAATTTCTATAAAAGTGTACTATATATTGATAAAGTGGGTTACTAGAACCTCAAATGTTCAATTATTTTTTAGTATGTTAAGAGATATTAACAATTAAAAAAGTCATTTTGTCACTTTAATTATTAAAGGAATTCAACGTTGTACACATTCCAAATGCATGTGACAACACAACCGCTGCCAACCTTACAGCTCATAAATCTCTGCTATATGTATTTATATATCAAAATATCAAATATTATTTACAGCTATTTCGAGGAACAATAAAATTCCTATATTACCAACAAAATAACAACTTATTATTCTTTGACTTGACTTGATTATTTCGACTACAAACAGCTACAAAACATCACCCCAGCACTGACCTACTCAACAAATAACTGACGCTAAAATGCATTGCACGTCATATAAATGGGCGACCATTTCTAGCGTTAAAACTACAATTCAAATTCTTAATTGCTATATCTCCGTCAACATTTAGATATTTAATAAAATAAACACGCCAATACACATTTATTAACATCAATTTCAATCAACAAGCCCATTATGTAGACACAAGATTGACTTGGCGCACTGTCGTATCGGTGGCACTTCGACATGTTGGCAATCCTATAAATGTTCAAAGTATGTATTTGTATGTTAAAATAGTTGAAAACAGAACAACTATACCGCCACCTCCGCTTTATTTAACCTTTGACCTATACTGATTTTGCTCGACTAATTTCAAACACAACTACAAAGGACTTCTTGGAAGTTCTGCCAATAATGGTTTGTTAAGTGTGAACGCATGGTTGATTTTCTTTTCTACCACATCTGACAACGCTTGTCCCATATTCTCTGTTTCATATATCACATAGTGCGAAAGAGAGGGAAATATACTTAAGTGTTATAACATTTCATATGACAAATAGCTGGTAGAGTATCTCTTTGTGCTTTTACCCAATTGGTTAAATAAACCATTTTCTTTGCTTTCAGCCAACTCCTACTGCCTTTATCTTTAAAGTATTCTAACATTAATAACGCATTGCCATGAAAATGCATTTCATATTGGTTTCTTATAGACTTCTTTACTTATTCATATTCGTAAGTATAGAACGAATCTTATATATAATGCAGCATTTATTTCTGAAGGTTACTCCCTAGCTAAAATCCTGAGAATAGGATGCTTTTATTATAATGTTCAGGTGTATATTTATGATCTTATATTCTTATATATTTGATACTGAATTTTGTATAGTAGCTCGAAAACGGCTCCTAGGCAGTTTTTGAAAATTTCCTATTTCGTAGAGAAAAAAATTTTTGGCGTCCCCGGATTTTCCCCTGAATTTCCTGGAAACCCGTAATTTTGGAAAAACTGGAAAAAAAAGTGGGCTCTTTTTTGCTGCATAATTTTGTATTCGTAGAAGGTAGAAAGGTGAAATTTTGCATGTGTATTACGCTATTAAATGCGAACATATTTCAAAACATAGGAATTAAAAATTTAATAAAAGGGACCCTGAGAAAATTAGAGGGCTCGGTAGGAAACTTTGGAGAAAGCTCTAATTTTGAATTGTGTAATAATTGAATATAATATTCAAAAAAATAATTCAAAATTTCTAAATTTTATTTGGGAGTACGGGGGCGATTTTTGTCGAGGGTAAAAATTGTGCTAGAAAGTGGAAATTTACCTAATTTACAAATCGAAAAAAGATCCCAAATTTTGAAAAAAAGGTTGGTCAAATAATGAACAAATTGGAAAAAATATATGTTTTTAGTCAGTTTATATGAAAAATTATTTGTTTTTATATGTAAAATAAATATGAAACGAGTTTAATATTTCAATTTAAAAATGGAATTAACAAAAGACAGTCGCCGCTTGCGACGGAAGTAAACTCTAGTAAATTTATAAATTTCCTTGTCAAAATGATTTTGGAGACAGCAAAAGTATAACCTCGGTGGTAAAAATGCAGATCCCGTTTTATCTTGACAAATTAGAAATCGCTAGCCTGTTCATTTCCGTCAAGTGTATGCAAAAGTAAGCTAGAACGACGCGATCCTGGTGACGAACCTAGCCGAGAGCGACCTATTGTCAGACGTATGTATACGACACATCTCTCAATTTAATTAACACGACAGTTTACATATTTCCAAATACCCTGTGACAATATCTATGAACTAAACTAACTCATGCCAAATGTACGAATTGTTTGCAGAGGTTCGGAAAAGCACATGTTTGCGGTTCAGATGTCGCCCTCTAGCATATTATGTTTACTATGTAAATACACTAATACATCCACACAAACTAACTCACACAGATCCACGTACACAGACACTCAGATCGGATATTATCGTATATTCCAAATGAGTCTATTTCAAACAATGGTTCACTGAGAACAAGATAAATGAACACATAGAAAATGATTTATATTTTCCAACACAATTTCCCAAAATTGCATAAAACTGTCGTTTATTTTATAAATTACAGCGCTGTGGTAGAGAGGCGAACTATAGCGTGGGTTTTAAAAGATTAAACAATGAGGGTTTAAATTTATATAAATATAAATATACCCTTAACAAAAATTCAAATCTACTGGTTTATTAATATTTGTAATTTTATTTATTAGTTGCAGAATTATTTAAACTTCAAACTTTCTAAAACTAAGATTTAAACTTTGACAGTACAGTGTTCTTTTTTATCGCCCTTATTTATAACCTATAATCTGTCAAAAGTAAAATTAATTTTCTGTGACATATAAATAATTAAATATAATAAGTAAAAGTAATAATTATTAATAAATAAGTGTATTACTGATACACGACGCATGAGCACTAAATACATCCAAAATATAAACATAGCAAGTAACGCAAACTAAAATACTACTTTTAAAAATATTTTTTAGTACTTATTTTGTATATTTTGGGCAACAATACTTTGTTTTTCTGGATTTAAAAACCCTATTTTGAAACTTGGAACCTTTAAAGAAATATTACATAAGGTTTTCTTTTATTATAATAAAAAAAAACTTTCTCATTGATAAAAACTTTTAAAGAGACGTAACTTTACTTTTTGTTTGAATCTACCACCGCTCCGATAAGAAACTTTGGTTATTGAATTCTTTGATGCTGTTCAAACAAGAGAAAAATACATTGTTTACATAAAGTTAAGTCTATTATTCAACCCAGCACCACTCTGTGGATAATTCGAAAGGATCAAACTTCAACATTATTTCTGTGCCAAACTTGTTTCCGCCTACTCAACATATTTATTTAAAAGGTGATTAGAAAATTTATTCCATGTTAAATATTTGTTAAAAACGAACACAATTTTTCAAAAAACCAAGTGTGCGCCGAATATACACTTTCCCCCTCGTCTATTGCTGTCTCTCTTCTACAAGACGGTTAATATTGACCATACTTATATGGAGCTTCAAATTATAAATAACTACATCACCGTTTGATTTATTAAAAATTATATTTCACTTTATCTCACTAAAGATTTCTAAACTATTTTTGTTTAAAAAATTGTTAAATTTTTGTAATAATATATTAAGAAAGTTAGTTCAGGATTTACAACACAGAATGCGCACTTATTGGTTGTTATTAATATTAGTAACAACTAGGAAACATAAAATCTCCTTCCATTGAAGTAAAACAAAGATTATTTTAATTATAAAACTTTTCTTACTACTAAGTAAAGTTGTTCCTTTTAAGTTAACAATTAATTTGAACAAAAGCTTAAAAGTTATTTCTGTTAAATATATTTTAATAACAAACTTTTGATACTTTGTGGTAGTTTTAATAAGAATTTATAAGAATTAACATTTCATTTTGGAATCGTACGAGTCTTTGCAATGTTCGTTCATTCATAAGATAATTCGCTTTGTCACTAGTTTAAATCTAACTAAAGTTTAATGGAGATACGAGTTTAAACTTAATATTAAACTACTGTAATCCACAGAGGCGCATTGGGAACTTATTTTATTGCCGATAATAATTATTAGGGTTTATAAATATATATTTAATATATTTTATTATTTAATTCAGTATTATTATGTGGATACCGATTTTTCAAAACAATAAATGAGCTGCCACAAACGTAATTGCGTAACTAAAGAAGTTAATACCAAATAAAATTCAAAACAGTAGTGCAAATGCAAATATTTAGTTTCCAAAATGGCGCTACAGATCCTACTACCAGCTCTGCTGAATCACTGGTTCAGAAAATTCAATGTTTCAGGATTATTCAAATAAACTAGGTATTATTAAAAGAATAACAAGAATATTTGAAAACTAAGTATATTATTTAACCAGATCAATTTATCGTGGATATAACTTTTGCTTTAAAAATGAAACGCGAAATAAAACCGAATTCCGAGATCAACTTATTCGAAGTTACCTTGAAGTTGAATTAATCCATAATGTTTCTTTATTCTTTGAGAGAAATATACGCCACTACATGGCCGGTCCTGAATGAGTTTGGAATAGTATTTGTTCAAGTAGTTGAATCAAACTTACTTAAGTTGTGCAACTTTGTTAAGGGTACAATTATTTTAAGTAAAATAACCTTTATTATGTTCTATAATTGTTTCATGTGCATTGCATTGCAAGAATATATTGTATTTATAAATTGAGTTCGATTACATTTCGTTTTCGTAAATGTATATTAAGTTCCAGAAATGCTTTTCAAAAGCATTTAAATACAAAATGCAAATACCTCGTTATTTTCCTATTTCAAATACAAAATAAAAAATAAATTTCATGTTAGTATTTAAATACAAATACAAAATACGTATTTTAAAAATACTTTTGAGAAAATAGAATACTGTTTATGTTACTAATATAAATGTTATTTTTTTAAATAATTATGAGAATTCTCTTTGATAAAGACCCACTTCGTTTTGAAACATATTTGTTTCATAAAAATACTACCTAGAATTTTAAAAAATAGCAAAAGTTAGGTTTTTATTATTGTCGCATGTTTATGTCGCACTAGTCTCTACGTTAAAAGTTCAACACATGTAGTACACTCATGTTTAAATAATGTCAACTTATGAATGAAAATATATAAATGTTGGATGTCGCATGTGGGGGTAGTAGAGGGTATTAAGACAATTGTGCAGATACTTTTAGATCATAGATGTTTTAAGTTTATATTCAAAAAATAATGTTTACTGATTAAAACTATGAAATGTAAAAAGTATTTTGTATTTTCCAAATAGGAAATAGGTTTGTAAAAGTTTTCAAATAAAATATAAAATTCTATACTCTTAAAAGGTATTTAAATACAAAATAGAAAATAGGTATTTACTATTTTGTATTTGCATTTTGAGTATATGTATTTGAAAAACGCACATCTCTGTTGAGTTCTGTTGTCATGTTGTAATTTGTATAAATGAATATCGATACACTATATAAACCTACTCAAAATGTTATCAACAACGAGTAAATATCAATTAATAAAATCGTTGTGATTGACATACCTTAATTATATGAACACCTGCTCATCATCAGTCAATGACGTAGAGAAGGATCCATCAACGTTCATTGAAACATTCCCTGAGAGACTATCAGTCGATAACAGTGATAATTTAGGCCGTGTGTTTCCTGCTGGCAACGCTTCCCTTCCAGGAGTGACAGGATACCGCACAGGTCCCGTCCATTTACGACTTAGACCCATACTTCTAGGAATGGGTATTCGACAAGGTTTTGCTTCATTTCTCTTCGCTAGTTTTTGTGAGTTTATTAATTCGGCAGCAGATTTTATACCATTGATAATATTCAGCGAGGGTAAACTTTTACTCTCCGATAAACCATTGACACCCTTATCAACAATGTCTTCAGTCTTTTGTATGACTTTTGAGTCGTTGTCTTCCAAGTCTTCAATCTCAGTTGCAGTTTGATAACGAATATTTGATAAATACAATTTTTCCGATTGATTAATTGATTTTGAATTTACACTTAATTGACTAGCATTGGTTAAACAAGTTTTATACAATCCACTATTATTTGATACGGAACTTATTTTCTTATCTTGAGTTTTCTTTAAGGGTGATTGTTTATAACTTTTACTTTTCATTATTAAAGAATCAGGTCTAGGATTATAAATTTGTGATAAAATAAATTCAACTTCTCTTCCTGTATTTTGAAGCAATTTTAAAGCTTCACTATATGGTAAATTAACTAAACTAATGCCATCTACTGCGATTATTTGATCTCCACGATGGATCCTTCCCAATCTGTACGCAGATCCATCAGGAGTTATGGTTTGAACATAAACATTGCCATCAGAGCCCTCTGTTATTTGAATCCCTAAACTATGGTTTGAATCTCGAATTATTTTCACAGTGCTTAGAACACGCTCATCTTCAAATGAAATGTTGTCAAATTTCTCCAGCAATGATTCACTTATTGTTTCTTGAAAATCTGGGAAATATTTTTCATCAGATGACTTGATACTGGAATCTGAAAATAAAATAGGTCAATCGTTAGCATAAATTCAAAGTATCAAAGTATAGATGTCTCTGGATGTAGCTTAGCAACACTTATCTAAAGACAGTCAGTGTAAGCGCAAATAAAAGCGAATGAAACATAACTTACGCAGTACATATGCTTCCGGAACTGGAGAAACTTCACTCTCACATTTTTCAGACTGGAAACACATGGAATGTAAAGAGACGGATTGTAACGACAGTCTTTCCAAATCATCACTCATACTTGGGAGTTCCATATCAGGCGAATTTCGATTATCATCTTTCAATAATTCATTACGATCATCCTTCAACATATTAACATCCACAGATACATAATCTCTGCCAGAACTACCATCTTGAATAGAGTGAATCGCATCCAGAGAGAGAAACTGATCCCTAGAATGATTGCTACTATTGCTGAAAGCCCTTGTTCCCATTTTAACACCTTGCCGCCTCTGTAAACTAGGTACATTTTCACCTAATATAAAGTTAATATTTCTCTCGGAAGATGTATTTAATAAACCAGCCTCTTGATGACTAAAATGATCATCTTCTTGTATGTCATAATGTGGCTTTTCATTTTCTTTATTTTGATACTCTTCCAGTCGCATTTCTTGACCAACTATTCGTATTTCCGACGTGCTTTTAGATCTCCGATTTAATTTATTTCTAATCTTAGCTCCGACATCTTTAAATTCGTTATCATAGCTACTCTTGCTGGAGTCACGAGAAATCATTTTGAATTGAGTTGGTGCTTTATCATTATTGTCTAATATATTTTGTGTTGATAACCCTTCGATTTTATAAAGTTTATTGTTTTCATTTTTTATATCTTTCAATGGAACTCCAAATTCTTCTGAGAGCGATTGTAAAGAACTGTATGATGTGCGCAGTCGTAAGAAGAATTGATGATGAAGAGATGCTAATTGAAAAGTGAAGAAACTCCTAGAAAATTAAATTCCATATAAAAATTAATCATAAGCGTTGTTTAAAACCACGGTTCTAAAATCTTTTCTACTTACTTCTTCTGATCCATCTTTAGTTTATATTTGACTGGTTTAATTTTTGTAACTTTTTCTGTGTGTGGTATAACACATAAGTAATGTTTAGAATAACAAAGAGTTTGAATTCCTCGCCAAGAAAATGCTTCACAAACCACCCTATTATTTTTGGTGTTTATTCTGTAACTGTTTATATCTCGCTCATAAAGCGTCAACCCTTGGGCAGTTATAGATAACCAAATATCACGATTGAAGCCATCTTTAGTCATCTGGAAATACAAAAACCTTTTTAGCTGAGCTGGTCACTTACCTTAATATATTCTACAAAGATAAGGTTACTGTAGATATAAAAATAAACTATTACAGATAAAGTATAGTTCAATATTTTCACAAAAATAGGGTTTAAAATATTAGAATATTGAATTTACTCTTGTAATATAAAATAGATATACGCGAAGTAACCTAATTCTAAAATGCAATACTTGTGCATACTGCTTTGGTCATAGACATTTTATACAAATATGTAAAGCGGATTACCCAAGTGGCTGTATAAAAATGTTCTCCATATTCGTGATGCGCCTGTGCCTGAAGTATAAAACCCTCTTCTGCTTTTTCTTTTGGCAGACCACGTCTCATTTTGTGAGCATTTTGTAACAGCTTTCTTAGACTTTTTTCGTCTTCTGTTGAGAGTACAGTCTCAGGTAAGTAATGGTCTAACAAGAAGTAATCACTTTTGCCATGTTCCTGAAACAAAATGCAATTTATAGTAAGTGAAAATGTAATCATAATATAATATTTATCTAAGAAACATACCAAAAATGTTTACAATTAGATAAAATTTAATTAAAGGAACATTCCCACTCACTGAGGTCTAGTGTTAATTTAAGGTTAATTATATAATATTATATAAGGCGCAAGTGTGGAAGAGGAGCTAAGGAGAAGGGACAAGGAGATACAGCAACAGGAAAGAATGCAAAAAATCTAGAAAAGCAATTACAACACAAGATATAAAAGGATTTGGGAGAGAGAGATACCACAGTACTTAATAGAAAAAGACATAAAAAACATGAGAAGGATTGCAAGGTTTAGATTGGGAAATGAGGAGAAAGGAAACAGATACTGAGCAAATAGAGAGGAAAGGATGTGTAGAGTGTGCGGAACAGAGATTGAAACACTGAAGCACATTAAGTTTGATTGTCAGGAAAAAGTAGTGAGCGAGAAGAATATTGTTCAGTTATTAAAATGAGGCAGTGAAGAAAATAGGTGGATGGCAGATATAGAAAAAAGGAACGAAAAACAGGACAAAAAATAATTTCGTTATCTGGTTTGCATGGGGAATATGAAGAGAGAGCAAGTACTAAAAGTATAGAATAATTTTTTTTAGTTTTAATAAATAAAGTTTAGCTTTTTAAATAAATAATTAGTTTTAAATAAACTTATTAAAGTTTAGTTTTAAGGTTGAATTGATAAGATAGGAATGAAATGTAATAAGAAATAGAATACGGTAGATTGTAAAGCCGAAAAGCACACACAATTAATAATAAATAATAATAATAATATAATATTATAAATTTAAGAAAGATAATATTTATTACTAAATTAAGGAAATTAATGACGGACAACGTATGATTTCACAAACTGTTAAATTAAAACTAAAAATAGTGAGTGGAAATGATACTTTAGTCACAAGTGTTATAGTACCTTGCTGCTATAGTCTCCGAATTCAGCTTGCAGAGCAAATCCACATAATGTGGCCAACTGTTCTAAAGTGCAAGAAAATTGTTGCTCTAAAATACATCGGCGTAATTGTAGATACAGCAAATGTTTCGATTGAGCACTTCTGAAATAAAGCAGTGTCATTAAATTGAACAAATAATCAAGTAACTTCTGTATTCTCTTAATATAAAATAAAAACATGATAAATATAACGTTATATTTTTATGTTAAACGAATTCTTACCTAATTCCTCTCAGACTTGGAAGAAAAAACTTGATTCTTAAAAACAAAGTGAAACTGACTGTTGATAATGGAAGTTTCTTATTAAGCACTGTGCCAGCCCACCCTGGGGGCGATACTTTAGATATCTTCGTGTCATCGGGTATGAAAACAAAGTCTCCAGATAGCATCACAGACACCCCAAGCGTAAAGTTCTGCTCTAAACATTCAGACTGTATTATGGCCTGAAAAAATAAATATAGAAGAATTGATTTAGAAAAAACTTTATGCTTACGCTAGAATACTATAGATATGGGTTTGATTCTTAGATATGTGCAATATTCTTTTCTATTCTGTATTATTTCTATAATGTAACACTTTTGAACACATTTTGAAATAGAATTATGAGCAAAAAAATGGGAACATTCCCGTTTGGTAGAAAACCCCTTTATAAAAGTATATATAAAAACGTATTACAGCTTAAACTTTATATATTTATTACTGGTGACAAATCACTGACATTTTTATAAATAAAAAAAATGAAATTAAATATTACCTCAAAAATGTGAGCCGCAGTTGTGTTGCCGGGGTCACAGGTTATATCCAGCTTCTGTCCATTCAGTAGAATAACCGTCACTTGTCTTTTCAACGACGCCTGGAAATATTGGCTCACATTAATTCCCTTTGGGGGTTAAAACAATAAAAAAAATACTTCACGCGCAAAGAATATAACTTTCACACACGTATACACATAAATATATATGACATGGGAAATTATATACGTGTCATTATATAAATATAGGTGTAGGGTTTCATTGTTTGTATTTGTCATCCAGTATTATGTGTCATATGAAAATGACAGCTACACCTTGCGTTATTGAAAAATGAAATTAAATGGGTCAGTTGTGTAAATATAATACGAATTTCTAAAGAAACTTGGATAATATATGATACTTTAATGGGTTTCTATAACTCTGTTTAATTTTTAGTCAAATAGTACTCTTACATCCTATATTATTCTTACATAATATTTATAAATGTATTTTAGCATTTTCTATAAATTTAATTAATTAACGATTATTTTAGAATCAATGTTTAGAGTCATCTAAATAGCAGGATTGTACATGGATATGATCTGACAAGCAACTTTGCTGATTATTACATTCTACTGCATGGACCTCATTTCGGAAAATCAAATGCTGTTAATTAAATTTGTAACAATGGTTAACTGACTGTAGAATTCGTTCAATAAGATGCATCGTATGATTTCCATTAACCTTCCATTTCCATTCCATTAATTAAGATAACATAAAATGAATTTCTTTTATAGGGCAATACATCAAAACCTTTTTTAAAAAGATTTTCGTATCTTATTTCTTTAAAATTACACTCAGAACTTGAACTAATTTACAGTTTTACAAATTACCTCAGTACTTTTGTTCAGACTACGGTTCCATCAAGATTATTTTAATGAAGACAACGACAAAGTATTAAAATTGCAAAGTTGAACCTCAAAATAACTGTCAAGGCATTTTCTTCTTGAGAATAAAATGCAAAAATAATGTAAGTTATGTATGCATCAATTCACAAATATAATAAAAGTGGAGTACTTGAATGAAAGAAATGTTAGCAGTAATAGACAAATGAAATGTCTCCATAAGAGTAATGGTAATGTAAGAAAAGGGACAGTGAAAGAAAGAGAATAAAAATAGGCAGAATGGTACAATAAAAATATGAAGGGAGAAAGGAGGTAGATGATGTGGTCTTTGAGAATCAATAAAATAGAAAGGATTTTATTCGAAGTGAAAATGGTGTTGTGCTTATAAAAGAAACACCAAAACTAGAATTAGTATAAGACTGACTGAATAATCTGACTCATTACTAAATTATTCTTTTAGAGGTTATGTTACTTAGAATCACTTTAATTTAATTTGTCAACTTTTTGCTGTTTTCTCAAAAATTAAATCGAATGTTGTGTTTACCTTTCTTCCAGATATGTCAATCTTCTTTCCGGGATGTTTAGCGCGGATAACAAACTCCGGGCCGACACATTGTACATTAATTTGATCATTTTTAGTCACGTGACTGGATTTCTGTTGTGTCACAGCGCGGTATAACCTGGAGGCTGCTCTGTGGACAGGATTTCGACGCACTCGAAGACGAGAGACAATCTCTCTAGCACTTTCTGATTTATGAACCGCGGCTCTTGGAATCGATAACAATTTCTCTGGTTCAACCACAGTGCCACTTACATTATTAGTACTATAAGCTCTTATAGGATTCTTATTATATTCATTTAATCCTATGTTACTTATATTACTAGTTGAATAAGCGGTTGATAGATGTCGGTGTTGCTTGTCATTTTGTGCAGGGAATTCGTGACTGATGAAGAGAGTTTCGTTCACTGCAGCTGCGTGCTGTTGTCGAGGATTTCTGTTCACACGAAGCATTCGAACGTCTGTGCAAGTACTGGCTTCTCTAGTTAACCGCGTTGGTTTGTTCACCCGATTTAGACGCTTCTGTTCCATGTCAGATTGCTTCCAGGCTTTATCTTTGTCAAAGTTAACTGGTTGTCCAAAAGCAGAGCTCCTACCAGAATCAGTGTCACTTCTGAAAATAAAGTTTTATTTAATTTAATTAATTGGTTAGTTCCGTATACAGCTTTTTCAATCATCTTTAACTGTCTTTCAAAAGTTTTAAATTAAGAAAAGTTTTACGACTTTATTTCTTCCAAAATTAAAAAACTTTGACATATTCACATTCTTTTGTAGAATGATGAGTATCATCATCTATTAATTTAATAATTGTGTGTTTTTTTTGATTGTATGTCTTGACATCTAAAGAAGTATGCAATTATGATGATTGGTGAATGGAAAAACTTCCAGAAAATAACTTAATTAAATTAAAGGAGAAGGTAAAACTTTTTCAAGTACAATTTTCAGATAGATTTTATTTGTATAAAAAATATTTCATGACCATGTAATTGTAGTTACATATATATCAGGCGCATAAGTTTTAAGCGAAAACAGTTGTATAAGCACAGTATGTAATGTAGTGAGATGTCGAGAAATGAGTCTGTTGGGTACAAACGTTCGAATAAAATGTCACATATACACTTAATTAAAAGCAAGCTACTGCAGTAGTTCGAGTACCTATTGTGTTCCATCTCCATGATTTTATATACCGCATTAATTGATTGCACAGTTTTGCATTTGGCAGTATAATTATAATATACGGTCACTAAATTATAAACCAAAATTTATGTCATACTATTATTCTCTATTAAACCGTTTATTTCGAGTTTTGAATAATGCTATGGCATTTCAAATATTTTGATATTACCCTTGTCAAAATAACGGAACAATATATCAAATTACTACCATTTAATGCTTAGTAATCAACCTAATTTAATTACAAAATGTTGTGGTTAGAGAAAAGGTGGTTCCCAGAAGGTTGTTACATTGTGTAATAATAGATTACAACCCAAATTGGTTGGTTCTGTAGATATTAATAGCAGAAATAAATTTAAATACCTCAGTTCTGATTTTAGATGGTTTCCATATTGTTCTAATGATTTTGTGTATTGTGAAGCAAGGCGACCGCTCTGAATAATATTTTTCGGACTGGTGGAGAACTTTTCTTCTGGTTTTCCAAGTACTTCTTGGTGTAATGCCATTACAATGTGTGAAAACGGTCTCACCTGACGCTGACTCTTGCAGTAATCTGCAATTACCTGAAAGTAGAAAGTTAAATAAAAAATTATAATAAATATTGTTTACCAGCTGAACATGATTAATTATAGAAAAGGTTATACTAAAAAAAGCATATTTTCGATAATGTTTTTTGACGACACAGATAATATATAATTATTTCTATAATTACTACATGATAAAATAACATTTAAAGAATACTTTGTGAAATTTTCATAAATAAATATCAAGAAATGAACCATTGACAGCGAATCTCCGCAGACGTCACAAAAAAAGTAACATTGCGGTGCCACTCATAACTCATCACTGTATTATCTGAAATCAAAAAACTAAAAGAAAGAGTGTACAAAATTTTAAAAGGATTGGTAAAGTAGATGTTCATCTAGAGAGGGCACCGACTCTGGAAAAGCTAAGTGTGAAGAAAACGCGTTTAAAATTTTCAAAGAAAAAGAGGTGAAGACTTAAAACTCTATATCTCCGATAGTTTTACTCCAATCGACTTCAAATTTTCACGCAATAAACTTAATATGTTGTACATTAAGATAAATAAATTAAAAAAAATTATACCTATAGCTTAAGAAAAAGAATTATTTATTGATTGTAATATTTATATTATATTATATATATTAATTTATATTATATTATAATATTATATTATCTTAATATTAATTATTGTTGTTATGCCGGTTCTGGTGTGAGAGTTTTGAAAACAGTTTTTTGGTCAAAAAACAAAACAAAAACAAGTTTCGTTACACTGAACAGACTGGTTTTGTTTTTAGTGTTTTTCTGTGTGTTCCATAAAAATTATAAACATGATAAACAACAACTGACAAGCGCAAATGTTTACAAAAACAAAACAGCGCGTTCCAACCAAGCAGACTAAAAGTCAACAACAAACGTGTTTTCCTTGGATCTTACCGACTGCAGAGTGGAATGTGTTTTGTTTACTAAAACAGTGTTTAAAGACAAAAATGTTTAAGAACTATCTCTTTGGTGTAAACATTGGTGTTTTTGTGCAGAAAAAACAGTTTTTGTTCGTGTTTTATTGAACTGTCTCTCTAAATAAAATTAAATTAAAAAAGAAAAAATGTACACAGATTTTGATTTTCAAATTGTGGTAAATTTTGAAAAATTGAAGTCAGCGGTAATAAACGTTATTTCTCATAACGAATTTCTTTTTCTATACACACACAATGACAACATTTGGAAATGTAGTGTAGGAGAGATTTTGTGTAGTGTGCAGTCTTTTCTAGTTAACGGTGGTGACGCTACCAATAGACCAGCAATAATGTTGAAGCCCCTCGTTATTCAATGCTACTTTGACGATCAGTTGACCCAGATCTTTTATGAATAGCAAGATATTTTATTTCTTTATGAAAGACGAGCCTTAGCTTTTCATATTTACCACTTCATATTGATATTGACTTGAATAAAACATGTTGGCATAATAGCCATGATCAATGTAACGGAAAACTAAATAGAAATAAATGAAAGCACCCAGGAATTCTGGGTAACTTTGAAAGCATGAAATGTCAGTACCATAAGTGGAAGCGTAAAAATGTATAACGATAAGATCAGTCAGAATTAAATATGGAAACAAAAGGGCCATTAATTAACAAAATAACACTTAATTGTAATTAGATAACCACTAGTTTCAGTTACAAAGTTTTGCACTGTAAAAGGTTTAACATATTAGCAGTTGTAATACAAGTTGGCTTCAATTAAGATAGGGGGCTTAATAAACGGGTACGCACAACAATTAAGTGACCACCAACCCCACACATAATATCCTGTGAAATGTATATCATTGACCTCCTTCTGTTAGCACAATATTCAGTATCCTCTAATTATGGTCTCTAACGGTGGAGATTATCAAAATATTAGATTCTGCTGACTGCGTGGACCTCTCCATATCTACACCTATGATAAATAAGGTTAACAGCTACCAGTAAAGTTAGAATGCTTTGAATATCATTTTTGAATAATTTCTTGTGGTCGATTTTTCAATTGTTGATTGAAATTGATGTTAATAAATGTGTATTGGCGTGTCTATTTTATTAAATATCTGAATGTTGACGGAGATATAGCAATTAAAATTTTGAAAAGCAGTTTTAGCGCTAGAAATGGTCGGCCATATTTGTATGACGTAAAATGCATTTTAACGTCAGTTATTTGTTGAGTATGTCAGTGCTGTGGTAATGTTTTGTAGTGGTTGGTAGTCGAAATAATCAAGTCCAGTCAAAGAATAATAAGTTTTTATTTTATTTAACCCTGTTACGGTAGACATAATATTGAAATTTTATTGTTCCTTGAAATACATGTAATAATATTGGATATTTTGATATATAAATACGAGTATATATAGCAGAGATTTATGAACTGTAAGGTGGGCAGCGATTGTGATGTCACATGCATTTGGAATGTGTACAACGTTGAATCCCTTTAATAATTAAAGAGACAAAATGACTTATTTCATTGTTAATATCTCCTAATATATAAGGAGTTATTAAAAAATAATTGGACATTTGAGGTTCTAGTAACCTAGTACAGTTTTATAAAAATTAAGACATAGGACACAAGCCCATTGTGTTTCTTTTTTTTAATTTTTACAATTTGACGTTTGTTTGTAATATACCACGGATAAAAACAAAACGATTGTAAAAGCTTTTTTCTTGACACTGCATTAAATAGAGATCTTTTGTACGAGTATATCAACGACAGCTGACATAAGTTTGATGGAAATAGTCTGGGTCACTTACTTTGAAGAATAAAATGTGTACAAGATGGGAGAGAGGGCGCTACAACAGCCGCTGTCGGATCTTATGGCTACAAGGTTATTTCAAGAGTTATCGAGTGATTGATATACCCGTAGGTAATGCCTTGTCCACAGCAGTGTAACAGCTAACATTTGTTGGAAGCCATAGTAACATGTAACTTAAAATTCGACATCTATTATCAGTATTACGTACTCACTGAGATAGTTTTATATATTTAGAAAAAGGATTAGTAAGTTAATTAATAAAAATCAGATTCATTCTTTACCATTTGAATCTGGGTCTTATATACCAAGTACTATAATGCAAACGCAAATAATATTTTCATTCTAACCTAGAAAAGATTTTGCATTTACCGATAGGCAGTTGGTCAAGCAGAACGTAATAAAATACACGGATGTCTTTGTCATATGCATGTCGCATTGGTTTGGACCATAAAAGATCAACAAATTTAGTACACTAATGTTTAAATTAATTAAACGATGCTACGAACTAAGGAGCCTATTTTGTAACTACTTGCCTGACATCTGTTAACTTCCGACGATTTTTTAAAGCCCTATAATTTACAAATTGGGCTACTTATGTCAGTTTCAAGTTATGGAATCCATTTTACTCAGTGGTGTAGCTACCGCCGTATCAGCCGTATCAATGATACGGGGCCCTCGTACTAAAGGGGCCCCAAACGTGTGTAAGCAAACATTCGTAAAATGTTATCCACAATCTCACTTAAATTTTGAGGCCCAACTTAGCCTAGTTCTTAGGAGTAATAATTGTAAGTAATAACGTAAAATCAATATATAATTATTTTAATTCAATACGAGCGTCTTTGTTCCTTTTGTGAAAAATCTTTACCCATCATTTGGGACCCCAACAAATTTTGACACAGGGCCCGTCTAAGGCACGCTACGATACTGGTTTTACTCTTTATTTAAGGTCTTCTGATAGTTTTGTGTACACTTACATAGCTTAGGGGTCTATTTTGTAACTGCTAGTTAATGTATACTTTCTGGGAGCCGAAAGTATTTAACTTATTTATATTTTGGTGGTTAATTTACTTATTAAATCATATGTCGTAATCGACGTAAATAAAACAATTATTTAAGTTTATTTATTTATATTTTATTATATATTTTATTTAACTTTGATTTCTTTCTTTTGTAATTTATACTTTTGTATTTTTAAACTAAAATTAAGGTAATGTCAATAATCTACGATAGAAATTGACCATTACTGAATCAAAGAAATACGTACAACGATTGAGGTACTTCTATAAAGATCCTTCGAGAAAGTATCCGTGTAAGTGATCTCTATTGATTCTTACATTTTTACAGACTGCCTAATTATATCTTTACGAACCATATATATACTAAAGTTGTACATTAACTCAAGGGCAGAACCCTGAAGTGATTCCTAGAATCAGCCTGGGACCCTACTACAAAGATCATGGTTCTGACCTATAGTTTCCAAATGTACAATTTATGATTTTTATGATAGAGTAAGATATTTGTTTTGTTTAATTACTAAACATAAAAAGGACACTTGCTATTTGAGATCTTAAGCAATTATTGAATGTAATTTATGAGAAAGTTTCTAAAGGAAAGAAAGATAAAAATAAATGTCTGTTATAGTTTTGACTTTAAGAGTTTTAAAATGTATAATTTATTAGATTGTAACATGAAACATATGTGATCGTAAACCCATGTTAACTCCTTCACCTTTAGAGGGAAAATTACATTTTAATTTATTGAAATTAATTTTACTTTAGATTTAATGGTTTAGTTTTGATCTATTAATAATTGTAACATTTTATATTTATTTATTTTAGTTATTAGTTTATAATAATTCTAGATATAATACTACATTAACAATAATACATAATATAGTTATAATAATACATAGTACAATAATTGTTAGTATTTATATGATGTAACATCTATGTTAAGTCTAGTTTAAGATTTTATTTAATGATATTAGTTTCGAATATGAGTATCATTGAATTCATCTGGTTGGGTGATAAAATCTAGTTGTTTGATTTGTTTATACGGTTTGTGGCACTGTAAATAATACTCATTCGACAATAATAAATATTTCTTAGGAAGGAATATTGTTAGATAAAAGGAAGGTTGTTTTATAGGTATAGAGTACAGGTGATAATATTGATAAAAGGTATGTTTTATTAAGGAATTTAGCATGTTAACTTATTTTTTTATTATATGTGACTTTTAGTTAAGTAGTTCACTTTTAATTTAAATTTTGGTTATATTTTTAGTGTTGATTAAACAGTTTCAGAGTTCCTTCTGTTATTGGTAATATATGTGTGATAGTCGTGAATTTATTTAATTCATTTGCGTAAATTACATATTTATTACATCAAAATAATTTGTCTTGTGACTATGATTTGTTACATTAAGGTATTCATTTGATAAAGGTCCATTATTTAAGTCCGGGTTGCTATATAATGAGTCGGCGTCATATTACGCGAAGTAAGTTTAATTTAATTCTTAATAAGACTTCTGCAACATAACTATGATTATATTAGTATATTATTTTAACTACAATTTGTCGATTAATTTTAATTTAGGTTGAATGTTTTAAAGTTAGGTTAGTTGCTTATTATTTTTTTTTTAAATTTAGATTGGCTGTTTTAAATTTAAGTTGATTATATATCTCAAAAGTATATGATATATATATATATCAAAAAGGTTTTTTACTTCTGCATTTTATTACTTAAAGTATGAAACGTGTTGATATAATTTTGTTTACATTTAATTGTTTTTAGTAATAATCAATGCGTAATTATTTAGTAGTAGATTTTGCGGGGTCAGTGTCATAGCTTATTTGTTGGCATAATTTTAATTTAATTCTAAATAAAGAAAACTTTATTTAATTTATTAAATTTTATATATACGAGAATGTATTTGTTATTTGAGTAAGGTTTGAGATGTTGCTTTTCACTCTAATTGATTTTATCCGATCATAGACTGCGTTGTTGAGGTTCACCAGGTTGTTCGTAATATTTGTAATATTCGGCAGGTATTTTCTCAATTTTTCTTAATGTCACACCGGATTGTTTGTGATGCTGATAAAAGCATTCTTGTCGATATTTAGTATTTTGCATTCGAGTTTGTTGTTTGTATGGAATGTAAGTATACTTATTTTTTAAAACATATTTTATTTCTGGCTGTTGTTCTATGTGTTTATAATATTCTTCTGGTTCTTTTGCATTGTCAACTTCTGGTTCTTGTTGAAAATATTTACAATGCTCGTCAGCTGCATTTTCGATTTTAGTTTCTGGTTTTATTTCAGAATATTCATAATGTTCTTCAGATGTGTTTTCGTTTTCAGTTTCTGGTTCTATTTCAGAATATTCATAATGTTTTTCAGATGTATTTTCGATTTCAGTTTCTGGTTCTATTCCAATATATTCATAATGTTCTTCAGGTGTATTTTCATTTTCAATATATGGTTTTTGTATTTCTTGTTCCAGGTAATTCGTACGTATCATTTCTGAAGTCTCCATAGATTCAAAGTTTTGGGTATTTTGTTGAATAGGTTGATATTGTTGTTTTGGAATAGGTAAATTAGGTTTTGGAATAAATTGTGATGGAATAGGTTTATATGATTGCGTGAATGGCGTTAATGATGGTTTTGGTTGGAAATTTTGTCGATAAGGTATAAATGGATGTTTCGGTTGATAGTTTTTTTGATAAGGTATAAATGATTGTTTTGGTTGATAATTTTTTTGATAAGGTATAAATGATTGTTTTGGTTGATATTTTTTTTGATCAGGTATAAATGATTGTTTTGGTTGATAGTTTCTTTGATCAGGTATAAATGAATGTTTCGGTTGATAGTTTTTTTGATAAGGTATAAATGATTGTTTTGGTGGGAAGGGTTTATTTTGCGGTTTGTGGTGAGGTGATTTAAAACTTTGTCTTGGTCTATCTAGTGAATAAGATGAGTAGTACTTGCACTGCATGCGTTGTATGCTTTCCTCTTCTAACACATACGACCATGCCTGTTCCATAGAACTTGGCATTCTTGCTCTTATAAATTCTCCCAATTTTCCTCTTAAACCTCTGGTAAAACATTTAACTATTATCTTTGTATATAGGTTTAATTTTTCATTGAAAACAAGTTCACAATCATATTGATTACTGTAGGCTAATAGAGCTGACAGATGGTCAGAGCATCTATTAAAAAAATCTTTCGTATTTTCATGTGATTCCTGTATCAGTTCATTAAGTGTTAAGATAAGGTTACCTTCATCTCTTTGGTCTAAGAAGTTAGTGAGTAATACTTTTTTCAGGTCCTCCCATGTGTTAATACGTCTGTTAAGCGTCACCCTTTCAGCTGATCCCTCCAACTTGGATAATATTACTTGAACTATCCACGTTTTGATTTCATTAGCAGCATTTCTAAATATGTAAACTATATTGTCTACCTGTTTTATAAAAGCATTTAATTTTGCGGGTTCTCCGTAAAATGTTTTAACAGTATCAAAATAAGAATTGCAATAAGGGATATTGTTTTGCCGTAGTTCTGCGAGTTGTCTTTTCTGCTCTTGTAATTGTTCTTGTATTTGTAACAATACATTTTCCATTTTTAAATTTTTGTTATGTTCAACTTCATTTAATAAAGAGTTTAGTTCATTGTTTCATTATTATTATTTTTCATTTGTTTTAGTTCATTATGCCGCATAATGCCTATTATTATTATTATTATTTTTGAAAATTTGATATTTGGATATTAGAAATTTGTGAAAAGGAATTTCAGAAATATTTACTACTTACAGTTATATTACAAGTATTATTGATATAGATTCTATGGTTCCGCTTTATGGTCTCGCTGTATGATGGTTTCGACACCTTTTGCTCTATATTTAAAACTATTTGTTTAAAACTTATTTTTTTATTTTTATAAAACACTTTTTGTATTTCTTTTAATTGCCCTTTGTACACTTTTTTTTTAATTATTTAAAAAAATTTAGTACACTTCTTATTCTTACACATTCTTACACTTTACTTTTAAGTGCCTTTTTATACACTTCTTATAATTATTTAAAAACTTTTATTACACTTCTTTTATTAAAAAAACTTTCGTACACTTTTTCTTTTTATTTTTTTTTTTTTCACTTTTACAGAAAAAAAACTTTGTGCACTTTAACATAAAAATATTTACTTAATACACTTTTGTAGATTCTTTTATAATTTTTTCAAGAACTGGGTTCTACTTTTTATTTTCCAAAAAAGCAAATTATCCTACCGACTGCGCCAGTTAATGTATACTTTCTGGGAGCCGAAAGTATTTAACTTATTTATATTTTGGTGGTTAATTTACTTATTAAATCATATGTCGTAATCGACGTAAATAAAACAATTATTTAAGTTTATTTATTTATATTTTATTATATATTTTATTTAACTTTGATTTCTTTCTTTTGTAATTTATACTTTTGTATTTTTAAACTAAAATTAAGGTAATGTCAATAATCTACGATAGAAATTGACCATTACTGAATCAAAGAAATACGTACAACGATTGAGGTACTTCTATAAAGATCCTTCGAGAAAGTATCCGTGTAAGTGATCTCTATTGATTCTTACATTTTTACAGACTGCCTAATTATATCTTTACGAACCATATATATACTAAAGTTGTACATTAACTCAAGGGCAGAACCCTGAAGTGATTCCTAGAATCAGCCTGGGACCCTACTACAAAGATCATGGTTCTGACCTATAGTTTCCAAATGTACAATTTATGATTTTTATGATAGAGTAAGATATTTGTTTTGTTTAATTACTAAACATAAAAAGGACACTTGCTATTTGAGATCTTAAGCAATTATTGAATGTAATTTATGAGAAAGTTTCTAAAGGAAAGAAAGATAAAAATAAATGTCTGTTATAGTTTTGACTTTAAGAGTTTTAAAATGTATAATTTATTAGATTGTAACATGAAACATATGTGATCGTAAACCCATGTTAACTTGCTTACCAGACGTCTGTTAACTCCTGACGATTTTTCAAAGCCCTATAATTTACAAATTAGGCTACTTATGCCAATTTCAAGGTATGGGATCCATTTTGCTGTTTATTTAATGACTCACACGCTGGAGGCCACTATTTAAATGAATCGTTCATCGCATCGTTTTGAGCCGGCTTTACGTGGATCTTAATGTGCTCTTCTCACATATCACTTGACTATGAAAGTACAATAAATTTTCATTACTTGAAAACAATATTTCCTGCTAATATAAAGGTCTCCCATCTGGCAACTCCCTCTCCCCCACCACCCTTATTTCGCCCTGTTAATCTTATCATCATTACCAGATGACTGCTGTTGATTGTACACAATTATTATTTATATAGTTGAAAGGTCGTAAGGTCGAAATGTGTTTACACGTTCAGCAACGCACGAATCCAGGATTTGGAGGGGGGGGGGGGGGGGCAAAGGTCGGAAATGGATTCTGTCCTTTACGTTACGTTGTACAAATATATTTGCTATGTATTACGAATATAATGACGTCAGATTCATTTGTAGTTGAAGTTAGATGCCCATGACAATTAGAAACCAAATTAGATGGATAGGAAATATGGTTGATTGGGTTTTCAAAGCCCTGATCTATTCTTGAACCCTATTGGTCACCTGATCTAGTGTATTTCAAATATTATATATTTGACGTAATACTATCAGTCACAATTAGTAAAATATTGCAATAAATAAATTTTGGTTTTGCAAACAAATTCGGTTTTACTGAAGACGACGCTGCGGTCCAACATTTACAGCTTAAACAAGCACCACTACAATGAACTCCAGAGATTCCGGCTCACAAAGCCCAATATTATAGCAAAAGATTTAATTTGATGAGTGCCATTTATAACAAATAACTATTTTATTCAATTCTATATAAAATACATTTTGCCGAGTAACCACATTCAATCATCCGTCAATAAATCACTAGAAGTCATTCCTTGGAGACCCATAGAGGGGTGGGGTGAGTAGAGGGATGTATTATTGTTGATCCTATTACCGCATCCATTTCTTCCCTATTTTGGACACGTGGCGTATGGTTATAAAGAAAAAGTAGCCCTTCTTAAAGTGTGATGCGCAGATTATCAATACATTTTTTGGAGCAGCTTCTATGTATAAGGATAATTTTATGACATATTTTTTTTACATCTTTGTTCTGAGAACCCTGATTTAAAATTTGACATCCCTGGACGTAAGGGCGGTGGCACTTTGGAGACACTACTGTTTCAAAACAGTTTGACTCTTTGCTTGCATATTACGCTTACGAGAAGCTTGTCTTAATACAAAATTCATAGCGTGGTATCTGCTTGTTCAGTGGTATTTATATGGTGTAAAAATTTCTTAAGACATTCGCACTTTGCTTTTTTTATCAGACCACTGACCTCAAGAAATTCTGTGGATTCATTCTAAAAACATCATGTCATTTTTTGAAAGTATATGTATTTATTACCTTTCTAATAATTTTTTAATTATTTTAGTAGCAAAAAAGTGAAAATCCATCTAAAGAACCCTATTTATATTACTCATATTAACACAGGACTGCACAAAAAGGAAAGAACTAACCCCGGCCACGTTTCACTAAGTAAATATAAGACTCACATAAACACAGACGATGATCAACTAGAAAAAAACGAAAGAAAGCAACGTTGTGTCAAAATTTTAAGTTAATCATTTGACCACTTATATATATATATATATATATATATATATATGGACAACATCAGAAGTGGGCTTGGGAACTTGGATGTATGGGACAAACTCAGGTTTATTTTAGTGGTTCCGTTTAAAGAGCGTACCTGACAAAAGACTTCCCCTGACACCCCTGTATCAGCTAAATAAATTGTGAAACATCCTAAGCACTTTGTTAAAAGTACTCAAGAAGAACGACAGTCTCCGTCCCAACGTCAAATGACAATCTTCTCTGTAATTACAAAACACTGAATAGATTGAGGACTCTTGGAATCGAGAACTAATGTGCGTAGAGTTCAATGAGTTAAATTCAGTGAGTGACGAGCATTAAGTCCCCTACAAGTTTTTAGTAGCGAACCTCACAATGAGGATGAGGTATGTGCGATGTGCCATCGTAACCAGCAAGCCGTCTGTCATTCGGTGAGGTTCATATAAATCATGGTCAACCCAGGCTGTCCACCCACCCCCAGCCTCACCCTCACCCTACCCGTACATCCCTCCCGTCATAGAAATGTTTCTGTATGACTTACGAATACCGTACTCGTTTTCTCTTCATTACAAGTCGACTGAAAGTAATGGCGGAGTAAAAGCGGAGTTATTTGTAGAATGTAATTTATTATTTCATAAATCATTTAAGGTTTCAACTGCAAGTTCTATTATCGTTAAGTTTAAAACACTTTTTATTGATAGTAAAGTTCTTGTTACAGTTACAGGTTATAAAGAAATGTCAAGATAAAATAAAATCATGAAAGCATAACACATTTGATATGATTTTATTAACTAAAAAGAGCTTAGAACAAGGATTCCTTTACGGCGCTACTTTTATTTTAAATTCCATTCCATTACCAAACCTTAAACATTTAAATTCTTTACTTCCGTGCCAATTTTCCTGGCTTCATTTCGTTTCCTTCTTCTTAATTTCGCCAATCATCTTGTTCCTATTCTCTTCCTCTGCTCAACAGGTCTTCTAGGCTACCCTGCTTTCAACGCTCTCTCTCTACACCTACTATGTGGTTCAACCTTTCCTCCTCCTCCCCACATATCCTATATACTATATCTTTATCATCTCTCCAATACTTGCTTCCTCTGTTGCAATCATTTTAGTTTCTGTACTCTTTTGTTTATCTAGCAACTCCTCCTATTCCTCAACTGAGAAAATATGAGCAACTAGCCCTGAAAATGGTTGGCGCTGAAACGTTATGCCTATACTCTGTCGTTTGGGCAAGTGAAATATTTCAAACAAGTGGCGGTGGTGTGCGCAGAAGGGTATGGATAGTAAGTCTGAATGGAGCCATCATCAATGCAGGTTTGGTGGTACTAGCAAATGCCAGATCTGTGTGTATTTTACATTGTACTTCGATTACTTCATCTTTTTTAACCTATTCTCTGTTGCACTTATATGTCCTTTTCCCTTATTATCTCCTGTATCTATGGTGTCACCTTCCTTTATAATAAATCCGTTTGATATTGAATGTTCGTGTAATTATTTATTTATACAAACGTTTCCATTACATGCGCTACGATCGTGCTGTTCACATACATGAAATATTAATTAATTTAACTTTTAATTACAATGTTTGATTCAATGAAGTTATTATTGAATTTAAAATACAAACATTTAATAATAAATAATATGAGTAAATATTATTTAAATGAAACGATACCACTTATAATTAAAATACTTTAATAACCATTAAAAAATAAATCAAATTAATTTTTGTTTGTTAATGTTATTAATTTAATTTGTAACATTATGTACGGAATAATACCCGGAACCTTACTAGGATCCTATATTATAATGTTCCAAGTGTATGTTTCTATTCTTATATTCTTTCATTCTTATATAGTGTATGTAGTGAACTTTATAGTGTAGGTAGTGAATTTTGTATGGTAGCTCGAAAACGACTCTATCCATGTATTTGAAAATTGCCTATTTATTTCGTAGAGAAAAGAATTCTAAGACTTCTGGCGTTCCCGGATTTTTTCTTGAATTTCCTGGAAACCCGTAATTTTGGAAAAACTGGAAAAAAGTGGGTTTTTTTTTGCTGTATAACTTTTTATTTATAAAAGATAGAAAGGTGAAATTTTGCATGTGTATTACGCTATTAAGTGTGAACATATTTCAAAATTTAAAAAAAGGGGCGCCGAGAAAATTATTGGCCCGGTAGGAAGCTTTGGAGAAAGCTAAAATTTTGGATTATGTAATAATTAAATATCATATTAAAAAAAAGAAATTCGAAATTCAAAAATTTTATTTGGGGGCACGGGGGCGGTTTTTTTCAGAGAGTAAAAATTGTGTTAAAAAGTTAAAATTTTGTATATGGGCTAACTTTGGTACTTAATTTATGAATCGAAAAAAAAATCCCAAATTTTGAAAAAAAGTTGGTTAAATTTCGAATAAATGTTTTATATTTTGTTAAAAAAAATATATTTTTTTAGTCAGTTTATATGAAAAATTATTATTATATGTAAAAATTAATATAGAACAAGTTAAAAATTACAACTTAAAAAATGGATTTAAAATTTGAAATGAAATTCAATTTACATACAAAAGACAGTCGTCGCTTGCGACGGGGGTAAACTCTAGTTGTAATTTTATTACCAACTCCAATAAATGAATCAATAATCAAACAGATATATTGTAAACATCACGTTAAGCATATGAAAACCAACCCTTAACGTGTACGAACAAAAAGAAATCAGATTATATGTAAAATTATAATATTTTGTAAAATGTATGGTGGTGGCTATGACAGTCTATGTCAAAGCATAATAAAACAAAAAGAGAAACAAAAATATGTCTACAATAAATCTCTTAAACCAGCAACGATATCGGATTTATTTAAAAATTTAGAAGGTGGGTTTAAAATACTACATATCGCAAAGTTCAGCTGCTCTGTTCCCATGAGAATATTCTTTCTTGAGATAAATTCAACCCTAACACCAAAAGGTATTTTACAATTTAGTTAAATGGATAAAGGAACTGACCTTTATAGATTACACGCTTACAGAATGGGGTTTTAAGGGAACCGGAAGGCGAGGTGAGGGGGGGGGGGAGCTGCGGTTGAGTTTATTTAGTGGTAATGTAAGCAAAGTAATTCTAATGTTATTTATTTTACAGATGTTAAACACATTTCAATTGGATGGTTTCCTTAATTAAATTACCGTATGTTTAGAGAGTTGATCTCTATGTTGATCTCAGATGTGCAAGTTGTAACGCCTCGCAATGATATGGAAAATCTTACTAATTTCTTTTATGTCTAGAATGTAAGGCGATTTCAACATCAAGATCATATTCGCCTTCAATTATTTTATTTTAATTAAATTTTATTCAATAAGTTTATATCAGTCAGATTGTCTCCAAGCATGTTCTTTAGTTCACCAATGATGCTTTGTTTAGGTCTTAGTAATTTAAAATATGATGAAGTAAGAGATAACTGAATAATTTAACATAGATTGGATTTGTTCGAGACAGCATTTTTCAGTATTAGGTCCTCAGCACACGACGCGGCTGGTTGCAAACCTTAGCCTCGAAATTGCCCGAACCGAATGTGATTAAAACTGTGTTGTTAGTAAAAGAACGAAAGTGTATACGAGTGAGATAAAACACACAGCAAGAACGTAACTAATCTGGTTTTGAGCATATATTCAGCGACTAGACTTCTCGGTCGCAGAGCGTTGTTGATTTCATCAACAGAGATGTTTACGAATACTATTGAAAAATATTTAAATACATAAATACAATCAAATATAACACAATTGAATCCCCTGTTTTGCTATTGTTCAAAATTCTATAGAGTCACGATACACGGCTCGTGCTCGTTTTGTTGAAAACTTCGTTTCTCGTTTTGTTTGCAATCAGTCGACTCGTATGCCTTTCCTCGTGTTTTATCTCGTTATGATCTCTTACTAACAACATAGCTGTAATCACATTCGCTTCGGCCAGATTCGGGATAAGGTTTGCAACCAGTCGCGTCGTGTGCGAAGGGCCTTAAATGAACATATTACTGCGACTATTTCTCTTCAAGTTTTTTCTGCATTGAAAAGGAATGTACGCAACGTAAATGAAACTAACGAAAAACGATCATAATATATTTCGTTCAGTGAAGCAGGGTGAATGGAATAGGCATAACTCAAATCCCAGGCGGACAGACTGTTCACCGACTGACAGGGTAACAGGGCAGGGTTGCTAATCTTCGTGATAATTTATCATGGTCTGTCCGGTATTTAATGAAAGCATCAGGCTCGGCTCCGACTCCAGCTCCGACCTATTATAAAACTGGTGTTGATATTCTTCACGTTATTTTTTGTATATATTTTTTTTACGATTTGCTGCCAAAAAACGAGAAGTCGTCAATTATTAAATAGGGAAAAGAATTAGAGAAAGAAATAAGGAAAGAAAGAAACCCTAAAGTATCGCGCGTCAGTTGCCAAACTTATATTAAGGATGTTATTAATTATTATACTCGTACCTACCCAATTATACACTTAGAAGGATGATATTAAGCGTGACTTTTGTTCAATTGTAACCTAAGGGGGGAGGGGGTTGAGGCAGTGGTTAAGGTCAAGACTATAAAAAAGAAGTATATTTTCGATAATGTTTTTTGACGACACAGTTAATATATAATTATTTCTATAATAACTACGTGATAAAATGATATTTGAAGAGTACTTTGTGAAATTTTCATAAATAAATATCAAGAAATGAGGCATTGACAGCGAATTTCCGCAGACGTCACAAAAAAAAGTAAGATTGCGTGCCACTCATAACTCATCACTGGATTTTCTGAAATCGAAAAACCACAATGATTTCATTAGTTGATAAGATTCTGCAGGTAAAGCTGTCGAGTTTTTCTTTATTTATGGATTTTTAAATTTTTTACAGCACTTAAAAGTCAAAATACCGACTTTTCATGAAAAATATGAGAAACTTTGTTATTTTAAAATACGTTAAACTTAAAAAGTAAAAAAAAAACTCGACAGCGTTACCTCTCCACTTATGTAAAGAAACAGTGTGCAAAATTTTAAAAGAATAAGTCCAGTAGATTTTGAGCTAGAGAGGGCACCGACTCTGAAAAAGCTAAGTGTGAGAAACCGCATTTAAAAGTTTCAAAGTAACACGAAAGCAGACCAGACTAGACGTAGACTTAAAACTCTATATCTCCGACAGATTTACTCCAATTGACTTCAAATTTGTACACAATAAACTTAATATGTTGTACAATAATATAAAAAAGAAATTAAAAAAAAAAAAGTTGAAACCTTACCCCCCACCCCCCTTAATACACATATTACAACAAATGCCTACTTCTCCCAATGTTTTAATATTATTTAAAAGATGAATATAGTCCTTAAAGAAATTAATTGTGAGCAATTGTCAAAACACAATATAAATTAAATTCCTTGTGTTGGTAAACCGCTTATGAATTAATTAAGTAATTAAAATCAGTCTTATTTAAATTAGAATAAAGTTCTGTACAACGAAAGTTTAAGTCAAAACAAAACAAAGTGAGATTATTCGCAACAATAATTCTAGAGTAAACAATTTATAAGTTTCGTAGAAAATTAGATATTATTAAAATTAATGTTTTATGGCTAAATAATTAATATTCTTTAAGAAAAAAATACTCGTACATGAAAAAGTTTTGTTATTGTTCCGAAGTGTTTATTACAAAGTTAGAAAAACGATCAATCAATCAATCGGTTCGTTCTATTATAATTTGACAAGCGGAACAAGTCCATTAGTAAAGCATTCAACGAGCTGGAGGTTATTTGAAGGTCATTTATTCTTGTACTTTACGTTAATTGTATATATTCATCGATATACGATATATAGAGCGGATACATACCATCATTAGACATCGATTAATCGAAGCAATTGTGATTGAATACGGTTGATTTCGACAGAGCAATTGAGGTTAGATACAATTAATTTTGCGTGGTAACTTTACTTTAACATTAAAAAAAAAATGATAAGTTAAAATACCCGGCTCGGTGAAGACTTCATCAGGGGATAATTAGTATCTTTCATTAACTAATAAACTTCTACTAGAAAAAAACATGGTAAAATTCACTGGTCGACAATCTGGTTCGAGTAGAAAACAATTCAGAAGTGGGATATAAAAAGTATGAATTAAATAAAAAGTTTTATGGTATTATAAATAAGGAAGGTTCATTGAAATAATAAAAATATTTAATTAGTGAAACCGAAAAGCTTATTAATGAGCTGCGGGCTGCTACTAAATGCCAAAGGGCACGTGCTTACCCTTCAAAATAATAATTATTAAATAATAAGTTGTTTTGATGCTTAGATTATGCGGAATTAATTTCTGTAATAAAAATCTGGTTTGAGACAAACACTTCAAAATTTTTTAATTTACGGATACGAATAACAAAATATAAAATATTTTGGAAAGTAGGTTATCTGAATGATATACCAGATAACTTGTGGTTAAGCTGATCACATTTCAACACTTTGTTTCTGACAAGTTCAAACTAGTATTTTCTTCATATTTCATACAAGAAAACAATTTTTCATATTCTCTCTGGATCATCTTTAGATCCTACAAATTTTCCGTTGTTTTTTCAGATAAGTGTCTACCGATAGAGCGTAGTGGGATTCAGGGGTTGTCAGGATACAGGACATTTGACAAAATACGTTAAGTTCCTGCTGAGAAGTAAGAAATGATTTTATATTTTTACTGTTTCCGCGAGACGTCAGAAAACCAGAGATGTAGTAAACAAAGTCTTGAGTAATTAAATTTAAATTACAATTATGAAGTCTAAATTGAAACTGATGAAATTATTGTTCTAAAGGAAAAATAACCTCCACAATTAAAAGATTTTATGGGTACAGTTCATGGAAGAGAAAATAGATATACAGTTAAACATAAAATGTAGAGAATATGGAATGACTTACATTGTAAGATAGACAGAATGTTGCACAAAATTGTTTGAGAACGAGAAATCCCATGTGTTGTGTCACAATACATACATACCACGTACCGATATCGAACTTGTGTACCATAGGGTGTATTAGAGTTGTTTTGCACCAACATAATTCATCATAAGAGCAACTTTTACTTTAATTTTTATCGATACACCACTGTTATGAAAGAGACTATTGCATTATCTTTCAGTTTGAGATGGCTGATTGCATTTACAAGGCTCGGATAGGTTTAGCATTGTAGCATGTGTTTGCTTGGTTAAAATTCGATATACGGCTGCAGTGTGAGAACTACGAAACGCCTGTATTCGGACGGTTTTGACGCTTAAGTAATCTAGAACAGTGAATCGTAGATTTATATTTTTTTGTTTGTAACTAAGTCGTTGATTCATTGATAGAAAAATGTTTATTAAACTACACCATTTCCTCACAAAACATACTACTTCATGATTTAACGAACCCCTATAAATATCATTTGAAGTTATAACCACCCCCTCTTCCCCTACCCCACCTACTATATCCACCCAATGGGTTTGCGTCTGTGATGTATTACTGAAAGGGTAACCGAGTGAAACCGAAAAACATAAGGAAAATATAATAAGTTCTCGTAATATACGAGTATATGTGTTTCATAAAATATAGGACTAAAAAATGTAATATCCTGTTACATAACTCTCTATACTCGTATATCATGTATTGGCAGCAGAACTGTATCAAAACGCATGACGTAATACGTACATAATGTCAAATCAAATTCACAATACTCGTATATGATTCATAAAATAAGGTACGGATAATATTGTGTTAATAGCTTGTCCTGTTAGCTACAAAGTATTGGAAATGTTATTGCAGGAGTTATTTAGATATATACAGAGTACCAGTTGTTGTCGGGAATTCCCGGGAAAATATTTTATTTTTATTAGTCAGTGGTCAAGCTTTCTAAGTGCCCTGGGAGAGTTCTGAGGTCCATTTTATAGGTCCCACGACGAATTAAATAACATCCAGTCACGAATAAGTTCCCATTTTGTATCCGACCCGAACCCACCGCCTTTAACCCGGATCCGGAAGCAAATACCAAACAAAATTATGACACAGCTCCTCACAAAGAGTTCATTCTAGTCTGTAAAACATTTAGTTCTTCATCGAATAAGATTAGTATTTTAGAAATTTATTGAACGAGCTTTGTTAGAGCTTTGTTAAACTGTTCACAAATGCCGGAGTTTGGAACTTAGAGAAGCTTTATGACGTACTATTCACAGTAAAACCAACTTCGACGGATAAGGAACGAACAATAAGTCTCTTAATGCTTTGGTGTTAATAAATATCACTAATTAAAGTTGATAAAACAAAATAGGTTGTCAAAATATTATGTAATAACTTAAAAAATAAAGGAATTGTGATAAATACTTGATAATTTAGCTGTTTTTATATTTTCGGACCGGAATTCAGCGGATACTGAAACCCTAATCATATGTGCCCACTTCGTAATCCGGACACTGCGCTGTTGTAAATATGACTATGACCATATGATACTTAAAACACAGTTAAAAACTATACACCTAGAACGACAGTTTCCACACAGTAAATACAAAAATAGAAATCGTTACAAATTTAAAATATTAATTAGATTTGAAGACCAAGCAATCTCTTGATAAAAGTAATTAAAGAATCAATAGTGTTGGTACTTACATCCAGTAGATACATTAAAGACGCCCTCCTGGAGACATCCCTGCGACACATTTCAGATAGAACAGCCCCTAGCGTGTCCGACAGATCAGAAGCTGCGACCGTTCGTTTTAGGGTCATCCCCAGGGAGAAAATCCACATCTTAAATAAAAATTTATGGTTGTTATTTTTAACAGAAAAAGAAAAAGCAAATGTTTTAATAGGGAAAAAGGTTTTTTTATTATATTCAGCTGTGAATATCAAAAGGGTTTCAATTTTTAAAGATAATATTTCCGTTCCGTTTTTGGATCGTTTTAAATATTCTTGAAGATGTTTGATCTGCAGGTTTAAGTCACAAGAGAATTTAATTTTAAACGTTTGATGTTATGTTAGTACATATCGATCGTCCAGTTCATTAGTGGGACATCATCGAAACGTTTTGAAATCTGGCTACGACTATAAGACTAGGCTTTTGGAAGAGCATATATATATATATATATATATATATATATATATATATATATATATATATATATATATATATATATATATATATATAAAGTGTGAATAGCCTATGTTTCCTATAGATTAAAAGTGTGTCCAAAATGTGTACGAGAGAGAAAGGTATATGTTCCCTATGCGCATGCGTCGAAAGTGACAGCTGTCTAGATATAATAAATATTATTAATCTATTAAGATATAATAAATATTAAATATGTAAAGAAATTATATTTCCTTAGTTGGTACAAAGCTCGTCTATCGGTAAAACAGTGTCCGTTAAGTGAAAACATATACTCATAACACAGTTATATTTATATTTATATATAGTTTATCTATACTTATACATATCTACATTATTCTACATCAATATAATGTCAAATTTTACAATTGTCCCGTATTATATCTAGACAGCTCTGACTTGACAACTGTCACTTTCGACGCATGCGAATAGAGAACAAATAGGAACATATACCCTTCTCTTTCGCACACATTTTGAAAACACTTTCAGATCCAATATTCTCTCTCCATATATACATATGCTCTAATGTTCGAACCCGCCCTAAAACCTCAGGATCACAGCTACAGATTACAAAACAAAACACTAGCAATGTTAATAAATAAGCATTGTCCTATGCTGATACCTAGTTTTGACGTACGAGTATAATTATGTATGTTAATACATCGTTAAACAAATCCATGGGTAACCCCTTCAACTTGGGGTGAGGTGGGGTGATGTGGAGGCTTTGTATGTTTGCGTTTACAATTATGGGAATTTGAATCAGATAACATAACCTAAAATTCAAGTACTTTGTGTATTGTGTGGGGCAATACACGAATAAAATACGTCAGTGAGTGACGAGTGATGAGTACTGTAGCTGATTTTAATTGATGCATTCGTTATAATTATTGTTTGTGTGTGTGTTTGTGTATGTGAAAATCAATTTTATATTGAGGTAGCCAGTTTAACAAAATAACAGCTTGTTATAAGATATTTTCGGAAAAATATGAAAGCTGTACGTAATGCTTTGAAATATGGAACAAATTGGTAAAGGTTCGCATCATTAACATTGGATTTATCAAATTTGGAGAAGCGAGAGGAAGTACGGTTTTCGTAGTTCACAATGGTTTGTAGTATAAATGTATTATCATCGACATATTGCTAAGCCCATCTCATTGGTGTCTCCGGCCCATAGTGAATATGTTATTTCATGTTTGATATCAGTTCATTTTCGTTGTAGCTTTCATGTTTCGCTATTTTAAAGTTGCATTATATTTAGCAGCTGTATAGAGAAGTGTACCGCCGGGCGGAGTATGGTGGGGGTGCGGTTCCCTTCTATATACACCTGCAAAATATAATTAAGATACGCTGGAAGATAATTGTGACTTGTTATAACTGACCGCAACAGACAGTGTTTTTCTTTTAAATTTTAAAATACAATAGATTGTTTCTTATTTATATTTCGTCTAAATGCAACTAATTGCATTTCAGCCAGACTTGAAATCACAAAGTATGTCCAAATACTAACAAACATAGTATTTCTGCCATCACATTGCTTCCATACCGCAATTTCCAGGTCTGGTGTATAATTATAACCGCCACAAAGCATTTTTCCTTCGCAAAGCATCCAACAATGCAACAAGTGTATAAAATATACGTAATGTACAAAAAACAATCTTTTAGCAAAGGGTAAATTTGCAGCCCGTTGTTGGCGTGATCACTTATGGGACACAAGAGCTCTTCATGATCTTCCCAGACAAGTTCGACGAACTTTCAAGCATCCAAACGACGTAGTTTCACAATATTTGTATAAAGAAATACACAAAAAGCATAAAAATGATTAAAAGTAGAACGAGAAAGAACATATACACTAATGAGATTTTTTTCTCTGCGTAGCTAAATATTCTACGAAGTTTTTAATTTGAATTTTCTAAATCATAACGATTTTATCTGAAAGGATTGTGTAAGTGAATTACATTTAGAATGGTATAATGTTTTCGGTGGATAAGTCAAACATTCATTTATAGATTGATATTTAATTGAAAATGTATTACCCAATAAATGTTTCGTTATTGGTTTAGAAAACATGAACACAAATTCAAACACAAACAACTTTTCTATGGCTTTTCACGTAGCTCATAAGTTTTCCGTTAAGCGAACAAAAGATGCTTTGAAAAGAAAATTTATTCCAAACACCATTCGCAACCAGCAATGGTAAATAGTAATACAAATAATATTGCGATAAAATTGTGCTTTGAAATTTCAACAATGGATTGTAAAATTGTGTAGCAACAGACGGCCAATATTTTTCGTTAGTTGGTTTTATATGTTTAAAGCTAATGCTGTAATTATATAGTTAGACATTATGGGAAATGGAAATAAATGAAATCTTTGCATTGCGATTTTGATGGTGATAAGGGGACACTGACCTTTACACAATATTATTAGAATGTCTTGTTACTTACCTTCTCTGAGTCGGTATCACAATATAGTTTATTGGGATCATACTCTGGTGCAAGGAAGGGCAGCACGTTCTGTGGCAAGGGTCGTGATTGCTGAAGATTAACCCCCAATGTAACACGCCCCCGCATTGTAACTTGCAATGATCCCGGCGATACCAAAGGAACGATACGACCTGTTCGACCTCCATCTGCAATAAATAATATATAATTAATCCCAATGTTTCCATAAAAATAATATAGATACTTTCTTACAAAGAATTCAATACTTTATTTGATAACAAACAAGAAGATATTGAAAGTAGATTTATTCAAAATGTGTTGTCTTTTGATCATAAATCAAAAGGAGAATTATTTACAAATCCATAGATTATTCTGTCCATGATATAAGGAAAGTAATCTGCCAAATCCATATTAACTAGTAGAGAACGTGAACGTGAGTCCACAACGCGCACGAACACGTACTGTCATGTACTACGACCTTTGGAAATAAGTTATAATCTTCAGTAAGCTGAATAAGCTACAAGTGAAATGAAATAAGTTTTAGTCATGAAAAGTTTAGGTCAGACAAAAGCAGAAAGCTCATGAAATATGCCATGTGATACATTAAATATGAGAGAATATACAAAGCACTGTTATATATCATTACAGACTTAACACACAATTACATAAATATTATATTATTGTTACATGAAAACAGAGGCGGAGTAGTAAATGTAATTGAATACGAAGTCAGACCTTAAAAAAGATTATTTATTTTTCAGAAAGTATATCGATTATAAATGCTTGAAGACAAACTGCTGTGTCTTCGGGTTCGATTGCTTTATTTTTCTAGTTTTGGTTATTATCAAATTTATTATTTAATATTTTAATAATAAATTAAAAAATCGACTCCAGAAATCATATAGGAATTACTGAAAGGAAATAACTATTTTTGCACTGAATCAAATACGATCTTCATTATTCCACTTTAATTGGATATTAACTTAAAACCAATAAAGTTGCGCTAGTAATTTGCGCTCTATTTACTGTACAATTAAACATTCAACCATCAAAATTGAAAATACGTGAAACATTTGCAGTCAGCAATGCAACTAACTAAAAGCTAAACTCCTCGTGTAACCGAAATGTAATTTCCTCCAGCAGATGCTTAAGCGAACATGAAATCCAATGATAAAACCACAGACCGACCTCGCAACCCCATCACCACCCGACGGCAGCTGTAGTAACAGTGTTAGAGGCGCGAGAAATAGGCAGTTTATTACGTTTTCAAAAAATATCCGAAAATAAATCATACATTTTAAGTCAGTAATATAATTTATACGAGCTTGGATGAAATATTGAATATGTGAGACATATCTCTAAATCAAGCCGGTTTTTATGTACGAAAAAATGTTTTAAATGGAGTCTGTAACTCATAGCTACAAGGGTAGTTTGATAGTTCAATGACTTTTTGAATTTCCCGCGCAGTTCCCTTCACTGCCATCTATTAATGCACTAACCTTCCCACAAAACAGTGGCAGAAATTTAAAATTTCGGTTACAAATATGGTGTAAAATAGTATACACGCTATGGAGCAAAGTAAGATATTCCAGTCCGCGTGTTTGCCACCCTCGCTTTTGGCTAGAGAGCCAAATTTACACGCACGTTAATATGTCCTACTTTCTTCCCTCGGTGTGTAATATACTATTAATGTTTTATGTACAATAAAGTGTTTTACATACATATGTGCATAAACCTTTTGATTTACTTTGTTTTATTGCTTAATTCCCATAATATTAATCCAAGTATACGTTCCTAAACTCTTCACCTATAGAACTTAGGCGATCACTAAAGATCACAACTGCAGCGGTCTGAACTGTAGCTATCCCACTTCTGACACCAAATGTTACAATTTTCAATGGGCACGACGACGACGAGCTTCTAACACCAAAGGATACAAACTTGTAAGGGCGTGAAAGGGGGATGAAGGGAGTCTGGCTCTGGAACCTTCTATGACGCTAGAGGTACAAATTTGTATGTGCGAGCAAGGATTAAGGGAAGGGAGATTAGGATTCTCGAACCTAATTTTTGTGTGCTCAGACGCCCGCAATTTCGTAACAATATATTTATATTTTTACCTAGCTACGCCACTGGATAGATGACGCGATTGCGATTGAATGTGTAGTCACATATTTAGTTCGTAGTCATAAATTGGGCTACGAACTACTACTCCATCCAGCATATTCTCCAAATGTAGCTCCCTGCTACTATTTCCGCTTTCCAAATCTGTAGAAATGGTCGGGCGGTAAGAGATTTGGGTCTAACAAAGAGACTGTGTGGATAAATATAGCGTATACCAAATTTTGGGACAGTAATTATTATTGTCCAGTCTTGTACGCCATCCAAGTTGTATTTAGGATACATGAATTCAGCTATTTGTCTAGAACTATTCATCAAACTCATGACTAGATAGTTTATTGATGAACCAACATAATACCTCAACATTCTCCAGCAGAACTGATACAAAACCACTATCTGACACAAATTTGTGATTACCTCATAGAACAATGTTTATGTGTGTGAGTCGTTAGACCATTTATTATGTTAAAATAGTAAATTCCAAAGGTTGAACAAGCTAACTACCCAGCATCACCACAAAAGAACAATAGGGAACTGGCTACAGAGAACAAACATTCCAGTAGACATACTTTCAAAGTATCATAGTTCATAAACACACCGTCCCTATATATATCCTACGCGTTAACATATTTTCATATATAAATACAACGGCTTACATCAGCTTAGCTCTTGGGAATGTTTGTTAGCTGATTCAAGTTTTTCTTTACCTTCAATATCTACAAGAACGCGGTGTCACAGAAGGTTTCTCTCTACCTATATTTTATAGGTTATCTCATCCTTATACAACCATATACACTAGTGAATAGAAGCTAGAGATGGTAAACCTATGACAAGCGCGCTTAGTACTTTTTTCAAATACATTGTTGTATGTACGCCTAGAAATTACTAAGTTGTACAGTGAATAGAATGCTAGAAAACAGCTACTTTGTTCAACATAGATTATAAATGCGTAAAATTTATAGGTTAGCTTATTTGGAAAATGTCTCTGTACTAAACAGAAGATCTGCGGTCGAATCTAATTTCTGATAGATATTTTAACACTGCAATAATTGTGGATATGGCTCATAAAAAAAACATTCTTGAATCTCGCATTAAATGTAACATAATAATTGTGTATATTTTGTAGATTTGTTTGATTTATAATTTTGTTTATTATTTGATGAGTTATTTTATTGCTCGCCATGGCATTAATTTATTCTATTTCTGGGAATAGAACCAAGAAAAGCTCAGTATTACATACTCTACGACCTAACTACTACAAACCACATTGCAAACTTTTTTTACTTGATTTCTATAGATTATTACAATCTGTCCTCCCGAGTCTAAATTTTGATCCTATTGACAACCTAAAAGAACCCGTTTCTGGGATATTTTACATAGGATTTTTGCTCCTGCTTTGACCCTACAATGTGGCAGTTATCGGACAAATTACCATGTTTAGGGTCAAATGAGGGTGACATTCAAAACCCCATAGAAACTTAGCCATATATATAATATATATATATATTTGGAATTTCATATATATTTCTAAACAGCTGTTTAGAGGACATTTAGTAATAGGTATGTAAAAATAATAAAGTGTCTTGCGCGGGATGTGCCCATCGACTCATCCCTCAATTTCAATAGATCCTAGATTCTGTTTAGTTGGCTAATAGGTCCTGAGGTACTTTTTTTTTCAGTCTTAATAAATTGTCGAAATTATTTGACATTAGACAGCTGGCCAAATGTTTGAATGTTCAAGTATTCTCTCTTTGTATGCTTCGATTCTAAGCACTATTTTTTCATTATCTGTGGGTATATTCAGATGTCGATGTATTATGTTGTTAGGTACAAACCATGGTGCATTCAAACTTAGAATAAAGTTAATTTTCTAGTAATTTGGTGGTGAAACGCAATAAAGGTAAGGGAAAATCATATTTTAATTTATTAAAAGTGTTATATACTCGTAAATACAACAGTTTCAAATATTTTTATTTAGTTTATAACAATGCAATCAGGCTGAAAGTCTGCAAATGCCTAATAATTTTTTTAAAAAGTAGCTTAACTTAAAAGATCAAGAAAAGGTTTCCTATCTCTAGCTATCGCATACCACACTCAAGGGATGATACAATATAGGGTTGTTAAAAGTATCATACGTTAGAACAGGTAGGGGTCTATAGTGTTACATAACGTTAATATTGTTAACAGAATTGTTATTTTCCCTCGAAAATCAAACTTTAACCAGGATATTCTAAAAAAAAGTTTCGATCTGTATCTGTATAAAGTACCTACCAAATGGAGCGGTAAATTGATATAAACATTAAAGTACATAGGAGTATATAGTCGTGCACCAGTCCCACCAGTAAATATTAACTATACATGTGTTTGTCTGTCTATGTGTGTGTGTGTGTATGAGAGTTTTATAGGTACCATAAGGGGATGAAACTTCCGTTGTATGGTTATTTTATTTCAAAACTATTGCTGTATAATGTAATGGCTTTATCTCTTTTGGTATAAATAAATAACGTGCAGAAAGAGGAGAATAGATAAACTTTTATATTGCAAAAAATATATACAGGGTGTTGGATACAAAAATTGACATCTTGAAAAGGATTATTGAAGAGTGTATGCAAATTATTATTACAGTTTTATCTGAAAAATAAATACAAAGAAAACAAATATTTCGAAGTTAGTTCTTGATGAATTTTCTTCATCCTTTCATCGTAAAATTTAGAACATTATACCAATATGGATGTTAGTTTACATTCAAGTGAAGCAAAACCAAGTAAAATTTAATCTACAAGAGAATGAAGAACCTAGTGGCATGTACTAAATAAATAAATACATATATAATAATAATAATAATCACTTAAGCAGACTGATGCGCTTACTTGCACAAATTGTCTTACTAGTTACTTTACTTAATAAATATTTTGAATGGCTTCTTAGCACCGCAGTCTTCCACTTATTCTACCTTAAATGTCAACACTACTAACCAATTCCTACTCCCATAACTTATTCTCCAGTGATTTCATTTCTTTCCAAACTCCATTAAATTATTATAATTTTAGGTGTAGTGAAATATAACAAATATATTTTTTTATATTTATTTACTTATTTGCCTTGACTTTCTTTCGTCATAGCCACCATCAAACATTTTTTATACATCTTTTATAATTTATAATTCAATTTTACAAATTTCTAAATATTTCAATAATTCACTAATTAATTTTGAATCACTTAACAAAAATTTAGTATTAACAGGAAGAGTTTTAATCACATTTAATATATCACTATTGAATTTTGATCTTTCTAAACTATAATTTATGCATTCAAATATAATATGATCCAAAGTTCCTTCTTCACCACATTGACATCTATCGTCAGATATAACAAATAATTATAAAAAAAATAATAAACGAAACAAATTAATTAAAATATAAGCGAATAACAGATTGAACACATGCACAAAAAGTAACGCTTGATGGCATAAAAAAAAACATGTGAATGGAAAATGGCATTACTGATAAATCATTGCTTCCATCAATGCATTTTGTAAGCGGATTTATTTCGCTGACGTTTCAATTTTAGATGGCGAACAATGTGCATTAATTAAACGAAATGAATTATAGAAAAAAAATGAATTCATTAAATAATTGATGAAATTAAAAGAACATTTATAAAACATATTTATTATGGATGATTTTATTTAACAATGCTTTTATCTGCAGTTGAAATACGAGTATTTTATATAAACTATATGGTGTAGAATTATTTTGGTAATTATTAGGAAATATATATTGAACGAAACACAAGTTTTTCGGTGATCACTTTTCCTCCGAACTAATAATCTGTCAATATTAAAATCTTACTATTTAAATCAAACTAAACGCAGTGAGTTTTCGCATGATAGTGTTTAATTAAAAGATTCCAAAAAATATTGACTTTTTAAAACAATGGCCGCAGGTCAAAGAAAAAATTACGATTTTATGACATTACTCAATTAGTTCATAGGATGACATATAGATGGCGCTACTATTGACAAATTCATATGATTATTAGATAGTACTAACCTTCAAACGATACATTTCAACATTTCATGACATTCCGATCAATAGTTTACAACTTACAGTAGTTTTAGTAACGCTACTTTTGTAAAATTCCAAATTTCGTGTAATGATTCTAAGACATTTTGAAAGAAACTTCATTGAGGTAAACAACCCTTTAAATAAACAAAATATGTTGTATATATGTAAAGAAATTATATTTCTTTAGTTGGTAACACTGACCAAAGATATTACAACTGCATTCTGGTCAGATGAGCTAACATTGTAGTGTGTACCAACGGACAACGCAGTTTATATAAAATTAGATAAAAAGGAATTGACAATATAAATAATAAACTTTAAATGTCGTTTCTTTGATTTTAGGTATGATAGTAAGACTTAGGTTAAACAGCGTAATTATTATAATGTGTATGTAAATTACTAAAATAAAAGTCTTTGATTTCAGAGCAACACATAAGTTTGATTAAGCATGTACAATTCCTAAAATATCTTATAGGTATACGAGTACATATATAAAAATACCGAACAAAAGAAAAAACGGAAATTACCATATAGCCGTTTTAAATTAACGTTAAATATAAAACGGTAAATGTCGTTGTTACGAATATGACTGCTGTTGCATATACCCGAACCCGAACAAATATTGAAAGGAATTTACGAATGCAGTGTGCAAATAACTGGTCATACTGGCATACGAATTGGAATACATCAACACGAATCTGCAGACAATTCGACGTCGCTATCTACATGAGTGTAATATCGTATTTACATTGCCCACCGAGGCTCAAAACATGGCTCATCATAGAATAGCATAGGGTTAAGGAACCTATAGCACGCGTCCTAACGCGTAGTTGGTATGCTAAAACTACGCTGCTTTCATATCATTAAGGCCGTCCCCACACGGGCTGACTGATTTCCAACGAAAACGAAAAACGAGCCATGTCGAGCCGTGTTTCGTGAATCTATAGAATTTTTAACAATAGCATAATAGTGATTTTATTGTGTCGTAATATGAGGTATTTGTACGTCAGAGAAGTTAGCAGTCCCAGATGTTAGCAGTCTGGATGTTGGCAGTCCCGATGTTGGCCGTCCGATGTTGGCGGTCTAAGGCAATATTAATAATCGGAATTATAGCTGTCAAATGAAAACTAAACAAGTTTATATTAAAATTATTACAAATACAGAATGGAATAAGAGTAAATAACCATAAGTTGCCATATATTAGTATATATATATATATAACTATTTTGAAGATAGGAGTCATTAAAGTTAGTGTAATATTTATATATATATAGGTAATTGCGACTATCAAACACCTCGAAAAAAACATATATTACACTACAGCCCAATGACACAATTTGGCATGTGCATTAAGTATAGATTGTAGATTAATAATTTACTGTCAAATGTTGTAGTCCACCCATTGGATTCGGAGCTACGAGTCTTTGAACTTAATGTTTTATTCATATAAATACAGGTAGTTGCGACTATCAAACACCTCAAAAAAAACATATATTACACTAGAGCTGAATGACACAATTTAGCATGTGCATTAAGTATAGTATGTAGATTAATAATTTACTGTCAAATGTTGTAGTCCACCCATAGGATTCGGAGCTACGAGTCTTTGAAGCTAATGTTTTATTCAAATATATAAAAGTAGATGCGACTATCAAACACCTCGAAAAAAATGTATATTACACTACAGCTGAATGACACAATTTAGCATGTGCATTAAGTATAGATTGTAGATTAATAATTTACTGTCAAATATTGTAGTCCACCCATTGGATTCGGAGCTACGAGTCTTTGAAGTTAATGTTTTATTCATATATATAAAGGTAGATGCGACTATCAAACACCTCAAAAAAAAACATATATTACACTACAGCTGAATGACACAATTTAGCATGTGCATTAAGTATAGTATGTAGATTAATAATTTACTGTTAAATGTTGTAGTCCACCCATTGGATTCGGAGCTACGAGTCTTTGAACTTAATGTTTTATTCATATAATTACAGGTAGTTGCGACTATCAAACACCTCAAAAGAAATGTATATTACACTACAGCTGAATGACACAATTTATCATGTGTATAGAGTATAGTATGTAGATTAATAATTTACTGTCAAATGTTAAAGTCCACCTTTTAGATTCGGAGCTACGAGTCTTTGAACTTAATGTTTTATTCATATAATTACAGGTAGTTGCGACTATCAAACACCTCAAAAAAAATGTATATTACACTACAGCTGAATAACATAATTTAGCATGTGCTTTAAGTATAGTATGTAGATTAATAATTTACTGTCAAATGTTGTAGTCCACCCATTGGATTCGGAGCTACGAGTCTTTGAACTTAATGTTTTATTCATATAATTACAGGTAGTTGCGACTATCAAACACCTCTAAAAAAATGTATATTACACTACAGCTGAATGACACAATTTAGCATGTGCATTAAGTATAGATTGTAGATTAATAATTTACTGTCAAATGTTAAAGTCCACCTATTAGATTCGGAGCTACGAGTCTTTGAACTTAATGTTTTGTTCATATAATTACAGGTAGTTGCGACTATCAAACACCTCAAAAAAAATGTATATAACACTACAGCTGAATGACATAATTTAGCATGTGCATTAAGTATAGTATGTAGATTAATAATTTACTGTCAAATGTTTAGTCCACCCATTGGATTCGGAGCTACGAGTCTTTGAACTTAATGTTTTATTCATATAATTACAGGTAGTTGCGACTATCAAACACCTCGAAAAAAATGTATATTACACTACAGCTGAATGACACAATTTAGCATGTGCATTAAGTATAGATTGTAGATTAATAATTTACTGTCAAATGTTAAAGTCTACCTATTAGATTCGGAGCTAAGAGTCTTTGAACTTAATGTTTTATTCATATAATTACAGGTAGTTGCGACTATCAAACACCTCAAAAAAAATGTATATAACACTACAGCTGAATGACATAATTTAGCATGTGCATTAAGTATAGTATGTAGATTAATAATTTACTGTCAAATGTTTAGTCCACCCATTGGATTCGGAGCTACGAGTCTTTGAACTTAATGTTTTATTCATATAATTACAGGTAGTTGCGACTATCAAACACCTCGAAAAAAATGTATATTACACTACAGCTGAATGACACAATTTAGCATGTGCATTATGTATAGATTGTAGATTAATAATTTACTGTCAAATGTTAAAGTCCACCTATTAGATTCGGAGCTAAGAGTCTTTGAACTTAATGTTTTATTCATATAATTACAGGTAGTTGCGACTATCAAACACCTCAAAAAAAATGTATATTACACTACAGCTGAATGACACAGTTTAGCATGTGCATTAAGTATAGTATGTAGATTAATAATTTACTGTCAAATGTTGTAGTCCACCCATTGGATTCGGAGCTATGAGTCTTTGAACTTAATGTTTTATTCATATAATTACAGGTAGTTGCGACTATCAAACACCTCAAAAAAATTGTATATTACACTACAGCTGAATGACACAATTTATCATGTGTATAGAGTATAGTATGTAGATTAATAATTTGCTGTCAAATGTTAAAGTCCACCCATTAGATTCGGAGCTACGTGTCTTTGAACTTAATGTTTTATTCATATGTATACAGGTAGATGCAACTATCAAACACCTCGAAAAAAATGTATATTACACTACAGCTCAATGATACAATTTGGCATGTGCATTAAGTATAGATTGTAGATTAATAATTTACTGTCAAATGTTAAAGTCCACCTATTGGATTCGAAGGTAGGAGTCTTTGAATTTAGTGTTTTATTTATATATGCAGGTAAGAGAAGTTAATAAAATCCTTGAAACTTTATCATATTTTGATTTATATATAAATTTATATTTATTAATTTAGCTATTATTACAATAACTAATTAGGATGATTTTTAACAAAAAAAATTAAAAAGAATTTATCTTCTCTGGAATTGACCCCCATACTGTAAGTCTTTGAATGTAGTGTTTTGTTTATATATACATTCAAGCGAAGTTAATGAAATCCTTGAAACTATCGTATTATAATTTATATAATTATTTATATATAAATTTATATTTATTAATTTAGCTATCATTACAATAACTAATTATTATGATTGCTTACAAAAAAAAAGAAAAATTTCCCCCTTCTGTGGAATTGAACCCCGTACTGTTAGTTTGAAAGATAGAGGGGAACTATCAGAAAACTTGCCCCCCCCGGGGGGGCAAGTTCACCAATATGTGTACGGTCGGTATGGGCGGATCATCATTTAGAGCCCCTACCCTGCCAAAGAAGTTAAGCCCATTTTATGTAATAGATGCAGTGCCGGAAGGATACGCCCTCCATAACCTGCGATAGTAAACTTTTGAAAATAACATGGAAAAGAATTAGAAAATTAGTTGACATACCTGCTTAAAACAATTTAACGCCATCCTTTGGACCGGACGGACATTTCACGATAATATAGCAATAATAATAAAGCTAAGAAGTCTGATTAGGGGTTGTTTATAAACAATATTTGAAAAACGCCTTGCAAATATCAGATATGCAACCAATTGTACACCTTACGTGTACAATTTGAAGTATATCATAATATTTGCAGTGACATAATTTTGACAAGTGATTTATATGTAAAATGGTTAAAAGTACACAGACTAAAGTTATAAAACGTAACTTTGCTATATGTCCAATACAGCGTGAGACGAAATAGGTGGATATAGAAAATCCAGTTACAGTCAGTATGCACCAATGTCGAAATAATCTGACCAACTTATAATAGTCCAGAAGAACTATTATAAATTTATCGTCATTGATTATTTCCTAATAGTTTAAGACTATCGATACGTCGGCGGGAACAGTAGGGCGTTCAATAATTGAACGCGGCATCTTGACTAATGTATAATCACTTGCCTGGTAGGATCCAAGTTCTCGTATCAGGGGGTTCTTGCTGGCTGGAAGAGATCTGTAAAAGGAAATTGCCTTTGCATGTGTAACACCTGCCAGTGTAGAAATGTGTAATTCGTGTCTGATGCGTACATTGCGGATGTACCAACCACATCCCGCAATGCAGCGTAAAAGTTTATTTTGCACGGTTTCAAGGTGTTCAAAGTTCACTTCTCTAGAATTGAATACCGTACTGTAAGTTTGAAAGATATAAACGTTTCCACTACGCTACCAGCGCTTGTTGGTAAGAAATGTTAAGGCATATATTTAAACTAATATATATAGATATATGTGATGTTTATACCACTAAACATTTCTTTGTTGAATATGCATACGCAAATTACCGACTTAATTTTTTCGTTCAGCCAGTCAAATCTTTACTTTTTGCATTTTTAGGTATATATCTATTTAGGTATATGTTAAATTAAAAATAGAGTTAATAAATTGCCATTGCTGTTTTCTTAGTATTTCTATTATATGTTTTATTTGTGTTACTTTTTGTAAGTTTGCATCTTATATTATATTTTCTCTTATATTTATTAATAAACTATTTTATTAATAATAGACTCTTATATTTTATTAATAAATATATATTTCTTGTTGATCACCTAGTTATCATATTTTAATACATTTTTAAAACCACATCTCAGTAATTTTGTAATACACACAAAACAATTGTAGTTGTGTTGGAGTGGAAGCAGCTGGGCATGACTGCTTTGTGTATCCTCTCAAAGCAATAGCGCTAACTGAAATGTGTTAAAAAAGGATAGAGCTAGTGCTCCTTTCTATTTATTATTTTATTAGTGTAATAAATAATGTCCCCTTTGCGTTAAATTTTGAAATATTTATGAAATATTTAGAAATATTAGCGTTTATCCCCGTCGAAAGGGACGTCTGTCTTTTGCTTATAAATTGAAATTCATTTCAAATTTGAATTCTATTTTTAAATTGAAATATTTAACTCGTTCTATATTAATTTTACATATAACAACACTATTTTTTCATATAAACTGACTAAAAGAATATATTTTTTCCAACAAAATATAAAATATTTTCAATTTATTCGTAATTTGACTAACTTCTTTTTTCACAATTTAAGATTTCTTTTCGATTTGTAAATAAGGTACCAAATTTAGCACACATACAAAATTCAACTTTGTAGCACAATTTTTACCCTTGGCAAAAACCACCAATAAATAACAAAATTAATACTAGAAAACACTTAACACTTAAAAATATAAAAAAAAAGTCAGGAATTTGCGTATCCCTGCACAAAGGAATATTTAGTGGCTTAAACATCATATATACTACATTACTGTGAATATACGCCTTAACAAACATTACTAACAAGCACTGCTAATGTAGTGAGAACGTTTATATCTTTCAAACTTACAGTATGGGGGTCAATTCCAGGGAAGATAAATTCTTTTTAATTTTTTTTTGTTAAAAATCATCCTAATTAGTTATTGTAATAATAGCTAAATTAATAAATATAAATTTATATATAAATCAAAATATGATAAAGATTCAAGGATTTTATTAACTTCTCTTACCTGCATATATAAATAAAACACTAACCTCAAAGACTCCTACCTTCGAATCCAATAGGTGGACTTTAACATTTGACAGTAAATTATTAATCTACAATCTGTACTTAATGCACATGCCAAATTGTATCATTGAGCTGTAGTGTAATATACATTTTTTTCGAGGTGTTTGATAGTTGCATCTACCTGTATACATATGAATAAAACATTAAGTTCAAAGACTCGTAGCTCCGAATCCAATGGGTGGACTACAACATTTGACAGTAAATTATTAATCTACATACTATACTTAATGCACATGCTAAATTGTGTCATTCAGCTGTAGTGTAATATATGTTTTTTTTGAGGTGTTTGATAGTCGCAACTACCTGTATTTATATGAATAAAACATTAAGTTCAAAGACTCGTAGCTCCGAATCCAATGGGTGGACTACAACATTTGACAGTAAATTATTAATCTACATACTATACTTAATGCACATGCTAAATTGTGTCATTCAGCTGTAGTGTAATATATGTTTTTTTTGAGGTGTTTGATAGTCGCATCTACCTTTATATATATGAATAAAACATTAACTTCAAAGACTCGTAGCTCCGAATCCAATGGGTGGACTACAACATTTGACAGTAAATTATTAATCTACAATCTATACTTAATGCACATGCTAAATTGTGTCATTCAGCTGTAGTGTAATATACATTTTTTTTGAGGTGGTTGATAGTCGCATCTACCTTTATATATTTGAATAAAACATTAGCTTCAAAGACTCGTAGCTCCGAATCCAATGGGTGGACTACAACATTTGACAGTAAATTATTAATCTACAATCTATACTTAATGCACATGCTAAATTGTGTCATTCAGCTGTAGTGTAATATACATTTTTTTCGAGGTGTTTGATAGTCGCATCTACTTTTATATATTTGAATAAAACATTAGCTTCAAAGACTCGTAGCTCCGAATCCAATGGGTGGACTACAACATTTGACAGTAAATTATTAATCTACATACTATGCTTAATGCACATGCTAAATTGTGTCATTCAGCTGTAGTGTAATATATGTGTTTTTTGAGGTGTTTGATAGTCGCAACTACCTGTATTTATATGAATAAAACATTAAGTTCAAAGACTCGTAGCTCCGAATCCAATGGGTGGACTACAACATTTGACAGTAAATTATTAATCTACAATCTATACTTAATGCACATGCCAAATTGTGTCATTGGGCTGTAGTGTAATATATGTTTTTTTCGAGGTGTTTGATAGTCGCAATTACCTATATATATATAAATATTACACTAACTTTAATGACTCCTATCTTCAAAATAGTTATATATATATACTAATATATGGCAACTTATGGTTATTTACTCTTATTTCATTCTGTATTTGTAATAATTTTAATATAAACTTGTTTAGTTTTCATTTGACAGCTATAATTCCGATTATTAATATTGCCTTAGACCGCCAACATCGGACGGCCAACATCGGGACTGCCAACATCCAGACTGCCAACATCTGGGACTGCTAACTTCTCTGACGTGGTATTTGTATGTATGTATGTATGTATGTATTTAAATACTTTTGAAAAGTATTTGTGCACATCTCTGCTTATGATGTTCACCATCAAAAGCATGCAACGTAATTGTCCTGCGACCTAGAAACACAGTCGCTCAAAACCAATATCAAATTAGTATAGTTTCATTCGTGCCGTGTGCGTTCTCTCACTCACAACACAGTTCCATTCTCATTCGGTTCGGGCAGATCCGGGGCTAAGGTTTGCAACCAGTCGCCTCATGTGCGGAGGCCCTAAGGCTTTCAACAGATTACGTGCGACCGCTGACTATCGTCAATTAGGTTGTACGTTTTAAGAATGGAGCATACATTTCGAAGTTGGTTGTTATTTACTAGTTGTTTTTGTCACAAATCATTAACACGACTCATTCGCTTCACATTAGCACACTTTATCATTAGAGCAAGCTATCGTCAATAGTAACCGCGCTGACTATATTCACAAGGTTGGGAGAAGTTGCACATAACCCTGAAAATGGATGGCACTGAAGCGTTTGGGCAAGTGAAATAATTCTAACTTATATACAGCATATATATATATATATATATATATATATATATATATATATATATATATATATATATATATATATATATTATATATATATATATATTATACAGCCTCAATGAGTAGGAGGAAAGGTCATGGAATTGCGTGAAGCCCCCAAAGGTGCAGAATTCAAAAGGTCAGTACCGACTGAAGTCAAGCATTATCCACTCCTCTGGACTCGAGCGTTTAGTACATTATTTGTAAACGTTCACCACCCCTGCACTAGAGCGTGTTCCAGTAACAAGTGCATACGCTGCGCTGTCAGTATCATGACGTCACTAGATTTCACAACCCCCAGTTACGTGCTTCAGAAGTGGTATCAGTGATTATTGTCTCTTTCGTATATGATAGCTATTGAATTACGAGTATATATGATTTAGTTGTACTTAACGTCAAAAGATGGAATTATTAAACCACTAATGAGAGAACTGGTTTGCCATTTATACAATATATTGAAAATCATTATTTATTGATGACGTATGACGTCATGTGATTGAATAACATGGATAGCTATTATTTCTGAGATAGGATTTATTCTTTTAAAGTAAAACATTTGTCAAATGAATTCAACGTCTGAGAGTAGGGTGTAGGTGGGATGGGGTGGTAGAAGGGAAGTCTCAACTCCTCTTTAGGTGAAATAGATTTAGTGTTAAAGATGACCCATCTTTATGAGACGGAAACATAAACGGAATTCGGAATTCTCGTACTTCGGAATTAAATAACGAGATTATAGTGCAATTAATTTGATTTATTCTATCTACACAATCTCTCTCCTTCAAAAATAACAATTAAATAAGCTTAAACCACTACTGCTCTTTCTTCCTACTGTTTCTACTCTGCCCTTCCTTCTCTTTCATCGCCCCTTCTCTCTATCTACGCCATTCACCTCTTCCCTTAAATAACTACACAATCTTATTTTCACTTTTTACTCTTTTCTCACATGAATACTTAATGTGCACATCCTTTCCTCTCTATTTTCCCAGTATCTGCTGCCTTTCTCTTCGTTTCCCAATATAAATCGTACGATTTTATTTATGTTAATTGTCTCTTACGTATTCCGATAACTCACTCTCCTAAATCCTCTTGTATTTTTCATTAAATTTGTTGTTATCAAATTTTTTCGTTCTTTCCTGCTGCTGTATCTCTGTGCTATGCTCTGTCTGTGGTCCTGAGCTCTTCTTCCACACTTATGCCTTGTTCTCTCTGCATTATAATACAAGTAGTATAATTTTTCCGGCCTGAACAAAACCAAATGCGTTGCAAAATTATCTTTAAATAAATAAAGATAATCAATGAAATTGTAGATGGGTAAAAGATTTAGATATTTCAAAACGAATAAATCGATAATTATCGAAAATTGAGAACGAATTGCTACGAGAAATTGTTGTTTTAAAATGTAGATATGTCAGATTTCCTCACAAAACAGAGCCACATTGTAACCGTCTTTAACGCACGACTATGGACGCGTTCCACTAAGTAATCAAAACGATCAAGGTCGCCAAGTTTGGACGGCAGAATGATCGTTTTGATCGTTGTGAACGCTTAGTGGAACGCGCCCTATGTCTGTTCTTTTCTGACCATGCGAATCCGAAAGGGATCGACATAGACGGCAAAGATTCACGCACGTATGCGGTTCTAATGTGATTCCAGCACAAGACAATTGCAGACAATAGGTTTAACAATCCGTAAGTAACCTAATAACTATAAACATTGGTGTCATATTTATGTAGTGAAAATTCTTTCCAGGTTAAAGCCGTTATCTTTGTTTAAAGTAGTTATTTTATTTATATCGGCTTATTGGTATCTTCAGCATGTTTTTGATAGATTTACAGGTGTTATAAATGCAGTACCAAAAACTAAAAAATGCAATTAATGCAAATTAAAATATGTCATTATATATTTTCAATGCTGGTACTAATAAAAAATAAAGGAAATCTTACAATTTGTTTCAGCTAAAGAAAATGAACATTTTAAAAGTTGTCTGCCTTAAATAAATTAATTCCAACAGAGACGAAAAAGAACTTAATAGAATGAATTAAATTTGAAAAGCTTAATGTGACGTCCTGTGCTTTAAAGCAGTTAAGCTCTTCCTTGTATTCCGTACTAATTACTCTCTAAACATCAGTTACTCGTCTCGTTTATGTTTCCCTTTCGACCCATCTTTAACACTAAATCTATTTCACCTAAAGAGGAGATGAGACTTCCCTTCTCCCACCCCATCCCACCTACACCCTACTCTCAGACGTTGAATTCATTTGACAAATGTTTTACTTTAAAAGAATAAATCCTATCTCAGAAATAATCGCTCCTACTTAAAAAAAGAAGTCTTAACATATTAAATCCTTGCCCCTTATTTCTTTTGTTAGATTTTTTTTTACTTGTTTTTTATACGCATTGTCTATAAGGGTTGCAGAGCTAATTTAATCCGTGGCTTATCCAGTAAATTACCTGGCTTTGTTATTTTAATTACTGTTCGTTGATTAACTTTACTGTAACGTTGATAATTAGTTTACACACACATACATACACTCTCTTACAATTATCTGTTTAGTACTAATCTTAAAATCGATACGCTTCTTACCTTATCTTGGCATTATTATTTAATTTTGGGTTTTCTAAGTTGAGGAGTGGCAGATTGGATGGCAGATTTTATATCAGTACGTAGACATTTATGTTTTGATATAATTACTTACAATGAAGCAACAGTGCTTGCGAATATAATTAAATCAAGCTCTCAATTGATTTTTGATTTTTGATTGATTTTTGTTTCTTGTTTGCTCTAAGAACCCAGAATTTATTTTGAAATGCATTCTATTCAGTGTAATATATCTATAGCTCCGGCCCCTAAATAGTCCGAGCTCGGGGAATTTCACTTGTTCTCAACAGGGCTCTCTATTTCTGGAAGTAAAATACATGACAAGAAAATGGTCTTCATACTGTTCTATAATTTACAACTACTTCGACAAGTAACGCTAGACACTGTTGCTCGTACAGGGGAAGAAGAGCATGTACTCCCTTAAGTTTCCGATCACAGTACGTGCCGTGCTCCAGACATTAATGTTGACATATCGCGGTTTACCTATGACATCTGGGAACATCATGTTTAATTATAGCTAGAGAATGAGAATCAATAGTTAAAATACATAGATCTTGGAATTTGTGATGCTCAAAGTAACTGTAGGTAGTTTGATAAGTCAGAGACTCTTTGAATGCCAACTGCCATCTTATTAATACAGTATTGTCCTATTTTGGCGCAAATTGCATCATTTAGGTTGTGTTTCACAGCCATTGAAAGCAGCTATCCATGCGATTGCGATTGAGTGTGTAGTCACCATGACAAAAATCCATAAATGAGAAAACGAATTCCTACCCCATCCAGCATATTCTCCAAATTTAGCACTCTGCAACTACTTTGTGTTTCTAAATGTGAAGAAATGACTGAGCGGTAAGAGATTTGGGTCTAATAAAGAGGTCATTACTGAAATCACTAAAACAAACGCCTGTTTTGAATGCCTTGAGAAAGCCTATTATTTGGAAGGAGACTATGTTGATAAATAAACGCTTCTTCGCCGAAAAAAATATCTGTTATTGACAAATAAGGCGCTTATTTAATATTACTGAAATATCAAACTACAAATAAATCAAAGTGCTATCTATTATCAAATATATACTGATTTCTGCCCATTCCAAAGCACAATTATAATTAAAATGGCATCTCAATGCAAAAGCTACGGCAGCTCTAATTAATAAATAACACATATCTGTTGCTAAAGTGTTTCAAAAGCCTTTTGCTCTAATTTTCTCTTTAACTCGCATGTTTTTCCAACGTGTTAAACAATTCTATGGAAAAAGGACGTTCATCCTTTTGCTAAAGGCTTTACAGAACCTTATAGAACTTATAAAGGATTTAAACGTTGCTCTGTTGCCTTTAAATAAGAGTACAGCGCTAGTACAATGCCCATGGTAAAACTCAATTGGATTCCAACAAAGGCGGTGAATACAAAAAGCTGAAAACCATAGCAAACGGTGTGAAGCTTTAAAATTACGAGCTTTGGCGTGTTTAACTACTAAAGAGCAGTTAGTCACTGGAGTGACATACCAATTTACGAATCGTGTTATGTTTTGGACAGTTCATCGCTGGAAAACAAGTACCATGATATTTCGTTGATAACATATAGCATATATGCGTTGATAACATGATGCTATATATATATTATATTATATTTTATCATAGAAAACAAATTTATTATAAAAAGATACTAGCAGCTTTTAACTTGCCCCTTGCGAGGTCATCATCAGAATAAACAATATACTCGTATATCTATTCTTATACCTCTGAGGATAAATCCAAAACATAAACGATTAAAATTCTACATTAATTAGCAACTGAATTTTAATTAGGTATTTGCGGCATGTTCTTTAATTGATTTTCTATAAACGTCAGTGGAGCGGAAGTACATTATGTATGTATATAGCGAGAGAGGATGTTGTGTATGAGTAGAAGGGATGAGGGAGGGGTTCGTTTAGGGTTGTAGACTGACTAGACTACTTCTCGTAGTTCATGCATCGATTATTCAGTGATTTAATCATTCGAGAATAGTTGATTGATGGTAGTTCTGGTTTGTGGTGTTAGCTTTATGAAATATAGAACGAGTATATGTAATAGAATCATAGAGCAAGGTTTGGTTTTCTATTATGAGGCACAACAGATTATTGGAGTAGCTGAAAGTGGCTACTAAATATGGATATGATTTTCTTTATTTTCATTAGCTTGTAGTGTGCTTTAGGGTGAAACGATACTTCGCCATTTTTTCTTAATTTGTCATAAATAAAGTTTATGACATACCCTTAGAAATGTTACCAGAGGAAGAAAGCTTGAAATGTAGATACGTTATTCATCTAACTAATTGCATCTTTAGATTTTGATTCGCGTTTATACTTACTTACATAAAACGATTTAAACATAAAAAAACATGTTTTTTTTTGATAATATTTAACCTGCTGTATAGTATCGCCATCTATATTTCACTAGAAAAAATGGTCAAGTATCGTTTCACCTTAATAAGACGATAACATTGATTAGATATTCAGTGGTAAAATTTGGAGTTCAACGTTCTTAGAATAAGAGATTTAGAAGATATTATATTAATGCATAATATTCATCCTGATAACTCATTAGTGTAACCTTATAAACGTACATTTGTATGTCACTAAATTTCAAATTGAATACAAAATCGTATCAGGTAAAAGATTGCAAAACCATAGCTAACGTGTCATAGTAATTTTATTAAGACGCCAATGTTTTACAATGCCTTGTTACAGGATACGATTGAGTTTAAAGTCATACTTAAGAAAACGGTCATTCACGTCTCAATGTGTAGTGGATACAATTGAATTTAACATGAAAAAGCTACCAGGTTTGCAAATATGAATTGTACATTTTCAGCGCGAATATTTAAAGCGATTAAACATTCCTGATGTAGATATTTCAATTCGCTAATACTCTAAATAAAAGTAACGTGTTGTTGAAGTATCAGAATGTTTGTTGTATTCTTGAACTAAATATAAATTTTTAGAAAATTATATTTTCATGAGATAATCCTTGAACATATTTTCTCTCTCTCCCTAATATTATAAGTTTATTTTCAAGAAACCTGTTAGAGAAGTGGTATTTAATATTGGTTTTCTTAGCACTTTACTTATTTTATATTTGAAGTATTTACTTGCTTTGGTACGTACATAAGTCTCTACTTCTGTAATTTGATTATAATCGTCAGTCGAGTTCCTTTAACTCGATTGCTGGAGTAAGTGTTTATAGGGAGAAGATGGGAAAAGAAAAGGTGAGAAAAGTGGAAAAGTGGTCGTCTTACTTCCGTCTTTAAGTTGTAGCGACAGGTGGTAATTCTTGAAGTTATTTATATAAAAAATTACTGTTGCAATACTTTCAGACAGCGTTTGATTTATTAAAGATTATATATATATATATATATATATATATATATATATATATATATATATATATATATATATATATATATACAATATATATATATATATACAATATATATATATATATATATATATATATATATATATATATATATATATATTGTAACGAATTTGCGGGCGTCTGAGCATAGAAAAATTATAGTAAAATTGTAACAATATATATTTCGTTGCAAACATTCCTAGACATGTATACAAATGTTTGACCTGAGTGCATTCGCAGTTGTCTTCTTACTTGACTGAACCCTTTAAGGTGAATAAACACCAAAATATAAGTCGACAGAACAGATAACAAAGCCAGTAGCGTATTATTCCAGGATATGAATACGAGTATGGCTTTACTGGGATATGTATTTTTTTAAAACAAAACAACGAGAAAATATATGGATGGTTCCACATCAAATACAACGTATTCTCGGATCTCGTACTATTTCACATGGGTGTATCAACAAAGAAAGAGAACATTTGTTTTTCAGTGTTACTAACAATATTAACTAACGCCTGAGAAATAGTCTTCTAGATATACAATGCAAATAATTACCCCGCAGAATGTTTAGCGGTTAAGTTGCTAGACAGACTACAATTGTTACGTAATACGTTTATATTAACCGTATTAAGTTTCCGAAAGCTCGCCTCGAATCATAAATTAAGCTGGATTTCTTTAGCTGTAAGCTATAAGTTATGAAAACAGCGGTTCTATAAATTATAGATATATATTCGGTTTACATAACAGAGGAAAGCATCTCACGATAGACTAAACAATAAAGTAAGCTGAAAGCCACCTCGGGCTGTAGGACGAAAATCTAAATGAAATACACAACACCAAACAACCAAGTAGTAAACATCCAAGAGTGGAACTGAACTGTTGAACTTTAAAGTCTGAACCCGAAGTTAATGTATTCACAAATCGTAAATCAGTTTGCACCCATTAACACTACACTACAACAATGGGTTAAGTGAATTTACAGCAAAGAGCGGTGAAAATGTGATTGGAGGCGGACGTAGGACGCCCTCCCCCATCCCCTCTTACCATTCTATTCAAGCTTTACGGTTCTAGACGGAAATAACAGCTTTTATTCAGTCTGCTGTAATAAATATATTGAATTCAATTAAATTAAAAATAAATGAAGAGATTGGATTAGAATTACTGGCACAATAAGAAAGTAAGATGTATTTCTCTTCTTATTTTCTCAAAAGGGTTTTGTTATTTTAATTATCATTGCTTTTAAGATAATTGAAACTTTTTAATGTTCATTTTGTTGTGTATCTTAAAAGGATTACATTTCATTTGTCGGTTAGCCAAGCGGACGGCACAGACCGGCGTTATATTTTTTTGGATTTGATTGTTTCGTTCAACTATTTATACCCGTATGCAATGCTTCGACATCTGCAACTTCAACTACTACCATGATAGTAGGTCCTTTTAAATCCAATCTAATAAAAATTGGGATAATATTTTTTAACATTATTATCACTTCTATAAATAAATGAAATTGCGACATCCTACTAAACACATTAATATAATTGGACTCAGCACATGTAGACGCACGGAATGAACTAAAATCTTCCAAAAATTCTGAGTATTTCTAATTATTTCGAAACGAAAAAGTGAAAAAGAATCATGAAATTTGAAACATTTTTTTCAAAAGTCTGCCTAAAACCCAATTTTTAATATTTTCAAATGATTCTAGTTCATTCCATGCATTTAGGTCTATAGATAAAAACGCCGTTTTTTTTCTTTCTGATTAGCCAATCAGCCGAAATCAGCGCCCTTTTTTCAGAGTGGTACAGCATACGTTCTAATGAAAATTTTTACATGAAATTTGTTCTACATGCTTTTGAAATAGTAATAAAAAATTGATAAAAATCTCAAAGTTCTATCTTATCATTGGACGTCAAAAAATGTTCTCAAAAAATGCTTAAAACACAAGCCGTCACAATTTTCTACTACCACCAAGATCTGCACCGATGGCGGCTCCAGGCATCAATGCTCTTGCCCACTATGCGACGATACTTACATTAATGTCTTATTTTTGTTTAACATTTATCAAATTTGGGCAAAACTGATTTACGAGTTATGTATCTAAAACAAGAAACGTTAAAACTCTACATTTCAGACGCACGCTAATAATTCAGATAATTTTGACACGTATACTCTGCTTATGTTTCCGCTTCTATATTTTTCTGATTTATTTAGTTGATTCTAATTAATATGTACAAAACACGTTCATTTATACCAGGGCTAGCGAGACAGCAACAACCCTTACAATTAAATGGTATTTCATTTGCAATGTTACAAGCGGGGGTGGATCTATTATTTATGTTACCGTACTCATACATATATGTATATTTATATGTGTGTAAGTATGTAAAGTGTACACATGTACATAGCTGTCAAAACACGTTTTACACATGACGTAACAAAACATTTGAATACAATTCTATCACGGGGTAAAGAGCTTCGTGTTTTTTTTATGAATATAAACCCTTTAGGGATGTTATTCAAACAGAGACTTCAAAATATTTTACCCTGAGGTCACAAGACCTTTTAATCCATTCATGGGGTAGAGAGCGGGTCACAAATTCCAGTTCTGCGTTCTTAGGATGAAGAGAAGCCGTGGAACGTGTTTTGTTCGCTGCATTTAAATGTTAAAGTGGAAGATGTCATCCATAACAATAATTTTCATCATTTCCTGTAAATATTAAGAACTTTAAATGAAAATTGAAACTACCATTTTCTTTCGTTATAGTGTTTTGGTTTTCCTATTGCAAAACCCTGTAGAAAGAACTGTTAAATATAATTTTCTTTTAAAGTAAAACTTAATTAACATGGAGATATATTTTTTCTCGTTGAATCGCAGAGAGAATTCTATCTGAAGGTAGTGAACAATGAGAGAAGACGCTAACAATTTTGTCTTTAGACTTGTCAGATAAATCGTAGATACAGCGTACATGACTTGTGCCTTTTACACTATCAAATCAGATCTTGAATTAGATTCAGATTCGATTGATACTTTCCCATACTTTCATATGAAGGTCCGTAGTTCAGATTTCAGTACATGTAGTACGAAAAACGTACAGTTCGTCTAAATCTGAAACATATTCGATATCCGAAACCCTCTTCCCGACTTGCTTCGCAGACCATAACAATATTGCGCTAAAATATATGTAGTACAAAAAAGAACTTCACTTTTGTTTTAATTTAAAGTATTACATTACAAACTCTTGTTGTAAAACGAATTTAAATGAATATTAAATTAATTAAAAAAATTGATTATAGACGGTATATCATACCCTGTAATTAATTCAAAATTAAAATTTCATTTTAATAATAATAAATTCAAAAATGACATATTGTGCTTTTCAGTGTTCAGTGTTCAGTGTTCAGATTTCAGGCAATCTGTGAGCGAACCATCTGCATGATAATTATAATCAAAATCAAATTTAATAAAGTGTGAAACGCGTTCAAAAGACAAAGATACCATTACATAGTGTAAATATATTATACAATGGAAGCAAACACCATAATCCATAATATAAAAGAGCAAGCAAAATATATTTACATTCAGCAGAATCTTTATGCTGTGGAAACGATGGAACGGGTAAATTCTCGCCCCCCCCCCCCCCCCCCCTTCATCTTTATGTTATTGATGTATAACAAACATTAAGAACAGCGTCAATGGAAATTTTGTACGTTGCTGTTTTTTGTCTGGCAAAGCGAGATAAAAAAAACTTAAGGCTGTTGTATCAGAACGATAATTAAAAAAGACTTCATCGTGGTCGAGGTTGTGTTAGATTCTGCTTAAAGAATATTTTTTGGTGTTGATTAATGATTCTGATGAGTCTATTGTTTAAGAAACCCATTTAAAACGGCACAACTCCCTTAAGATTTTTTTCATTCTCCCACACAAACAAGATTATGAAATATAAACTTACTTAGAAAAAAAAACTTTTAAATAAAATTATTGACTTGAATAGCAAACTGTATTTATTAATGGAATATAAATTTAACCAAAACATGTTCCAGAATGAATTTGGGTTTATTATTATGATAATCACTGCCTGGCCCCTCCACCCTGTACCCCTAGTCTCGTTTTCTAAAGGCGGGAAGTATAAAACTAAGTAATGGAAAGTTTCTATGAAAAATATTTTTTTTAAATAAATGTGATTTATATTCTGTTATTTATGTAAATGAGAATACAAATGAGGTACTTAAAAAATAAGTGAGGAAGTTAGAGAAAAGTCGTCTAAATGACTAAAGTAGTTAGTTCGTTGACTCTTAGACCCAGCTATTTTGATTGACAATGATCAGCAAATATACGACAAAATAGAACAAAGTTACAAGTAGTTAAATAAATAGCAGTAATATAATATTTACATGAATAAGACAAAATGAACCACTTGGTTCTCTATAGTTTCTGTTAAGGTGAAACGATACTTGGCCATTAAAAATTGGAATTTAACTAGAAAATATAGCAATATTAATTTTCAAAAGTTATTTTTGCGGTTCTTACTCATTAAAAGCCAGTGGAAGAAAGCTTAAAATGTAGATACGTTATTCATCTAACTAATTGCAGCTTTAGATTTTGATTCGCGTTTATAGTTACTTACAAAAAACGATTTGAAAATAAAAAAACATGTTTTTTTGATAATATTTATCCTGCTGTATACTATCGCCATCTATATTTTGTGAGAAAAAATGGCCAAGTATCGTTTCAACTAAAAATAACTATAAATTAATTATTTAAATAAAATAAATTATAATTATTTAAAGCTCCCGCCTACTTTACACGTTAGTGTTGTATTAAACAGCTCACTGTAACGCGTTCTTATTGACATGGACATCATCTTACGACAGTCACAATTCAGAGTCTTAAGAAGAATTAAAGAGTCGTGTTTTGAAAATTTTGAAAAATATATCGATTACGATAACTATAAATATAATATATAACTACAGTCGTATATCGGTGTATGGAGAGATTTATTATTATTAGGTGCCAAAGTACCAAAAGTATTTGAAAACCCATTTTACTCTAAGAATGTACAGAATCTTTATTGCCTTTATTATCGATTTTCGCAAGCACATTTTCTGGCATAATTCCCCTTCCTCCCAACGTTCGGAATGATAAACTGGTTTATTCGTATCTAGGCCAGCATAAATCTAGATTCCTTAATAAATAAAAAACCTCGGGAATATACTCGTAATATTATTTTTAACGTTTAACAAATAATAAAATTTTCGCTGTTTAATTTACAATTAAAATAAGATATTCTCCGGCTAAAAAGAGCTGGGGGGAACATAGAACGGTGTCTGATTCAGCATCATAATTCTTCACCATCATGACAGCTCTGGGATAAAGGTTGTATAATATTATATTTAACAAGGCGCCGGCGCTGGTGCTTGTATTTAGAATTTTAGATTTCTCAGAATTCCGAGTACTTTGTTTCATTAATGTCTTAATACTGTTATTTATTGTGTTAAGATAATTAAATGTGTTTTCATCATTAACAGCTTCATTTGATTCTCTTTTAAGCACTGTTGGATAAATATTATCCACATCCAAATTGTTGGCGAAATAAAGTGAAGATTAAGTAATAAAATAAGCATTAATATGGTATTGATACGTTTAGAAGTAAATTTTACGTAATTATTATTGTTAATAAATGCATGCAATATTCATATTTGTATATCAATATCTTGCATTTATTTTAATTAATGTTAGATTTAAGATTTCTTTGTCTCAATTTATTTATATTTTATACCTAGTTGATTTATGTACACTGATCTCTGTGAGCAAACGATAATATTTATTATATAAACATCTTTTGTTTATACGGGTCACTTCTACTAGGGATCGACACTACGCATTTGTTCCCAATTCATTCTTATTGATTCTTATCGCTTCAACACTCAAACCTACAGCACGCTTAACCTTAACTTTATAGGATGAACACTTAAAAAAATCAAATCGATTTTTTGAACTCATCACACGGGAGAATCCCCTTAAATTCAAATTTCTAGACCTGCTGTGAAACGAGTTATTTACAAAGTGAGTATGTGCGCTACGAAGTATAAGACACTTCTTTATATGACAACTAGAAAATGAACCCTGAAATGAACTTGTAGTAACCTGATAAGTGCAAAACTTACGCTACAAGACAATTTTCTACTTGCAACATTATTAGAAATGGATTTTATTTAGTTAAAAACACTGGTTAATTATGAAGAGAATTTAATAAAAAAGTATTAGAGTTTCATAATTAGGTATTTATAATAATACTAAATGAAATTCAAGGAACGGCGCTGTGGTTACATCCCTTTCCCCACTTTGTGGAGCAAGGCTCTTAAGAGCAATTAGTAACATGTTTCAGCGAGATTCTTGTTTAACACGGTATATACTGTATATATATGTTTTCATCAACAGTTCAGCTTCTACGCAACATGGAAATACCTACAGATTTATACCTAATTCTTACAGCATAAGGAACCTTCCTACCTTCCTTCTCCACTTCTCACTCCATTTCTTCTCAGACGTCTTTGATATTTACGAGTTTACATGCAAATGGTGATTTTTTTTAACAACATTCTTTAGATCTGATGTTACACGTTTTTTATTACATTCTTAAGAAAATAAAATTGAAGATTATAATTAGAACGCAGAGGGATCCCGCTAAATACAATATCGGTTGTATCAAATTTTATCTCAAACATTTGTGTATACACAATTCAAGTTGGGATTAATATTACATTTATATTACAACCCTATAATAAACTCAACTCAAACTAAATTAAGTTTCTGATATAGTTCGCAATAATATAAACCACAGCTCCTCAAAGTAAGTGCCGCACCAGTTTCATCTGATTCACAACGCTAAGGTGAAAACAGTTGTGATTAAAAAAGGAATTAAAAAAGATAGTGATTAAAATTATTAAATTAGTAAATGTTGAATGACTGCATAAGTGCATGATGAATTGTGACTTGAAATAAGTCTAATTTAAGTTTAGTAAGCCCTGGTTATTGGTAAGTAGTCTCAGTTTTGTGCCGTGAGCCATATCTAGATACATATAATCATCTCACACAAACGTTTATATTAATATTTATGTTATATATTATATGCAACTCTAGCTGTGAGTTATACTGGAGCATTTCAAAGTACTTATGAATAATAATAGTGGAATTTACGAGTATCATAATATAAAACATTTATACTGATTAAAAATTAATAACTATTGAATAATATCTAAGTGTTCAGAGACACAGTGATTTTAAGTAAACAAACAATATTATTTTCTACAAATATAGCTACTTTATAGACGTTTATTTCATCATTTATTTTGTCCAAAAAGTCAATTTAAATAGGCTTGTGAACTATGACTTAATTTCTAATATTTAAAGTGACTAAAGTGAAAAAAAGCGGACAATAGCAAAGTTATTGTCCGCTGATTTGCACTTCTTTTGCATACAAGTGTGTGATACGTCATTTATTTCTTCTGTGACGTATTACGCAGAGCTAAAACATGCGGCAGAACAGAAATTGATATAACTGCGTCAACTTTTGGATATTTAAAAACTTAAAAATGTCAATATACGAATACATATAAGTGTAAAACGATCTCTAGAAAATGAATTCACAAGTCCATTATTTACAACTAATTTATAGCTGTTTCGAGCAAACATTACTTTCGTACTTTACACAAACGAAATTATATGAAATAAACTATATATAATTCTGTTGTTATCAGAGCATGCGTATTAGATGGTTTAGGCCTGTCACAAACTGCAAGCTTATTTAAGAGACTCTCAGAACAAGCCGAGTACTCTGTTCTTTCCATATGTTGTGTCATAATACATGACACCATACGACAGTACACCAAGTCAAACTTGTGTACTGTAGGGTGTATTGGAGTTGTTTTGCACTAACATAACTTATCATCAGAGCAAATTTTTACCTTAATTTTTATCGATACACCCCGGTTCTCTTCCAGTCTAAGACGGCTGATTACATTTACAAAGTAGGAATACGTTTTGCGTTGTAGTATGTATTCGCTTGGTTAAAATTCGCTTATGACGACACAGTAGGGTAAGAGCATTGATGCTTGACTCTGACTACTGTGTTCTCGGGTTCGATCCCCGGGCCAGAGTTATATTTTCTGGGTTTGATAAAATAAGATTTAATTGGTTGTGTGTAACCACAGAAAAATGAATATTGAAAAAAAAAAAAAAAATGATTACAAAAAGAAAAATTCGAGAACGAAAATAGAAAAAGGAAAAAAAAAAAAGAAAAAGAAAGAAGAAGAAAAAGAACAGCTTGAAGAGATTAAATGGAAATGGGAACATCATAGTTAAATTGCTGTGTCATATCGAGATGCTGAAATAGGAAGAAGAATGAGGATCCTGAACGTTCAATGAGTAGGTGATTGCTGATCTATAGCTGATATATAGAGAAAAGAATTGTATTATATTGTATAAGTTATATGTTATAAGAAAAATGTATATAAAATGTAATATTGATTTCAAAAGTGCTAATAACTACCAATAGTTGAAGCACTGAAAAAATAAATATTAAAAAAAAAAAAAAAAAATTCGCTTATATACGGCTGCAGTGTGAGAACTACATAACGCCCGTATTGTCGGACGGCTTTGTCGCTTGCAGTGTGCGAGGTTCATTACATTTACACGGTTGGGATAGGTAAAACGAAGTAATACGAACTTCTGTTAGCATAATTAGTACAAATATGACAACTAAAAGTTTACCGGAAAGGTCATATAACAAATGTTCAAGAATACTGCAATTATTTTCAATGGTAGTACAGTATTTATTCTTATTGCAAACCAATACTTTTCTTTGCATTACTTTTCTATGTGAGTTGCTCTGAAATAGAGTAAAACCCTTCTTGAATTGTAGATGTATTTAACTATTATATTTGCAAACTAAACTCATTGTTCTTACATACAACTATTTCAATTTCTAATAGCACTATATCATACATTATTTCAAACACTCGTACTTTATTCCATGTGCATCCGTCTGTAGCAATTGTAATGCAAAGTTGCGCTTGCAGTGCTGTGTAGTGCAGTTGTGTCTACTCATTACAAATGCATTATATATATTAATATGCAACGCACATGTTGGCAGACGAACCAAAAACAATATGTTAAATACATGTCGCTATACATGAGCTGCGACACAATGGAATCATTGCTTTTGGTTACGTTCAAATAAAAGAATTTCATTTGTACACAATATATTTAGACATACGAGTTGGGTTTTAGGGTCCATAGATGTCGTTGAGATACATTTATAATACGTGAATACTTAACCGACATCTATTGCCTAAAACATGAAACATTTTTAAAGCTGTCAAGATGACAGACGAAACGAGTAAACGAAAAACGTTTATTAAAAAATACGAGAAGTATTGTATGAATTTATAAAAGGAATAGGCTTGATGTGATCCATTGGCAAGTTGACTACCAGAACCTCAAATGTCCAATTATTTTTTATTAATTCGCTATAATTTAGGAGATATTAACAATTCTCTCTTTAAAAATTAAAGGGATTCAAAGTATTAGAAAATAATTCGACTGCATTATAATTTGGTGAAAGCACTGTACCCAATTTCTAAACCAAACATGAGTAAAAACTGTCAACTAGTTTGTTTAGAGCAGGATAATGGGCTTGTGTCCTCGTTTTTTAGTGGTCGATTTTTCAATTGTTGATTGAAATTGATGTTAATAAATGTGTATTGGCGTGTCTATTTTATTAAATATCTAAATGTTGACGGAGATATATCAATTAAAAATTTGAATTGTAGTTTTAGCGCTAGAAATGGTCGGCCATATTTGTATGAAATGCATTTTAACGTCAGTTATTTGTTGAGTAGGTCAGTGCTGTGGTAATGTTTCGTAGCTGTTGGTAGTCGAAATAATCAAGTCAAGTCAAAGAATAATAAGTTTTTATTTTATTTACTCTGCTAAAGCAGACATAATATTGGAATTTGAGTGTTCCTTGAAATAGCTGTAAATAATATTTGATATTTTGATATATAAATACATATAGCAGTGATTTATGAGCTGTAAGGTTGGTAACCTTACACAAGGACTGTGATGTCACATGCATTTGGAATATGTACAACGTTGAATCCCTTTAATAATTAAAGAGACAAAATGACTTTTTTAATTGTTAATATATCTTAACATATAAGGAGTTATTAAAAAATAATTTAACATTTGAGGTTCTAGTAATCAACTTTATCAATATATAGTACACTTTTATAAAAATTAAGACATAGGACACAAGGCCAGTGTTACCAACTTACGGGAAGAAACATTTTTATAGAATCATTACTGCGGACAAATTCTACTTTTATATTTAACTGTATATTAGTCAACTCAAATTTCGATTTTTCGTATCTCTATAAATACGGTCTGGTTTTTAATTATAATATATTTCACATAAATATTACTAAATATTTGCAAAGTTTCTGTAAATATAATATATAATATTTCTGGTTGGTATACGAGTATAATATATCCTGATTTCTATACAAATAGAAACCCATATTGAAAAGTCATTCAAACAGACAATAAAAGGAAAAACTATTTCATTTCAACGGCTTACGTATTACAGAACGAAAAGGGATTGAAAACGGATCAAGAAAACCAGAGATCAGTGTCTCATTTTCAACTTATCTGTGGAAAATAGACTAGTGAAATACGTAAAAGTATATTAGAACTGTTTTGACACATACTGATGCACCAGAGATACGAGAAAATTGACATTATGTTGCATGAGTGACACCATATTCCATTACATTAACTTATACAAAAAAAAAAATCGATCCGTCTTACAAATAAACCTGTTATAAAATTTATACCAGGTATAAACTGAGAATAAACCTGTACGAATCACGTGTTCGCGAGTCAAGATAGTTCGATATTTACATTCGATTTTCTGACAAAAATTCCTATGTAAAATGTAAACTCACTTTGTTCATAGTAATTTTTACTGTGCCTTTGACACAGTGTCGGTATGCAGAGTATATATTGCTTAATTTACCAAAGACTAAGTTAATAAAAATAATATGATATTTATATACAGTGCCTTTAAAGCAATTTATTGTAAATGACAGTGATAAATTATTCTTGTACTTTTATAAAATAATTTTTTACCAGTGAAAGTATTCCACAATATTCAAGGCTTTATTCAAACTTTGGTTGTAATTAAATATCTAATTAGCTTGGGCATATTTTATAGGTACAAATACATATTTACATAAATCTTTAATCAATACATCATTAACCTTTTTCATTGTATTTTTTTTTAGGGTTTGAAACCACATTAAACTTTTAAATTTATTTCAGTTCATTAATGAAAAACTGTCTCTGTAAGAAATAAAAATAAAAAAGAAAACAATTTGATCGAAAAAGTTTTAAGAGTATATGGTGTAAATAAGTTTTATTTAGGAAAATATTATAGTATGTGTTTATAGTATACACTATAAGAAAGAGGAGCGATCCACCACAGGCTCCGGCCCAAATACTCCGCAAAAACTCAGTACACTTAAAACAAGATAATATGTATTTTGTGTGTTAAGGAGGTATAGGACGTAAACGTAAATGATGAAAACGTCGTGAAATTTGGGGCGTCGATACAAATAGTTAAAATATATGCTGCCTCAAAATTTTAGAGACCTAGGGTTCATAGTTTTCTTTTTATACATGATTAAAAATAGTCATTTTCCATACAAATCATAATTGTTAGCTCAATTTCACCACATAATATAACTTTTAACTATAAAAAAATGGTGACACGGCTTTCAAAAACTAGGTGTATATAAAATAATCTTTTCTGTAACTATTGCAAAAAGAAAATTATCAAAAGGATACCTATTTACGAAAATATTTAAATAAAACCTTTAAGAAACAGTAAATGTAGGTTATAAGCCGGCAACATTGCAAATGCCAATTTGAGCGGGAAATTCAAAATCGGAATAAATGTTATATAAAATATAAAAATTTATTGATCAAAGAACCAAATCACGCATGCGTCAACACACGTAAATTTGCAGCGTTGTAAAATTTATTAATCCTTTTTCAAAATATTTTATTTGTATTTAAATTGAATTAATATGGTAACTTTTAATTTATTAAACTATTATATGCATAAAAAAATCATTTTAACAAGAAAAAAGCAGTTTAATAGGGAATTGAAAAATTGATTTTTAAAGGTACAGTCCCAATATTTGCTCGTCCCTCATGTACTTCGTATTTTGCATTTAGTATTACCGAGAGATAAACTTTTTGCATTGACGGTACGTAATGTACCTCCTTAACTACATAGAAGGTAAATTAAGATAACTTAAAAGATAATTGCGACATAGATACAATTGATATTACGTGAGAGTTAAAAAAGTAATTTCAGTTCAACATAGCCCCTAAAAAAAGTAATTTAATGTAATAATATAAAACAATGAACGAGCATAAACAAAAAAACAAAAAATTAAATAATTTTTATAGAACAATATAAATACTACAATGACATTTATCAAATTATTTATATTAAGTTTAATTGAAAGAATAATGTTGCAGAGAAACTCAAATATTAAACAATAGGCTAATCACAACCTTGAAGTCGTCCAGTTGAACGAGGACACTGACGGAAACACATTTGAGACTAGAACTATCGATTTGGATCTTCAAAGAAGGTTGTCGGCCACAGATGATCTTGTGGGACACCCAAAGATGGTATTAGTTCGGGTGGTGTCGGAATATTCGTAACAGAATAACGACAAAGTGATTAGGCAATTACCATTGTAAACCAGACAATAGAATTAGATGCAGTATTTTAATACTCGACATTTTAGTGTAATTATTGGAAATAAAATCACAGTTTATATTAAAACTATACATTATGTCTAAGACAGACATTTGGAGGTATGCTTATCAGATTGATGTAACAAGTAGTAAATTTAATGAAATAAGCATTCATTTGTGGAAATCGAGGATGAATGATATGTTAATAAAATCGATTAGAGAAAAAATAACAGAAGAAGATGAGGAATACATTCCTTTTGAAGTGTTTTCATATGAAGAAATTGTTAAGCGGATGGAAGATATTGTGGAGAAAGTCAGTTCGTTTTCTAATCTACCCAAAACCATAGTTCGTATCTTATTGAACGAAAGTAAATGGGTCATAGACAAATTGTCGGATAAACTTTATAACTCGGAGAACAAAAAACGATTAGAAGATATCATCATGCGAAACAATGTAATACACGCGAAACTACTAGCTTACAATCAGATGCTGGAGCGAGAGAAAGAAGAGAACAATAATAACGAGGAAGAAACGATTGGAATCCAAATCAAGGAATGTTCAACGTGTTTGCAATATGTTTCATCGTTGAACATCAAAGTGTTAAATTGTGGTCATAAATTGTGCAAAGATTGTTGGTGCGAATACCTAACCAGTAAAATAATGGAAGACGGTATTTCGCAGACAATTGTTTGTCCTAATCATAAGTGCAATTTCATTATTGATAAAGATTTCATCACGGAACTTGTGAATAAAGATGTCAAGGATAGGTATATGTCTTTACTTACAAATAGTTTTGTTGAATCCAATAATTTCCTCACTTGGTGTCCTCAACCGAATTGTAGTAATGTGATTGAAGTTGCAAGAACTGGGCAAACTAAAGTAACGTGTAACTGTGGCTTAACATTTTGTTTTGGATGCGGAAATGTTTGGCATGACCCGATAGACTGCAGGTTAATGAAACATTGGATGCAAAAATTCTCCCATTATAAAGTAGCATCACGTTGGAGAAGACGGAGAGAACGTTCTAAATGGGACATACAAAAATCTGACCCTGAATTTCATTATTTTATGTTGGAGGATGACGTTTTGTACAAAAGGAAGCAGAATAAAAAAAAAACACGTAAAGTACAAGGTTACTCATACTACCTTAAGAAATATAAGGCGCACAAGAAATGCATCAAACATGAAAAAGATATGGCGAAGGTATTTAAAGAAGATAATCCAGATTTTTGCGAATGGTTTAAAACAAAAGTTGCTGTCTTACGTCAATGTCGAGAGACTCTTATGTACACTTATGCATTTACATTTTATTTAAAAAAGTGTAATTGGTTTGCAAAGGAACTGGTCATGAAGTTAGAAAATCTAAACCGGATAACATTCACATTACAGGGATATCTTGATGATGTTATGGGAGCAGAGATTAAACTCAATCAAATAATACAAATTCAAGATTATGCCAGTTATTGTGCAATTCAACGGAAAGATTTATTAAACATGGTTCATATAGGATACGACAATGATTTGCACATATTTTACAAAGTTATTGTTCAATGAATATGAATATCATTTGTAACACTGAAAAAGTTTTTTTTATATAAAATGTAATTGATATTTCCTGACATATTAGTAATTTATACATATTAAATAAGAATTATCTTTTCTTTTTATTATCATTAAATAAAGATCTCAATAAATGTGACTTTTTCTTAGTTTTATTAATTTCTCATCTGTTAAAAACACAGATTTTACAATTAGTAAATAAGAAATATTTAAAAAAAAAAATTTCGACAGTATTTCACATTGTCAGATAAAATTTTTTACATTAGCCAATTTTATCATCTTGCTACTATTTGACTCTGATGACTATTTAAAAATACAATTGATTTAAAATATTGCTTCAATTAAAAATAATAAGTGATCAAGTTATCAACTAACCTGATAAAAATAAATCTTGAAGTGCTTGTACAGCCTGGCATAACAGTGCCCAGGCTTCTGCTTCCGAGAGACCTCCATCTCGAAGCTCTAACACGTCAGCTACACTAACTGCGGCCCCAAAGTAGCCCCCTGTTTGAGTCTGTGCTCGTGTTTGAATAAAAGTCTCGGGGCCACCAAAGAGCCGCGATGATTGTGCCCGAAATACTCGCAGATCGACTCCTTGCCGAGACATTCTGAAAAAGAAAATTATTTTATCAAATCAATCTTTCAATTAAAAACAAGCTCGGTTATATGTACTCATTTTGTTATAATAAGTGTGAGGGAGACAGAAAGCATATTGCTTGTTGATGTTGAAAATAAAGTAAATAAGAATTGCCAACATTTCAATCGTATTGTATAAAAACGGCCGGCGCAATGTTTTTAGTGCGGTTTGCGAACTCTCGATATATTGAAGTCTACTATTATTAAGGTACTTTTATATTTTTCTACAATACATCACTGCTTTTTTAATCTTTTGAATCATTCTTGAACAATACCTTAAAAGTATACCTTTTCTCTAATTTGTAGGACCCTTCTGCTTGTTAAATATGTACACTTCACTTATAAATAACTCGCTTTGCAGCAGGCCAAACATTTGATAATTTCTAATTAAATTAAGGACAAAGACATATTAACATCATATATAACAAACTCTATGGAAAGTGGTTTTACTACGGAACTACCTAAAATTTCTTTTTCTTTTGAAAAAATACTTGTATAACTAAATATAACAGCATGTTATACCAAACCACTTATAAACTAAATTGAAACAGTCACCTAAAGCAAGAAAACTAAATTCTTTTATTTTTCTTGAACAAAATATTTTGTATTTGGAACTATGTCTTCATATTTTGTCCTCCTGAATATAAATTCCTGAAAGTTGTGCATAAAAATTGTATAACATATAAAGTGAGGAATTTTGTATGCAGTAATATGCAACCGTGCATTGTAGTAGAGTGCTAAAGCTAATATTCGTAGCACGAGGATACGAGGATGACAAAAGAGTTGGGAACATTTTATTGGTTGCTCATATATTAAAAGTGATATAACGGAAGTTTCACAACTTATTCAAGAGACACAAGGTATTTTGTTACCGTGTTATATATACACGGTGTCCATCGGGGATCTATGAGCGAGAAAATAATTTTCGATTTAAGGGCTCAAATTTTTTTTACGTTTAGATTCCTGCTCAAAGATTTCAGGTAGGTAACCGTTCATATTTTCAATAAATTCAACAAAAACACATTGCTCTTATGGTGAAATGGGTACATGTGATCATAGATCAATAAATATGAGTATGTTCTATATTGTGTCGTATAAAAAAGAACTATTCATTAGACAGGTGACAAGGAGATTGGCGTGACGTCAATATTTAAAAATACTATGTATCTGTTCATCCTGAAAACAAATTTATAAATATTTATAAATATTTTAATAATTTAATAACATAACATAAAATTATAATAGTAGTGATTAACAATTATGTAGATACATAAAAATTATTTGTTCCTTTATTTTACTATGTAAATTATTATCTATTTCTAGTGGTCTAGTTTTTTACAAAATAATCCTTGCTTATTACGTTTTCGAGGTAATTTATCTTTATAAAACATTCAAATGTCACCGGAAAGAACTAACTAAAAAAAGCTGTATTGCTAAATGTAAAATTCACGTCACGTGATAATTTTCTTCACTTCACCCCGCAAATGTTCAAGCCACGCCCTCACTGATCCATTCTTAATTGTACCTTTAAGAATTTTTAAAACTTTTCTCATAGAAATATTTCATTTCGTTCAAAGTCCTAAATCTTTTATAACAACTGGAACATGTGACGAGTTCTTCTGTTTTGAAATTTACTTGGGGGATGTAAAGGGTGCTTATTTCAGGTGGAAATGGTAAGGGTGGGACAGTGGAGCCATGACATATTGCAAATTCATTGTCAGTTCATGTGGTCAATCAAATTATTAATGTGATATTTAACTCATAATCAGTATCACGTGTCAAAATATCACAATCGAACCATGAAGCAATTAAAACGATAAAATACTCGCGACCATGTCATGTGAAATAGATAGACCGAAAATCGATGGACTGAAAATTAATAGTCATAATTAAATTTAAATCATTTTAAACCTTAATTACATATTTAAACTACTGATATAAATGTGAAATAATTATAGATTCATCACAAGTTTTTAGTATTATTATTATTTTTAGCTGAGTGTTAATTGTAAATATATGTTTAGTTAAAGTTTGCAAGTAGTACTTAAAAGGAATGAAAACCGTAATAAAAATAGCAGCTAGTGTTAGAAGTAACGATTAGATTTATTTGTTTAGGATTAGATTTTATTTGTCTCTGATTGACACTAAGTTGAAAGAGAATGGGCTTGTGTCCTATGTCTTAATTTCTATAAAAGTGTACTATATATTGATAAAGTGGGTTACTAGAACCTCAAATGTTCAATTATTTTTTAATAACTCCTTATATGATAAGAGATATTAACAATTAAAAGTCATTTTGTCTCCTTAATTATTAAAGGGATTCAACGTTGTACACATTCCTAATGCATGTGACATCACAATCGCTGCCAACCTTACAGCTCATAAATCTCTGCTATATGTATTTATATATCAAAATATCAAATATTATTTACAGCTATTTCAGGGAACAATAAAATTTCAATATTATGTCTGCCTTGGCAGGGTTAAATAAAATAAAAACTTATTATTCTTTGATTGACTTAATTATTTGACTACCAACAGCTACAAAACATTACCACAGCACTGACCTACTCAACAAATAACTGACGTTAAAATGCATTTCACGTCATACAAATGTCGGACCATTTCTAGCGCTAAAACTACAATTCAAACTTTTAATTGCTATATCTCAGTCCAATATTTAGATATTTCAATCAAAAATTAAAAAATCGACCACTAAAAAATGAGGACACAAGCCCATTGCTTAACATGCACTGTCATATACACTGGTCTGGAAACCGAGCATTCTTCTTGTTAGTCACTAGGTGACGCAGACTTCGATAACCAGGATTATGTTAACAGTATTCTAAAGAGCGGAAAATACGACGGCTATCGGTGTTAACATGAAAGCATACGACCGACCATGTACTGCTAGTTTGTATGTATAACAAAATGGAAAACAAAAAGTAAATTGAAATTGTTGAAAACATGATTGAAAAAGGAATAAGCAAAAATAAAAACGTGATGCAAAATCGAATAAATAATAAATATTTAAACTACCTGAATAAATCAAAAGGATGTAATACATCTTGTTTACATTCCATAATATTTTCTAGAAAATTCAATGTTTTTTGTAATACTATTCGAAATTTCATTGAAGACTAACTTTGTTGACCTTAAATAAAATCGAGAAGTGCAAATACTCAATGGATCTTTGATGTAAAACGGTGTCGTTGATCGTCCATCGTTCCATTAGCATGAACAAAGGAATCAGATGCGTCAAATCTACTCTACTTTTACAATTAAGGAGGTACAGGACGTTAACGTAAATGATGAAAACGTTGTGAAATTTGGACGGTCGATACAAATAGTTAAAATACATGCTGTCTCAAAATTTTAGAGACCTAGGGTTATTAGTTTTCTTTTTATACATGATTAAAAATAGTCATTTTCCATAAAAATCATAATTTTTAGCTCAATTTCACCACATAATATAACTTTTAACTATAAGAAAATGATGACACGGCTTTCAAAAACTAGGTGTATATAAAATAATCTTTTCTGTAACTATTGCAAAAAGAAAATTATCAAAAGGATACCTAGCAATGTTATTTACGAAAATAGGTAAATAAAACCTTTAAGAAACAGTAGGTTATAAGCCGGCCAATTTGAGCGGGAAATTCAAAATCGGATAAATGTTATATAAAATATAACAATTTATTGGTCAAAGAACCAAATCACGCATGCGTCAACACACGTAAATTTACAGCGTTGCAAAATTTATTATTCCTTTTTCAAAAAATTTAATTTGTATTTAAATTGAATTAATATAAATTAGATATTAATTATAGGTAATTTTTAATTTATTAAACGATTATATGCATAAAAAAATCATTTTAACAAGCAAAAAGCAGTTTAATAGGGAATTGAAAAATTCATTTTCAAAGGTACAGTCCCAATATTTGCTCGTCCCTCATGTACTTCGTATTTTGCATTTCGTATTACCGAGAGATAAACTTTTTGCATTGACGGTACGTCCTGTACCTCCTTAAGACTTTGATTTTTAATCACTTCTACAAAATGTGTGTTTGGAATCAACGCAAATTCATCAAAGCTATATTATTTATATTATTGAGTAGTTAAGTGAAATAGTTAAGGAGGATTGCTGAACTCATAGTAATCGCAAAAGTGAGATTAACACAGCCAGTTAAGGTGAAACGATACTTAACCATTTTTGATCGTGAAATATAGATGGCGATACTATACAGCAGATTAAATATTATCAAAAAAAAACATGTTTTTTTACGTTTAAATCAATCTGGCAACATTTCTAAGGATTTGTCATAAATTTTATAACCTTTATTTATGACAAACCCTTAGAAATATTACCAGTCATCTAAAAATTGGAATTTAACTAGAGAATATAGCAATATTCATTTTCAAAACTCATTTATTTGCGGTTCCAACTCATTAAAAGTCAGTGGAAGAAAGCTTAAAATGTAGATACGTTATTCATCTAACTAATTGCAGCTTTAAATTTTGATTCGCGTTTATTGTTACTTACATAAAACGATTTAAACATAAAAAAAACATGTATTTTTTGATAATATTTAACCTACTGTATAGTATCGCCATCTATATTTCGCGAGAAAAAATGGCCAAGTATCGTTTCACCTTAAAGAGACTTAAAAGTTAATTGTTATGCCGATTGAACCACTATTGACAAATCCATATCATTTTTATACAGTACCAACCTTCAAACGACATTTTTTTTCAAGTTACAGTCGCTTTATTCACCCTACTATTGTAATTGTAACAAAACAATGGAGAAATCTGAATTTCGTGTATTGCTAAAGCATTACTTCCGCATTCACCATATTCTCCAGATTTAGCATAAAAGTTGTAGTTTTATTAATCATCCTACGATCTTATTGAGTTATGTTCTTTTTGCTATTTATAACAACGTTAAAAAAAAAACATTGTTTTTGTACACGAATTTACGCAGCTTTCTGCTCTTTTTACAATCACTATATCTTTGGCTTGTATACAACTTACTACACCATGTGTATCTGTTGCACATTTTGTGTTCTATTGATTAAGTTAACAGCGGCTTAATACGAATTAGTACTTTAGGTAAAACCCTTGTAAATACTTGACAACACGGCTCATAGAAACCCGTATGTAATACAATCTATGTGATATTTTGGGAGGCTTCCTTCCATTCCAGATACAAAGAAGCATTAATCGCGATAAGGAGCCTTTGTTAAAGATAATCACAACGCATGGTGGTTGCACTAATTAAACTTCCTTTTGATTTATGCTCCAAAACAGCCAAACAACTAATTAAATGTTTATGGATTAATATAAACATATTTTAAATTTGTCATAAACTTATAATACACGAGTATGTATGTAACTGTTAATATATTTCTTTTACGCCTGCAATTAGTTTGAATGCATCTACCATTACACCATCAACTAAAAAAATGATAAATATAGTAAATAGGTATTACTGTACCGTTCTTGAAGGTTTAAACATCATCAATAGGATGTTTCGGATTTGGAAGTGAATTGTTAACAGTAACATAACAAGGTCCAGCTCGGTCAGGCTCCGGATCTGATCTTCTGCCTCCAGGTAAATAGTACACCAAACATGTGACACCCACCAGGAATAAAAAAAACACAAACACTATGTCGAACATCACGAGAGAGTTAAACGTCATTAACTGCATCACTAATATCGATTTATCTTTATTTTTATTTTCGAATTTGATTTATTTTTTAATTAAATAACACTTCTTATTGCACTAGTATTTGTTCGATTTATTTATTATATTAGCACACGAGGTAATTTATTAGATTCTGTTTTAAATAGTACTGCCTAAGTTAATCTTTCATACAATTTAATTAATATTAAATCATCTTAGAGCATATACAAATGGAGAGAGAATGCTAGACCCGAAAGTGTGTCCAAAATGTGTGCGAGAGAGAAAGGTATATGTTCCTATTTGCTCTCTCTCTATGCGCATACGTCGAAAGTGACAGTTGTCAAGTCAGAGCAGATATAATACGTGACAGTTGTTGAATATGACATTATATTGATGTAGAATAATATAGGTAAGTATTTATATAAATAAACAATATATAAATATAAAAACAATATATATAAACGTGATCTCGGTCATGAGTATATATTTTCACAGAACGGTCACTGTTTTACCGACGGACAAGCTTTGTACCATATAAAGAAATATAATGGGCTTCTGTCCTATGTCTTCATTTTTATAAAATTGTACTATATATTGATAAAGTGGGTTACTAGAACCTCAAATGTCCAGTTATTTTTTAATAACTCCTTATATGTTAAGAGATATTAACAATTAAAAAAGTCATTTTGTCTATTTAATTCTTAAAGCTATTCAACATTTCAAATGCATGTGACATCATAACCGCTGCCAACCTTACAGCTCATAAATCTCTGGTATATGTATTTATATATCAAAATATCAAATATTATTTACAGCTATTTCAAGGAACAATAAAATTCCAATATTATGTCTGCTTTAGCAGGGTTAAATAAAATAAAAACTTATTATTCTTTGACTTGACTTGATTATTTGACTACCCACAGTTACAGAACATTACCACAGCACTGACCTACTCAACAAATAACTGACGTTAAAATGCATTTCCCGTCATACAAATATGACCGACCATTTCTAGCGCTAAAACTAAAATTCAAACTTTTAATTGCTATATCTCCGTCAACAATTAGATATTTAATAAAATAGACACTCCAATACATATTTATTAACATCAATTTCAATCAACAATTGAAAAATCGACCACTAAAAAATGAGGACATAAGCCCATTTCTTTACATATTTATAATATCTTAATAGAATATTAATACTTATTATATCTAGACAGCTGTCACTTTCGACGCATGCGCACAGAAAACAGATAGGAACATATACCTTTCTCTCTCCCAGACATTTTGCATACACTTTAATCTATAGGAAATATAGGCTATTCATCCTTCATATATATATCCTGTAAGAGTACTACAGTTAAATAAATTATTTTTACACACATACGCTTCGGTTAGATATATTATCAAATCTGTTTCACATACGACTATGTCGCAGGGAGGTTATTGGTATATGCAAATTAATATATGTATTACTTTCTGAAAACGTAATTTGATAATTTACCAAAACCATTCATGTCAGAATAAATGAATGTTTGCTTAGTTCTAATCGTATACTCGTAATCAAATACACATTGCGCCATCTATGTGAAACACCTTTCATCTGAACGACAGATGAAGCTGGTGTCGCACATTGCTGTAACATTTATTAATATTTTCGTGATTTCATCCTATATTATAATGTTCCAAGTGTATATTTCTATGTTTGTTTGTTGCTGAAATTCGTATGGTAGAATGAAAACGGCTCCGTCAATGTTTATGAAAGTTTGCTATTTCGTAGAGAAAAATTTTTTTTGGCGTCCCCGAATTTTCCCCTGAATTTCATGGAAACCCGTAATTTTGAGAAGCTAAAAATTATTTTTTTCTTTTTGCTCTATAACTTCTAATTAGTAAAAGATAGAAAGTTGAAATTTGGTATGTGTATTACGGTGTTCAATTCTAAAATTTTTGAAATTTAGAAATTGATAAATTGGAAATGGGGGTGTTGAGAAAATTAGAGGGCCCGGTAGGAAACTTTGGAGAAAACTCACAATTTTGGAATACTTAATAATAAAACATGTTATTAAGAAAAAAAAAATTTTAAATTTAAAAATTGTATTTGGGGCCACGGGGGCGGTTCTTGCCGAAATGAAAATTGGGCTAGAAAGTTGAAATTTGATATATGGGGTAACTTTGGTACCTGATTTACGAATGGAAAAAAAAAATCCCAAATTTTGAAAAAAAAGTTGGTTAAATAAGGAATAAATTGAAAATATTTTATATTTTGTTGAAAAAAATATATCCTTTTAGTCGCATTGTGATGGGGGTAAGCTGTAATTTATTTAAATTTTTCCTCCAGTTAAATAATATTCGTTTCACTCCACATAAAAGCATGAAAATAACGTGTCAGTATAAGTAAATGACGTACAGAATGAGGCCCACAAACTGGACAACTTCTTGGTTCTGGTTCTAACAGTTTAAGATAAATGTTCATATTATTTCTCCTATGAATAATAGCAAAGACATGTTCTCAAATTCCTTAGTTAATATAGTACAGGGTGATTAATGGCATCTAAAATGTTTAACAATGGAAGTTAGGCCAAGACAGACAGATACTCATTCTTCGATGCAATGTGCTAGTGTGGAATTACTTACATGAGCCAACACAAAAGCCAACGTCAACTTAAACATGTGCAAAATTGTGCAATACTTGACAAGATTAATTTACTATATACTAATGGGTCGTCTGCAAGTTTCTTTTAGAATTAGCTTTTAAAACTACACCGTACAAGGGACTACAGCTTTCGATTATTTATGAAATACAATTTCAGTAAAATAGCGTTAAATCGCAGTCGTGCGTTGGTTTGTCGAAAGGGATTGTCGTGTGAAAGTGGCAATTATATAATTTGCCTATAATAATAAAAAAAAGTTTTCGGTGTAAACGTTAAAATATATTTGAGTTATTAAATCCGTTGCAATAGCAAAACGGTTTCACTGCATATTCTTCCACACAAAAACTTTGATTCTTGTAAATATCTAACCTAGTCACAGATTTTATAAACTCAAACGAATCGTTTGCTCCTTCCTTGTATTTATCTATTACATTTAGGACGTTTACCATATATACTGCCGACCCGGGGTTTGTTATTAAAGTTATCCTGTGCCCAAAACCGTCCCTAGCACCAGCACTTTTAATAATTGATCCAGACACAGCAGCGCTGTCAGTTTTGTTTAAAGTGACCTCAGCGCACTGCGGGTAAGACTTAATTTGAAAATTGATGTACTTCATTATTTGCTCGGACAAATATTGGACAAGTGGGGATTCCACGTCTTCTTCATGAAAGGAAAGACATGCACAGTAACTCCAAGGAATGTCAGCATCGCTACAGGTTCTCCTTTTTGGGATTCGAAGAAATAAGCTGATTCCACGTGGCAATGGGCCTTCGCTAATGTTACAGCTACGTTCATCTAAGACAGAATCGTTCAGTTTCATTGAATAATCATTTATATCTCTTAAAGTCTCGTAGAAGTCGAACGGTGTTGTCAAACCACGAGAGTTGTCTTCCATATTTCTTATAGCCGTTGAATATTTCTGCCGAAACCAAGTTGGAAAGACAAAAGACAGTATTGGCAGCTTAACTTCCATTTCACCAGACCTTGTTCTACCGTATATGACATGATTATGGAAGCCGTGATCACTGAAGAAAATTAAAACAGTTTTATTAAAAGATGGACGGTCTGATAAAGTTTTAATATATGAATGAAATGCGTCATCTACAAGGTATCCATTATTTAATCCTGCATGTGTAATACTAGATTGAAAAAAAAATCCAAAATATGGGTATTTATTTGAGGAGCGTACAAATCTGTCAACGTATGTGAAGAAGCTTTCATATTTCAATCTATTCCCGTAGCAATACTTTCCAACATTCAGCTTCTCAGTCTCGACATTAGCCATATTATAAAAATATGACGAACAATAATCGGTGGGGGGCTCACAAAATCCTGATTTACCGGGTCTTAAGGTTAGGCCTTCAGCTGGATCTATAGTTAATGCTGTACGATACCCCGATAACTTATATTCATCCCAAATAAAATGACACAAATCCAAATGTGGATCATAAAAGGAACATGTCTCCTTTAATTCCTGAACATGTTTTCCAGTGGTCGCTGCTAGTAGATTTGGATAAGTGTTGAAACCCACTTTATTATAGCCCAGCATTTCTATAGCAGATAAATTGTTTATCAAGTAATTAGTAGTTTTTTTCATTGTTCTATGAAATTGAGCCCTAGCTAATGCATCTAATCCCAAAATTAACACGTTGAGTTGATCAATCGATTTAGATGCATTCTCACATCGAATATCAACGTATTCTTTACGGGGAACGAATAAGTGAAAATCGGTATAAATCACTTTTCCTTCTTTATAACAGTGCACCTTTAGAAATTCAACATTAATGGTAGTTTTGTTCCAAAAAGGCATGCAAACATTATTATATTTATATTCCTCAATACATTCAAATAGATTAGTTGGTGATATAGTATTGCCAAAATAGCAGCATGTTACTTTGTCATTCTTTTCAATTCCATAGGAATTCAAAGCTTCCTCATTTACCCAAATGGAATTATCATCTGAAGACACTAGAGCCTTAGTGTTGTTTACAGGACCACACACTGGTTTCTCAGGTATTCTAAACCTTTTTAAAGATTTTGGGCGAACGTTTTCTATTTTACATCCTTCAGTATAAATCAAATACATCTCATTTTTTCCCCGCTGCTGTTTCAATTCATTTGCTTCTCTCCTCGATAGGACTATCACTGCCAGTAGTGTTACTACAATTATCACAATTTTCGTACAGATATTACGATAGCTCCTTAATAGTAATAATGGTTGATGCTTCTCTCTCTTGCACATTTTGCCTTACAATTAAAACTTAAATTAAGAATTTTAATTAATTTGATGAAAATAACGTAAAAGATTATAATTTAACGTGAAGTTACTAGAAACATTACTAATTTTCAATTGTTTTTTTTACGAAGCGTCTTATCACAGTTGGCGATGGTTAAGCAACTTCTACAAAACGGTTTAATTTTAGCACGGAAAGCAGCAAAGCAAAGGGAATATCGTATTTAAGCGGTATCGTTTTGTTTAGTCGTATAAATGCGTTCAGCCAGTCACCAGCCGTGTTATAGGTTTGTAAAAAAATGCTTCATTAATAATTTATTGCAAGTAGATATAAATAACATCTAATGAAGAAATAATCAAAACTTTTGTTTTAAGTTAAGAAATTCATATACTCGTATCTCTTGATAAATCCTGTAGTAAGCAAAGTATGGTCTTAGACAAACTCATTCATCTCAAGCATAAAAATACATTTATAAATGTCTTTTAGGAAAAGCCTACGTACAACAAAGTTTACTGACACTTCCGAAATGATTGAGTGGTATTTTTTGTAGCTGTTCTTTACAAAAATGAAATTTATAATATGAGTATAATGTATACAGGAATAAATGGATATTCAATCAAAATCCTTTAAAGTAATTTCAAAAATATTAAAGTATTTTCTTATTTCATATACATATATTACTTGAGCACGTGATTTGAATAAATGTGCCCACCGAGGAATCTATAATATACGGTATAGTCGGAAAAATTCGTCATCTAACCTAGATTATGCTAAGGCGTCACATCTGCATTTGAATTTTTCGGCCGGCATACTAAAAAGAAGGTTTCAATTAAGTTTCTGCGTTTATCTTGAAGACTATAACCCTCACCAAAAAAATTTAATAAGTTCTATTGTAGATTCTAAAATTTTTATTTAAAAAAATATCTTAAATTATTCCTGTTGTTAATGCTTTTAGGCACCACGAAAGCAAAATCAATGATTAATTTTATTACAGGTAAATTGATTTTGCATACGCATATTTCATTTGTAATTTATTAAATATCGTAATACTAGAGTTTACCCCCGCCACAATGCAATTCAGAATATGAACTTTCTACAAATTTCCCTACCGAGCCCCCGAATTTCTTCAATTTTTGAATTTCTAATTTTTGAGAAATGTCAGCATTGAATACCTTAATACACATGCAAAATTTCAACTTTCTATCTTTTACGAATTAAAAGTAATACAGCAAAAAAGGGCTCACTTTTTTTTTTTCAGTTTTTACAAAATTACGGGTTTCCAGGAAATTCAGGGAAAAATCCGGCGACGCCAAAAGTCTTAGAATTTTTTTCTCTGCGAAATAGGCAATTTTCAAAAACATTGACGAAGCCGTTTTCGCTCTGCCATACAAAATTCACTACCAAACATATAAGATCATAAGAATATAAGATTCTAAATATACACCTGGGACATTATAATATAGGAAAATATTTATCTAAAGAAAATGAATAGCTATTTCTTGCGATGACTAATAGCTGTCGCATAACATCGCTCAGGAATGTATAATTTATGTAAGGTTAAAGTTCAAGGGACGGTAAGATTTAATAATTGTCGTTTAACATCTGGAATTCAATAAGAACTCCCCATCCTTTACAGCTGAAAACATATGTAAGATAGGTATATCCTTTATAGTCAACAGCCTGCAGGACCCTTTCTAAAGCACCTTCAGCTTTCTGCTTGAGTATTCAAATCAATGCCTTCGTTTAACTTTCTACCTCCCTGTTTGACATAGATTCCTTTGACGAATAGAACATATACCATACTCGAACTGATCATATTGATAAGTATTATTAAAAAGCTTTTTTAATAAGTTTTGCAGGAATTATATGGTCCTTAGAATCATTACTTGACTAATTTTGAATTCAAGCAATAAATAGAAATAAATTGTGGGTTTCGGTTGAAATTAATCCAGTACTGCTCTTCACATTACCTAATACTTTATTTTTGTGGTTTCTCAAAAAAATTGAGTGACTTTGGAAATATCTCTAATTCTGCATTCTCTCTAGCGTAGCCATCCAATTCGATTTATTTACTAAGTAAGTACATCTCTTCGTGAATGAACAATTGATTTTAATATTATTATAATTATAAAAAAAAATCAGTAAACCGTTGCGGTATCTTACAAGTAAGCATGGTAAAGCTCATTTCAATTCAAAATGTTACCAAAATATTTTAAAGGATGACAAATATACATAAGACGGCTCGAATAACTTCTTTTGCTTTTAGGAATAATAAGGTAACGCGCAATATCCAGCTTGGTATACGTTATCTTAATGCAATACAAAAGGTAACTAAACATATTCCCTTTTACCTAAAAGATAATTTCTTTAACCTAAACGAACTTAAATACATGCAACTGTATGAAGTTGGCAATTATATAATTTGCCTATAATAATAAAAAAAAGTTTTCGGTGTAAACGTTAAAATATATTTGAGTTATTAAATCCGCTGCAATAGCAAAACGGTTTCACTGCATATTCCTCCACACAAAAACTTTGATTCTTGTAAATATCTAACCTAGTAACAGATTTTATAAACTCAAACGAATCGTTTGCTCCTTCCTTGTATTTATCTATTACATTTAGGACGTTTACCATATATACTGCCGACCCGGGGTTTGTTATTAAAGTTATTCTGTGCCCAAAACCGTCCCTTGCACCAGCACTTTTAATAATTGTTCCAGACACAGCAGCGCTGTCAGTTTTGTTTAAAGTGACCTCAGCGCACTGCGGGTAAGACTTAATTTGAAAATTGATGTACTTCATTATTTGCTCGGACAAATATTGGACAAGTGGGGATTCCACGTCTTCTTCATGAAAGGAAAAACATGCACAGTAACTCCAAGGAATGTCAGCATCGCTACAGGTTCTCCTTTTTGGGATTCGAAGAAATAAGCTGATTCCGCGTGGCAATGGGCCTTCGCTAATGTTACCGCTACGTTCATCTAAGACGGAATCGTTCAGTTTCATTGAATAATCATTTATATCTCTTAAAGTCTCGTAGAAGTCGAACGGTGTTGTCAAACCACGAGAGTTGTCTTCCATATTTCTCACAGCCGTTAAATATTTCTGCCGAAACCAAGTTGGAAAGACAAAAAATAGAAATGGCAGCTTAATTTCCATTTCACCATATCTTGTTTTAGCGTAAGTGGTATGAATATGGAAACCGTGATCACTAAAGACAATTAAAACAGTTTTATTAAAAGATGGACGGCCTGATAAAGTTTTAATATATGAATGAAATGCGTCATCTACCAGGTATCCATTATTTAATCCTTCATGTGTAATACTAGATTGAAAAAAAAATCCAAAATATGGGTATTTATTTGAGGAGCGTACAAATCTGTCAACGTATGTGAAGAAGCTTTCATATTTCAATCTATTCCCGTAGCAATACTTTCCAAGATTCAGCTTCTCAGTCTCGACATTAGCCATATTATAAAAATATGACGAACAATAATCGGTGGGGGGCTCACAAAATCCTGGTTTACCGGGTCTTAAGGTTAGGCCTTCAGCTGGATCTATAGTTAATGCTGTTCGATACCCCGATAACTTATATTCATCCCAAATAAAATGACACAAATCCAAATGTGGATCATAAAAGGAACATGTCTCCTTTAATTCCTGAACATGTTTTCCAGTGGTCGCTGCTAGTAGATTTGGATAAGTGTTGAAACCCACTTTATTATAGCCCAGCATTTCTATAGCAGATAAATTGTTTATCAAGTAATCAGTAGATTTTCTCATTGTTCTATGAAAATGAGCCCTAGCTAATGCATCTAATCCCAAAATTAACACGTTGAGTTGATCAATCGATTTAGATGCATTCTCACATCGAATATCAACGTATTCTTTACGGGGAACGAATAAGTGAAAATCGGTATAAATCACTTTTCCTTCTTTATAACAGTGCACCTTTAGAAATTCAACATTAATGGTAGTTTTGTTCCAAAAAGGCATGCAAACATTATTATATTTATATTCCTCAATACATTCAAATAGATTAGTTGGTGATATTGTATTGCCAAAATAGCAGCATGTTACTTTGTCATTCTTTTCAATTCCATAGGAATTCAAAGCTTCCTCATTTACCCAAATGGAATTATCATCTGAAGACACTAGAGCCTTAGTGTTGTTTACAGGACCACACACTGGTTTCTCAGGTATTCTAAACATTTTTGAAGGTTTTGGGCGAACGTTTTTTATTTTGCATCCTTCAGTATAAATCAAATACATGTCATTTTTTTTCCGCTCCTGTTTCAATTCATTTGCTTGTCTTCTCAATAGAACTACGACTGCCAGTAGTGTTACTACAATTATCACAATTTTCGTGCAGGAATTACGATAGCTCCTTAATAATGGTTGATGCTTCTCTCTATTGCACATTTTGCGTTACAATTAAAACTTTAATTAAGAATTTTAATTAATTTATTTAGAATATATTTGTTATTTATTTAATTTGTAATTTGATGAAAATACTAGATAACTAACTACTATTCAATTGTTTTTTTACGAATTGAGTAGAAGTGAAATGCTTTCGACTAGCATATTTGACTTGATTGTGAGCTAAGCGTTGGTTGGGAGCTGTCTTAGTAAACTCACTCCACACGCTGTGTTAACTACAATAAAACGAAGTCTACGACTGAAGGACTTGCTTGCTGAAACAGAATGTCTTTTAAACGAACAACACTTCTCAGGCATTGGAATTATACTATTATATCTGTATCTTCAGTTAATTTAAATAAAGAACAAATCAATTAAATTTAATAAGATTGTTTTAAAATCAAATATGTCATAGAAAATTAGAAAACGTCAAGTAAAAAATTTATTTTAAACATTCTATACATTTTCTGCAGCACTATTTCCTACAACGCGAGATACGCGTCTACTCTATTATGACGTATGCCTATAACACGTACTACATGCGTAACTTATTGGCGTGAAAGCCTCTACATAATGAATCATGAATGAGACTAAATAACTTAAATTTTTTGTTATGTTGATAAAAACAAAATACAATTACTGTATAAATTATATAATCTTAATGAAACAAAGTTATTAAAGTTATCCAGTATTATTAACCTGTGTCGTTGAAGTTCAGTCCCCTGCAATAGCAAAACCGTTGCACTTGGTATTCGTCGACGCAGGAGCTTTGATCCTTGTAAACGTCCAGTCTACTGACAACTTCAATAAAGTCAAACGAATCGTTTCCTTCTTTCTTGAACATACTTTCTACTCCAAGAGCTGATGCCATGAACACAGCAGATCCGGGATTTGTGACAAAAGTGATCCTGTGCCCAAAAGTACCATTCGTGCGTGAATTTCCGACAATCGATCTAGATACAGCAGCGTTAATAATTTTGTTTAAAGTAACTTTTGCACATTGTGGGTAGTGATCAATTTGTAAGTTGATGTACTTAATAACTTGCTCGCACAAATACAGGACAATTGGAGACCTAACATCTACTTTAATGTCTTGATTACATGCGCAGTACTGCCATGGTATATCTGCATCAAAACAAGTTCTTCTTTTAGGAATTTGAAGAAACAGGCTGATTCCACGAGGTAAGGGATACGAGCTTAGGCTTCCGTTACGTTGCTCTAAGACGGAGTCGTTCAGTTTCTTTGGATAATTTAATAAATCTTTTAAAGTTTCGTAGAAGTCGAAAGGTGTTGTCAAACTAAGTGCGTTGTTTTTCATATTTCTTACAGCACTTGAATATTTCTGGCGAAACCAAGGAGGGAAAACAAAAGACAATAACGGTAGCTTAGCTTCCATTTCACCTGCTTTTGTGCACATATACCTGGGTTGTTTTTGATAACCATGATCGCTGAAGAAAATTAAAACGGTATTATTTAAAGAGTTACGGTGTGATAGATTTCTTAAGTATGCAAGATATGCATCATCTAGTAGGTATCCATTATTTAATCCTTCGTGGGTATAGCTGTCTTGAAAGAAAAATCCAAAATATGGGCATTTTTTCGAAACACGTATAAATCTGTCCACATATGTTAAATATCGTTCAGATCTCAATCTGATGCCCAGACAATATTTTCCAAGGCCGGCTTTAAAACTATCTCTAATAGCTGCTTTTAAGAAATGGGAAGAGTAGTAATCTGTTGGTGGCTTGCAAAACCCAGGTTTATCCGGTTTTAAAGTGAACCCGTATCCAATTTCTTCAGTTAGGGCTGTTCTGTATCCTGACAATTTGTAATCATCCCAAATGAATTTACAGAAATCTAAATATGAAGTTCCAAGTGTACAATTGTTTTTTAATTCATGCGAACGCTGTCCAGATGTCGCTGCTAGTAGATTTGGGTAAGTACTCGATGCTACTTTGTTGTACCCCATCATTTCAATTGCAGACAAATTATTAATCAGATAATCAGCGGTTCTATTCATTGCTCTGTGAAAGTGGGCTCTGGATAAAGAGTCCGATCCCAGTATTAGTACGTTAAGACGATCTGTCTTCGTTGAAGAGTCGCACCGATTGTCGATGGATTCTTTACGAGGAGCAAATAAATGAAAGTCGACATAAATAACGTTTTCTTCTTTCATGCAATATACCTTTAAAAATTCTGCAGCAACCTTAGTTCTATTCCAAAATGGAACACAAACGTCCTTGAATTTAAATTTCTCAGTACATCCAAGTGCATCGGGTGGTGTATTATATTCATAATAGCAACAAGTTACATTATGATCTCGTTCTACTCCAATGGACTTCATAGCATCCTCATCCACCCAAATAGAATATCCATCAGATGACGCTAGTGCCTTGGTATTTCCGTGAAATTCACAAACAGGAGTCTGTGGTCTCTTAAAGAAATTGAGTGACTTTGGAAGTGTTTCTATTATTCTACATCCTTCATTAAAAATTAAGTATTTCTCTCTTTCGTAGCCTTCTAGATCGATAGATGTATTATGTAAAATAGTATCTCTTCGTGAAAGAACTGCAATTGCTATTATTATTACTATAATTATAATAAATTTCAGGAAATTGTTCCGGTATCTAACAAATATGCAGGGGCACTCATTTGTGAAGTTCTCATTGTTATCATGTTTTAAGTTGTGCATTGTTCATCCAATTTAAAAAGTAAGCAAAATAATTTTATTTATGTTTAAGATTTAGCCAATAAGAGCTCGAAAAACTGCTTTTGTTTTTTAGTTGATAAAAGTAATTTGTAATAAGCTTTCCACTAAATAACTTAAATTGAAAATAACCACCTAGTAATAATTCTCCTTTCCATTTAGTTATATAAATTAGCACAAATTTTTTACTTAAGGGGTTACATGGGTTTCGTGGGTTCAAAAAATCGATTTTTTTTTTGGCTTATTAATTTCTACATCTCAAGAATACTATCCTAAATTTTCAAGTCGATCCGAATAACAGTTTCGGAGATACAGCTTTTGGAAGGTGTGCGCTCCAAGTCAGTTTTATTGTTACTCAAAACTTTAAACGCGTTTTTCTGGGAACCGTTTTTTCAAAGTCGGTTGTCAAATGTTCTCAAAAACTACTCAACCGATCTTGATGAAATTTTACACAGGTGTTCGAGATACAATTTACTCGTGCTTGGACGAAGGATTTTTTGGGATTTTCAATTACAACTATTTAAAAAAAAAACAAAATGTCAAGCAAATTTGACTGAAATTTTCATTTTTTTGGAAAAATGTGTGTTTTTCGAGTGGTCACCGGAAATGACGTCACAATGGAGGAGTTTTAATTTTTTTTTTTTTTAAATTTCAGAAATTAAATATTAAATATGTATCTATAAGACAGAAAAAAGTTTGAATTAAATAAATAATTTTTTACATAGAAAAAAATATACTGAAAATAGGCCTTTTTTTACCCGACGAAACCAATGTAACCCCTTAAAGTCTAGTTCAAACATAAAATCAAAGAATAAATTCTAGCCAGTGGAAAATCATACCTCTTACTTCTATTACATGTAGTAAAAATTATACGCGAATATTTAACCAAAGATAAGTATTGAAATTACTACAATAAATATTACCACAATATAAAAAATAAATATACAAAATAATATTTTTTTAAACATATAAAGTATGAGTATTGGTTAAGAGCAGATCTACTTTAAAGTTTTACTATCTAGCAATTCTTTTGTAAATTGAAAATTAAAATGAGTGGTGATCTCTGTTATTCCCTTTTTTATCTTTCCTATCTGAGTAATGAGGAATACAATTAATGTTTTAAAATTTAATTTAAAGAAAATTTACTTAATAATTCAATTAGGTTAATTGTAATAGTACTTTTTAATTATTGTTTTCTAAAAGTAATAACATCTCTTAAAAATGTAGAAAGACTTGAATGACGACACGCTGAAATTTCATTTAAATGCTAATTTAACTGACATTTAAATTGTTGAATGTCACAGCTAAGTAATTACCACAATATTTTTCATTTGGAAGTGCATACTAATTTGGTAGGCATGTGACTTATTTTTCTAATTAAATTTCCTAGTTGAAGAATGTATCATGTACTGTCCCATATAATTGAATGATTGAAGTGCCGTCTTGGTCTTCTTGAGTAATACTTAAGTAATTGTCAGCGCGACTAAGAATAAATTAAATTGCAAATTGTGTACTTCAGAATTAATTGCTATCCACGAATAAATCTATCATAGTGAAACTTTAAATTTTCTTGAAACGTTAAGCGAATATTTCTGTCTTTTTTCAATCAATGCACTAGATCTTGTGGTCTAAAATATACATTATACTTTAAATAAAATTGCCTAATAAGTTTAGGATTATCTGTGTACTTAATCAATATAACTTGATAACAACCAAACCCAGAAAATATAACTCTTATCCGGGGAAGGAAGCCGAAGACACTGCAGCCAACGTAAAGCATCAATGCTATCGCCAATGTATCGTCCTATCATGTTATATGTTCTAAGTTTTAGAAAGTTAAAACTAGTACATAAAATTATAACTAAAACTAAAACATTAGCAGAGAACAATTTCACATTTTGTCAAATTTTTTTAAAAATTTGATTACTATAGATTATTACATTCTGTCCAGTTTAGAGGACATTCAGTGATAGATGTGTAAAAATAATAAAATGTCTTGCGCGGGGTGTGCCCATCGACTCATCCCTCAATTTCAATAGATCCTAGATTCTGATTAGTTGGTTAGTAGGTCCTAAGGTCTTTTATAGTCTGCATACTACGAAATTATTGGACATTAGACAGCTGACCAAATTCTTTAGATGTTCAAGTATTCTCTCTTTATATGCTTTGATTCTAATCATTATTTCTTCATTAACTGTCGGTATATCCAGATCCCGATGTATTATGTGATTAGGTACAAACCATGGTGCATTCGTGACAATCCTTAGCATTTTAGATTGGAATCTCTGGATTATTTTAATATTAGAGATAGATGCAGTACCCCATAGTTAGATACCATATGACCATATCGGTTTAACTATGGACTTGTAAAGCAGGAGTTTATTTTCAGTGCTCAATTGTGACTTACGTCCTATCAACCAGTACATCTTCCGCAGTTGTAGGACTAGCTGCTTTCACTTTGTAAATATGTGCTTCTTCCAAATAAGCCTCCTGTGTAAGTGTAAAATAAAATTAAAGCTACAATAGTAGGTGGGAATATTACTAAAACCATACTGGGACATCTGTATCTAATCCAGCCGAATGGAAAATACTAATTAAGTAACTTTCACATCTGTAAAGAACGGCGACTTAATACTTAGTAAACTTCTTTCGGTTTCGATGTACTTTTACTGATGTTAATTTAATATTATTTTAAAGTAGTCTTAACATTAATTCACGAAACATTTAAAATACATTTATATCTATTAAAAGCAAATCTCACCACAATATTTTATCTTAAATGTACATTTTAAACCACGAAAGCGCTTTACTAATTATACTAGAGCACACCGCTTTGCCTTCTTATTTTCAACAATTAACCAGACGCCACCTGCGCTCTTTTGGTTCTCCAGACTCTCCTGGTTCTCCAGGAAACGACGTCTAAACGCACGATCAAAAAACGACGAAGTATCCTTTTAAAAAGTTACAGACCCCTCCTCGTTCTGTCATCTTCAAGATACAAGAGGGGGTAATGTTCCTCAATGGCTTGAGATATCACCATTTCTATAGAAAAGAAACATTTATTTTTTCCTTTTTATTTAGATAAGACATAATATTATACGTTGGAATAATTCTTATATTAGCAATAAATATACCACGGGGCTCATTACTGCTAATTGAAAACTGCTTGGCTGGTAGACAGGGGTTCAAAACATTTCAAGTCAATTGAGATGTTTTAATATATGCTATACGAGGAGTAGCTGCTTCTAAAGCCGGCTACAAATTATGCGGTGAATTGATTGACATGGTAAGTTACCTACTACACGGTGGAACAAATGTTTAATCACACTGACACTGTTTAACAAAAACTTTCAAGTATAAAACCTTTCTTTGTTGGACGATTCGTGCAGCAGTGCAAGACATGTGGATCAAGTGTGGGTCAAAATACCGACAACACCCAACGTGAACGTTGGACACATGACAGTGGACATAGTTAATTCCAGCATCGACAAGACAATGCGCCCAACGTTGGAAGTACCGGCTTAAATGAGACTGAAGCTACTACAGACGAACTAAGCATGCTCCAAAGTAATGCGACCGGCAGCTATTTAGCGTAAATCTTCTCTTTCGATACACCCCCCCCCCCCCCCCCCCTCTATCGACATATTAGTCTGCCAGTGGCTTTCGTTTGTATAATATCTCTTTTTTGTTTCAGAAAAATGGTAAGTGTATTGATTGAACAACGAATTCTCTTATCTGACTTCTCTTCTCTTATCTGAGCTCACTTTTGTTAAAAGAAGTATATGGTAATGAATGTGTATTACGTGCGCCGCTTTTTGGGTGGTTTAAGTGTTTCCAAGATGGCCGAGAAGACGTTGAGGAACACACGAAACGCTCTTGCACGTCAAAAATGGATAAAAATGTTGAAAAATCTGTAAACTCGTCTAATCTGGTTTTTTCGTGCGATTGTTAAAGGTGTAGGAGTTAACAAAAAACGTATAAGGTAACTCTCGACATAAAAAACGCGGCTCGCTCTAAATTGATGCTTAGAATATAAAATACTTGAATTTATTAATTAATTACTTCCTTTCTTTGAAAATAAGTCTATACAATATGATTTAAAAAAAATTCTTATTGAAATATCTTTTTTATTTACAAAAGGCACAAATTCACGTTTATTTCCATTGAAAATGTAAAGCTTTAGGTTCGTTACTCATGCAGATTGATGTGATACCATAATGAGAAAATATTTTTGTTAAAGAAGGGTAAAAAAAAAGGAAAATTCAACCAGCATCTTCAAAGCATTAAAGTTAACTATAAATAGATAAGAGAGAAATATTGAATCAGTGAATGGAATGGCATTCATGAAATTTTAAAAAAAACTCAGAAATGTACAGCACAAACAGACCATTCTCATATAGACTTCCTGATATTAATGACGTTTAATATTCTACTTCCGGAAAAGCTATACGGGAAATTAATTACGTAAATATAAATGTATTATATTATTTCCCTAGTGGACGTAATTGTTACATATTTTCACGTTTTTTTAATAAGTTAATAGCAAAATGTTATTCATCAGCGTTATACGAGATTTTGAAATGTTCATTTGAAACATATCATAGATTTTTTGTAAAGGCTGGCTAGTAAATACAGAGGAGATAAAAATATGTTATTAACTTAAAACGATAGTTAAGATTCTTCTTATGACATTACAGATACTATTGACTGATGGCTAAAGTACTATCTGTATTAAGAGAAAGTAATCTAAAAATAAAGACTACTTTTGAACGAATATATTTGTGTAAAATACAATGAACTGCATGTAACATCACCGCTGCTAGTTGCTATCTCTTTTATATAACAGAGCGTAAAAGAGATAGCATATTCAAGATAGAACTCTGGCAAGTTTACAGGTTACCAACCTTACAGCTCATAAATCTCTGCTATATGTATTTATATATCAAAATATCTTATATTATTATTTAGCTATTTCAAAGAACAGGGTTAAATAAAATAAATACTTATTATTCTTTGACTTGACTTGATTATTTCGACAACCAAAGGCTACAAAACATTACCACAGCACTGACCTACTCAACAAATAACTGATGTTAAAATGCATCTCACGTCATACAAATATGGCCGACCATTTCTAGCGCTAAAACTACAATTCAACTTTTCAATTGCAATATTTCCGTCAACATTTAGATATTTAATAAAATAGACACTAAAAAATGAAGACACAAGCCTCGGTACACGACCGAGCCACACGTAGCCAATATCAATTAACAAGTAAATATCGCTAAAATATTATTTAAATAAAACTAGTTTTAATGTAAAACTTATTGTTACTATTACATCCATATTTTTCTTCAGTGTGAGAATTAGTTTCCTTTAACTTTTCTACAAGTACATCATAACTCTTCATTTTTATATGCTTCTTACGTCTCAAAGTGATCTCTATATACTACCGTTTTGTCATACGCACAAATGCATCTTGGCAGTTCGTCGTATGTCTTTAGTGTGCGATACCGCTTAGAATTTTAACATTTTCATATAATGTCGCTTCACATTCGCAACGGAATGAACAGCATCATCACTTTCCGCTATTCCTTCTGTACCAGTTTCCATACATCACTTAATCTTGATCTGAGCGAGAGAGTTGACCTAGTTCTAGATGGATTCAGTGAGTTGGTTCCCATGTAACGGTTATTACATACGAGTACATCAAAACTATTGAAGTTTCTTTTATTCAGGAAAGTACTTAAAGGTGCGATTAAATATAACCTGACTTTAACGTTTAAATATACTGCATGAAGGACCCTACAGAATAGAATATTGAGATCTTAGGTTTTAGAAATAAGAACAGCTGGAGATTTTTTAATAATACGAACTTCAACAATAATTTGTACTTTTTCTTCTCTACGCCATTTGGAATGAAACTCCCTAATTAATCTCACTTTAGTTGTATACTTAAATATTATAGTAATGTGTAAAATTATATTAATGGGCTGCAAATACAACGATTATATTTTGACTGACCGTACAATTACTACCGGCAATCTAATGCCAAGCGAAATCTAGTAATTTTAATGCAAGACCTTCATCCAAGCATAACAGGCTCGCCTCTGCATATGAACATGGCAAATAATATTTATTTATTATACTAATTGTATGCCTTTCGGTTTTACAATCTACATTATTATATTTCTTAATGCATTTCATATAAATTCAAAGTTAAAACTAAACTTAAACTATTCTAGACTATTACTACTTCGAATAGTACTTTCTGTTTCTTCTTTTCTTGATCCTCTCTCTTCATGTCCCCTACTCCTCCTTTATTCACACCGTTTCCTGCTTCTCCTTCCTTATTGCCTGTATCTTCATCTATCACCTCTTGCCTTCCTTGTCTCTTCTCGACAAACCCTCTATTATCGTTTCACTATCCTTCCTGCCTTCTCTCTTCGTTTTCACTTCTTCACTTATGTCTATTACAGGCATAAACACTCTATCTTTACTATTTCCTCTTGACTCTCTTACTTTACTATTTCTTCTTGACTTTCTTCCTTTACTTTTTTATTATTGTCTCTATCTCCGTCATCCACCTCTTGTCCTTATCTCCTTTCCGCAAATCCTCTATTTTTCTGGACTGAAGTTTAACTGTTTCCTCGCTACTTCTTTCTTTCTCCTGCTTCCATTCACTGCCTCTTTTAGTACTTCCTCTCCTTTCATGTTCCTTATGCAACCCATCTACGAGCTTATTTATTGTCCTGTTTTTTCTTTCCTTTTTTTCTATTTCTGTCATCCACCTCTTTCCTTCACCGCCTCCCTTTAATAGCTGGCCAATATTCATTTCGCTCACTACTTTTTTCTTACAATCAAACTTAATGTGCTCCAGTGTTTCGTCCTCCGTTCCGCACACTCTACACATTCTTTCCTCATTACTTTCCCAGTATCTGTTTCCTTTTTTCCTCATTTCCCAATCTAAACCTTGCTGCCCTTCTTATGTCTTAGACAAATAATATTATGTTACAGCCCAAATATATTTCTAACAAATGTATAACATTTTTTTAACGATATTTTAGTTTTTCTAAAAGTTTATTTTAAATAAAAAATCCTAATTGTAACTATATACACAAGCAACGCAATGTAACAATTATTCATAGTTGATAAAACAAAACGTCATACATTTTTATATCTATTTAAAGTCATACATATTCAGACTATGATATGTCTAGACCTATCAAGCATGTTAACGAATTCAAAATGTTATCACTGTATATTTCACATCGACTAGCATAAAAACAGAATGTGTTTCCAGTAGATATAGCACATCAACAACTAGCTGACATTTGTTTCATAAAACAACGCTTTATATTTTCAAATCTCATCGGAGAATTTTATGCTCATGTAACTCGAACAAAAAATTATGAAAGTTTGAAACAAACCCAATAGTGCAGTAGGTAGTATTATATCATTTAATATTTTACTTCGTTTCAGAGTTATTTACATGATAAATTTTAACACCGAATATCGATAACTCTAAAACAGCGACACTTTACGTATTCACATCGGGATACCGAACATTCTACATACAACAAACTTCTGCGTTATAAGAAATTTGTTACATGAAATGCATTTATAACCTTCCAGAAAAGAAAACCTACTTAAAAGAGATTAAATTTTACATATATTTTGTTAATAGCTGTTTTTTATTCTATTATACCGTTTTGTTTTCAAATTCGGTGTTATTATTTCTTCTTGTATTTTTATTCCAAGTAATTTTATAAATAATACTCGTAAAGACAAGATAACGAAAACAAGATAGCAAAACAAAAGAATAAAAAAATTAAGTTAAGTTTTTCAATCTGCGTTCGCGAAAAAACTTTAATTTTGTATGTGCTATAAACGCGAAATTGTTTTTAATTTAAACGTTATTTCAAATGTTATTTGTAACATAATGGGCTTGTGTCCTATGTCTTAACTTCTATAAAAGTGTACTATATATTGATAAAGTGGGTTACTAGAACCTCAAATGTTCAATTATTTCTTAATAACTCCTTATATGTTAAAAGATATTAACAATTAAAAAAGTCATTTTGTCTCTTTAATTATTAAAGGGATTCAACGTTGTACACATTTCAAGTAACATCACAATCCTTGTGTTAGGTTACCAACCTTACAGGTCATAAATCTCTGCTATATGTATTTATATATCAAAATATCAAATATTATTTACAGCTATTTCAAGGAACAATAAAATTTCAATATTATGTCTGCCTTAGCAGGGTTAAATAAAATAAAAACTTATTATTCTTTGATTTGACTGGATTATTTAACTACCAACAGCTACAGAACATTACCACAGCACTGACCTACTCAATAAATAACTGACGTTAAAATGCATTTCACGTCATACAAATATGGCCGACCATTTCTAGCGCTAAAACTACAATTCAAACTTTTAATTGCTATATCTCCGTCAATATTTAGATATTTAATAAAATAGACACGCCAATACACATTTATTAACATCAATTTCAATCAACAATTGAAAAATCGACCACTAAAAAATGAGGACACAAGCCCATTATTCATTTTAATTTGTGTAAGATAAGACATTACGCAAAGCAAAAAAAATATCATTACACACATGCCTAGTCCTTAAAATGTGTCAAGACGTGACAAGAACGAAAAAGAAAAGCAAGACTAAATTAATTATAACCTATTCTTAGTTAACCAAAATAGGGGGAAAATAATGTTTCGTTCCCATTTCTTAAACAAGATTCTAACGGACTAAACCGTTATCATAACCAAATTAAAATTAATATTGGAAAATATAAATTCTTCAAGATGAAACATTTATAAATTAAGAAATTCTTTTATCTATCTTGAATCATTTTATTAAATCTCCATAACTTGTATTACGAAATTCCTCATAAATTTCCACTACTTTCTCCTTGAAAATATTACAATCCATACGAGTATTTAAAGTGAATTCTTAAAGAATATTTAAAATATAATTTCATTTCAAAAATATTTATTAAAATATTTCATCTAGTTAGGAAACCTATTTAATTTTTTTATATTATGTTTTGACATGGATGTAAATTGTAGAAAACCTAATTTTTTAAAGAGTTTAAGAGTAATAAAAACGTTCGTTCTTACCTATACAGGGTGTCCCAATATTCAACGATAAGCGGGCACCAGAGGGTGGTCCTGCTCATGACTACACAAGAAAAAAAGAAAAAAAAAATTATCTCATTTTGTTTAGGAATTAGAAAAAAAAAATAACTACCATGACCACAATTTTTCAAATATGTCTGATTCTTTTTTTGTATCGGCAAACTAAATAGCACTGCTATCCACCACAACCATTAAAAATCCCAGAATGCTAGTAGTTTTTACACAAAAATTAATGGAAATTATTTTTTTCCCTAACATTTTTAAATATTTTTACTTTCAGTCCACTTTAACTCATCGTAGTGAAGTTTTTTTTAAAAATTGGCGCAACTCTTCAGGATTCCAAAATGGTATAATACTCCAGGAAAACTCGCAATAAAAAAAAATTATGCATATTATTTCTAAACAAGAACCTTATTTCCAACATTTCCAAAAACCAATATTTAAAAAATATTTGAAAAATTGTGGTCATGGTAGTTAAAAACATCTTAAGGTGTTTCAATTTTCGAATTTTTTAAAATTTTTTTTCTAATTCCTAAACAAAATGAGAACATTTTTTTTTTCTTTTTTTTTTGTGTAGTCATGAGCAGGACCACCCTCTGGTGCCCGCTTATCATTGAATATTGGGACACCCTGTATATTACACTATTTATTCCTAAAATGTAAGCTGAAACGAGGCTCTGGAATTTCGAACTATAACGAATTTATGAATAAGTTGTTTATTTCTATTTCCGATTCACTATGACGGCTATTAAAATTGTTTAATGGAAATAATCAAAGAAAGTCATTTTCCCGACTTAGTAATATACGAGTATTAAATGAAAATGCTTTGTACAATAAATATTGGATAATGGGAACTTTGCTTTGTCCTCTCTCACTCCAGAACTCATCATTGTTTTAGTTGTAACACACAGAGCATGCTAGCACATTACATATGTACCAGTACTAGTATATTTAACATTTCAGCTTCATCATAGTTTAAAACTGTCTACGCTATGTTAAAAGCTGATTACATTTAATTAAAACGAGCAATTAGCAGGAAAGCTTTTCGACATACTACGAGTTTAAATACAGACTGATAGTGAACTCTTTAATATTAAAATAAATTATTAAAACAATGTTTAAATTTAAATATAATAATTACAGTGTTATAATGAAAAGAACTCTTCGGTTAAAGCAAGTATGAAATATGATCTTGGAATTAGCTTGTGACTAGCTAGCACTGTAAGGCCTGTCGTATTTAAGTAACGGTGAATTCGGACGTAAATCGGCGGTTTGGTTGACTCCTGTGTTCCTTGCATGTGCATACACACCACGTACCGAGACGATAGTACGACAAGTCAAACTTGTGTACAGTAGGGTGTATTGGAGTTATTTTGCACTTACATAATTTATTATGAGAGCAAACTTTTACTTGAATTTTTATCGATACACGACTATTCCCTTCCAGTATAAGACGGCTGATTATATTTACAAGGTGGGGATAAGTTTAACGTTGTAGCATGTATACGCCCGGTTAAAATTCGCTGAAATTCGATTCCAATTTCAGAGATATGTAACGCCTATATTCGGACTGCTTTGTCGTTTGCAGTGTGTGAGGTTCACTATTTTAACAGGGTTCGGATAGCTAAAGCGTAGTAGCGCGTATACGTCCACCCAAAATTCGCTTAAATACGCTTGCATGCGACAGGCCTTAGACAATTTTCTAGCGTTTAAGGATAAGAATGATGAAAAAACTTCGTAGGAAGGGGCAAACGGAGCGCTTCCCTCTTCCTCCCTCGCAGATATAGACTAGAGTGTTAAACTAGATAAGACTTTAATCTCTGATAAATTCACCCTGATAAATCTATCTCTGAATAACCATATTTATTTTAGGTATACTTTCACAAAAACATAATATGTTGTTTTTTTATAACAGCTGCAAAAGCATTTAAATGTTCTATAGTTGAAATGTTGAAACACAGTGCATTTAAGAATTAAATAAACTTATCTGGCACGAATAATTGAACAAAAATAAACGCTCTTGCTGTTCTTTTGAGAATGGTCTTATAATCAGTGGTTTTATGATGCAATTTTCTAAACAACCCCATTAAAATCTGTTTTGGAAGCTTTCATAAGAATGGTTAACCAGATTTTTAAAAATTCTCAGGATTAAAATTTCTTTAAAATGAATCTTTTGTTATTTACTGTAAAATAAACAAAATAAAACTTCACTTGTATAACAACCAGCGATTACTTTTGATATATATTTAGTTGCTTACTAAAACTTTTCGCTCATAAATTCTAATTCTTTATTTTACCCTTGTGTACAGCAGCATGAGCACGATATTTATTCTTTTTTCTCGACTGAGCCACACCGTACACACAGCCATACAGCATCCGTATTCTCCTAGGAGCTTACCGAAACACCTGTGGCGCAACGGTGAAATCTGTTAGAAGATCTCGCGGGAGTTTGATCAAAAAGATAAGCGGTTAAATGAAACAGCTGTTCTAATTCCACAAGAAAATATTTTATTGTTCACTAAACGACGTGTATTTAAGGATAACAATAGGCGTTAACTGATAATGGTGGTAAATGCTTTTATCTGATTAAATGAGAGGAAATATATGTGAGAACTCAACGTTTGGTTATATTATTTCTAAGAAACATGCAGAAAGTTCGTTAACTAGTTGAGACAAAGGCAAGATTTAGTACGAATTGTTAATATAACATCGAAAATTGTAAAAAAATGAATTAAATAAAATGTTTTTAAGGATTTCAAATTAAAGAAAAAATTTCCTTTAAGTCAAAATTTTGACCCTATTGTCGACCTAAAAAAACCTGTTTCTGGATTTATGCAGGTCGAAAAGAGCATCTTTAACATATGATTTTTGCTACTCCTTTGAACCTAAATGTGGCAATCATCGACCCAATTACTATGTTTAGGCTCAAATGAGGATGATATTTAAAACCTCATATAAACCTATTCACGCCCTTGCAAATGATAATATATTATTACTTTTATTTTTATACTTAGCCTTCATTATTATTAGCCTAGCAACTGCTGAGATATTTATATAACCGTGCCAGTAGGTATACAAAATTGAATCAATAAATAATTCATTTCGTTCTGTAAGACAAAACCAACATACAAATATGAATCCCCACTGTTTTTCCTATTACAAATAATTCAAAGGGATTATGGACATGAGCGAGATGTACTCTTATAATGAAAACCCAATGCGCACAACCTGAGCTCTAATAAATCTGAAGCGTATTGAATTTAATGTAAAAAAACGAATAACGATAATCGGTTGGTATTTGTATTTAGTATTCATTAAACAAAATCTCGTTCTATGTTACAATAAGCACCGCACCGGAGATTATACTACCGATTATAAATCATATATAAATAGGCGAAATATATATATATATATATATATATATATATATATCGAGCTTTCAAATCAGTGTTCCCACTCACAAACTTAAAATAAATCTGAATTACAACTTAAATAAACTCAGCATCCGTTACCAATTACAATTTTGGTTGAGGCACGCGTTGAAGTTCCCTTTTTGTGGTATGCTAAATCAATTGTATCTAGTGTGACTATTGCTACTTTCTGAAATTAATTATTTTCTAAGATCATACGCCATATATATTGTATTTTGTTTTAATTATCTTCCAGTCTGTCTTAAATTATTGTCTAAACTCTTTAGCCTATCTTTAATTGTTAACAAATACATTTTAATGTTAATAAGTAGTAGCTATTGAGGAAAATGTAAAAAATGAGGAGTGGGGCACTGATTATAAGTAGTGCTCCAACCTAATTAAACTAAGCAACATATTATACAGTTGAAATTACGAGAGTTCGATGGTTACTCATGTTAAAAAGAGGTTATAACAGTCATATAAATCTAGGATACATTATTATATAATTTGTGACGCAATACCCGGCACAACTTGTTTTAAACATGAGTGTTATCGCGACCATTCGAAATTTGAACTATAAACAAACATTTGTTTGTTTTGTTGCAATATTTAAAATAAAAATATTGTTGATGACTCTGTTTTATATTTATTAAACGCAGTGCAAATGTTAAAAAAATATAAATGTAAAAGAAAGCCCTCAGTCATTGCATGAATACATTTTTACAAATCATTATAAAAGAGTGTATATATATATATATATATATATATATATATAAATATATATACGAGTATATATATTTAAAATTACTTTGAAGAAAAACGCCAATATTAATTAATTAAACCGAAATTCGGTCATCATCAATAAGAAGGAAGAATATTTTAATTGTGTTAAAAATTTGAAAATTTGTACATAAAAATTTATTAAAATATTCTTACTTAATGATGATGATTGAATTTCGGCTGAATAGCAAAATCTGTCGCCTGGAATAAATTGAAACGGGATATTTGATCAACTTAGTACAACGAAAATTTTACTACTACTATCACATCTTTTATATAATCTATATTATTTTAAATTTGCATAATTTATATACTCGAACCCACTTCTGAATGTGTAATTTCACACTAGATAGAATAACCACCTTACTCTCTCCAAACAAATTTATAATTAACAGATTATATGTAATTAACAGTTTGTTTACGTAATCAAAAGCTAACATTATCAATGAATAAAGTATCTCTATTAAAAAGAGTGCAATTAAATTTTATAAGAATACAAAAATTACTTTCATATGCAAGAATATTACGAGTATCCCATCGCGAAGTTAGTAACAAAAGTAATGACAACATAAAATAAAATAATTAAAAAATATAAAGATCTCATATTTAGTACTTGCTGTAAAATTATCTGGGTTCAACAACTTTAAAACTTTAACAGATCTGAAGAGCTCTTGAAAAAATGTAATTAAAATTTTGCTATTTGCGTATACAAGTAATATAATGTACGCTATCTGTCATACACTCGCATATGGATTGTCTCTTCACGTTGCATAATTATTATCTAACACATTATAATATCATGATCAAAGTACCTGCTTGTTTTTCTCGATAATTAGAGACAGAGGCAGAAAAAAATGTGTGCTATACTTTAATAATTATTAAAACGTTATATACTTGATGTATATATATATACTTGTATGTTATTATCTACATATAAAAAATCTTATATATAACATTGTTGTCGTGCTGCTTCAAAAGATGGTTTGCAATCAAAATCGGAAATTGAATATTGATACTGTGTTGTTCCTTGTTTGAATGTATTCTTCTGTAGTCAAGAAAAACGAACTGTGTTATTTTTTTTATTATTTAATTTATTTAACGTTGTTCCTTTTCCGACGCTGTTTGTGGTGTCGTGGTATCATATACGAAACTACACCGCTGCTTAATAAGTTTACGATTATGTATGTAAATAATCAATTTATTTTGATAACTACCAAACACAGAAAATATAACTTTGGTCCGGGTCAAGCATTGTGTCGTCCAAAGTTTCTGTAGATAACGCTGTCAAGTTTTTCTTTTTTTATTGAGTTTTTAATTTTTTACAGCACTTAATAGTCAAAATACCGATTTTTCATGAAAATAATCATAAACTTTGTTATTTTAAAATACGTTAAAATTAAAAAATAAAGAAAAACTCGGCAGTGTTACTTCGGCATTTATGTAAGGTAAGAGTGTGCAAAATTTCAAAAGAATTGGTCCAGTAGATTTTGAGCTAGAGAGGACACCGACTCTGAAAAAGTTATGTGTGAGAAACCGCATTTAAAAGTTTCAAAGTAACACGAAAACAGACCAGAGAGGTGAAGACTTAAAACTCTATATCTCCGACAGTTTTACTCCAATCGGTTTCAAATTTTTACACAATACACTTAATATGTTATACAATAATATAAATAAAGTTGAAACCTTACCGCACCCAACTTAAATAAAAACCATGAAGAAATATTGTGACGGTACTTCAAGAGTTAAAATGATTTAAAACGGATAGTACCTTTTCAAATATTCTGAAGACCTATGAAAGTTGTGCTACAACATTTCTTTAAAAATTTCTCTGTAATCACAAACGTAATATTTATGTAAAAATTATATCGCAGATACGATTAGAATAAAAGACTGCATAACTGTGCATTTTGAGTACGAGTATATGAAAACTATCAAACAAAGTTTCGCGGTTAAAAATTTTAATTAAAGTTTTTAATTACTATACTTTACATTTAAAATCGTAGATTTTCGGTTACGTATGTATAGACTAATTCTATTATAGAATACTATAGACTAATATAGCTATTTATAGAAATATAGGTAATTAGTAAGATGAAATAAACCTAGTATATTTACAAATACACTTCACTGAAGTGACACAATGATTTACACGAATTTTTATCAACTGATAACTATTATCACATCAGCCAAATTGATATTACGGTTAAGCGAATTTCTCGACTACGATGTCGTTTAAATGCCGGTACCAATATCGGTGGGACAGTTACCCAATGACGTAACAGGTCGACGAGACGCGAAGAACTGACGAAACTGAATCGTCTGAATCGAACGGACAGCAACTAAAATGAAATACTCTGGTTCGGTTCGTCGGAAGAGTGGAAGAGTTAAGAGAGAAGAGACTCGCGCAGTGGGTGTTATATGGATAGGGGATGGGGGTGAGAATAGCGGGTGGATGATGGCTACGGGTTCACTTGATGCTGTTGCTCGTTGCTCGGTGGTGGATGCTGAATGGAAAATATAGCCTGAAGCTCACTGCATAGGCGCTGAATCTTGCAAGGGTTGGAATATTACTTGTAATAATAGAGATATTCCTATTTGCGTATAAAAAGGTGTTAAGGTAAGAATAACAATAAATAGTTGTGATGATGGATGGCAGGTTAAAAATATTGAATAAGTTTATATACCATAAATATAATTAACTATTCAGTATTTAACGCCAAGGCTATATATTTAGGAATATATAGGGTAGTATCCGTATATATAAGATCTTTCAACAAGGGCAGTTTTCTTTTTTAATTTATAGTGCATCAACTATTGAGTTTTTAGCACTTAAACTAATATATATTACATTTTATCAACATTTTATAGGACATAATCTATAATTTTCTATTTTTTCAGCTTATTTCATTTATTCTATTTAAAATTATTCAATCGTTGCTTTTTCCATTATCTATCTGTTTCTATTTCTACTATAACTGCATCACGATCTAATACATCGCCTCCACTATGATGACACCCATTGCATTCTCTGATTCCTTCTTCTATTAGCATTCTTCTTTGTCTACCAATTGTATACTTCTACTCTTCTATTCTTTTTATGAAGCTGTTTTGTTTTTATTCCTCTGTCTATTTTCTTTATCGAGTTTTTCTTTTTGTTATCGTCTTTTCTTTTTTTTTCATATTCATGATTATGGTTGCACATAACCAGTTAAATCTGATTGTTACCAAACCCAGATAATATAACTCTGGCCAGTGGATCGAACCCGGAGACATAGTAGTCATAGTCAAGCATCAATGCTCTCGAGTACTTGTGTCGTCCTACTTGTCGACTACTTGTATTATGGGAAAGAGTAGTTTTTATTATGTCAAAGAGAAAATACATAGGCATAAAATATTTAGGCCGAAATATTAACCTTATTTCGATACCGTCACATAATGGAATTAAGGAAAATGAAAAAGCTGACCAAATGGCCAAGCTAGCTGCTTCTTGTGATAACTATATTTCATATTTTATAAAATCGGATATGAAAGCTGAACTAGAAAATAATGAATTGAAAAAGTGGCATCACAAGGGGCATTATTCTGATAATGTTAGAGAATTCTATAAAATACAACCAATACTGAAACGTTGGCTATGGTTTTCTAAACTAAAATGGCCAAGAAGGTTAATGACAATGACCTCAAGACTAAGAATGAATCATACTGGAGCTCCGAAAGACCTAGCAAGAAACAAGATGTTACCAACACTAAGTGTGAATGTATGGATGGTTCAACAAGAACAGTAATTTTAAAACAGTGAAAAAACGCAATATTACGATGACATTTGGCAGATATTGTGTTTCATTACTAACCTCAGAGTTTGCACTTTAGATTAAAATAACAAAATCACCACTTTTCACGAAAATATTACGTTTTTCTGTTGGTTTAAAATTACTGCTCTTGTTGAAACATCCATAAAATGACTGCTGGTGTTGAAGACTCTATACATACACAAATTTGAAATTGCAGCAGTGTAATAACCAGTGAAGCACCTAG